>CM042846.1:22319658-23519658 GCA_023653725.1 Bungarus multicinctus
TGCTTTCTCCCTTAATTGGGGCTTAACAGGGTGTTGTAATACAAAGTATATACTTATTCCCCTGCCTGAGCTGATAAGGAGAGAGCCAGTGGTGTAGAGGCAATTACAACTGCCTCACATGTAATACTTCCCTGGTTCGAATCCCAGTAAGGGTATGGCTAGCTGAAGAGAGCTAACTAGCTCGAAATAGATCTATACTAGTCTCCCTTATTTATTATTTAAAATTATCAGCTTAAAAACCTTACACACATGTAAACAAAAGGCAACGAAACAAATAGCTTTCTGTCGGTATGGTCTCTGGTGATGAGCCGAAAGACAGAAAAGAAAGCAGTATGCTTTCTCCCTTAATTGGGGCTTAACAGGGTGTTGTAATACAAAGTATATACTTATTCCCCTGCCTGAGCTGATAAGGAGAGAGCCAGTGGTGTAGAGGCAATTACAACTGCCTCACATGTAATACTTCCCTGGTTCGAATCCCAGTAAGGGTATGGCTAGCTGAAGAGAGCTAACTAGCTCGAAATAGATCTATACTAGTCTCCCTTATTTATTATTTAAAATTATCAGCTTAAAAACCTTACACACATGTAAACAAAAGGCAACGAAACAAATAGCTTTCTGTCGGTATGGTCTCTGGTGATGAGCCGAAAGACAGAAAAGAAAGCAGTATGCTTTCTCCCTTAATTGGGGCTTAACAGGGTGTTGTAATACAAAGTATATACTTATTCCCCTGCCTGAGCTGATAAGGAGAGAGCCAGTGGTGTAGAGGCAATTACAACTGCCTCACATGTAATACTTCCCTGGTTCGAATCCCAGTAAGGGTATGGCTAGCTGAAGAGAGCTAACTAGCTCGAAATAGATCTATACTAGTCTCCCTTATTTATTATTTAAAATTATCAGCTTAAAAACCTTACACACATGTAAACAAAAGGCAACGAAACAAATAGCTTTCTGTCGGTATGGTCTCTGGTGATGAGCCGAAAGACAGAAAAGAAAGCAGTATGCTTTCTCCCTTAATTGGGGCTTAACAGGGTGTTGTAATACAAAGTATATATATATATATATATATACAAATATATATATATATGTAATACAAAGTATATATACTTTGTATTACAACACCCTGTTAAGCCCCAATTAAGGGAGAAAGCATACTGCTTTCTTTTCTGTCTTTCGGCTCATCACCAGAGACCATACCGACAGAAAACTATTTGTTTCGTTGTCTTTTGTTTACATGTGTGTAAGGTTTTAAGCTGATAATTTAAATAATAAAGGGAGACTAGGATAGATCTATTTCGAGCTAGTTAGCTCTCTTCAGCTAGCCATACCCTTTCGAATCCTAGTAAGGGTATGGCTAGCTGAAGAGAGCTAACTAGCTCAAAATAGATCTATCCTAGTCTCCCTTATTTATTATTTAAATTATCAGTTTAAAACCTTACACACACACACACACACACACACACATATATATAGTGTATATATATATATATATATATATATATATATATATATATATATATATATATATATATATATATATATATATATATATATATATATATACTGTATATATATACTGTATATGAATATGAACTGTATATAAAAAGTATTGTTATGAACCCTTTTCTTTCTTTGAGGATTAAAATAAGGGAATGGAATTGAATTTAAAAAATATGATTATTAATGATTATAAATAAAGTGAAGATAAAATGAGAGATATTAAGAAGTTATTTTAGTGATTCACTACAGGGGATGTATACAGTTGACTATATATACAGTTGATTATTTAATGGATATTAGAATTGTACAACGAGAATATTTTATTATGATTAAAGTAAGGAAATGGAAAATACCATGTGGATCCTAAATATATTGGTTTTATTATATTTTTACTCTTTTTAGATTGTTTATTATATTGGCTTAGAGAACATTAAGGACAATGATGTGTAATGTAAAATGGAATAGATGGCAAGCTGAAAATGGAAATAATAGGTGATAAAGAATTGGAAACTTATGTATGGATGAAATGATATTGCTATTGAATTAATGAACTGAAATATGAATTGCAAATTTATTTAAAGATGAGTGAAATGGATAATAATATGAGTTAATATATAAGATTAGTGGAAATGAAAATATGACTATGTACAAGTGTTATAATCTGGAAACATGTTGCTCACGTGAAAAGATATATAAAATTTAAAAAACAAAAAACTTTTTACAAAAAAAAAAGTCCAGTTGCTTTTTGAAAAAGCACCTTTGGCACAACCATGACTTGGATGACTGAGAATCTCCATAGACATTTATCTATTCTACATTTTTGGTGTACATTGTGTTTTTTGGCGGTCAGCCCATAAAAAAGTAAAGATACTGTGCAAATGCAGACTTCCATAGTTTCTATAAGTTTTCCAGATCATATGTAAATGTGCTTTGGGACCTAAATGTATTTCTGCTCCCTAAATCTATTTCTCCACCAAAAGATAGATTGTCCAGCTACCACCAGGAGATGATTTTCTCAGGTGCATTTAATACATAGTCAATGAAACAAAATCCATATTAAAAACTAATCAATTGGAACAAACCTTCTAATCCAATTTCACCGGTGGAGGGTTCTTTGGTCTCCCTCGGTTATTTAGTCTGTACAGAAAGAATATAAGAAATAGAGAACTCTGCTAGAAGCAATCAGTAAATTGAGCAATAAATGGTCTGCTTCAAAATAGTTAAGCTTTAATATGCTTCAGTTGTAACTGTTTCAAACCTTGGATCACAGTTGTGCCTTCTGAATGTATAATTACAACTCCTTTCTGATATAAGAATAAATGGAAAATGTATAAGGGATATCTATTCTAAATTTCCTTTTATTTATACTTTAAAAAAATAAATAAAAGCCCATCATTACATTTCACAATTATACTCTCATCATGCGATCAATTTTGCTGAAAAATATAGAGGAAGCACACATGACTAAGATGAGCCCAATGGATGAATGTTTTTAGATTTAAATTTTCTAAAGATCTGAAGCAGAAATTTGAAAAGTAAATGGCATAAGCAATAAGGTATATTTAATCTTTACTGTTTGTTACCCCAGCTCCTTTTGTATTCCTTTACCTCCAACTAAATGAAATCCCAAGTGATTGAACTGATGGTGTGAACCCAGCCTGAAACATTCCCTTGCAAAGACTACACTTTTCATGGATGTTCAGCAGACTCATGTGATTGCAGGCAATTCGTAGAGAGAAACATCTTTTTGCTTTGTCCAGACTTTTGGAGCAGTGTTTCTCAACCTCTGCCACAATCAGCATGATAAGTTGTTTGGCTCAAGAAAGACAAGCACTGGCTGGTGATTGAAGGCATATTGGAAAATTAAGAACTCAGCATTTCCAAAGAAGAAGGAAGAGACATCAATCTCTCTGTTATTCAGACAGGAAGCATAAGCATTTCAATATGTGAACCTCACTTCTGTTTTTCCCAGCTTTAATATGCTCTTTCCATCTGGGTCTGATCAGCGCAGAGCAGACGGTGCTTTACATTACACTTGAAAAATACCCACCACTGGCTCATCTTGAGCATAAGGAGTTGTTATGTGCAGGGATGCCAATGGCATTTGCTTATATAGTTAGTGCAGAATAAATGGAGTGCCCTGTAGCCTCAATCCCTTAGTACTCTAATTCATTATCAAATAAAAACTCCCTGGATAGGTTGTAATTTTAGAGCAACTAACTACTGAGGTTGTTGATAATTTTATTAAATATCCTTCAGGTTTCTCTAATAAGGATAAGGATTGTTTTTAAACTGATATAAATATGGTCTTCAATGAAATGTTGAAGTAGATCAAATTCTGTTCCTGTCAACAGTGGTGTCCCCCAAGGCAATGTTCTAGGACCAACTCTTTTCATATTCTACATAAATGACCTCTGTGATCATATTAAGAGCAACGGCATTCTCTTCACCGATGATGTAAAGCTATTCAACACCACAGACAATACTGCTATCCTTCAAAAAGAACTCGACTATGTATCAGAATGGTCAAACAAATGGCAACTTCAAACCTCAACAAATAAATGCTCTGTCCTACATATTGGCAAAAACAGAAAATAAAATACAGGCTGAATAGTCAAGACCTTGTTGATGATCCAAACTCTGTCAAGGATCTTGGAGTAGTCATCTCTAATGATCTAAGTGCTAGAGCCCACTGTAACAAAAAGGCATTAAGAGTTGTTAACCTAATCTTACGTAGCTTTTTCTCTAATATTACACTAATAACTAGAGCATACAAAGCATTTGCTAGATCAATACTCGAATACAGCTCATCAGTCTAGAACCCACATTACGTATCTGATATTAACACAGTTGAGAAAGTCCAGAAATATTTCACAAGAGGAGTTCTCCATTCCTCTATTCGTTGCAGAATATCTTATGCCACCAGACTTGAAATTCTAGACCTAGAAAACTTAGATCTACGCCACTGTCAGTCTGATCTAAGTATAGTATATAAAATCGTACATTGCAATGTCCTACCTGTCAATGAATACTTCAGCTTCAACCATAACAACACAAGAGCAAACAATAGATACAAACTCAAGGTTAATCACTTGATTGCAGGAAATATGACTTCAGCAACAGAGTGGTCAATGTCTACCTGATTCTGTGGTTTCTTCCCCAAACCCCAAAAACTTTAACCTTAGACTATCTACTATTGAGCTCACCCCTTTCCTAAGAGGTCTGTAGGGGGCGTGCATAACCGCACCAACGTGCCTACCATCCCTGTCCTATTGTTTCTTTTATTTTTTATTTTTCTTATATGTATCTATGTATTCATAACTATGTTTTTACTTATACTTATTATTTTGTAAGCAATTGACAAACCAAATAAATAAATAGATTGTCAGACCCTGACCAAAATCCTTCTTTTCAAGTACCAGCTAATCATTATTTGCTTTGGGATACCGTAACCAGTTAAGAATTCAGGCACAGTTTTCTTTCCCCATTTTTCTATTTTCTTTTTAACATTTTAAAATTCCAAAATAAAAGCCTGCATAATACTGTTCTTATTGGAGGAAGTAGGAATAAGAAGTATAACTTCTGAATTTGTAAAAATGTTTTCTTCGTAACCCAGGATTGCAATTGCCTAATGGTCTTATGCTAGCTGCAATATTATCAACACTCAACACGTTTAGTATTAGCAATGAATGTCCAGTGGCCTGCCTGTATTCGTGTCAGAAGCACCTACAAAGCTAACTGAAGGGTGCTTCTGGATTGAAAATATTTGCCTGTGACAACTCTGTGGCTCAAGGGACACCCGAAAGGAATACAATCTTCAAGGAAGTTCCTTTCATCAAGTGGTCTGATAGCTAAAGTTTTAATTGTGAGCCTGGAAGTTCCTCATTTAAATCATAGTTGTCCCTTAAATTCAGATAGAAGTGTCTTAATCTCTTCTAGTCATTCTCAGCTTCAGTTATAGTCAACATAGTCTATCTTAACAGATTGTGGAATATATCACATCAAGGTAATACTTATGAATTTATCAGAGTACTCTGTTACAATATAATTATATGTACAATGTAGGTAAATCCTTTCATTTCCAGAAGTGATTGAATATCCTAAGGAAAGGAACTAACTTATTAAAAATAATGTAATCTAGGAGCTGCATCATTCTCTCTTTTCCAAACCATTGCCCAACAGATTAAACATAATTAACAAAATCCATTATCTGTGTATTCGTTGTGCATTGATCTGCAAGAATAGAATGAAAATCTTTATCTAAAATGCAGTTTACAATGAGAGATAAGAGCAAGCCAGCCTTTTCCAAGTTAAAATTCTGTAATAAATATTTGAGAAATCACCAGGGGTGGGATTCTACCAGTTCATACCTATTTGCTAAAACCGGTTGTTAACATTCTAAGCAGTTTGGAGAACCGGTTGTTAGAAGAAATTACTGGCCTAATCCTATAAGGAAGGCAGGAAGGAAACATTCTGGGGTTGCTTACAGAAACTGCTTCTCCTTTAACCTTTATTACATTTTTGGCAGGACTAGACTTCCTGTCTCAGAAACATCTCTGGAGTTTCCCCCCCCCCTCTTTTGCTGGTACTTTGCTTGTGTGGAGTGACCATTCAAAGTTACAATGGCACTGAAAAAAGTGATTTATGACCATTTTTCACACTTACGACTGTTGCAGCAGCCCCACGGTCATGAGAGGGCAAGTGAGGAGATGCATGCCTCGATGATATTGAGTTGGCCACGCCCAGCCAATAACATGACCACCAAGCCACATCCCCCCAGTCCAATGACCACCAAGCCATGCCCACCAATTAAGCCATGCCCACAAGAACCAGTTGTTAAAAAAATTGAATTCCACCCCTGGAAATCACACGAAACAGAGTTAAAAGCATTACATTTCTGTTATTGCTGGTAAAATTTCTCCAGTTTGTATTTGGTAATTAGCTATGTTAATAATGTAATGCCACTGGGAATAAATAGTATTTCTTCCAACCAAAATTTCCATTAAAATCAAAGTCAAAGATCCATTTCAGGCAGGGCAAACTGCAAAACAGTGGGTTCTTGATTCCATCTAGGTGGCATGGAAGGAGATGAGGTTTCATGCCATACAAGTCTAACATACAACAGCTACGTTTCCCCAATAACCTTTTCTAGATGCTTCCACCTTTGCAGTAGAGGAAATAGAGAATGGAAAGTTTATGCAATTTTTAGATTCTTCATTTTGACCCATTATAATGTATGTATAGAAAAGTATTTGATTTCAGTGATAAACAAAAGCTAAAATGTAATGCAAAAAAAAAGCCTAAAAATTCAGATAACATCTTCTGAATTTCATATGTTTAGTTCTGTCACGTCAAATTCCTTTTGAGAAAGTTGAACAAAAGAATTTGAAACAGATCAAGGCAGTTCTCAGTGGATTGTAGAAAGCTCACCAGTAACACTAAAGCAAACAGAAACATGAGGCAGGTAAGATTTTTGAAAGACTTCGTAAAATTTACTTGGAATCTTGCAGGTGAACACCACTGTATTCTCCATCAGAATTGAGGTGCTGGTTTTATCTCTGCTTTCTATCAGCCAGTAGACCCTGGCAATAAGCAAAGAGCTTCTGAAAGATTGTCTGCTGTAACCTGTGAAGGCAAAGAATCTCCGTCAGGAACAGTAATACATGTGGACAAGCACATTAATTTTAGATTATTCCTTCTGACAAGGCTGTTGATCTGCAGGTTTGTTGCAACTGTTAGTTTAGGCAGCCACAGAAGAAAGCTAGAGGCATTAGCAAAATTCAAAAGGGCTTTTGGGGAGCAGAGGTAGGCTGGAAAGACGCATAAATATCCTGATGAAAGGTCTTAAATATGTCTAGAATTCAGCTTTGTGCCGAGATGAGAAATGAAAGAGAAAAATGTTTCAAGGTCTAACACTGTAGAAAAGAAAACTATGGCAATTTTTAAAATGAGAAACCCGGAAAGGCGATGTAGTGTTCTATTTTTAAAGTGAATGAACTATAATTTAACAGATTGGGATGTGTTGGAACTAAGGTTCATGGGGAAAGAAGAACAGTATGGCATGCATCCACAAATCAGTGCACATACCTTTGCTAGAAAAACAGCAGCAACAACAACACTGTATATAGTCAAAGATCCATCTCAGCAAGGCAAATGGCAAAAAGTGGATTCTTGATTCCATCTGTGTGGCATAGAAGGAGCTGAGATTTTCATGCCATATAAGCTGCAATACGGTTATTTCCCTAACGAAGAAGAAAAAACTGCATGATTCTTTAAATCCTGACCACTGTTTTGTATACAAGGATCAAATGAATTCAGTATAAATGCTTTATATTGAATCAGTGTACTAGTCAGTATTGATGTACTCTTGTCCAAGGTCACAAACAAGTTTTAGCAATTCAGGAAATACTGAAGATTGAATTGGAGCATTTTATGTGCAAAGCATGTGCCTAAAGCACCTTCACAGATGCATTTAAACCTTTAAATATAAATAGAACTTAGTTCTCATGCTAGTCTGCATCACATTCCTTTTTGGAAGTCTGAAGGACAAAGAGGATAGCCCTGCCATTCTCCTAAGCCTAATGCACAACTAAACTTTTGGATTTTGGGGGAAATAAGAAAATACATTCAGTTTCTGTGCCCTAAAGCTCAGTTAGTCAGTGTTCTATGGTAATTTGCTCCCATTCATGTCCTTGGCCAGTTTCCTCTTGCTCATTTGTTTTGGCAGTATTGTTAAAATATCTTTGGAAGTTTCTCAAATTTAAATATTGGTAGTATTTTTTTTTATTGGCCATCTACAACCATTTATGGAGCAGCAGTGTATTTGTTTATCAGCTCAATATTTGATCACAAATTCATTTTAATACCTTAATATGCAAACACATTTGTAACAAAATTGGCTCACATTTCAATTTGTTTCATTTCAAATATGCTTTATGCTTCAGCTCTTTCAGATCATAGATTATCTAAAATATGGATATAGTTCCAAAATTAAATAGTCTTAAACATTTGGCCAATCTGTGCAAATAGCATGCAATGTTTGTTTTTCAAAAGCTGATTCAAGATTTTTATTTATTTCCCTTTTTTGTTGGTGGTGCTTTTAGAATCCATGGCTCTAACTGACAGAGGCAGACTAGAGCCCAAGGACAAAAAGGAAATCAAATTTAAAATGTTAATGATTGATGTAATAAATCAAGGGGAGAATATTTTGAAAATAAAGCAATAGGAAAGGAAATTGCAGAAAGAAGATTTGGAGGGGTGGTGGTAAAACCAGATAACCAGAAAAAGAAATGGCAGGATGCAATAGAATAAGGAGGAATGAGTAAGAGAAAGGGTCCAAAAAAAAGATAGAAAATGGAAGACAAGCTAGGAAGAGAATAACTAACATAGTAAGGAGAGTAAGAGACAATGATTGAAGAAGGGAAGGATAAGGATTCCACATGAATGGGTGTTTTATTAGTTAAGATATATAATTATTGATTTGGATAAATTTGGAATTAATACTTGTCATATAATTATTAAAGATATATAAAATGATAATTAGAATAAAAATGATTAATATTTTAATTGGAATAAATATGAAAATAGGAATTTACTATAGGATTGTTATTTAAGATATATAATTGTTTAAGGATTATACAAGACAACCAATATGATAGTATGGGGAAGGAAATACCATGTGGAACCTGATGGAGAACATATATGTATATAGTATATAGTAATAGGTAAAAATGATTATATTGTAATTAGAATATATAATTTGTTAAATAAAAAAGATAGAAAGTATGATTTGCGTAATGTAATGAGATTAGAGAGAACTACTAAAAATATAATGGTGACAAAATTAATATTAAAAAGGGGATAAATACTGGATAATATATTTATTTATTTATTTTATTTGTCAATTGCTTACAAGATAATAGATATAAGTATAACATAGTTATGAATACATGGATACATATAAGAAAAATAAAATATAAAAGAAACAATAGGACAGGGACGGTAGGCACGTTGGTGCGCTTATGCACGCCCCCTACAGATCTCTTAGGAAAGGGATGAGGTCAATAGTAGATAGTCTAAGGTTAAAGTTTTTGGGGTTTGGGGAAGAAACCACAGAGTCAGGTAGAGTATTCCAAGCATTGACCACTCTGTTGTTGAAGTCGTATTTCCTGCAATCAAGTTTGGTGCGATTAACCTTGAGTTTGTATCTATTGTTTGCTCTTGTGTTGTTATGGTTGAAGCTGAAGTATTCATTGACAGATAGGACATTGCAATGTATGATTTTATATATTATACTTAGATCGGACCGAAGGCGGCATAGTTCTAGATTTTCAAGGTCTAGAATTTCGAGTCTGGTGGCATAAGGTTTCTGCAACGAGTAGAGGAATAAAGAACTCTTCTTGTAAAATATTTCTGGACTTCCTCAATTGTGTTAATATCAGATACGTAATGTGGGTTCCAGACTGATGAGCTGTATAAATTATATAAATTATATATAAATTATATATAAATTAGGATGAATTTAGGAATGATTACTTGAATGATATAAATGGAAAAAAATCACAAATATTACAGGAATATGTATTTTAAAAATGATATTAAGAATATAGAGATTGATATAAAGTAACATATGAGAATATTGGATGAAAAAATTGGTAATAGGTAATAATATGAAATCAGATAAGTTAGTAGTTGGAATATATAATTATGGTCAAGTTTGCTTTAAAATGTTGAAGATCTGGAACCACACTGTTCACCCAAAGATGTATTTAAAGTAATAAAAATAAAAAAACGTATTGGAAAAAAAAAGATTGGATCCTGAACTCATTCTCAACACTGAATATTATACTTTACAAGGATTTGGAAATAATGTAGAAAAGGTGCTTCAGAATAGGTGATGAGTGCACATATAGACCCTCTGTATAATTTTTAAAAATCTTTGCCTGGGATCAGTGACTGCCACTGCTTGCAGTAAATGATTGGCTGCTTGAATGAGACTCAGACAGGTACTATGGTTGCAGTTGTACAATCTCCAATGAATCTTTCTAGAATTAAATCTCAAGTATTATTTTATTTTATTTTTACTCATTATTCAAGGCAAGGAAAATGCAATTCAGGAAACTCTGAAAATCACATTTCTCTTTAGTGGCATTTCATTTATTTTTTTCATAATTGTACTCACAAAGTGCTGCTAGATTAGACTACTTTTGATATAGGTTAGCGTCAAAAACCTTCCGCTAATGAGTTCCGTTGGATGTTCTGTGAAAGTAAATTTGGTTCTTAGTTATTTTGTAGAAGCTATTGCTAAATGCTTTATGTGAAAATATCCTTCAATTTCAACCACATTCTCTTTTATATATCTGGAATGCTTAAATATTTTGCTAGGAACTGCATTAAAAGTGCATTTCTTCTCCATTTCAATATACATTAGTAATGATACTGCATTATTTTCATAGTTTGTTATAGCTTTTGCTCCTACTTCCTGTGAATATTCACCAGTGTAGGTAGTCCTTGACCTACAACCACATTTGGGACCAGAATTTTGGTCACTAAGTGATGCACTTCTTAAACAATCCAGTCTGGTTTTACAGTCTTTTTTACCACCATTGTTAAGCAGTTCACACAGCTTCCTCAATTGATATTGCTTATAGGAAACCAGTTGGGTAGGTCGCAAATCATAATCACATAACCACAAGACATTGCAACCATTGTAAATGTGAACCAGTTGCCAACTGCCCAAATTCCATGTGACTATGAGGCTGATGCAACAATTGTGACTTAAACAACGGGTCATAAGTCACTTTTTCCAAAGCCACCTTAACTTTGAACCATTGTTAAGCTAACAGCTGTAAGTAGAGGACTACCTGTATCAATTTTTTTTGGGGGGGGGATTTATATTCTCCATTGATACTATTGGGAGTCATGCAGGGTTGGTTAGAAGACAGACAGTTATTAAATATTTTAAAATATATAAATACATTTTATTTGATCACTGTGATAATTCCATCAAGATTCAAAGCTAACAGTTGTTCTTTTTTTTCAATGTCTTCTTTAAACACAATGCCTAGCTAATTTGCTTTTGCTATTTGAAGTTCACAAACTTACTGAAAATCACAAAACTGCGTTTCCTTTATTTTGGCCATATTATGCAGGGGAATTCACTGGAGTACGTAATTATCCTTGGAAAAGTTAACTGTAAAAGGAAATCAGACCAACCAAAGGACATGGTGGCTGGACATCATCAAGTTGACAGCAGCCAAACTATAAAACAACTCAAAGTAATGCAAGATTCAGACACAACTGAATGGATAATATCATCAACAATAACATCTGAAGTTAGGTGGACTGTAGCATGTTGTGTGTTGTTGTAGCATGTTGTTGTGTCGGGAAAGGATAGGAAAGGAAAAAATGCATTTCAACATAAATGCATTTTTTCATGAGTCATAAGAATGATTCTGTTATTATAAACAAGCAGAAAACTGTTTTAAATAAGTTTCCAATGCAGTCCACTAAAGTAACAGGAAACAGCGTGACAGCTGATTGGCTGCCGCGTCTGACAGCGTACTATATAAATAGCGCTGTCAGACACGATAAGCTGTCGCCTGTCAGCCGCAATGTTAGCACGTAGTTTGACTTTTAAAACCCTGTTAGCTTGAAATAAAAGGGTTATTCTGAATTCTCTGGTTGTCTCGGTTATTCTCAACCTAATTTAACACTGGCGACGAGGATGGGATAGAGAAGTGAAGACAACCAGCTGAATTTCAATTAGCTGAAGTGACTCAGAGCTGTCCATTGCTGAAATGGCAATGGGACTCTCCTTTGCCCCGTATCATCTGCGAGCTGATACGTGGGAATCTTACCTTGACAGGTTCAAATGCTTTATAAGGGCTAACGATCTGGGTGACATATCAGTGAAACGAAAGAAGGCATTTCTCCAGAATGGTTTCGACAGGATCCATGCATGGGATGTATTCAGCTCTGTTCGGCTATAGACTGAATAGAAAAACTGAAGACACACCCCTTCCAGGCCATTGTCTCCAGTTCTTCTATTCAGTCTCGGCGAAGATAGACGTTTATTATCTTGCTCCTCTATACTTTATTCATAGAGGGTGTTTGTAGGTTTTTTTATTTAGATTTGTTATTTTGGACTAACTGCAAAACAGTCCTTAAGGGACAAATACCACCACAGGCTTTTCAAACAGTCTCGGTGCTTACTACGATCACAAGCCTCTATTCTATCGGCTTTACAAGCAAATCCGGAGTTTGCAAAGATCGCTCCCAAAGACCTAGAAAAGGGATTTGGGAACATCGAAGAGGCTCTTGTTGGCAGCTGGGCAGCCTACCCGTATAAGGGAGCACTAAACAGTTTGAGCACAGAAGGCACTTCTATTCAACTATAACGCCAAGCTTTTTTCATGCCGAAAGCTGACGGAGAGATTGCTCAGACCAAAATCGGAAGACTCCCTGAGCAAAAAGCCTGTCAGACAGCCTGACCAAATAAGGGAGTGCTGTCTATACAGAGCTGTTGTGCCTGCCGCAACGAGGTTCCAGCAATGGTAAAGTCATTGTGGCAATGGTTAAAATTGGCAGGAGCGCCATTTTGTAGAAGTAGCCATTTTCTAGTCAGTTCCAGTGTGCCTTACGACCCAAACTTTACTGCTCATAGTCACTTAACCTTGAAAGATTCTGGTTATTGAGCTATTTAATTGTCTCAATCTTGGCAGAATTCTGTCCTGAGGGGCGAAGCCTCAAAAAAAGACAAAAGGGTTTTTTCCTCAGCCTTTTACTCTTGACTTGTTATTAGTAACTTCCTTAAAGGATTTAATAAGACTAATTAATTGTTATTTCTAATTTTATTTGATATAATCAGAGTACTGTTACAATCATTTACAGACATTATGGAGGAATCTTCCAACACTCTGTCTCCACAGCAGATCGTTTCCACTCAGCAGAAAGATAGGGGTAAAAGAACCTATAAGACCAAAGGATCAGTACAGGATGCAGCTGACAAGATCAGGGCCAGGGCCAGAGCTAACAGGAAAACCAAAGCTGATGAACAGGCTGAGTGTAGACTACATAATACGTTGGAAAAACAAGTAGAAAAGAATTCAAAAGAACAAACGAATTCACTGCAATTAAGTCCTCCTAAGAAGAAACACACAAGTCAGTCAATTCTTTCCCAAGTGGGATCAGACATGGACAATTTGGGCCAAGTAGATACAAACATGCAGGATTCTGAAATGCCATGGTGTTCTTACTGGAGTAATCCTGTACCTATGGCTCATCCTTTACCTAGACCAGTGCAAATGCAACACACTGAAACAGGAGGGCAATCAATGCCACTGGTGGTTCAGCAGTGGTTTATGCGAACTATTGGTTATAGGGGGAATTATGGGGGGACTTCAGACAAATATTCCAATTCAAGCAGAGTCCAGAGTAGGTCCCTCCAACCATAGGAAACATTCCCATCCTCTTAGGCAGACTCTTATGACTAGAACGTGTTCTCCTGCTACATCAGAGGATGAACAATCTGATTATCCAGTAAAGGAAGGAGAAATAGAATCTCTTTCTGAAGCGGAGACAGAACCAGATATATTAGATACCAAAGGCCTGTTCAAAGCACATTTATTTAAAGCCAAGGCCAAGAACGCAACCAGCCTTGAATTGAACAAAGAGACACCTTGTGTTACCCACAAAACAGGGGGCAATGAAGCTTTTTTCATGGACCCAAAAGTGAAAGCGGAATTTATCCCTTCCTACAAAATATTCTTTAATATACATATGTACAGAGACATATATAATATATAATATAATATATACAGAGACAGTTAGATGTCCCCGGTTCGGGTCTCAGGGTAACAACCTTTGACAAAAAATTTTACAATATAGACACACCATTGGCTACTTTGCAGCTACCTGAGGTTGATGACCCAGTTCTAGCTTTAGCACCTTCTTCAACTACTGCCAACGATGAAGATGATGTCCTAAAAGGAGAAGACAAAAAGGCTGATTTAATGTGGCGAAAGACACATCAGGCAGTTGCATGGGTGGTCAAAATTGCCACAGCAGCATCCTTTTTCACTAGGGCCGCTGTGATATGGCTAAGACAAATGCAGCAGCAGGTATCAACAGACAATATAAGAGCCCACTTAGACTTTAACAAAGTCATAGCTGCATCAGAATATACAGCAGATACAACTTTAAACTCTGTCAAATTCGCCTTACGGGCCATGTCTTCAGCGGTTCTGCACGCAGGTTACTCTGGCTCAGGTATTGGCAGGCCGATACCAAGAAGAAATGGAAGCTGGCGTCCATGCCACACAAAGGTGGAAAGCTATTTGGGGCACCCTTAGATCCCATTCTCAACAAATCACGGGATAAACGTAAGATATTGCCGTCGGTCTTAAAGAAAACACAACAAATTTTCACCCTATTACAGACACTCTTTTCATGCACCTTTCTACAGGTCTACCATTCAAAGAAGTCAAGCAAACTTTGGCCAGAGGCAACATTTTCAACAGACTCAAGGCAATAACTACAAGGCAAGATCCCAACCACAGACTAAATGGCCATTCCGTGGTTCATCAAACAGGCCATTCCAAAAATACAAATAGGCACTTGGAAATTCCTGTTGGTCGTAGATTGCAAAGTTTTGCAGACTAATGTGAGAAAACAACCTCGGATCTTTGGGTCAGACAGACAGCAAGGGAAGGTCTGGCACTTGAATTTTGAGTCAGGCCCCTGAGATTTTTTATCAGGTGACTGGTATCTTCAAACTTACACAGAAGGAGACAGATGGAGGAGGCAGTTCAGCACCTCCTAACAATCCAAGCTGTGGAAGCAGTGCCAGAGGAGCAACAAGGCCAAGGCTTCTATTCTATGTTATTTCTTGTTCCCAAATCATCAGAGGGATGCAGGGCTATTTTAAACCTGAAAAGACTAAACTCTTTTGTTATTTATCATAGGTTCAAAATGCACACGCTTCAATCTATTTTGACTATTTAGTTTCAATTGACCTTACCCAAGCGTATTTTCATATTCCAATCTAACTGACCACCGCAAGTATTTAAGATTTTGTTACGCAGGTCAACATTTTCAGTATAGAGCACTCCCCTTTGGGTTGGCATCTGCACCCAGAGCATTTACCAAAATCCTGGCAGCTGTAACAGCCCATCTTAGAACTTTTCCAATTGGGATACTGGCCTACTTGGACGATATCTAAATACAATCGGTCTCCAATGAGTTAGTTATTAGAGACTTAACCATCACCCTACAAACCTTACAATTCTCATGGATTTTTGGTTAATCAGGAAAAGAGTCATTTTGAACCGTCAGCCAAATTTTTACATTTAGGGGCAATAATAGATACTGAATTCGATTTAGTTTTCATCTCTCAACGAAGAAGAAAGGACATTAAAGCATTAACAGCCCATTTCTATTGCATAAGAAGGGCATCCCCAGTCGAAATTCCTAGGCAAAATGATATCCTGCCTTGCTATAGTGCCATGGGCATGACTGCATTCTCGTGAATTGCAGTGGTTCTTATTACCTTTTCAGAGATCCATGAAAGGTACCTCTCCCATCCGAGTCAAATTGCCAACTAAGGTATTAATATCCTTGCTTTGGTGGACCTCTTCAGCATTAAATAAAGGATGTTCCTTTAAAGACAGTGAGTTTACAACAATGACTACCGATGCTAGTCTCTCTGGATGGGGGCCCATTGTCGAGACAAGGTAGCACAGGGCATTTGGAATGCTAATGATCTCAAGCATAATATCACCTAGCTCTCAAGGAATTTGAGGCAATAATCAGGGGACAAGATGTGTTAATCCTAACAGGAAATGTGGCCACTAAGGCGCACCTTAATCATCAAGGAGGAACACAGTCAAAGTCATTACAAAAAGAAGCTTCCTGTGTCTGCAGATGGACAGAGAAAAATTTGCTCTCAATCAAAGCTGAACATATTTCAGGGACACAAAATGTCAGGGCAGATTGGCTAAGCAGATCTACAATAGATCAGGCAGAGTGGACTTTGCATCCACTTCTTTTTCAAATTTCCAACAGATTTGGTCACCCAATATTGGATTTGTTTGCATCTGAGTCAAATCATCAACTGCCTCATTTCTTCTTCAGGTTCCCGTCCCGGGAAGCAGAGGAAGTCAATGCCCTTTGCTGTCAGTGGCCAAAGGGGCTCCTTTATGCCTTCCTTCCATTACCTCTCATCTTGGCAGTCGTCAGGAAGACCTTACAGCAGAAAGCAGAGATACTCCTTGTGGCACCATATTGGCCCAGGAGGTTGTGGTTTGCGGACTTGGTCAGTTTGTCAGTTTCATGTCCGTGGAGTAATCCTCCCAAAAGGGTGTCTCTCAGCCAGGGGCCAATTCAACATCCAGAGCCTCAATGGCTTTACTTGGCCACCTGGTACTTGAGAGAAGACTGTTTAAAAAGGTGGGTCTTTCCACTCAGGTTATTAACACTATACAGGCAGATAGAAGACAATCCACTATTAGGATTCATGAGACTACTTGGAGCGTTTTCTGTAATTGGTTCAAGGATAAGGGTTCACATCCTGGAGAGGCTTCGATCTCACAGGTTTTAGATTTTTTACAACTAGGATTGGACAAGGGTCTTACCTCAGCAACTCTCCGTAGACAGGTTGCAGCGCTCTCATTGGTAATTTCATGTACAAGTTCAGATTTATTGTCACAAAATCCTATAATTCGGCAATTTCTTAAAGGGGCAGCAAATTTAAGACCAGGGGTCATTCATAGACTTCCATCATGGGACCTTATCAAGGTACTGCAAGCTCTTACGCTTTCACCTTTTGAGCCTTAGAGAACTGTCAGCCTACAGCATTTGTCATATAAAGTAATTTTTCTAGTGGCAATTACGTCTGCCAGAAGGATATCTGAGCTTGCAGCTCTATCAATAAGACCCAATCTCTGAATTTTTCACACTAATCGAGTTGTTTTAAGATTGGATCCTACCTTTATACCAAAGGTCAATTTTCATTTTCATAGGGCACAAGAAATTGTTTTACCAAATTTTTGTCCAAATCCATCTCACCCTAGAGAGAAACTTTGGCATTCCTTACATGTAAGGAGAGCTCTCCATATTTACATAAAAAGGACAGCTTCCTTTAGAAAGACACAAGCAATGTTTATTTCTTATCATCAGAACTCCTTAGGACAAAGGATTTTATCTTCTTCCATAGGCAGATGGACTAGAGCAACCATTGCTAACATTTACAAAGCACAGGGAGTTACCTGTCCCATCTCACATCATGGCTCACTCAACACGTAGTGTGGCCACTACAGCAGCTTGGAGTACTCAGGCTTCAGTGGAAGAAATATGTAAGGCAGCGACTTGGTCCACTCCTTCACCATTTGTTAGACATTATAAGCTTGACTCTTTCGCTTCCACAGAAGCAGCATTTGGAAGGAGAGTACTTCAAAAGGTATTGCCAGAAGATCAGAGTAATTAGGGCTAGAATCCCTCCCATAGGACATTGCTTTGGTATGTCCCATGCATGGATCCTGTTGAAACCATTCTGGAGAAGAGCATTGGTAGACTTACCTGAGAATGTGCCTTCTCAGATGGTGTAGACAGGATCTAGACCTGCCCAATTACTTATGTTTCTGGCAATCATGTTGGGTATTGGGCTAAATTTTAAGTTATTACTAATCATGAATGTTATACAAAGTTGGGACTCTTGCAGCATATACAAGAAAGCCTCGACTTCATTCAGAACTGGAGACAGTGGCCCGGAAAGGGTGTAGGGTCTTCTATACCATCTGAGAAGGTGCATTCTCAAGTAAGTCTACCAATGCTCCTTTTCTTAAGTTTTTGTGGCACTGAAGTATTTGACATGGCCACTGCACTCCTATCACCTCAGACGGTCCACAATGTCGCTTGTGACACCAGTTTGACAGTTTTAGGGAACCACTACACACCAAAACTATCCAGAATAGCCCATAGGCACACTTTCCATAGGCGGTATCAAGCTGAGGGTGAGACTATAAGTAAATATATGGCCGTGTTAAGGAACTCTGCTCAGCATTGTGGTTTCCGAGATTTAGATGATGTTCTTTCAGATCAATTGGTGTATGGTGTTAGAAATTTCCACCTCCAGAGATGTTTATTAGCCAGGCCAGACTTACAGCAAGCTATAGATAAAGCTCAGGCAGCTGAGCTTTCAACCCAATCTGCAGAGATTCAGGGAACAGGTGAAGCACCAGCACCCAGAGAAAATCAGTCTGTCCATTTGGAAGAGACTGATTTAGAAGAAGATATGGATCCTGAACAGGATATCTACTGCCTCAGAACACCCAAAATGAAAGGCAGATCAAGTGAGACAAGTCCACACCAAACAAAACCTATTTGCATAGGCTGTGGAGGTAATCACCAGAGACAGGTTGTAGATTTAAAAATGCTGTCTCCTAGGGCTCTTTTGCCACCAATTCAGGGCCCCAATTTACAAACTACCAGAGAGAAAGGGATAGCTCATTACAAAGATTGTTTTACTTTAGATAGGCAGGACAGAAACATTACATCAGTAATGGGGCAAGCCAACAGATTATTGGAAAAAAATTTTTTGTAATAGTTCAAATTGAAGGTACTCCCTACAAAATGGAAATAGACATCAGGTCTTCCTTATCTATCATTTCCTGAAATACACTTAAACACCGGGTGCCCAAAATGTCAAAGTGATAGTTACAGACCTGCACCCTCCACCTATGTGATTACCAGTCCAAGGAAGCAACAAGTTCTGGGTAAGTTTCCAAAATTTTGTGGGGAAATTTCCTTTAGTAATTGTGGAGGGCTCACTTCCCAGTTTATTGGGGTTAGATTGGTTTGAGTCATTGAGATTGGGAATCAGTGGCATCAATTCCCTAAGCAAAACAGACTTGGATAATCTAGCTCAGGAGTTTAAAGATGTATTTGATAGGACCCTGGGTAAATATATAGGCACCCCTATTTCATTCAACCTGGATCCTCAGGTTGCTCCTATCAGGCTCAATCCTAGAAGGGTTCCCTTTGTCCTTAAAACTGATGAACAGTTGGACAAGTTAATATCTCAAGTGGTATTAGAACCAGTAGATCATTCATGCATTATGCAGGAAGCAGAGAGACTAGGCCTTTGGGCAGAGAGACACCTTCTATCTCTGGGGGTGGAAGCACATTTTGGGGGTTGACAATGTACAGGCAGATTGGCTGAGCAGGGCCAAGATAGACCACTCTGAATGGTGTCTCCATCCAGACCTATTCAGGGAAATGACTTGGATTTTCGGATCCACAGTCATGGATCTGTTTGCTTCCCCAGACAATGCTCAACTCCCCAGGTATTTCACCAGGTTCTCCATACTGACGACAGAAGGGATCAATTTATTTATTTTATTTATTTATTAAATTTCTATACCGTCCCCTCTCCCAAAAAAGGGACTCGGGGTGGGGTACAGCCAACTAAAACAGAAACAGTATATACAATTAAAAGCAATTTAAAATGATTAAATTGGAAGCCGAATATACAATTAACAGATATAAAACTGATAAAAAATTTAAAATACCAAATTTAAAACCCCAAAAATCGTTACTGAGCCAGGCCGGTTGTTGAAAAAACAGGGTCTTTACTGCGCGCCGGAAGGTCTCAATGTTGGTAATGGCCTGTATCTCCGGGGGCAAATCATTCCAAAGGGAGGGAGCCCCCGCAGAGAAGGCCTGCACCCTTGGGGCCGCCAACCGGCAACGACCAGGCGGCGGAACCCCGAGGAGGCCAATCCTGTGGGAGCACACTGGGCGGTGGGAGGCTGTTGGTGGCAGCAGGCAGTCCCGTAAGTACCCAGGTCCCGAGCCATGGAGCGCTTTAAAAATGATCAATACCACCTTGAATCGGATCTGGAAGGCCACAGGAAGCCAATGCAGCATGCGCAGGAGCGGTGTAATATGGGAGCTCCAGGGAGCTCCCAAGATCACCCGTGCGGCCGCATTCTGGACCAACTGCAGCCTCCGGACACTCTTCAAGGGGAGCCCCATGTAGAGAGCATTGCAATAGTCCAAGCGGGAGATGATGAGGGCAGAAGTGACCATGCAAAATGCGTCCAGATCCAGAAAGGGCCGCAACTGGTAAATCAGACGAATCTGACAAAAGGCCCCCCTGGCGACGGCCATAATGTGATCTTCTAAAGACGTCCAGGAGGATACCCAGATTGCAAGCCCTTTCCATAGGGGGCAAAATTTATCCCCCCACAGCTAGCGACAGAATAAGCTGGCTGTATCTGGGTGCAGGAAACCACAGCCACTCGGTTTTGGTTGGGTTGAGACGAAGCCTGTTAAGACCCATCCAACTCCGCATGGCCTCCAGGCACCAGGTCATCACTTCGACGGCTTCGTTGGGGTGACCCGGGGTAGAGATGTACTGCTGAGGGTCATCAGCGTACTAATGGAACTCCACCCTGAAACCACGGATGATCTCACCCAGCAGCTTCACATAAATGTTGAACAGCAGGGGCAAGAGCACAGACCCCTGGGGCACCCCACATAATAGGGGCCTCGGGATTGACCTCTGCCCCCCTGTCAATACAAATTGCGAGCGGTCGGAGAGGAAGGAGGAGAACCACCGTAAAACGGTGCCTCCCACTCCCAACCCCTCCAACTGCCGCAATAGGATACTGTGGTCGACAGTATCAAAAGCCGCTGAGAGATCTAACAGGACCTAGACAGAGGAACAACCCCTGTCTCGGGTCTTCCAGAGATCATCCACCAACGCGACCAATGCCATCTCCGTGCTGTGTCCGGGCCTGAAACCCGATTGGAGGGGGTCTAGATATACCGCTTCATCCAGGTACTGAGGGAGCTGACGTGCCACCACACTCTCAACAACCTTTGCCACAAAGAGAAGGTTGGAGACCGGACGATATCAATGCTCTTCAGTGCCAGTGGCTGGAGAGTTTTTTGTACGCTTTCCCTCCACTTCCTCTTATTCCACTTGTAATCAAGAAATTATTGGCGGAGAGGGCAGAGGTCTTACTCCTGGCCTCCCATTGGTCCAGACGCCTTAGGTTCATGGATCTGATGAACCTATTGGTGACCTCCTATGGAGGATCACCCCATCCAGGATTTCTCTCAGCCATCGGACCCTAATGCTTCTAGAGCCCCAATGGCTTCAGTTAGCCATATGGAGATTGAGCGGGGATTGTTAACCAAGGACAGGTTCTCTTCTAAGGTTTTATATACTATATAGGCATTTAGAAAAGCATCTACCAATCGCATTTATGATGCTACTTGGAGGATTTTTAGCTTAATAAGACTAATCATTCAGCCATAGAGGCCTTTATTGGGGACATCCTTGAATTTCTGCAGGACGAGTTGGACAAGGGGCTGTCACCTAATACTCTGCGCAGACAGATAGCAGCTTTGTCTTCTGTCTTATCCATGGGATCATTGGACTCCATTTCTCACCAACCTCTGGTCCACAGACTCCTCAGAGGGGCATCAAATCTGTGTCCACCGGTAGTCCACAGGTACCCTACATGGGACCTGTCCAAAGTCCTGTGAACACCTATGGGAACTCCCTTCGAGCCTCTGAGTACTATAGGCCTTCAGTTTCTGTTTATTAAAGTGGCCTTCTTGGTGGCCATCACATTGGCTAAAAGGGTTTCGGAACTAGCAGCGCTCTCAGAGGAGATCTTTGCATCTTTCACCATAACAGGGTGGTCCTGAGACTAGATCCCACCTTTGTTCTGAAAATTAACTGTTGGTTCCTAATCCAACTCACAAACTGGAAAAGAAATGGCATGCTCTGGATGTTCGCAGAGCATTGAAGAGTTATGTAAAAAGGACTTCTTTGTTCCATAAAACGGAATCGCTTTTTGTTTCCTTTCAACCGGCCTTGTTAGGAAACAAGGTTTTTCCATCTACAATGGGAAGGTGGGATTCAATCCTGCATATCATTGGCCTATGAGACTCAGGGACTCCCTGTGCCCAATAGATTAACAGCTCACTCCACAAGGAGTGCAGCCACAATGGCAGCTTGGGCTACACAAGCATCTATAGAGATTTGCCGGGCTGCCACTTGGTCATCTCCTTCCCCATTTATCCATCATTACCATCTGGACTCTTTCGCCTCTGTGGATGCAGCCTTTGGCAGACAGGTGCTCCAATGAGCTGTATTGGAGCATACAGATGAGGAGCAGACCTAAGCCTCCCAGGGACATGCCAGCTTTGGTAAGTCCCACACTAGACTCTTGCAGTAGTCTAAGAGACAAGAGGTGTTAGTATAATTACCTGTGAATGCCCTTTCTTATTTGACTGTGAGAGAATCTAGGCCACCCTGAGGAGGTCTGGTGGGGGGGAGAAAGATATTTTTCAGAACACAATGACAATTTGTCAAGAATCTTTCACCGAAAACTGGAGTAACCATAGCAATGGTGGCAAGGTCAATGATATAGCAGACTCAGTCATGTGACGAGGAGACGAGGACAACCCACACTAGACTCTCGCAGTCAAACAAGAAAGGGCATTCACAGGTAATTATATCAACACCCATTTCCAAAGAATTCCAGCTCTTCTTTGCATGACAGAATTCTTAGCACTGAGGGGATGCTTGTTATGGGGGTGCAGAATAGTCATACCAGCCACTTTACCATCAGGTATTGCAATCTCTTCATGAGGGGCACCCAGGAATTGCTAAGATGAAAAGTCTAGCTCGTAGCTATGCGTTACCTCTAGCCTTATCACAAGGTACAGTCCGGCAGAATTATTAATGGGGAGGCATCTTCGAACCCATTTAGATAGACTCCACCCCAAATATGCCCACGAACCAAGAACGAACCTAAGGACATTTAACAATGGAGAGTTAGTATATGCCAGGAACTATGGGGGAGTTCTGTTGTGGGTACCAGGAAAGGTGGTGGGAGTAACTGGACCCCGTTCTTACAGGGTGTTGTTAAATGACAGAAGGCTGTGGCATCAGCACATTGACCAGCTTAGAAGACACCCAGCTGACCCTAGGGACACCCCAGACTTGGAAAACAATGAAGCCTCAATACTAGGCCCAAAGACAACCACCCCCGGCCTTGCATCCGCCACTAGGGATTTACCATTGCACCAGGCTCCAGACAAATCTGAGTAGATTCCATCTGTTAATCTATCTGATGATTCTCCCAATAATCCACAAGGGTCCAAGGAAACTCCCAGCAAAGATCCAAAAGGGTCTTCCGACAAGAAACCAGCAACTAACCCTCCAAACAACCCAATGGCCAAGTTCCTGCTACAAAGATCCTCAAGGAACAGGAGATGCCCTGTGTATCTCCAAGACTACACATGTACAATTCAAGGAGAGAGGAGTGTTGTAAATAAGTTTTCAATGCGGTCCGCTAAAGTAGCAGGAAACAGCGCAACAGCTGACTGGCTGCTGCATGTGACAGAGTGCTATATAAATAGCACTGTCAGACGTGATCAGCTGTCGCCTGTCAGCCACAGTGTGTTAGCGCTGGGTTTGACTTTTAAAACCCTGTTAGCTTGAAATAAAGGGGTTAACCTGAATTCTCTGGTTGTCTTGGTTATTCCCAACCTAATTTAACAAAAACAACTTTTTTTTATTTCAGAATTACTTTATATAGGCTAAAGCTTCTGAGCAGCTAGCAGATAATGAGTATCCTACAGAGCATTTTTTACATATAATGAAAATTGCAGAGATTTTTGTTGTAACAGCAATCAAGTACAGTTGAAGGCATCTGTTATATTGCCATCCAAAAAAGGAGAAGAAATTGACAAACAATTATCATTAACAAATGTATAAGAAAAAGTATAAGAAAAATATGCCTTTAGTTGAGCTCATTTCCTGTACAATATGTATTTTTCTCTGTGTCAGGAAAGAGGTATGTCATTGTTTTCTAGGATATTTTTTATTATTATTATTTCTCAGTCCAACCAACAATCTTAAATTTTTTTGGCTGAATTCCCACCATTTTTTCGGCTGAATTTACCACCATCAAAGTGCTAACCTGAGTTGGTTCTACTTAGCTTCCAAGATAAACCACAGTCATCTCAATACTAAGGTCTGAGCAAGTCTAGGCAACCAACTCAACTTGCTTTTATTATGAAGCAATCTCATTGTTAGAAACCATAAAAATATTCAGTTGAATTGCCATTCCATACACTCTGGGTTAACATATTTGTTTTGCTGTAAAATTATTTAAAGAGGAAAAATACTCTAATCAAAAATTAAAAATGGAATCAGCTGGATCAGAGCCTGGAACTATTTTGCATTATTCATAGTCCTATCTTTTCTCAGCTCCAAAAGTCACAGCTGAGACAACTTGCTATCTGCATCTTAAATAGAAATTAAACACTCTAATAGAGCAACTTGTTTTGACTGAATGTATACATGTTTCAGAATAGATAAAAGAAGAAAATAATGTGTCTTCAGAGACTCAACAATTGTTCTCAACAACATATTAAAAAGACATGCGTATCTCCTGATCTTAATGACATATGAAAGATATGGAACCAACTGTATTTTAATTAAGTGATGTACTGGCTGAATTTGATAATTTCATTTTCTGCTTCTATTTATTGGCTGATTATTGAATAATTAGTTTTTATCTTTAAAGTCTTCTAATAAGCAAGATCATCTCCAGATGGAAGGGCAAGGAACTTAAATAATGAATATGTGGACGTTTGTTCAGTGAAATTCAAAATAATTTTCTGTTTATATTAAGAGCAACATGGTCAAAAGAACCACCCTCATTTTCAGTTGTTTTTTTTTCATAATTAAGCACTACTGACTTCACATGACAAAATTTATATGGAGTAATATTCCATGCAAAATTATCTTGGATGCAAGATGTAAAGAACACTTCTTCATATATTTTGTCTGAAAAATAGTACTTAACTCTGAAACAATATCACTTATGTATAATTAAAAGCAGCAATAAAAACAACTTCTTTAATAACATTAGTAACTGGGATATTGTCAGATCATAGACCATTATATGAAACTCTCACTTATCTAGATCAAAAGCAATCAATTTATACTGGAGCTACTATTTTAAAGTTTTATTCATGTCAATAGTCGAATGCAATATGAACTTTGTCAAAAGCAACATAGTGTGTTACTTTACATTGTGTGCTTTTTAACCAAATTAGCCATTAGCAAATAGTGACTGTCCCATCTTAATTCTACCTTAGTTTGTTCTTTCAAAACTTTATTCAAGATGATTCATTTTTCTCAGTTATTTGCATAAAATTTATAGGAAAATATATAAAACTGGTATGCAAATAGGCAAATTGCGATTTCCTTTCTTTAAAACTCAAACCAGAGAACTTGCATTTTTGTTCTTTAGGAAATGGTCCTGATGAGTTAACTTTATAAAGATTCAGCATTATACTTGAATACTTAAATAATTACACTCTCCCTTTAGTGATTTATTAGAAGGGAAGATATTAATCACTGTTTCTGCTTCTTTCAATGAGACAGAAGTTCAAGGATCAGTTATTTCCATTTGAGAGACTGTGTGGTATTTTGAATACAGTATGTATTTGGAACAAGAACTTCATTATTTTATATTGCCTTGAATTATTTTTTATTATTCTGAGTTCAAGTTTTTAGATAAAGAATTATTGTCTAAAAATACTTCATGTCAAGTTTTCCATCTTTTCCATCTAATGCTATTTTTTTATATTCTAAAGCAGATTAAAAGGCCTAAGGTTTCTTATTTGAAAGATGGAATATATGGTGCATAATAATTGAAAACTAAACATTTTTAAATAAATATTCAAAATCTTAGTTATTTACTGTTTGATTAGAGTAATTGTCAATGTAAAAAAATCATGTAGACTGAAGAACAATTGTATTGTATGTTGTTCTGCCATACACTTAATCAAGTGATTGTCATACACTTGATTAAGTACAATTCAGTTGTGAATTCTCTGTGTTTACCAAAGCGACAGAACATCATCAAAATATTCCCAGTTAGGATATTTTTATGTCATGATAGATTTTCTTGATGATTCACATGAAGATTTTGTAGAAACCTGCCTGCCTGGAGCAAAGGTTGCAAACCTCATGCACTATTCAAATAAGATGTCAGATACTGCTGGTACAAAGGAAGCCACTGTAATCCATGTCAACAGGAGTGATGTTGAAAAATGTAGATGGACAGTCCTGGAAGCAAATTCAGGGTTTTAATTCCAGGACTGCCAAATACCGCTTTAAGAAATGCTATCTGTTACAATTTTAAACATGATTGTGTATGTGTTCTTAATCCCAAATTATGGAATTGAGTCAATTTGGAGTATCTTTTAACCCAATAAATTTAAAAATGAGCAGAACTAGTTAGAGAAATAGACCTTAAATATCTCGATGCATAGATGAGACAGTAGTGCCAAGCAGAAATATTTTGATTTGTTAGATATTGAGAGATGGTGAGAGAAACTGGATTTACAAGACAGTCTTCTGGTTCTGGTTATACTTGTTGTGCGGCCTGGCCTTGAAAGACTATCCTCCAATAAAATAGACTGTGCGCATAGATTTGAATACTTTATTGGGAGAACAGGGTATGTTTTATTGGAGGATAGGCTGGTTTAGATGCATGTCGAGCTGCACACAGACCAGAGGTGGTATTTAGCAGGTTCTCACCATTTCTGGAGAACCAGTAGCAGAAACTTTGAGTAGTTTGGAGAACCGGCAAATACCACCTCTGACTGGAGATTTTACAGTATCCTTCCCCTGACACGCCCACAAGCCACGCCCATAGAACTGGTAGTAAAAATATTTGAATCCCACCACTGACACAGACTAATATGCAGTTATACACAGAACAGTGAAACAGTGATGCTCTGTGTGTGGAATGTGAGTTTGTTTTTGGATGACCATGTGCCACAGATTAAAATGGCTGCTTCTCCCTTCTCCAAATGCTAAAGAGTCTGGCTTCCCAGCATGCACTTGGTTTGAAAGTGTGAGCTGATTGGTAAATGGGTGGAGTCAACTCCAAACAATATACTTGGGGCCTGTTTGTCTCTCCAGCCACTAGATGGGGCTAGAGAGGAACAACAGTATAAAGTTCTATCTATGTTGTGGCATGACACTAACACAAGGTGAAGTATGGGAGAGAATAGCATCTGTGGTTCCGTAGTGATCACCCTGAGTTCAGGCAGCTTCAGATAGAAATTATACAGAACCGACTTTATTGAACTTTTTTTTTTCAAATAAAATTATAAACCAGATCTTCTCTTGCCATCAATCCATTGAAACGTTATCCACGTAGTTCCGTTGACTAATTTGGCTGCTATAAATAAAACTTAATGAGGTTTCTTTTCCTCCTAGTTTCTTACTTCAGCCATCAAAGACATGTAGCAAACGTAGCTTTGGGCAGAATTGAATTTTTAGTTATGCAGTTAAACACATTCTTCCAAAAATCAGATACTTTTATCATTTTCTCACAAAAGGTGAAGTCCATTCGATTTCTGTAGCTTTGGCAGCATCTCATTGAATATATAAGTGATATTCTTTCGGGGTGTTTGATGCTACTAATGTAAAAGTGAAAAGCATATTTCCTGTATGGATACTGATAAAAATCCTTGAGGCTGCCATAGAAACTGCCAGGTATGATCGTTTAATTGTTCCTCTAAGTTTAAGGGTTTTATTTTTTTTAACCCTATAGTACATTTGCCATAATCTATTTCGAATAAAATCGGATACATATTGAAATTTTACCCTTATATTTTGTAGTGGAGGGGGGGGGTAGAATAACATTAAATTTGTATTCTTACGTGTGGTGTTTAAAAAGTTATCTTTATATGCCATTAATTTAAAAAAACCTACAGGATAGAACATAAGAATAATAAAGAGCAGGATATATTTTGTAAAATCACAGGCTTCAATATATTCCTTCTTGCTCCAGAGCAACAGAATTGGTCATCTTCTGATAGCAAAATGTTTTCATGTTACTTTCTAGATGTTCTGGTAATAGACAGCAAACACATATAAACATTAAGTAGGATGGTACTCTATTACAGAAGTTAGAAAATATAAGAATAAATGTGAAACTCTACCCTTTCTGTTTCTTTATAAAGGAATTTTCATTATAAAACAAGCATGTTTTTAATGCATTATTATCTTGAATTAATAAGGAAGTTTTTAATTTTTTTTTTTTGCACAATGGATCACCTAATGTGGTTTTCTCATTTATTTGATAAACACAGTGTAGTATTAAGTGCTTATACTAACAAATTATTGCATGTTAAATTATATGCAGTAATGAACTCTGGCAGAATGCATTATATTACTATTTATTATATTATGTACTGTACTGTACTATGCATGTGGTGAATTAGAAAAATATGACTTCTAAACCTTTTTAGAAGGCCTATATTTGCCTATGTGATTTAACTAATTAGAAGAAAGTTAGAATTAATGATTACTGCTCTCAAAAGAGGCATAGATATAGAAATGTCCTGGCTCAATAAAATGCCTTTATTCACTCAATGACAGGTAAGATATTTGACATTGACTAAACAATTATAGTCAAAAATTAGTTGTCCATGAAACAATAAATTAAAAATCACATTTATACCACACAATGGACAATGATCTGGTGCTTCCTTTTTTGAAATTTACATCCAATTTTGATAAAATATGTATGGTATGTCCTTTTCATATTGTAGTAATCACATACTATGCTCCCATACTATTTCCTCACCTATGAATCATGTCTAACTAGATAGAATATAAACTGTTATAAAGAAATTCATTCTGCTTTATCTGAGAATTACTTCCCACTCTACTAGGCAGTTCATGGACATTATTGTTTTACCGGTGTTTACTCAAGTGTTCTTCATAAATATTACTTATTGTACAGTTCCCATAAAATTTTCTCATGTACTCACATATTTTATGAAATCGCATTCATGCATACATTAACAGCATCCAGATGTAATTATGTATTTCTTCAGTAGTGACTGTATTTTTGCTTAGAATAGAAAGTCAACTTTCTTTTTCCTGGTGAATAGTTCATGCAAGGTCTTAGTCTCCATCTGGGATGAGAATGTGATGAGTTTCTTAGATAGGATAGATCCCATGTAACCTCTCCTATTTTTCAAACTCAGATTCCCTGGTTTTCTAAGTAGCTTCAGGAGATGGAACAACAGAGAAGTCTCTTGCACCATTGGAGAAACATGTAGGACAAAGCCAACCAGTATATATGAGAATCCATATTAAGGATTGTATCATGGCAATAAGAACAGCAAAACAGAGTTATTTTTCCACTCCTATTGCATCATGGATAGCTGGTCAGTTACCCTGATTATGTTGGGAATATTCTAGGCATATGACAGTTGAATGAGATCTGCTCTGAGTTAGACTCTGGTTGGGCAGATCCTATCAAGCCAATTAAGACACAGTCTTCTTCTGTTACCTTCAAAATGTTTTGTCCTATAACTCTTAACAAAGTGTCAAAGTTGACAGGATTATTTTGATAAGATTGCTGAGAAATTATTTATTAAAATCAACTTTCCTGGGTCCATGTCATGGTGGACATTTAGCTGAAAGTAAATTATCTATGTATGAATCACAAATACTTAACACCATGTCTCAACCAAGCAAGCAAAAAAGTTTTCAGAAAAATGATTCATCATATATAAGTTTGAAGAAAAGAATGTAATTGCTTGAAGTGAGGCAACAAGTACAAAAATGTGTCCGTTTATTTCCAAGTCAGAAAGCATATCATCATTGTGTTAATACTCAAGTACAATAATTTCATAAATACCTCTTCTCTTTGACTGCAAAAATACAACAATAATAAATCAAATAATTGACCGTTTGCTATCTTTATAATATCATTACGCTGCATCCTAAACTCACTGCTTTGTTCCATCGAATGATAGGGCAAGGCTGCATCTGATATTTAATCTCTCATGGACATGTCTTGATCTACTTTACAATAATTGGCATATATCATAGTGTTAGTTTCCTTGATGATGTAGACCACAATGGTGGTCTGTGCTAAGCACTGTGAATAAGACTGCCTTATTTTATTTTTAGAAAATGGAAGTCATCTGTTAATATATAGCAATAGACTTATATACCACTTTACAGTGCTTTATATCCCTCTCTAAGTGGTTTTATAGAGTCAGCATATTGCCCCCAATAATCGGGGTCCTCATTTTACCCACCATGGAAGGATGGAAGGCTGAGTCAATCTTGAGCCTGGTGAGATTTGAACTGCCAAATGGGAGTCAGCAGAAGTAGCCTCAGTACTCCACTCTAACCACTGCGTCACCATGGCTCATCCTTCAACTTATCCTTCAGCAATCACAAGGCCTTCAAAAGTATTATGAAACAATAAAGAAAATCCAGAAAGCAAATGTTGAGGTGAAATATACCTCTCAATATTTTAATCAAAAGACACTTGGAGACGCAATCTACATAGACTTCTGTAAAGCCTTTGATTCAGTGGTACATGACAAACTACTCCTAAAACTAAAATCTTATGGTATCTCTGGACATCTGCATAACTGGATAGAAGCATTCCTGTCAAACAGACAACAAATGGTCAAAATTGGGAGAGTCCTATCAAATTCTATACCTGTCAACAGTGGTGTCCCCCAAGGCAGTGTTCTAGGACCAACTCTTTTCATACTCTACATAAATGACCTCTGTGATCATATCAAGAGCAACTGTGTTCTCTTCACTGATGATGTAAAGCTATTCAACACCACAGACAATACTGCTACCCTTCAAAAAGACCTTGACTACGTATCAGAATGGTCAAACAAATGGCAACTTCAAATCTCAACAAATAAATGCTCTGTCCTACATATTGGCAAAAAAAATCAGAAAATAAAATACAGGCTGAATAGTCAAGACCTTGTTGATGATCCAAACTCTGTCAAGGATCTTAGGTCATCTCAAATGACCTAAGTGCTAGAGCCCACTGTAACTACATAGCCAAAAAAGCGCTTAGAGTTGTTAACATAATCCTACGTAGCTTTTTCTCTGGTAACATCACACTACTAACTAGAGCATACAAAACATTTGCTAGATCAATACTCGAATGCAGCTCATGAGTCTGGAACCCACATTATGTATCTGATATTAACGCAGTTGAGAAAATCCAGAAATATTTTACAAGAGTTCTTTACTCCTCTACTCGTTGCAGAAACCTTATGCCACCAGACTCGAAATTCTAGACCTTGAAAATCTAGAACTACGCCGCCTTCGGTCCGATCTAAGTATAATATATAAAATCATACATTGCAATGTCCTACCTGTCAATGAATACTTCAGCTTCAACCATAACAACACAAGAGCAAACAATAGATACAAACTCAAGGTTAATCGCACCAAACTTGATTGCAGGAAATACGACTTCAACAACAGAGTGGTCAATGCTTGGAATACTCTACCTGACTCTGTGGTTTCTTCCCCAAACCCCAAAAACTTTAACCTTAGACTATCTACTATTGACCTCACCCCTTTCCTAAGAGGTCTGTAGGGGGCGTGCATACGCGCACTAACGTGCCTACCATCCCTGTCCTATTGTTTCTTTTATATTTTATTTTCTTATATGTATCCATGTATTCATAACTATTTTTTACTTATACCTATTATCTTGTAAGCAATTGACAAATAAATAAATAAACACTGCAGCATCTAATCCACTGTACTGAAACACTGATTTGAAACAAGCATCTGATTTGAAGGAAGCAAACTCTGTTTCCCAGTTCCTTTCTAATAGTACTGTGCAAAGTTTTTAAGGGATACTAAAATTAGATGATGCTTCAATCAGATCAAGGGCAATGTGTGAATGGCATGAAGCTGCAAGTGGAATCTAATGCTGTCTAACCACTTGATAGACTTTTGAAGTGCTTCACAAGTTTGATTCTTTTCTGCACCTTCTACAGACAATATTCAGTTCCACTTCCAGTATTCCACTCAGAAATATTGAGTGAGGAATGGTATGGCAGGCTTCAGAATGGCAAGGTAACATTGATTTAAGTGGCATTCTCTTTCTCAGTTCTTAACCGCTTTCATGTGGCACTTAGAAGTCTTCAACTTTGCTCTTTCTTGGGCCCATGGAACATTACACTTCTATGCTAATTCTGGGAGTTCAACTCTACTGTCTCAATAGGGGCTCGAAAATTATCTATTCTAGTATTCAGCCCTGGGTGAAACTTTCTTTTTGGAAGATTCTTCTGTATGATTGCAACAGTGTTGTTTTTCAGCATACAATAAATAGTTGCCAGTTGCCAATAGTTACTTAGATGTTTCCAGTTTTTAAGACTAAAAGATGGCAAAATAGCATCTTTCCTGTGCCATTTTCTTTCTCTGTTGTTTACTCCTGTCAGTGGTTTTGTATGTCATTGGGCAAGCTTTCTTTTACTAATTTCACTACACTGGCATAGATTATTGCCAGCAAGCCACCATTCTGACACAAATGAGTCCTGATGATGGCAGGTTTTCCCAGATGGAATGGGACAATGCTCTGCAGCCAACTTTCTGCAGCAGTGTCCTGCAGTGAGTTGTCCCATGGAGAATTGGCTGCAGCGAGTTGGCCATGATTAGTTGGCTGCAGTGAATGGTCATAGACCCTTTCCCAGAGAAGGCCAACCTTGCTAACAAGCTATGCCAGTTCTCTAAGCACCCACAGGTTCCTTCCTGTGTATTTGGAGGAAGCACATTTATATCACCCCTCTATGACATGGGCATTTATTCAGGTCTTCCTCCTCAAGTTAGATTAACTAACATACACTCCCTTAAACCCAGTGTTGAGAGAACAAGCTTTTCAACAAGTTATGCCAATCCTCATGGCATTCCCAAAAATCTAGTTATCAGAGATAGAAAAGCAGACAATCACAGAAGTTTGTTCTTCAACATCTTGTCAAGATCAGCAAGTGTAAAATCACAACATAGGCTCATTCTGCATAACAAAATAACAGAGTTGGAAGGGATCTTGGAGGTCTTCTAGTCCAACTCTCTGCCCAAGCAGGAAACCCTATATCATTTCAGATAAATGGTTGTTCAATCTCTTCTTAAAAATATCCAGTGATGGGAGCACCCACAACTTCTGGAGGCAAGTTGTCCCCCTGATTCATTGTTCTCACTTTCAGGAATTTGCATCCATTACTTTTTGTCCTCTCTTCAACTACTTTGGAGAATATGTTGAGTCACTCTTCTTGTGGCAGCCCAGTTCTTTTTTTTTTTTTTTTCATTAAACTGGACATATGCAATTCCAGCAACCCTTCTTCATATGTTTTAGCCTCCGGTCCTCTAATCGTCTGTATTGGCCTTTTCTACACTTTTTCTAGAGACTCAACATCTTTTTTATATTGTGGCAATCAAAACTTATATCATGGCAACCGAAACAATTTTAATTTTAAGACTGTATCCATCTTATTGTCCATAATGTTTGCTGGCTCTGCCTAAAAAGGGATGCAGTGAAGTATTCCAGAAATATACATTGTTGAAAGCTTTTGAAAAATTGGGACATCATTTTTGTCTTCTAAGGGGTTCTATCACTTTCTGTGTCTCATTTTGCCCAAAAGCTGAAATAGGTTTAGCCTTTTTGTAACTTGTCCATTATAATCTGTGGAGGACTATTTTTAATCCAATTCTGAACTAATTCAAAACAAGTCATTTTGCCTTTGAATCTCATATGAAATCAAAGTGTGCCTTCCTTGAATCTTCAATTCAAACAGAATCGGGATTGAATTGCAGAGGCACATTTTGTTGGTGTTCTTGTTCTAAGATACATTTGGAGCTTTAGCAATGGGATCTCCACCCATTAACCTAATAGAAAAGGCAAAGGATAAAGCTTGAGTAACATATCCCGTTTGTATTATCCTGTATTCATCTGAGATTTGTACTGAATGAAGCTGCATGAAGCCTCAGAGGATCCATTCACTTCAATGAAAATTTTCCCTACAGGCTTCTCTATGTGACGCCTGGCATTTATGGAAGCTCAGCCTCCATAGGTTTTTGGGCACATGCACTCTTGGTTTGGATTCTTAGTGAATAGGACAGATTGATTCTGTCTTGAGGAGAAGATTTAAGAGAGATCTTTTAAAAGAAAAGGAAAAAAAAACCCCACACAGAGCACTTTTAATTGTATCCAGCAAACTATTGGAAGCCAGTTCATCGTACAAGCTTGAAAAGTGATGCAATGACATGAAAACTCTTGTCTGTGAAAGCTGTCAGTTTATTTTTCACAATTGTATTATATTTGAATTGGGATTATATCAAACTATAGTATTAGCTTTGTTGTCAGGGCAAAAGCAACATTATGACATGGACAGCCCAAGCCAAAAGGGAGGCTTGAGAAAAGCTGTTCATGAATTTATAGCAGAGAAAAATTACATCAGATTATCATTATCTTCCTTTTTTCTCTCCTAATATATAGGAAACGGATACTGCATGTGTTTATATATTTGACCAGTTCTCCTAAAATTGTTTGAACGGCAATTGAAGTTTCTTTGCTTTCAAAGAATAGTATTACATTTGAATTCTACAGCATTCAATTCTCTAAAGATCCAGAGTAAAATCACTATGCTATAGACTCACCAGTAAAGCTGTTTTTGGCTCTCTTTTTTTTCTTTTGTCTGTTAAGGGAAAAAATGAATATAACCTGCTTCATTTGAGTTTCTTTTCATGATTTTATGATGAGTATTATAAATAAATGCCTTTTTTTTATCTCCCATTCTTTATTCTGTCTATCATGCTAAAAGTATAGAAAAATGAAGAAGACATTGATTTGGGATTTCTCTTGTGGATTAACAGGGTTTATATTCACCCAGGCTTAACCTTAATCCAAAAAGACAATAATGCTAAAGAATTCATGAAATGAATTTTGAGTAGTCCCATTACCTCAGTGCTTCTAACAACTTCACAATTAACTCTGTATGTTATTCCTGTTTGGGACGAAGGTATTTTGTATATACTACCAGCCATGTTATTGGAAAATCTCTGAATAATATTCTACAGGAGGCTTCGTTTTTCTTGAAAGATTGAATGGGTAGATACTTAAAAATCTTTCCTAGGTTCATCGTACAGTACTTAATTTGTTTCTGCTATTTAGGAAGCACAAAGTAAAAGAAAGAATAAATGGCATAGGAAAATAAAAAGCAATTTTAAGAGGAGCCTAGAAATCAAATAAAATTGGATAGAATGAAATAGTTTGTGGAAAGATGTGGTATTTAAGTAAGAAACATAAGCTTTGTCAGAAGTGCAACCAATTGACATGAATTAGAGAAAGTGAAAGAAGAGATATCCCCAAAGATCTGAAATTATAATGTAAACTTATATAATTAAAATACATCTGGGATAAAACAGAATTTTAAAAAAGTAAAATGAACTTGCTTACTCAATGTATAGGAGAAACCCTTGCAATACATTTCGGACTATTTAAGCTTACATAGAGCTAAGTACTACATGGTATCTTAGTTCTCAACTGTTTTGATTGAATTCAACTCACTGAATTTGGTATTCAAAACATTTTGACATGAACATTTTGTTCCGGTATTGTTTGGTACTCAACGCACAAACCAGAACTTGTATCACAAGACCTAAAATGGACACCTAACTTCAAAAATGTCATTAAGAAAGCACAACAAAGAATGTTCTTTCTGCGCCAATTCAGAAAGCTCAAACTGCCCAAGGAGCTGCTGGTACAGTTCTACAGAGGAATTATTGAGTCTATCATCTGCACTTCTATAACTGTCTGGTTTCGTTCTGCAACCCAACAAGACAGACACAGACTTCACAGGATAATTAGGGCTGCAGAAAAAACAATTACTACCTGCCTGCCTTCAATCGAAGACCTGTATACTGCACGAGTCAAAAAGAGGGTTGTGAAAATATTTACAGACCTCTCACATCCCAGACATAAACTGTTTCAACTTCTTCCCTCAAAAACGATGCTATAGAGCACCGCACACCAGAACAACTAGACACAAGAACAGTTTTTTCCCGAAAGCCATCACTCTGCTAAACAAATAATTCCCTCAACACTGTTCAACTATTACAAAGTCTGCACTACTATTACTGCTAATCTTCTCATCACTCCTTATCACCCATCCCCTCCCACTTGTGATTATAGGACTGTAACTTTGTCCCTTGTATTCTTATGATTTATATTGACTTGTTTCCTTGTATGATTTGATTGTTGATTGTACCCTATGACTATCATTAAGTGTTGTACGTTATGATTCTTGATTCTTAACTAATGTATTTTTTTCTTTATGTATACTGAGAGTATTTACACCAAGACAAATTCCTTGTGTGTCCAATCACACTTGGCCAATAAAGTATTCTATTCTATTTTTCGATGGAGGGTTCTGCAATTCTATTTTTCGACGGAGGGTTCTGCAAAAGGTCCATTCTGTGTAAGGGACTCGGACCGCACTAGGCCCACCCAGCCTGCTTTGGTATGTCCCAATCCTGAATGCTATCTCCACCACAATGGAGAAGGGTCATTGGTTCTAACCTGATACGATCTTTCTTTTTGGGTAGAGATAGCATTCAATCCCACCCTTTTGTGGTGTGTTCCAAATGTAATGGTGTATGTTATACTTATAGGAGAACCTTTCTGTCAGACTATTCCAGACAGAATAGTCTGTCACTATTCCTTCGCCAATTTCTGGGAGGACCCTAGCAACAGAGGGAGTGTCCTCAGAGTTTTGACAGATTCAGTCCAATCAGCAGCGGAGATTGATCACCCAATCCTGAATGCTATCTCCACCCAAAGAGAAAGGTCGTTTCAGGTTAGAACCAATGACACTTCTGTTTAAAAGTACCATAGGAAAATATTTAAAACCATGTACAGAATAAATAGATACTGCAGAATATTTTTAGATTGACCTGGAAGGGATATGGGGAAAAAATTCAGAATCATTATTTTTGTTTTGAGCTATCTATTAAATTAGTCCTCAGCTGTGCTTAAAACTTAATTTCACTGCTGTATTCTAGGAAAAGGAAAACATGTCATAGCACCATCTCCTGTGCTGACAGCTCTTGTCCATACTGATTTTGCCTATTCTCAGCAGATAACATATTCTTATTAGATAGACAAAATCTAGAAGCAATTATATGCCATTGTTTTCATAACTGATTGGACAAATAAATAAAAATAACATTTCTATTTTCAAAACAGTAGCATCTGTAAAAAAGATATTTTTTTCTAATCAGGGAGGCTGTCTGTTTTAGGATGCCAGTACTGCAAGTGGATGATGTGTATAAATCACATGTCTCCTTATAGAAGACACACATTCTCCAGTGTGCCAATTGGAGAATCCAAGTTTGGGTTGACACTCGCTTTTTTGCCCAGAGAATGAGTTCTCAATCTTTTGCCACACCTCTCTGTCATCTGCTGAGTCCCCACTTTCAACTCAGTCTTGGCTCTGTAGAGACATGACAAGATTAGCTCGGAAAACTTAGGAGAAAGACTTGGATTCTCTCATCGGCAGGTTTGTGTGCTTCAGCTCATGTTGTGCTATTTCCTAACTTCCTACCATCCATAGACCTGATGGAGGCATACCTCTATGTCCCTATCCTTCCATTCCACTGAAGGAATTTGAGTTTTTGCTGTGCAGGGCAGCACTTCCAGTACAGAGCCTTACCATTTGGCCTGTCCTCGGCACCCAGGACCTTTACCAAGTTGTTGGCAGCACTAGCGGCGCACCTCAGGTCAACTCCTGTACATGTCCAGTGCTATCTCGATGATATCCTAATACAGTCATCCTCTCACCTTCGGGCACAAGAGGATCTGCAGATCACGATCTGGGTCCTTCAGGACCGCAGATTTTCAGTCGATTTCACAAAGAGCCACCTGGTCATCTCCACTCAGCTATTACACCTAGGCACGGTGATAGATACCAGGTCTATCTTTCCCAGGAACGCCAAGACAACATCAAGTCCTTAGTGAGCCAAGCAGAACGAACTGTTCCCTTGGCCCTCCTCTTGCAGTTCCTGGGAAAGATGGTATCTTGCATAGCAATCATCCCATGGGCATGGATGCACACCAGGACCTTATGGTGGTTCCTACTTCTGTATCAAAGGTCCGGTGACAGCAACTCAAGTACCAGGGTTCGGGTCCCATCAGGGGTACTCAAGTCCTTCTGATGGTGGATATCCTTGGGCATGAGGGGAAGTCTGTTCAAGGAGCCCAAGCAATTGACCATGACCTCGGATGCCAGCCTCTTCAGCTGGGGCGCCCATCTCCAGTCTCAATTGGCACAAGGACAATGGACTCAGACAGATCTGAAAAACAACATAAATTGGCTGGAGCTCAGGGCAGTGCATTTGGTCCTCCGTCACTTCCAGGACACTGTCTCCAGACACTACATCCTAATTCTGATAGACAATGTAGCCACCAAGGCTCACATCAACCACCAGGAGGCCACCCTCTCCAGGGCCCTCATGCATGAAGTGGAACAATTGGGACTCTATGCAGAGAATCACCTGCTCTCCAACAAGGCAGAACACATTTTTGGGGCCACGAATGTGCAGGCGGACTGGCTCAGCAGGACCACAGTAGACCACTCCAAGTGGCACCTGTACACTGATCTCTTCAGGGAGCTGTCTGAGAGATTCGGCCATCCGATCCTGGACTTGTTCGCCACCCCAGCAAATTCCCAGTTGCCTAGGTTCTTCACCAGATTTGCGACACCGGGGGCAGAAGGGGTCAATGCACTCCACAGTCCATGACCCAGAGGCCTGCTATATGCCTTCCCCCCTCTTTCCTTCATTCCAGAGCTAATCAAGGTGTAACAGAAAGGGCACAGATCCTACTTCTTGCTCCCCACTGGCCCAGATGGCCATGGTACACAGATCTGGTCAAGTTCTCAGTATCCTGTCCTTGGAGGATCCCTCAGGACAGGATCTCCCTTAGCCAGTGGGTCTTGATCCAGTCAGACCCTCAGTAGCTCCAGCTAACCATCTGGCACTTGAGAGGAGTATTCTGAGGAAGGACAAATTCTCCATGAAAGTGATACAGGCTATTCAGGCCTCCAGTAGGCCATCATCCAATCGAATCTATGATTCGACTTGGAAGGCCTTTCGTAGTCCAGGGATCACATTGATTCCACTTCGGTATCTGTCCCACAGATCCTGGATTTCCTACAGGAAGGTTTGGCAAAGGTTTGTCTCCAACACCGTTTGCAAACAAGTGGCTGCTCTGTCCATAGTGCTAACATGAGGGGTCCTGGAATCCCTCACCCAGCATCCGGTGGTATGCACATTCATCAGAGGTACAGCTAACTTAAAACTTCCTGTGGTGCACAGGACCTGGGACCTGTCCAAGGTACTGCAGGCCCTCACCAAGGCCTACGAGCTTCAAGCTCCCAGTACCCAGGTGAGTAACAGCCCATTCAATCAGAAGCAAAGCTATGATGGCTACGTGGGCAACACAGGTCTCTATTGAGGACATCTGTAGGGCAGCAACGTGGTTCTCCCCATCATCCTTTGTAAGGCACTACAAATTGACACCTTTGCTTTGGCTGAAACAGCCTTCAGCAGGAGTGCTCCAACTGGTGCATACAGACTCAGGTGCATATAGACTCAGAACCAGGCTGCTACCCCCCCTTAGGACAGCCAGCTTTGGTATATCCCAAACTTGGATTCTCCAATCAGCACACTGGAGAAGGGGTGCTGGTCTTACCTGACATGCACTTTCTCAGGGTGTTGATGGAGAATCCAACCCCACGCTGCAACCGTCTGGTCCAGAATCCAGGAGGAGCCAGAGCCAACACATGAGTCCCAAGTGGTGGGACTCATCTCCGGGGGATATGAGTCTGCCTACCGAGATGAAGTGGACCGGTTGCTTTTGTGATGTGAAGACAATAACTTGGTTCTCAACCCCAATAAGACCAAGGAGCTTATAGTGGACTATAGAAGGAACAGATCAGACATCCAGCCCTTGCTATCAATGGAGACCGAGTGGAGCAAGTGGCCAGTTTTAAGTTTCTGGGTGTTACGATAAAAGCAGACCTGACCTGGGGTGCTCACATTGCAGAACTGGTCAAAAGGGCCCAGCAGAGATTATACTACCTGAGACTTCTCAGAAAACAACAACTGAATGAAAAACTGCTTGTGATCTACTGCTGCACCATAGAGATATCTTAACTTACTGCACCTCTGTATGGTTTGCCAATTGCACTGTGGCAAATAGGACAGCACTCCAGAGGGTTAATGTCATTGCCCAGAAGATCATTGGTTGCTCTCTCCTCTCTTTGGAAGAGCTTTATAGCTCCCGCTGCCTTAAGAAAATTCAAACATTCTCAAAGATTGTTCTCATCTTGGACACCCTTTTTTTTTTAACTATTACCATCTGCCAGACGGTATAGAATAATAAGAACAAGGACAAATAGGCTGAAAAAACAGTTTCTATCCCAGGGCAGTAGGTCTGTTAAATTCTACTGTATAGTGCAGTGTTGGGGGTTTTCAATTCAATGTGTGGAGTGTGAAGGATGTGTGTTTGTGTTTATTTTCATGGTCATTATGTGCACTGAATATGGTGTTTGATTTTATTGTATGAGGTGCAATGACAATAAAGTAAACTAAACAACTAAGCACTACAAAGAAGTCCAACAGATGGCTACACCTTTGTCAAAACTGGGGACTCAGCAGACGACAGAGAGGCGTGGCAAAAGTTTGAGGTCTCTGGGCAGAAAGACCAGTGTCAACCCAAACTTGGATTCTCCATCGGCACCCTGAGAAGGTGTGGATCAGGTAAGACCAACATCCCATTTGACTTTCAGATGAGGAAAATACTGAACATCTTCAAAAGAGCAGAAACAATGCTGACCAATGGACCATCAGCAAATTTGGTACAACAGGACCCCTACGAATAAAAGAAAGGATAAGAGATTGCCAACTTGTGCTCAGGGCAAATACTCCTCATGAGGAGACTATAATAAAATGATTTTCCCATGCATCTGAGAGCCAAGAAAGACTATTTTTTATTTTTTTAAAACCCTTAATAAAAATATTTTTTAAAAAATTATAACTATTTTACAGTTAAAAGAGGTCTTTCCAACAGCAAGTGTGGAAAAACTACCTGGTGAAGAAAAACCTAATACCAAAATAGAAGAAAGGTTAACTAGTAATTTAAAGAAAAATATAAAACAAATAACAAAAAGCTAAATAAGAATTGTAAAGATAAAGGCATTAAAGAAACAGATGAATTTAGAATTAGAATTCTAATTGTTAAGATTTTTGAAAGACTGAGTAAACAGAATTTTTTCATGGAAATACAAATTGTTTAATCTACCAGGAAAGAGACCATTAGCTGAAACTTGAAAACAAAATGAAATAACAATGAAATCCTAGACTTCATTAATATAGAAAAGGTCTACTTGAGTGGACTAAAGTTCCAGGCAGGAAAAAAAAAGTGAATTCTGCAAAATGACAATAAAGATATGAAATATGAGAAATTTCAAGGGATTGAAAGAACGGAGAAAAAGAACAGGGAGAAAAACCTACAACAAATCTGAGGGCAATAATCTAAAAGCATTTCTTAAAGATTATAAAGGATTATATATTATCTATTATAAAAATTATAAAGTAGATGCAACAGATAAAAATGTGGAAGAATTTATGGATAGATAGGATGAAGAAGGGATACAAATCCTAGCTGTTGGAGAAATACTGGAAGAGAAAGAAATGGAGGATTATAAACTACTCTGGAAATATTTCCACTCTGTGGAAGAGTGGAAATATAAATGACAAATCAAGAGATAAAAAAGGATCTGGGCAACAACTTATTTTTGAATTTACAAATTTTTTCTAAAATCTTTAAAACAATGATACAAGAGAAAGAAATTCTGTATGGGGATTCAATTCTACAACAGCAACTTAATGAACTAAATCTTAACATTATTAGAAGCAAAAGAGATGAATTTAAAGTTGATCAGGTTAAAATATGGATATTTTTATAACATTCTGGAAACTCTTTATGGACTTTTTGCAAATATTTCGACAAAAATGACAATGATCTTTGAATGGATAAGGATGGGGAATTATGGAAAGAATTTCATGGAGGAAGGGAGCTAATAATTTTCCTGTAATGTACTTGTTGCAAAGAAGTTCTGGAGTCACTTCTTCAAATATTCTTTCTCTTTGTTTTTGTTTTCTATTTTTTCTCCTTTTTTCTTGATTTTAGTTTATATTATCTTTTAGCATTGTCAAATTCTTTACTAAAAAGTATTCATTAAAAAAAGAATGCACCACTTTTATTGAAGAGAAAGTTTTTTTTTTTTCAAAAAAGTATCCGTGAATTGAGAGTTAAATTTATGTAACACTACAAAAACCTATGGAAAATAAGGACATAGGGAGGAGATTCAAAGGAAAATGCTGGACTCAGTCTTTGTGAAAATGTTTGTATGTAAGCCAGACAAATAGATAGATAGACAAATAAAGTTGCTGAAAAGTTTTAAGGCCCTTGAAGATCACTCACTGCTTAAAGGAGGTACACTATTTGCCTAATAGATTTTCAGCCTTTTTGAAGCACCTAAATAAGGTATATCTCTGTCTGTCTCTGTCTCCGTCTCTCTCTCTCTCTCTGTGTGTGTCTCCCTCCATCACTCCCTCCCTCCCTCTCTCTTTCTCTTCTCCCTTAATTATTTCCTTCATCTCATCATTGTCTAGGTTTGGGCTCCTTCCCTTTTCTTTCCATTGCTCAATCTGCATCCTATTTCTACCCCCTTTTTTGACATTTTTTACTGGAAAGAAGGAATGTCTGTGGATGTGCATAGCTTGTGTGTGTTTGAGAAGGAGAGAGAGCCTGGGAGCGGAGTCAAGAGAGATCTTAACTTGGAGTCATTATATTTCCACAAGCAATCCAAATCCAGCCCCTCTTGAATCCTATTGACTCTTATCTAGTGCCAATTTAGTGCTGATTGTTGACTAGATTCTTGTGTACAGACATGAGATACATGAGATGGAACATAATCAGCTTCACAGCAACTTAATTGGGGTCCTTTTTCATTGTGCCTGATAGCGTGTATGAGAGAATGGTAGGCATTCCCAATGATTTAATTGAGACTTTTATTTTAAAAGCAATTAATTATTTAAAACAAATGGCTATCAATTCATTATTTTTTGTCCCTGCTCATTTTTAATATATCTTCTGACTGGTACATATGTATACGTGCTAGAAACATGTGTTTATCCATATCTCCAATATACACATAAATACCCACAACTAAAGCTAAAATACTAAAATCTAATAGAAACTAAAATAAGGTAAAAAAACAAATAGAAAGTTAAATATGTAAGAAAAGAAAAAAAATAAATGAAAAAGAAAGAAGATACAAAGTAATGCTCTACTTTACTGTACAGCAGAAGTACAATTATAAATTCACCTCTTTCTTTAAAGTCATAATATCTCTCTCTTCTTTCTATTATTTATTCTAATAATCAAAATCATAAATTCATTTTTTCTGTTTTCCACAAAAAGTCTGTAAGTATTTCCAATCAGCAATAAGCATAGTAAATTTTCTTAAATTCACAATTGTTTATTCTTTTTGGTAAATATGGTATATTCACTATGAAAATTTTGGTAAACATGATATTTATTAAGTCTACCAACTGGGTAAAGTTTGTATAAACCAATGCTGTTGCATGTGGAGAATCATATGATATTACAGTACATCAGCTGTGGTATGTGATTTCCTTACATGAATGTTCATTTTCTTTCTGTGTATAGGATAAAACCATCGTAATTAAGAGTTTAGTAACTGGTAAGCCTGTCACTCATTTAAGATGACCTTTCTAGAATCTTTGTAAACAACTATTTCTAATGATTATTATGCTTCAAATTTTTTTAGCACCTTTAATGTTATATTAAACTTTTTTTCTTAGAACAGCTCAAATTTGTAAGGAATATTCTGATTGTACTTAAAATTATGTGTGACTTTTTTGTTAGTTTTCAGTCCAAGTTTATAGAGTCCTTGATGACTTTTTTATATAGTAATGAAACTGAAGATTCTATGAAAGATTGCTTCACTGTAGGATGCCTATAAAATGATATTAAAAAGACCTCTTCTTTTAGATAATTATTCAATATGCCTGTCACCATTAAAAGGTCAGAACAAGTGCAATTTGCACAGGAATATCTGACTTGCCGGAGTTGTAAATAGAAATGGTGATATAACTCTTATGCTGTTCTATGAGATTATTGTTTATAATGTACCATCTGAATGTTGCAGCTGGAAAGATAAACTCTATTCAAGCTGAATGATCTTATTGCATTTTTTTTTAATATGACAAATGTGATGCATTGGAGGTACAGCAAGATGTGATGAGCAAAGAGACAGAATCACATAGATATTTTAAGAAATTATTTCTTTATTAAGATATCCTTTCATCAATTTTTACTTTGCACGGGATGCTGGGTAGGAAGACAGGATTTATCAGCTGTTACTGATTATTCAATTTCTTAGCTTGCCTGCCAGATGCATTCTAGGGATTGTTAGCTACCTTAAAACGATTATTCTATTCAGAAGAGCTTTCTGAATGATGCAGTTCAGGATTTTTACAGGATTCATCTAAGGATATACAACATGATAGTCCTGACTTACAACATTTTGTCTAGTGACCATTCAAAGTTTCAACAAGCACTGAATAAAGTGACTTATGACCATATTTCACAGTTACAATCTTTGCAGCATCCCCATGGTCATGTAATCAAAATTCAGATGCTTGACAACTGGTTCATGTTTATGACGGTTGCAGTGTCCCGGGGTCATGTGATCACCATTTGCGATCTTCTAACAAGCAAAATCAATGGGGAAGCCAGATTCACTTAACAACTTCAGTGGTTCCCTTAACAACTGTGGCAAGAAATGTTGTAATGTGGGGGAAAACTCACTTAACAAATGTCCAACCTAGCAACAGAAATGTTGGGCCCAGTTGTAGTTGTAAGTTGAAGACTACCTATAATCATAGGTCAACCTCTGTTACTATGATAGTGTATTTTTTTTTTGTAAGATTGGCATTTCATTAAGCTGTTGTGAAACTTGAAGGAATTCTTAATGTTCTGAATGATTTGTGGGAGATTAGAACTGGTAATTCTGCTGATTTGTAATTACCTAAAATAATTGCCTACTTTACTTCAGAATTGTGAAACCCACAGAATATTTGTAAATCACTCTGCTAATAAAGTTGCCCACATACTATTTTGATGTATATTTTATATGAAAATCAAATGATGAGTTGATGAATTTCAGTTCAACGTTTCTCAGAATTTGAAGCTGTTCCAGACACACTTAAACATTTTGAGTCCAAAGTCTTGAAGACTTTGGAGTAAAGAATAGGTAGAATATGACATCCTCCCACATAAAAGTGTCTATAATTTATTACAGTGATCCAAGTTTCTAGGCAACTAGACAGAAAATAATAGGTATTTTTCTCTTTGTATCTTTTTCTTTTCAATGCGAGAACATGCAACAGATTCTTCTAATAGTTCTAGCAAATGTCTGAGTATTCCTATTACAAAATAAGCACTAGTCATGATATCAGTGGTAGTTGACATTTATTTCTTGTAAAAGCAATCCTTGTCAATATTCATCCACTTGTTTATCCAGAAAATATGAACTATACTTCCCAGCAGCCTCATTTGGTCACCATTAATGTGGGATAATTCAGCAAATATTGGAGGGTATAAGTTCTCCATCCCTGGTGTATAGAGTTCAATGAAGACTGATTATACTCTCTTCCTTTGGATTGATTGGATTTGAAAGTTATAATTAATTTCATGCAATGTCTTCATGAAACCCTACTAGAAAGAGCTAATACATATTGGCTATATTCAGTAAAAGTCCTATTATAAAGTGATAAAGGTATTAGTATTAGAAAGCAGTCTTCTACATTAACCCTGTGGGATAATGAATTTCTTGTGCTATAAATCAATTTTTTAAAAAGACATTTAAAAAGACAAGATACTGAAGTTTGCTGATGACACAACAGTCATTGGTCTCATTCGAGACAATGATGAATCTGCATATAGACAGGAGGTTATACAACTTGCCTTGTGGTGTTACCGGAACAATCTGGAACTGAACACACTCAAAACCGTAGAAATAGTGGTAGACTGTAGAAGAAACCCTCCCATACTACCACCTCTTACAATACTAGGCAACACAGTATCAATAGTAGAGAGCTTCAAATTTCTAGGTTCTACTATATCACATGACCTAAAATAGACACCTAACATCAAAAACGTCATCAAAAAAGCACAACAAAGAATGTTCTTTCTGCGCCAACTCAGAAAGCTCAAAGTGCCCAAGGAGCTGCTGATCCAGTTCTACAGAGGAATTATTGAGTCTATCATCTGCACCTCTATAACTGTCTGGTTTGGTTCTGCAACCCAACAGGACAGACACAGACTTCAGAGGATAATTAAGACTGCAGAAAAAACAATTACCACCCACCTGCCTTCAATCGAGGACCTGTATACTGCACGAGTCAAAAAGAGGGCTGTGAAAATATTTACAGACCCCTCACATCCCGGACATAAACTGTTTCAACTTCTTCCCTCAAAACGATGCTATAGAGCATTGCACACCAGAACAACAAGACACTGCACACCAGAACAGTTTTTTCCCCGAAAGCCATCACTCTGCTAAACAAATAATTCCCTCAACACTGTTCAACTATTTACAAAGTGTACACTACTATTACTGTTAATCTTCTCATCACTCCTTATCATCCATCCCCTCCCACTTGTGACTATAACTTTGTTGCTTGTATCCTCTGTTTCCTAGTATGATTTGATGTTGATTGTACCCTATGACTATCATTAAGTGTTGTACATTATGATTCTTGATTCTTATTAATGTTCCTTCTTTATGTATACTGAGAGTATTTACACCAAGACAAATTCCTTGTGTGTCCAATCACACTTGGCCAATAAAGTATTCTATTCTATTCTATATTACACATTTTTTCAAAGTCTCAAGAAAACAAGATTCTGTGGCAATTACAGTACAATGCTATTGATCATAATGGGCTTCTACCTACCAGTGATACATCTCTCAAGCTGAAAAATCCTCATGGTACATATGAGAAGATCAGCCAGGGCTTAATTCCAATCACATTTGGAATAAAAGCATAAGTTAGATTAAAATGGGTCAAAATATATGCCATTGGAAAGCTTATGGGACTTCATTTAAATGGAAAGCATGCTTTAAAAATACCTTTACTGTACTTGATTGCAAAATCTATAAAGCACTTTTGTCCACCACTTTAATCCTAACGCATGTATTATTTTGAAAAACAAGATACACTATATGTATGTAAATTTAATTTTATACTGTCACATAATCTACTAAACAGGGCACTGTTTTTAGTTGTACCTCCCCACATTCCAAGCTGTAATATAGATAATAAATTCATATTTTGAAAATGATTTGGAAAAAAATGCTTCAGATGCTGCATGAATGCATCCCTCTCTGCTCTTTGTTAATGCAGGTTACTCTTTTTAAAGGCTTCTGGGGGAGCCTGAAACAAGATGCTTCTGCTGCTGCTTTAAGGAATCCATGCATTAAAATTAATGCAACTATTAAATCATCCTTTTTCAGCTTTGAATGAAAGCCTGTTAAAAGCCAAGCTATTTTTATATACAGTAGGCAGGTGCTATTTGTTTCTCCATGTAATTTTTTCCACTATATATAGTGTAATAAGAACAGTAAAAAAATCTATATTAAAATTTATTGATAATTGTATGAGAGTAAATTATGAGATTCTTCAATGAATTAGGGGGGCATCATTTTCTGTTTAAATTAGAAGTAACTGTTTCAGGCTATTTATTATTACATAAATATAAACAGTTTAAAAATCCCTATGAGTTTATAAAATAAATGTATTTAAAATGAGTACAGTATTTTCTCTCTCGTTACACTTACACACACACAAGCAGAGAGAGGGAGGGAGGGAGAGGGAGAGAATGTGTTCTAGACTGTTTGTTTCTTTCCTTTAATTTTTGTGGTATCTTTCAAATGATATGTAGATGGCGTTTACCTCTTTATGTCTGTTGATGACTGATTTCTCATAAGGCCAAGCTTCTGGGTATTCTCTAGTGTTTTGGGGTTTGGTTTAGCCTAAAATGTCATTTCCGAATTGAAACTAGGGCTGGATTTGTTTATGTGTGGAGAGTTTAAGTAATATTCATAATCTCTGAGACAACCATACATCCTGGAACATTGTAGTACCTAAACCAACAAAGTTTCTCCAGAAAACTTTAAATTAAATAATCAGTAACCAAAGAAGAAATAACAGGAATCATCTACATCAGGGGTGTCAAACTGGATTTCTTGGAGGGCTGGATCAGCATCAGCCCGGGGTGGGGAGAAGGGTCAGACGGCCTTCTGTAGCACTCTGCTGGCCAAAATAGGGTGCAGGCTGCTCCAGCATGCCCCGTTTTGGCCTGGATAGCCTCCTACAGTACTCTGCCATCCAAAACACCCCCCCCACACCCAATTTTCACTAGCACTGCAGGCCGGTCCTTTGCTATTTCCAGGCAAGTCCCGTGGGCCAGATCTAAGCATCACGTGGGCTGAATCTGGTTCATGGGCCTTGAGTTTGACACCCCCGATCTACAACAAACAAAGTAAGGGTTGCAATAGTTATTATGTTGGAGAGAAAGGTAGCAGAATATTTCCTTTCAAGTAGCAGTCAAGACATGATGAAAAAGACAATATCTCAGATTTAGACTTTTGATTGATGACGTGTGTTGCTCTCTTTTGTTCTGTATGTATAAATTCACTCTTTATTGGCTAACAAAATACTGTGTGGTCAAAGTCTATAACTGAGTCCAAAACTATGCATATGTAACTATATCTGTATTTCACATATCATTCTCTGTCATATATAGATAAGCATTTGGATCTGAGTCTTTTTGCATCATCTTTTTTTCTTTCATTTGTTTGTATTTTTCTCTTTTATTTATTTTTAATGTTTCTCTTGTTTTCTGTATACTTTTATGCAACGTAAAGGAAATTAGGATTTCCATATTTGAAGTACAGTTGTTCCTCTTTGCTGCCATCTAGTGACCGTCCAGGTGATCATAGTCCTGCTAGCATTACTTGTGATTCACATGTGATTTGCCAAGCAACTGTATGCAATCCGCAGCATTTTTTGAAAAATTATCAATCCACTGCCATCAAATCTTGGCACCACTAGGAAGGATTCTCTGCCACTTAGCTTTTTGCAGTCACTTTCACTATAAAACACACATTGTCAAGCATTGCTAGCCATCCAAGAGTTGATTGACATCCAAGCTATTCCTATGTGGCCTGCCATTGTTTTTAAGATAACAACCTGGCTCTTTCTGACTATAACAGGTTGGCCTGTAATCATATTATTTTATTCTAGTGACTTTTCTTCACAATGGACCCCCTTTAAATACCTTTTGTGGCCACAAACCATGGCCATGGATCCCCAAGACCTAACTCAAGATTTAAATCATAACATTTCTTCAAACCTATCATGTTGGAGGGCTGATTCCACCAGACTTAACTTGCGTGACTGGATTATAGTGCCAAAAAAATGAGCACAAAAATTCCTTGTGCTTCTTTTGTCTTAGTATGACTGCTATGAAACAGGACCTGTGACTGTAGCCGAAAAGCAGAATTCTGAGTAAGGTAAGTTAGTTTCTAAATTGCTAACTGAGATTGGTGGAGTCTAGTGCTCACCAAAGAAAAAGTGAGTTGGGGTTTCTTCCATTTTATTTTTTGTCATACAGTAACATGTCCATATCTATCAACCACAACTTCTTTTAAAGTGGGTGTATATGCTGAAAAGCTCAGAGAAGCTAAGGATCCCAGCTAAAATTTCTGATGTGTTCATCCTGGCAGAAAATATATATCAATAATATATGTATCCTAAAATAATCAGTGCATCTTTTTAAAAATATTACTTCTGTGCTGTTCATAGGGAATGTTTTAAAATTGACCAAGTAATTGAGAGATTTCTTTAAAGGGTGGATTCTCCTGATAGAAAAGTAGTTTTGCATATTTTTACAGTTTTCAGTGACACGTCTTTTTATACCAACTATTCATTTAATATTTTTTTCAAGATATATCATGTTTCCATTCTGTAGTAAAGGACTTAATTTTTGGATTTATTTTTTTGTCTTTCTCTGAAATCATTCCAAAAGCATTCTAGAACACTTCTCGGAAGTGAAAAAGAAAGTTTACAGATGGAACTGTTGCTTATGGAGCATGGAATGCTAAAATGAATATAGCTAATAAAAATAAATAACTCTATTTGACAGTTTTTGAAAAATAATAAATGCAATATCTGCTATAAAAAAGCCAAAAATCTAATCACCAGAAAATTTCATGCTAAAAGGGTGAAATCGCTATTAGCGGTGAGCAGGGAGAAAGTTGGTTCAAATTTTCATTTTCTTCCTGTGTCTTGCCCTGACAACTTTCCTTACTATGATGCAGCATGTCAGACATGGCATATAATTCTTTAATGTAAATGTATAATCAGCAAGACTTGTTTATGGTATCCAAATATTTCTGTTTATCTACTCCCAGAACTGAGGTTCTTACTGATGTAGTGTATGTAAATTCTTTTTCATAGCATAGCACAAATGGTGAGTATTTCAAGATATCTAAGGACAATAAATATCTTTGCAATCCATTTAAACATTCCTATTTTCAGTGGGGTTGAATAACTTACAGAGATTGTTACATGTCACCCAGAGTCATTTTCTGTGAGATGGGCAGCCCTATAAATCTGATTAAAAAGATGTGGAAGATACTTGGAATGAAGTGGAGATTATTGTGTAGTGGGCTTCAGTAGGCAAGAAACAGGTCAGCATAGTTATAACAGCATTTACTGACTCAAAACTGGAACTGAGGAACAGTAGGCAAATGCCTGTAATTTATGCTCTAGGCCCACAGGGCCTTAACCAATCATGATACTTAGAAAACCCCACCCAAATATGAATGTTCTAAGTTTTCCTCCAAAACAATTGGAGTTTTAGGGTCATCTAAAGGTTAGTTTTATTTTAGCAGGGCTTAACTGTATATGTTTAATACATAACAGAGATAATTAAATTATAGTTGCCATGGAGTGATTGATTTTTAAAATAAAAGTGAAAAAGAGCTTGATGTAAAACCGAAGTGGAGAAATGTTGGAAGGAGCACTATGGAAATGTGTGTTAGGAAATACTGATATGCCAAAGAGCTGAATTGAGATACATGCTTTAAATGTTAAATATTTAATAGGCATAAAATATGCATATCACTACTTTTCCTAAAAAAAAAAAAAGATGAAAAGGAAGTTATAAGTGCTCTGAAAATGTCTGGTTATCCTAAGGCTTTAGATGTAAATGGCATAACCAGGGATGTTTAGCACTTCAGATCCAAAGTTGATAAAGTGTGTCAGAGCAGGCTTTAAAAAGTAGCAAAATAACTGCATGATTGCAAGAAAATGATTAAAGCTAGGAGGTGCTGACAGAGTGAAATAAGGTGTTTTGAAATAGCCCAGGGCGCTCAGTAAGGTCTTCCTTTGGTCTAGCATATTTTCCTGAGATCCTATCGCTACTCAAATCATTGCACTTTCCTGGTGTAACTGGAGAAATAACTACAAAAGTAAAATATGGATATGATTTGTTTATAGAGTGGCACTACACTGTGTTTCATTGTATGGAGGCCAAACCTGTGCATGGTGATTTGCAAGAATCCCCTATAAAAAGAGAAAGATATTGACAATGAATGCAAAGACTATAGAGAGGTCTGTTTCTTAACAGGGAAACTATTCTGATTGAAAGAGTATCATTGGTGACAATAAGGAATACTTGCACAGGCATTGGGTGGATGCATCAGAATTTTACTACTCAGCAGGTCATTGTAAACTGTGAGAAAGAAAACCTACTGTAGGCTTGTTGAGTTAGAGAAAGTGAGCAAGTTAACAGCCTTAAATTACAAAATCTTTTGTGCAAGTATGAAATTGAAGATTAGTTGCTGAATGTAATAAGTGGTTTAATGTATTTTTTATATAATGAATGCTTTAAGGGATGGTTGTGCTTTTTGGGGACATGAATACACATATACCATTGTAGGCAAATTGATATCATGTTGTTGACTGAGAATCTGAATGATTTGAAACAAATGTTAGGTTGTAGGATGGATGGATTATGGATCTGAAAATTAATGCAACTAAGAGCAAGGTAGCTGTATATGATATGGAAAAAGGAATAATGGATATAAGATAAAGGATGAAAAACCAGTACAAAGTTTATGAATGTGTGTATTTGGTAGAAAGTTTACTAAGTCAGAAAAATGGATGAAGAAATTTTGTGCAAATGCTAGTGGAAATATTGGTGGAAAACTACTAGATTGTTGTCAGTCAAAAGAAATTATGGTGACTTTTTTGAAAGAAGGGAAAGTGGCTCTCTAGATAAGAATGTACTCCTGTCCATTTGTTATATGGAAAAGAGAGTTTGGTGTGTTAGAGGAAGCATAAAAGTTGAATGCAATAGTAGTGGATATTTAAAAAGTATGTACAGTAAAACAAGAAGATACAATATCAAGAATGAAAGGGTGCTGAATGAATGAAGGCTGAATTGTGAATGACCACTGTGTAAGACATTTGTTGATGTAATTTGCTCATATAGTCAGAATGAATGACAATAAGTATATACTTATACCTATTATCTTGTAAGCGATTGACAAATCAAATAAATTTAAATAAATAAATAAATTAAATTGCAAAATAAATTCATAATATTAACTATAATTTTGAATCCATGCAATTTTCTAAGTAACTTTTTCAGCAGTAACTTGCTATTGCCTTCTTCCTAGAATTAAGAAAAAGTGACCGTCCCAAAGCCATCCAGGTGACTTTCATGCCTACTCCACTCCTAGCATGTTAATCATTAGATCGAAGTGGCTTTTCTGCAATATTGCTACTATTCTTAATCTGAAAAAGAATAGTTCTGTGCAAATCGGGGGATAAATATTTTATAGATTTATCATTTTGTACTGAAATTATTCTAATATGTTATTTGTTTATTTTTATTTATTTTTTCTCAAATTATGGATGTTTAAGAGATTTAAATACAAAGGACAAAATGTAATTATCTATCTATCTAGTATATCTATATTTATATCTATTATATCTGTATCTATTATATCCATCTATATCTACCTACCTACCTACCTACCTACCTACCTATCTAATATAGCTGCCCAAAAACAATTCAGGGTGGTGTACAACAAGCAAATAAAACAACAAATATAAAAACGTGAATATTATAAAATAATAAAATTTTAAAAAATTAAAAAACAATAAATAAATAAAATAAAGTATTATAAAAACAGATAATGGAGGGCATATGGACACGTAAGTAGCATACTTTGAGAATAAAAAGGTAAAGGTTCCCCTTGCACATACGTGTTAGTCGCTTTCGGCTCTAGGGTGCAGTATTCATCTCTGTTACAAAGCCGAAGAGCCAGAGCTGTCCAAAGATGTCTCCATAGTCATGTGGCTGGCATGACTAAATTCCGAAGGCTCACGGAACACTGTTATCTTCCCACCTTTAAGCTAACTTACAGAAAACTGCAAGGACTTGTCCAGATAAGCATATATCTTATACTTAGTATTATAATGTCGACCACAGTATCCTATTGCATCGGTTGGAGGGGTTAGGGATTGGAGGCACCGTTCTTCGATGGTTCTCCTCCTTCATCTCTGACCGTTCGCAATTTGTGTTGACGGGGGGACAGAGATCGACCCCACGGCCCCTACTTTGTGGGGTACCTCAGGGGTCGGTGCTCTCTCCCCTGCTTCAACATTTATATGAAGCCGCTAGGTGAGATCATCCGTGGCTTTGGGGTGGAATTCCACCAGTACGCTGATGATACTCAGCTGTACATCTCCACCCCTGACCACCCCAACGAAGCCGTCGTAGTGCTGACCCGGTGCCTGGAGGCTGTACGGAGTTGGATGAGTCATAACAGACTTCGTCTCAACCCGACCAAAACCGAGTGGCTGTGGTTTCCTGCCCCCAGATTCAGTCAGCTTATTCCATCGCTGACCGTGGGAGGAGAGACATTATCCCCTGTGGAAAGGGCACGCAACTTGGGTGTACTCCTGGACGTGCAGCTATCTTTGGATGATCATATTGCGGCCGCCACCAGGAGTGCTTTTTATCAAATTCGTCTTATCTACCAATTGCGACCCTTTCTGGATCTGGATGCACTTCGCACAGTCACCTCTGCCCTCGTCATCTCCCGCTTGGACTACTGTAATGCTCTCTACATGGGGCTCCCCTTGAAAAGTCTCCGAAGGTTACAGTTAGTTCAGAATGCAGTGCGCGGATGATCATGGGCGCCCCTCGGGACGCCCACATAACACCTCTTCTCCGCTGGCTGCACTGGCTTCCTGTGGCCTTCCGGATTCGTTTCAAGGTGGTACTTACAGTTTTCAAAGTGCTCCATGGCTCGGAACCTGGATACTTACGGGATCGCCTGCTGCCACCAACAACCTCCCGCCGCCCAGTACGCTCCCACAGAGTTGCCTTGCTCGGGGTACCACCACTGGATCGCTATCGTCTAGCGGCCCCGAGACTACGTGCTTTCTCTGTGGGAGCCCCATTCCTCTGGAATTGTCTCCCCCCGGATATACGAGCCATGTCAGACATCCTAACCTTCCGGCGCGCAGTTAAGACCTTGCTGTTCAAACAAGCCGGTCTAGCCAAATAAAATCATTGGGGTTTATATTTTGGAATTTTATAAGGGTGATTCTTGGCCATCTTGATTATTTACCTGTTTTCGCTTCTGTTTTCTGTATTATCTTGTTTGTTGAATGTACACCGCCTCGAGTCCCTTTTTGGGAGAGGGAGCGGTATAGAAGTACGAATAAATAAATAAATAAATAAATAAATAAATAAATAAATAAATAAATAAATAAATAAATAAATAAATAAATAAATAAATAAATAAATAAATAAATAAATAAATAAATAATCCTATGTAAAATAGTTCTCCAAAATCAATAATAAAAATATTTTCATGGCAGCAAGGCTTTGATATTGATGATGATGGTGGTGATGGTGATGGATATATTTAGGGGGTAAAGGATGGTAAAGATGACAAAACTATAAAGGAGTGGTGGGGAAACAAGCCATGGAACCCAAAATGGGTTTCAATCATTCTCACCCAAGACTGGATAAATAAACAATATTCAGGCCTCTTTAAAGCATGGACAGGATAGTAGCCATCCAAATCTTGTGCAAACCTCATTCCAGAGGGCAGGAACTGAAATAGAGAAAGTGTGCTTTCAGGATTCCAATAGATACTAATGTTTAATCAAAGAAGCACATAGAATGTGCCAACTCTACCAGATCAAATCAGCCAGACAGATAGTGTGGGAGAGAGGCAATCCCATAAGTAACCAGGCCTTCTGCCATGTTGGGTTTTATAGGTTTATTTTATTTATTTATTTATTTAACATATTTATATACTGCCCTTCTCCCGAAGGACTCAGGGCGGTGTACAGCCAACCATAAAATTTTTACAATTATAAAAGTTAAAAGAGAATTAAATATCTTAAGGCTCCCTAAAATTATACCCTCCCCCAATAAATTAATAAAACCCCCAAATTTTAAAATCCCAATTTAAAACTCAAATACTAAATTACACTAAAAATCCCATTTCAGCCCAGGCCAGCCTGCTCAAAGAGCCAGGTTTTTAATGCATGTCTGAAAGTTCTCAGGTCGGTGTTATTGCGTAACTCCGGAGGCAGACCATTCCAGAGGTCGGGAGCCTCCACAGAGAAGGCCCTACTTCTAGGAGTCGCCAGACGGCACATGGAAGCCGTTGGCACCCAAAGAAGGCCCTCTCTGTGGGAACGCACAGGTCGGTGGGAGATTACCGGCAGAACGTGATCCTACAGATAACCTGGTCCAATGCCATGGATCGCTTTAAAGGTCAAAACCAGAACCTTAAAGTGAACCTGGAAAACCACCGGCAACCAATGCAGCTCGCGCAGGAGAGGCATCACATGGGAGTTTCGTGACGCCCCCATAACCACCCGCGCGGCCGCATTTTGTACCAGTTGAAGTCTCCGGATGCTCACCGCAGGGAGCCCCATGTAGAGAGCGTTACAGTAGTCCAGGTGAGAGGTGACAAGGGCATGAGTGACCGTGCGTAAGGTGTCCCGATCCAGAAAGGGCCGCAACTGGTGAATCAAGCGAACCTGATAAAAAGCCCCCCTGGAGACGGCCGTAATATGATCTTCTAAAGACAGCCATGCATCCAGGAGGACTCCCAAATTGCGAGCCCTCTCTGTGGGGGGTAAGATTTCTCCTCCAATAGCCAGCGACAGAGTCAGCTGACTATATCGGGGCACCGGAAACCACGGCCACTCAGTCTTGGAAGCGTTGAGTTGGAGCCTGTTCCCACCCATCCAAATCCGCACGGCCTCCAGGCACCGGGACATAGCCTCCACAGCATCTTTGGGTGGTTTGGGGTGGAGATGTAAAGCTGAGTATCATCAGCATATAGATGTCACTGCACCCCAAAACCACGGATGATCTCCCCAAGCGGCTTCACATAAATGTTGAACAAAACAGGGGAGATGACCGACCCCTGAGACACCCCACAAATGAGGGGCCTAGAGGTGGACCTCTCCCCCCCATCAACACAAATTGCGAGCAGTTGGAGAGGAAGGAGGAGAACCATCATAGGACAGTTCCTCCAATCCCCAACCCCTCCAACTGCTGCAATAAGATACTATGGTCGATAGTATCAAAAGCCGCTCTAACAGGACCAGGACAGAGGAATACCTCCTGTCACAGGCCCTCCAGAGATCATCAACCAACGCGACCAATGCTGCTTCGGTACTATGCCCTGGCCTGAAGCCCGATTGGAAAGGATCGAGGTAAGTCGCTTCCTCCAGGTACTGAGGGAGCTGACGCGCCACCACACTCTCAACAACCTTCGCTAGAAAGGGAAGGTTGGAGACTGGACGATAGTTATTTAAAACAGCTGGGTCCAGGGTAGGCTTCTTGAGGAGGGGTCGCACCACCGCCATTTTCAAGGCAGTAGGGAGCGACCCCTCTCTCAACGAAGTGTTGACAATCCCCTGGAGCCAGCCTCGTGTCACCTCCCTGGCGGTCGAAACCAACCAGGAGGGACACGGGTCCAACAAACATGTGGTGGTATTCAGCCCCCCCAGCAACCTGTCCACACCTTTAGCGGTCACAGGGTCAAACTCCTTCCAGATAGTAGTCTCAAGACTTGCCCCAGACACCTCCCCCGGGACCACCCAATTGGAGTCCAGCACGCCCCGAATCCGAGCAATTTTGTCATGCAGAAATCGGGAAAACTCCTCTGCCCTGCCCTGCAAGAGGTCCTCTCGCGCTCTTGACTCAAGCAGGGAGCGGGTCACTCTAAACAGAGCGGCAGGCCAATTTTCTGCCGACGCAATAAGGGTGGAGAAATGCGAACACTTCGCCGCCTCTATCGCCACAAGGTAGGTCCTAATATAGGACCTCACCTGTGTCCGGTCGGACTTGGCATGGCTAACCCTCCAAACACTCTCCAGACGTCTTTTCCGGTACTTCATCTCCCTCAGCTCCTCCGTAAACCAAGGAGCTGGATGGGATCTGTGCCGGGTCAGAGGTCGCAAAGGCACAACTCGGTCCAGAGCCTCGGAAGCCAACCTATCCCAGGTGGCCACCAAATCTCCAGGCGAGTTATGAGCCGGAGTCTCAGGAAATGGCCCAAGCTCCCTTACAACTAGCACTTGAATCACACCAGGAAGCAAACTAGCAATCAATGCAGCTCATGAACCAGAGGCATTACCATTTTGCCCAAAATGCTGCCCTCTGAAACAATTGAAGCTTCTGGGTGATCTTCAAGAAAAGTCCTATAGACCACTTGCAAGTAGTCAAACAATGAAGTGATCAGAGCATGAGTTGCTGTCGAACAGTTGAACTAGTACATGAATAAAGATTGCCTCCATATTAAAAGAAATGTTACATAGAGGGAAAAATATCAGATAACTGACTGAATAAGTTTAGTTTAGATTGCTTCCTGATTTAGTATTTTTCACAGATAAAAATGCTTGTATATTCATTTGATTATAAGTCCAATCATATCATGCCCAAATGATAATATGAAATTCTAGTCAGAACCTAATTTTCATAAAAGGCATTTACTTCTAAGATAAATAAATGCACTTAATTCATAGAAGCAACAATCAAAACAGAATAGCTGTGTTCAAATTGCCTATTCATTAATGCATGGCAAAACTTTTTCAATTTCTCAGAAGTTCTTTTGCTGCTTGTGGATTACTAGAGTCCAACTTCAAATAACGTATTTTAAGTATTCTAACAAAAATCTGTAAGGAAATTATATTGTTATTTTTTTAAAAAGTATTATTCATTAGTCTATTATAACCACGTCGATTTGCATTTCTCTGGTTAAAACAAAACAAATAGGGAAGCTAGCTTAGGAAAAAATGAATAATATACAGTTATAATTCATATTGCTTTTCATTTCCTATTTAATAGAGGAAATGTCCATCTTTGAAGTACTTGTTAACATATTATACCAGCATTTATATTTAAAAAATAATTAAAACCACTGTAGCAATTTATGAGCATATATACTCCTACCTGGGGAAAATTCCTAGTGGATGCAAGCTATGATATTAAAATAGTGGATTCATAGTTAAACCAAAAAGCGCATGAAACATACTTATGCATAATGTTAATACATTTTAAGAGCATAGTTATATTTTACAGTGTGTGAATGTAAAAAGAGCATTGGATAAAACCATTGGGCACTGGTCTACTATACATGACCTCCTTTCTTTCTTCAGATTACTTTCCTCAAACAAGTGTAGCCACTGTATAATGGTGCTCTGCGTGTGTGTATGTGGGTGAGTGTGGGGGTGTGGGTGGGTGGGTGTTACTTCCCTGTTTGCTGCCTGGTATAAATTATTTAAAACAACCTGAATTTCATGATAAGGATTATTATGATATTGTTAACAAGACTGTCAGAAAGGCCTCTCAGTTATTCTATGTATCAAGGTCTACAAATATAGCAAAATAAGGTGACAAAATGCTGAGGTTGTAGAATGAAATTCATCCCAAGGTTTCAAAGACCCAGTTCATCTTTAGAAATGGAAACATAACTTGCATAGTTAAGGTAATCACTTGAAAATGTGTTCTTCTACTAAAAAGTATCTCTGGTATCTTGTGTCCTGGTATCTTATAGCAATAGACAAAAGAAACATACATGTATAACTACTAAAAGAAGTTTTAATTTATTTTATGTAATTTTGGGGATGTCCTTTCTACCACTATCACATCAAGACTGAATGACAAGCATGAATGAGGCTAGAGGTATTGCTCAGTTGTTCATCCAGTTACTTCAGGGAATTGTCTATAGTATTATGAATATTTCCCCTTTTAAAACGCAATACTTACTGCCACTATTTTTTCATCCTCACCAAAACAGAGTAAAACTCTCAATGTTACTGAGAATAAAAATGGCACAATCAGAGATCAAAAATAAAATAAAGGTTCAGATATTTGCTTTAAAACAACAGAGGAGACAGTTCAAATCCAATTTCCCTTCTTAACTCTCTATTAAATTTTTGTATCAAATCGTCCCACAAGACTATATCATTTTTTCCTAACCTCATTTCCACTCTTGGTGTACTGTACAGTCACAAAAATTTAATTGGTTTTGAGCATCATTATTGCTATAGCCAGATATAAGCAAGCATAAAATCAGAAAAAAAATGTCCCACTTGTACTTCAGAATATCCTCTATCCTATCTCCTTAGGAAGCTGCTCAAATCTTTTCTGGCAGTAATCCCCAAATCAAGCTTATTTTCTATTTTCACAGTACGGATGACATCAGTTCTAAGTTTTTTTCCTCCTTAAAATTTTACCATCTTGCTTGTTTGCTTGTGGGTTTTTGTTCCCTAATACTTCCTACAGGTTTTGTGGCTCACACGCAATTTTTCTTTCAAAAAGAGCTCTCAGCTCAACAGATGCAGTATTTTAATGTAGGATAGCCACTTACTGCCTCTCAAGCCTGTTAAGAGACTGGTGCCCTCACGGTTCAGAAACTACCCACTAGTTGAAAAATGTAGGTTTTCGGTCCTCTGAATCTGTACATAAAACACTTCAGTTGATACCTTCTTCTCTGAGAACAGTTTTTTCCATGATAATTGTTATTACAACCAAACATTGCATCCTATTTTAATCAGCTTATGTCTCACAGAACATGAAGTTCTTACTATAAACCTAACCTTTCCTTTATGAATAACAAAACTTCAAATCTGTACACTCTGTATCATTACTGATGAACAGGAGGTGGTTCAGAATTGAACCTGCACTCTTCATTATTTTTAAAAAAGATATATTGGATCAATATAAAATTTGTATAACTAGTCCCTTGATCTATGGCGTATTCCTGATAAACTAAGAAAGATACAGTACAGTATATTTCAAACATTCAAAATAGTTCATCATGTAATTTATATTTCATGTTTATACTGTAGTTACCTAGGGCAAATTTATATTTGGGTTAGCTTTCAATGGAGATTGAAAGAATGCATGAAGGAGATGGTAGGGAAAAGTACAGTGACTTAGATAAGCAAGGCTAGCTATATCATTATACCCAGTAAGATGCCAACGTTAAGCAGCAAATTGGAAAAAATAGAAACCCTCTGCTAATGTTCTCATTAAGACTCATCCTCCTTTCCATTAGTATATATCGTATGATAGTAATAAGTATTATTATCATCATTAGGGTTACCAGATCTGAGCAATAAAAATCCAGATAGACATCAGATAACAGCAAAGAGTTTGTGTGGACAACCCTAATCCTAAATATGTTTTCTTCTGCAATAATATTTGCTTATTAGGTGGTTCAATTGTTTGTTTGTCTAGCTTTGCTCAGTGTACTAACAGAGTAACTAATGGATCAGAGGGGGGAACTATGAGCAACAGGGCATGCATTCTATTATTGCTCTGTTCCATGACCATCATCTACATCAGAGTTGTCAAACTCGATTTCATTGAGAGCCACATCAGGGTTGTGTTTGACCTTGGGGGAGTGGGGAGGTGTAGCTGGGGTAGCATGACCAGCATGACATCACTCATATTGGGGGTGCCTGTGGTGGCCCAAGCGCTCTGCCAGTGAAAACAGAGTTTGGGAGGGCCGCAAACAGCCCTCGTGAACTCCATTTTCACTGGCAGAGGCATTGCAGACTGGTCATTCGCAGTTTCCAGGACAGCCCCAAAAGCCAGATCTAAGCATCCCATGGGACGGATCTGGCCCCAAGCCTTGAGTTTGACATCCCTGATCTACAAAGACATAGAAATTTATTGCAGCATTTGTTTGAATAAGAATCACCAGAAAAAACAATGGCAATATGATAAAAGGTACTAGAGCAGTACCATAGTTCTTAAACTATAAGTAATTACCCCCAATGGGTGTTTGGACCACATTCTAGGAGATAAAGGAACAATTTGTAATTACTTGTTTGTGAGTCAAGAATCCAAGTTGGGATTGTTGATGTTGTAAATACAGAATATTTTGGGTGGGTGAGTGGGAATAATATTATTTGTGGAAAAAGGAATAATTGGGACAAATAGTTTAAAAATCAGTAGAGCAGAGAAAAGAACTTCATATATCTGCAGATCCAGCCTACTTTGTTCATACATGATAGTGAACGAACTTTGGTGTGTAGAATGGGAGATATGGTTATCTTTTCCTCTTGTGTATGGTAACAGAAGGTCTTGGAATTATCTATGGCTAAAGCCAATTAGTAAGATTAGGAATGAATTAAGATACTGTAGTATGGATTCCAGGCTGTAATTAGAATATATTTCAATCAAGTTCATTATTTTAATCAAGTTCAATATTTCAATCAGATTTGGAATGATTTTGATTTCTAAAATGGGAACATGTGTTCACAGAATGAAATAACATCATGTATATATTCCTTCAGGGAAATTGGTCTTAATTAGTTCATGATTAGAAAATTTGGTCTACAAAATGTGTATACAACTTTTTGGATTCTTAGACTGGGTTGGCCTGCATGGCTTTGAAAACAGACATCACCAAAAACTGAACATTGTCACAGAATATCAACTATAGATATTACAATAATGGACTCCCTGTATATCCATTGTGGTAGATTCTGCGCTTCCAGAATGGAACTGCAGAGCCATATTTAAAATATACTTACTGTACAATAGTGTGTCTTCTTCAGACCTAAATAATTACCATATGCATGGAATCCTGGAACTTATCTCTGCACAAAATAATACTTTTGTAAAAATGCACTGACATTTATGAGTTTTGCATTTTTCACCATTCTTCTTCAACCTATCAGTGTCAAATGGATTTATATGCACTTTTTTCTTGTTCTGACCTTTTACATTGCATATACAATAAAATATGCATTCCAAAAAGTATAGATTAAATTGTGCAGCATATCTATTATATTATTTCCTGTAAAAGATTCAAAGAAAGATTCACAATATTATTATAATAAGACCTTCTTGACTGATTAATTTTGTCTTAGTATCTAATAAGTACTAGCAGCTTTTAAGACTTTTAAAAAACCTAAAAGGCCAGCATTAAAAGAATGTAGTTCAAGTATTGTATTATATATAAGAATTTAAATATCTTTCTCATCATCGTGCATTTAATATAAACATGTGTTGTCATACTCTACATTTCTTGGAATGCTTTGTAAACATCAAAAGAGCATGTAAACAAACATTATTACTGTAATATTAAACATCTTCCTTGAAATTCTTTTAGATTATTTTTTCTTTCTAAGGCTATAATAAGCCGCTTTAAAGGAGAAGGTTAGAGGCAAGTTTCTCTTTTTCACACCTCATTTATAAATGCAACTACATTCACCAAATGTTTTTATTATATGCAGATATATTTCTCCGATACATTATCTTTAGGGGAAGTTCTTACCCATAAAAATTTCAGAGCTTTTTTCTACTGTATCAAAATAACAGAAACCATTTAGGATCACAACAACGTAAATATGGTATAAACCTAGTCATACAGCATAACAACTTTAATAGATATCATGTATAAATCCAAGAAAGAACATGAGGAAATAAGTTATGTTTTGTTTTGTTTTAAGGAAAGCTATAAGAGAAGCCCTTTCAGGTCTTCTGGACCTGTATCAGGCTGAAAACAATTGTTTTGTATTATTTTTTTCCAACATCTGGTATACATCCTCTGGATATGGAACTGTAAATAATGATCATCAATAATACTCATTTGTGGATCTATACCCCCTGAATTCCTCCAGCTTTTTGAAAGTTATTAGAGCTGTTGAATGTCATAATAGGTATAGAATTCTATATATTGAGCATACTTGAAGAACATCAGGTTGGAGAAAGCCAGTATTGACAATACTGAGCTCTTATGAATCACTAACCCACCTTTATAAAAAGCAATTGAATTCTTTTAAAAAGCAGCAAATATTAGAGAATCTATTTCTCTAATAGGATATTCCATCTGTCCTTTTTCGAACCTTTTCCAAGCATTATGACAATAATGGAATACTTTAGGTGTATTTGCAGCTAAGATTGTATAAATATGTGAATGTGGGATAATATTATATAAAGTTTAGAAAACTATTATTAGAATAAGCACTCTTATCCAACATACCCCATCTTGCCATTTCTGTAGTATTTTTATAACATCTAGGGCAGCCTTTCTCAATTTTTTCAGCCTCAAGGAATCCTTGAAATATTTTCAGGGCTCAGGGACCCCCTGCTCATTCAAGCTCAAATATTATAGTTATAAAATTATTATATTTGTTGGTGAAGGCCTATATATAAATATCCATTGACCTCTGCCCCTCCTCTGCCTTTGTGGGTGCTCCTGGGGCCATTGGGGCCAGGGCCAAGCCAGTCCCAGATTTCCTGCACCTGCTTTGAGGCAGAGCCACCCCAACAGACCACTGAGCCTGCAGAAAGACAAGCATGTATCTGCAGTTGCTGGTGACTAGGCCAGGTCAGCCCTGCTCCAGCCCTAAAATGGAGCTCCCTAGGCAACTGCACCTATAGAAAGGCTGATGTTATCAGCAAGGAGAACCCAGCATGGAGGCTCTAATAGCATCTCTCTCTCCCTCTCTCTCTCTCTCTCTTATTACCTATCTCACTACCTGATCTTCCTCCCTTGTCGCCTTCTCACTCCTCAACTCAGCTTATTCCTCAACTTGCTCATCCTACTCCTGGTTGCAGCCAATGCATGTTCTGGCATGTTCAAACCTGGGTCTAGGACAACTTGCCATTTTTGACTCGCTGTGGTCATCTCACCCTGGCCAACTTCCCCCAACCACTCTCCCAGTCAGATCAACATAGGACAGCTTAATGCGACCAACTCACCACAACACAATTCAAAATGGTATGGTTTAATGTGAGGTAATTTTGTGGTTCGCCGGCAGCAGATGCAGATGGCTGAGGCCTCAGAGAGTGAGGACTCAGGTGAGGGGCCTATGTGTGATGCAGGGATGGGGCCAGGACTATCAGAGAGGCTGGCAGCAATGATGCAGAGGACCCCAAGGAGTCTGTGCCCAGAGTGCGTGTGCGCAGGGCTGCTCAAAGGAAAGAGCAGCTGCAGCAGCAAGGGCAACTCAAGAGTAAGGCTGCAAGGTGATGGCCCCTCCCTTAAGGGATAAAAGCCAGCCCTCAGAGGAGGGATTCTTTGCAGAAAGCAAAGAAGTTCTTGCACTTCAAGTCTTGTGGAAGTTCGGACTATCCTGGTTTGTGTTTGGAGACTTTTGGTTTTGATTATTTCCTTGCAATTTAATTTAGTGTTCTTGGCAGCACAACTTTGGCAAGGCTTGTTCTTATCTGGGACTATTCATTTTCAATAGCGTTTTATTGTGAATGAACGGAATTCACAGAGAAGCATTAAAAAGGTTTTGCTTTTATCTCTGTTTGGTGTTTGTTTGCTTTGAACAAGGCTTGAGTCAGAACAGATAACTGGACTTTTCTTCGACATTATTTTTAATTTTGTCATTTCAAATTTCATTTTCTCCCTCCTTCTGTATCCTTTCTTTAATGATTTTATGCCACCACTTCTTCAGTATTATTGAAGAAATTACTAAATGTTTTTATTAAAAGTTTTACAAAAAGCTAATACAAATTAATAAAAAGAAAATAAAGAAAAAAGTACAGAAAGAAAGAAGGAAATTGATTTTCTTTGCAACAAATATAATTAGATAATTATCTCTTACTCTATGTTACTAAAGAAAGCTCACTCTTTTCTATTATCCAAGTTTCTTTTTCTAGTCATCAAAATTACAAATCATACAGTAAAGAGCATCTTTCCCAGTATTTGAGAGGATTCCAGTCAGCTATAAATAATGATGTAAATATTATTTTCTCTCTAAGCAAAATTCATTTAGCCATTTCTGCAAGCTCCATCACCTTTATCAAATATTCCTCCACTGCTGGTGTTATGACTTTTATTTTTTCCTTTTAATAATTTTATTAAGGTTATAAAGGTATGAAATATAAAAGAAAATGAAAATAGGAAAGTGGGAGGAAGAGAAGAGAAAGTAATTTAGGGTGAAGAGGAAAAAAGAAAAGCATTGACTTCTGATTTTTTTTAGCATAATTGAACAAGAAAATAACATTACAATCTCAACTTTTTATTTTTACATAATATGTATTAGCCTTTTCTATAACAACAGACTTATCTAATGAGCAAAACTCAAAGTCAGAGTTCCATTTTTTCCCATCTCAAGCACAAAATACAGAAGCAGTTTCCAAGTAGATTAAAATAATAATTAGCCATCTCTGCTAGTTCCATTAGTTTTTCCAACCATTCATCCATTATAGAAAGTCTATTAGCCCATTTATCACACATTATTTTACTTGTTTTTCCGTGTCATATCTCAATATTCTAGTAATAACATCTCCATCATTAGTATGTAGTTATATTTCAAACTCAGTTTAGCTTTGTTCCAAGTGTTTTATTCACTTTCAACCTTTTCTTTTAACCATATATAAGGAAACCACTGACAAGAGTATCCTTCTTTTACAAGTAGCCCTCGACTTACAAACACATTTGAGCCCAAAATTTCTGTTGCTAAATTAGTAACATGGTTGTTAAGTTAATCTGGCTTCCCCAGTGATAAAAAGTGATGATATATGACCCTGGGATACTACAACTGTTATAAATATAAGTCAGTTGCCAAACGTCTGAATTTTGATCATGTGATAATGGGAATGCTACAATGGTCATAAGTATAAAAAATTGTCATAAGTCCCTTTTTTCACTGCCATTGTAATTTTGAACAGTCACTAAATGAACTGTTGTAAGTCAAGGACTACCTGTGTCAAGTCTTCTCTCAATTAATAGGAAAGGAAATATTTGTAAAAGTGTAATTTTGTTCTGAGAATATAGCAGTTTAATAGTCTAATATGCCATGTTCCTCAGTGGAAAAAAATGATTTTGTTATAGTTAGTGGTACCAATTGAATGTCCAAAGTCTGAAGTTCAAAAAGTGCTACCATCAATGGTAGAAAAAAAAGCAATGCAAAAAAGCAATAGGATAACATCTCACAAAAGTATTGACTTTCCTTGGAAATAAAAAAGAATGACGGGGAACAAAGAAATGAAGAACTCATAATAAACTATATTAGTGACTTGTTTGTGGGAATACCATAGTTTTCCTTTTGTCTGTCACCCTCAACTATCTATTTAGTTTATCATTGATAGGTCTCCATTTCTATTGTCAGCATGAATGACTATCCCTTTATGGTCATCAGGCTATTATTTTCCAATTAGAAAACGGTGGACTTGCCAAATAAGTCATGTTTCCAATATACGAGTAAATTATTTATGACTATTTTATTTACTTTTGAATGGATGGATTTGTAGCTACCTTAAAAAAATAGTTTGGCATTTTTTTTCAGCTTCAGGAGATCATTCCAAAATGTTGATGACATAATATGCATTTCTCCTTTGAAAAGCAGCAGAACATGTCCATAACATGACTTTGCACTAACTGTATCTAATCTATTTCTATACTATATTGTCACCAGTTAAAATTGGTCTTGTTCTTCAGTTCCCTTCATTTTCTAAGTGAAAAGGGGAAAGAACAGATAAGCTTCAATTTAATTTGTTCTGGCAATTACTGGAAAGTTCCCACTGTGAGGGAAGCCGCTGCTTATTGATGTGGAAGGACGCTCACCATACAAGATCCAAACAAAAGGAGAAGCTGCTTTTCTACAAGTGAATTCAAGCATGTGTTGACATACTAGCTTAAGGAAACAGTCCGTATGAACCCTAATAGGAAAGAAAGAGAGGAAGAGGGAAAAGAACAGTAAAAGTTATCAAAAAACTAATGCTGAGGACACGAGCGCAAAATGTGAACTGGTGAGAAGGGAATTCATTTTGTGTACTTACTTCTCTTGTTTATTTCAGTTCTTTTATATTTGATTTATAGCTTTCTCCATTATTCTTGGTTACTGCAGAATACAGCTGATACTTTAGGCTGAAAAATCCTGATGACCATTACATGGAAGGAAAGAGTTAGAGTTTTCTTTATGCCACTGGAGTCATGGACTGAATTTTTTCATCGCAGATAAAATAGCAAAAGCAAATTCTGCAGGCAAGAGCGAACAGAAGAAAAGAGTGTTTTAAGATAACATACAGTATAGGTTGACTATTTTTCAGCAAATCAAGATTTCTCACTAATTCTACCTTTTTAAAATAATATAAGGATAATAATATATTTCAGAGATGCTTTCTAAAATAGAATCCTGGCAAAAACCCTTGAAACAGCCTGAAGCTGGGTGATTATGAAGAAAAAAACAAGTTGTTTAATAAAATGCTGAAAGAGCGGATCTTGTTAGATTGGCATTCATGCACATTTACAAAAATGTAATGGTGAAATCTTCTTTTTCCCCCTGTTTAGCTCTGGGCTCCTAGCAAAATGGTGGGCACAACTTTTATCAGTGAGATCCTTTTAATAAATTCTTAATGTGTTCTGCTTCTGCCCGAATTTCCTTACTTCTTCACCCTCAAGGTTGACAATTGTTCTAGCCATACAGCATCCCAAAATAGTTGTTAGGAAGATATGTCAAAACTGGGTTCATGACATATAAGAAATAGGCTCCAACTGTGCTAATAACATACATTTCAAAAGAGAAGCAGTCATGTGGACTGAAAACTAACAAACAGAATCTACCTCGCCGGGAAACAATCACTGCCTCTAAAAGCTGCCAACGTGATGAGGGAAACTTCAATCACACATTTTGCTCAGGATATTAAGGATTGCAATCTTACAGTAAATCATTCTTTTTCTAAAGAGGAGTGGTGGTGTTTTATGAAAACCCGACAGTACTTTACATGATTGTTAATGTAACTTCTCTCTTCTTATAAAGAAAGGAATTTTCAAAGTGAGGGAATCGATTAGTTATCTACTATTCATTGTGCAAAGAAGGAGACTCAAGCATACACTCTTTCTGACAAGACAGAAGAGAACAAGGAACGATACGGAGTTTTTTTTCCCCAAATTGCAAGAACAAATCCGATGGAAATAATACATAACCTACTTTTGTCTTAAGCTTCTGAATTTAAAAGTCCAAATATATGAAACCAGCCCCTTCGTTACTATTAATGACAAGTTTCTCAAGCAGTATTATTTGATATTTTGGAAGGGGAAATCAGGGCAACGCCTACATGTGGATTGCAGTCTTGAGCACACCTAGCATATTTGTTTCAGATTCCGACTGAACTGTATTTAGATATAACATTATCCATAAATAGATTAAGGACCTGTCTTTCAAATACTACAGAAGGTAGAGAATTCTTGCATGTATAGCTTGTCAGAGTGGGGACAAGTAAACTCCCTGTCTTGAAACTACCTCTCTTTTACAATTGTCTAATGAAAAAGATTTGTGCCTACATCATATTTGGTTGTCTTCTAAGTGAATAGTTTTGTGTCTTTCCAACTACATAACTGTTTTCATTTTTACTTTGGTGTTTACTCTTTCTTTCCCATCATGAGCCAAAGGGTATACAGTAATACAATTGTGATTGCAGGCATGAATGTTTTGGGGACAGCCTGTTTCCATATTGTTCAGATTTGTGTTGGGGAGCCGTTATCTCCATGTATGCATTATTCATTTACAATCAACTCGGCATAATAAAACAGTATTCAATTGTTCTCATTGTTCACTCAAGTGGCTTGTGTGCCATCCGCGTCCTTCTCATGAATGGCAGCTTGTATGGGCCATTGTAGCCATTCAGCATTGAATGCTTCATTGGAAAAGAACTCAAAAGCCATCAGATTAAAAATTCTCTTGTAGGTATAAGATGATTCTGCCTGCCTGAAAGTCGATGGGTCTTAACTTACAAATAAATTATTTTTTTATTTCCCCCTCCCTTTGGGTTAAAGGTACCGTGTGATGATAAAAAGAGAGAATTGCTGAAGTTCCTGCCTGACAAGCTGTCGAATAAATATCTACTTATAACCGTAGCAACATCAATAAGTGACAGGAGCATAGAAAGAAGGGCAGCGCAATAAATCCGTAAAGTAAAGCAAGCAAGAAGAGCAAAAAGGTATAGTACAAAGCTATTTTTTTCCCTAATACTATGTCCTGTAAATCTTTTTCTATTTCAGAAGATAGCTTTCTTCAACGGTGTATATACTGAACTTTTTATATAAGATCTAAGAGAAACAGTTGGAAAGGTTCTCTTTATTTTTATATATAAATGGTAATTTTTATATATAAATGGTAATTTTCATGATCAAGCAAACATGGAGAGGAGTATATCTTTAAATAGTTGATAAGCTTGAAGAGTACAAAATAAACGTTCCAGGATATATGAAAGAGTATTTCCAAATTTGCACTTGTCTCAAAGGAAAATGAGCATTTGGATAGGAAATTGAAATGCTTCATTATATGATTTAACAATTGATTTTATCTTTAAAGCTTAGAAAAAATATTTCAAAAGTCATAGCATATTTACTTTTGTACTGAGTTACAAAATAGCATAGATATTTACGCTTGAGGAGATAAATATAGATTATGAAAATCCCCTACTTCTTAACTGAAGCGATTGCATTATTTCTTATTTTGAGCTATGGAATTTAAATATATGAATTAATTTAAATCAGTTTCTCAGATCTGCCAGATGTCACTGTAGGTGTTCATCATAGTGCCTTCCACCTTGTAGGTGGAGTAATTTAAAGTAAAGAGAAAGGATTTACTGGCTCTTTGCTGCAAGCTTAGTGTAATACAGTCATGTATTATGCTACTAGGTTATAAAGAATCAGATTAGCTATGCCAACACAACGATGGCTTGCATTCAAGGGGATGCAGATCCCAAAATAAATTTATTAAGTTAGCCAAAACTAGTCACTGTTTTCATGTCATTTTTTCTAGTAACATGAAAACATACTATTTGAGGCAAATTATAAATATGCTTCATAACAGCATAGTAAATAAAATTAGCAACCCAACCTTATGTGTTTTTTTAAAGAGCAACTCTTATTGCAAAATCTTTATAAAAGAAGAAGATTGAAGCTAGTCTAAGAGTAAAGAAGTTGAGCTGTGACCATCTCAGTAGAAAAAGTTAGAAAGCTATCATAACATTAAAAACGTAACTACCAAATGTCAAGGCCACCATCAATGGAGGACACTGAACTATGATCCTACTTAATGAACAGGAGTAATAGTCAAAATGAACTGAAGAAGGAAGTACCTGCGGAATAATGATTTATCTGTTTGGAAAAATAGACTAAAGACTAATCCGTTTATATATGTAACTACAGCAAATAATTCAAATTATTGTTGTTTATCTTAATATCTCAAACAATGTCATATAAAGAACATATGTTGGCCTTGGTCTTCTGTCAATATTCTAATATAAGCGAGGAACATAAGAAAAGATTGTGTGCTTCTTGGTTTGTTTCTCTTAACCAACAGTACCAGGAGGCATAAATAAATAAAAAAAGAGCATCCAATTCACTTTCTCCAGAATACATGTTTAATATACCATATTTACCGGACTATAGAGCACATCGGAATATACACCGCACCCACTAAATTTTAAAAGGAAAAAATAGTTTTACATATATTAGCCGCATCAGACTATAAGCCGTAGATATATAAGTTGTGAAATGAGATATTTACACAGAAAGATTCAATACCCATTTCGCTGGCGATTGTTTTAGCTTTCAGTCGGATCTGCACAGTGGATACACCTTGGCCGTCTGCTCTCTATGTGTTCACCCAGTCCTCAAGAACATTTTCAAGTTTAGGCCATCTGCTTTTACGACCTCTGAAAGCCTTTGTTGTCCTTTGGCATTGAATCAGTTCTTCACGCTGCCATCTCCAACGTCTCACCATTGATTCATCAACGCCAAGCTTACGTGCAGCAGCTCTATTTCCTTCCTGGATAGACAGATCAATTGCTTTCAACTTAAAAGTTGAAATATGCTTTTTATATGTTTTTCTTTGTGTACTTTCCATGATGAGGGTATGAAAAATATTTTGCGTTTGTGCGTGTCATGCTGCTTGCATTGAATGCACCAAAAACTACCAGTAGCGTCTTCCTCTTTGCACTGACTTCTTGCGACTGTCACGTTTTTGCACCCCCTGATGGCAGTTAGCAAAGAAAAATCTGTAGATAAGCCGCATTGTTGTACAAGCCGCAAGGTTCAAAGCATGGGAAAAAAGTAGTGGCTTATAGTCCGGTAAATACGGTACATACATCTCTAGCTGACACTTTAGGATTTAAATAATATTGACTTATTTCATCATATGCCCAGGCATATTAACTTTGACAGCTGCTGTCTGTGGCACAAAATGTGACTACTTTGTTAGAAAATTATGGATATTTATCAGACTAAAAACAAAAATATGAATTCATCTCTTTCTGGATTTTTATCAAAATTAAAAATAATAATTAAAATAGAAATAATAATAACAACAACAACAACAACTTCCCTATAAAAGGGACAATATGGAAATATAATATCTATCTCTAATTCTTCAGTGTTTTGTCAACAGGCAGGCTGGGTAAAAGCGTATTTTGTTATCTGACCATTAGTAGATTTGATGATAAAGCATTAAACAGTCCCATGCTTTAGGAAAATAAATGATTGAGGTAACTCTCTTCCAATTTTTCTTGGACAGTTGAGTTTGTGGCCTTTTGAAAAACAGAATTACATATTAACTATGATCCATTTATCATTGTCATAATAGCATTTAGACTTATATAGTACTTCACAGTGCTTTGCAGCCTTCCCTAAGCAGTTTACAGAGTCAGCATATTGCCCCCAACAATCTGGGCCCTCATTTTACCCACTCAGAAGGATGGAAGGCTGAATCAACCTTGAGCCTGGTGAGATTTGAACTGCCAAATTACAGGCAGCTGGCAGTCAGCAGAAGTAGCCTGCAGTACTCACTCTAACCACTGTACCACCATGGTTCATAATCCAGAATCTATGGAAGAAGACTCATACAGTAAGTCTAAACTTTTGAATAGAGGCCCTTTTCCATCTAGATTCTTAATCAGCCATCAGAATAACAGGCTTAACCCAATTTGAATAAATAGCAAATTAAACCAAGAGTTAAATATTTATGTCTAGGCTCACACTTCATTTGAAACTAAAGCCAATCTCCAAGCATAAGCCTGCATTTGGTATGCATAGTAAATGGAACGATGTTCTCTTAAGTTCAAACTAAACTGTTTCTAATGGTCTGTTATCCTTATGAGTGCATAAATAGACTATTATGGTTAATGAGCAATCTCTAAAATGCATTACATAATGATATTAATAATTAGATGATTAAGTAGGCATGTCAATCAAACTGCAGCAATCCCATATATTATATTACAAAACTTGACTATGCTTAAAGAAATAAAATCATTTGAGTATGGAAGTAATGCTGGTAGTCTTCCCTTACCAACAGTAATTGGAATAAGGAAGTCCATTGCTAAGCAATGCAATCATAAGGCATAATGTTATTCTAGAAATCATTGTCATTGTTAGACAAATCCTGTGTAGTCACAGTGTTCCATGGTCATGGTTATCACCATTTATGATCACCTTCTGGCTTCCCTATTGATTTTGCTTGTGAGAAGCTGAAGTGAAAGTCAAAAATTGTGATCACATGACCACGGGGATTCTGCAATGTCAGAACTGTAAGCTGATTGCTAAGCAATCACATAACCATGGGGACTCTGCAATGACCACAACTGTGAAGACCCTTCGTCAGTTCACTTCATTCAATGGCACTGTAACTTTGAACAGTCGCTGAATGTTAAGTGAGGAGTACTCCTTTATTAAATAAAACTGGTCAAAATAACCTGGACACTTGTGAGTGAATATTTGGGTTCCATCTAACCACTGAGATACTACCATCAGCTCAAAACTTTTAATTGCAGCTAATCTGAAAGAATCTTAAAAATAGTAGCAACGATTTTCTTTTTAACACGATGTTTAATGTGCTCCTTTCAGAAACTAGTATAGAGTCACTAGAATAGGACGCATACATACATATGCATATATGTAAATAAGTAAGTAAATAAATGATTTTTAGTTTGGAAGATGAATCATAAATATTCATAGAACTTAACTTGCCCATTTGGAATCCCATGCATTTGTCTTACTCATTTCACGGACTAAAACTTTAACCCTTTTTTTAAATAGTTGTTGATCAAAAATTCTTCCTTACAGAAGAAGGAAGAATTTCATTCCAGTTTGTTTTAAGATAAACCTGTCCACACATTGTATACCAATATTATTATGTACCAAACTACAAGGTTCATATCAGGGAATAGAAATCTGAAGACTTTTATGAGGCATTACATGGATGAAGTGTCTACTCTGAAAGGGAATGCAAGTATTCCTCGACTTACAATGGTTAAGTTAGTGATCGTTCAAAGTTACATCTCTGAAAAAAAGTGACTTATGACCATTTTTCACAATTGCAACCATCACAGCATCCTCATGGTCACTTGATCAAAATTCAGACACTTGGCAATTGGCATGTTTTTTTTGTTGGTTGCAGTGTCCTAGGGTTATATGGTCCCCTTTTTTTGTGACCTTCTGAAAAGCAAAGTCAATGGGGAAGCCAGATTCACTTAATAATCATGTTACTAACTTAACTGCTGCAGTGATTTACTTAACAACTTTGGCAAGAAAGTTCATAAAATGGGCCAAAATTCACTTAACAACTCTCTTGCTTAGCAACAAAAATCTGGGGTTCAATTGTGGCCACAAGTTGAGGACTACCTATAATGTGATTGGTCTGTATGTATGTAAAAGTTTACATACCGAAAGTTAATATAAAAATTAAACAAAAGGAGGGGGGGGCAAAAATACATCCTTGTTTTGTTCTTTATGGGCTGGCTGGCTGCTTCCTATGTTGTCAGATAGGAAGAGGAATCACATTGCTGTCAAAGTGATGTTTCATGATTTTTTTCCCTTGGCCACCAGTTTGACACCCCTGTCATATAATCTTTAGATACTGTAAGTAATGGAAAGCATTTATACATGGAAGACACTTCAACTTTCTTCCAAAGCTTGATGCAACAAGTTGATTTTATGTCAATAAAGCTTACATACAAGATTTATCCATTCTTTATCATGTATAGAATTCTGCCTGAAAATTCATTTGTTTGCCTCTGGTCCAGAATATTTTTTCATAACACTCAATAGACTTAATTGGACTATAATTAGTCTATATTTCTTTCACTTTTTGTAAATTGATATTATATTCTTTGACCTCAGTCCTATGATGGGATTCAGCCAGTTTGCACCACTTCGGGAGAACTGGTTGTTAACTTTCTGAGCAGTTTGGTGAACTGGTTGTTGGAAGAAATCATTAGGGCAGAGAACCAGTTGTTAAATTATTTGAATCCCACCACTGCCTCAGTCCCTTAGGATATTATTGGTCCAGCCTATACTAGTGAGAAAAAAAAATCTGCTAGGATTGAGCCCAATCAACTGATACTATTTTTTCTGTTCCAAGAAGACCAACGCATTTCTTTTTGCATATTACTGAAGGGCTAGCTTAGTAATATCAGTGGATGTAATAAAAGAAAAAGCATTCAGGAAATGCTCCAGATTACAGCCCAATTAGATCATAGATGCAAAATGTGTTGCAAGAATGGAGCAAAAAAAAAAAAAGACATTTCCCAGCAACAGCTAATTTCTCACATCCTGAGACCAGCACCTTATAGGTAGTCCCTAATTACTTGTCAAAAAGTGGTTGGCTTACCAAATGAAGTCCATAATTAACTGCTGCCGAAATCCCCTTTGTAGATTTTGTTTTATCTGCAAAAATGTCTCATCTGCTAAATTATCTTTTTTTCTATAGTGGTAAAGTGGTAAAATGGGGAAAGAATAATTAGTTACCTGCTACGTATAATTCGCTGATAGGAAAGAATCATTTACAAGACAAACTGATAGTCAAATCATATTTAGACAACAGTTTTCTCTGGTCCTTTTATACATTTTAAAGTTTAAAATTTTAAAAACATTTAAAATTGTGTGGCAGCTTAAAAAAGGAATTAACTCGGCTGAAAATTAACTAATTTTACTACTTTATTTATTTATGTACTGTACCATAACATTTCAGAGTTCCCTTTACCATAGGAAGTGAAAGGAGAAATATATTGTTTCCTATTTCAGTCTACCCTGTGTGGTTTCCTAAATATTAAGATCTCTAGTGCAATCTTACATGTGAAAGAGATACAGGAGTTCACGGTAAAATGGTTAACAAAATAATATAACCTGTTTGGCATGTCCCATCCAGAGTTAAAGCTCTAACGATCAACCTGTGGCTTTTGTTAGTTTTCCCACCAGGAAAAGGAACATATGTAAAAACAGTTGCAACTGCACTATCCTGGCTGCAATCTGGACTTTTTTGACCATGTCTTGTGAATTCCTCTTTCCTATACTTTGCCTCCAGTAAAACAGCAAAATCCCTTCATATTTCCAAGGTTGCATGTTTTTTTAAATTATTATCTATTATTCTTGGGGATTAAGTTGTAGTGTTGGGTCCAACTGATCCAGTGTTCCCTGAGGCACTCTTTGCCAACCCCTCCAAATCAGGGGTGGGATCCGACAGAGTTAACTACCGGTTCGGTGATTTATGAGGTTCGTTGATTTAAGATGTGCTTCCCTGCACGCTGCGCGCACGCACCTGCAAATCGTCATCAGCACGCTGCGTGCAGAGAAGCAGCCTTTGAAAAAGCACTTTTTTCCTACTTTTTTAACTGCAGCTGTGCCTTGCACAGAAGCTGAAGTTGAAAAAGCAGGAAATAAAGGTCAGGTAAGAGCCCGGGTGGGTGAGTGGGCAAAAACATCAGCAGACATAGAACTGGTTCTATGTCTGCTGCTCTTCAGAGCTACCAGTTCTACAGAGGTGGACAGAACTGGTAGAAACCCACCCCATCTCCAAATCAACTGACAGCTACGTACCAATGCCTAGATAGCCACCAGAGGTAAAGAGCTCCACTGATCTTTGATGAAACATTTCAGTGTCATTCTGAGCAAGAGACTGACTTGTACAAACCATAATATCCCAACAGTTCTCGTTCCACAATAACTAGTGACCATTCCAAGTTATGATGGCTCTGAATGAGGGGTAACGCAGGTCCTCTTAGCTGTAGCTGTCCCAATATCCTTACAGGGTCACATAATTGCCATTTGGATGCTTGGCAACCTTGTCATTGTGATGTCACAGCATACCATGATCACGTGATAACCATATTCAACTTTCACCGTGGGTTTCTGAAAGCAACGTCAGTGAAGAAGCTGGCAGGAGTTTGTAATCTCATGGCTGCTGGTTGCTGTGACTGTGTGGGGTTCACCTAACAACAGCAACTGGGATTTCCTGAATAACTAGTGACCGTTCACTAGTCAGCACTGTCATGATTCACATTGCATTGATTGCACTGCTTAGCCATAGAGTTCACAGTCCCCATTATCACCAATAAATAAGGACTATCTGCATTCTTCTGCCCTTTCACAAATCCCATTGAATTTAAAAGGACAGCAAGTTCTACAGCAGTGATGGCTAACCTTTTCTGGACTGAATGCCCAAAGCGTGCCTGCCCGAACCCCCAAAACCCAAAAACTTTAACCTTAGACTGTCTACTATTGACCTCACCTCTTTCCTAAGAGGTCTGTAGAGGGCATGCATAAGCGCACCAACGTGCCTACCGTCCCTGTCCTATTGTTTCTTTTATTTTTTTTATTTTTCTTATATGTATCCATGTATTCATAACTATGTTTCTACTTATACCTATTATCTTGTAAGCAATTGACAAAAATAAAAAATAAATAAAAATGCAATGTGCTCCCCCATGCATGCATCCCGCCGCGCCATGCATGCACGCCTGACCCCCTGTGCACACCTCATCCCCCCTGCACATGCCATCCCCCATGCATGCATGCATGGGTCCCTGTGCATGCCCCACACATATGCATGCACGCCCCCGTGTGTGCCCCCCTCCCCTACACATGCAACAGATACCCGAAGGCCAGCAGGCCGGCAGGAGGCATACATGCATATGCGTTGGAGCTGAACTGGGGCATGTATGCCATCAGAGTGGGCGCTGGGTGCCACCTCTGGCACTCGTGCATAGGTTCGCCATCATGCTTCTACAGCATATATCAATAGTGCAAGCAAAACAGGCTGGTATTTAATACACAGAACATTTTTTAAAAACCACAGTTTTCATTAAAACATTTAGACATCAGGGTTGGAACATAGAAGAAAATACTTTTAGCATCTATAGGAATATTTATAATATATCTTAACCCTGCTACATTAAGAGAGAGGAACAACAAATTGTTATTATGATGACTCTCCATCGCACAAACGTGACATTCTTTTACCCTTATGGCAGCTATATTTTGTTCAACAGCAATGAACATGCAACATCTGTTGTGCATCTGAACACCGGGGATGTTTTCTCTTTTTAATAACATTTTGTATAATTTTCTGATCATTGAGCACCATTACACTGGAGGCAGAGGCTATGAATCAGCTCCCATTTCTATAATGGGAAAAAATGAATATACAGAGAGGGATGATGCCTTGTTGGAAATATCATCCCCTTTAAGGTATAAAGACATGCAGGCCTATATTTCAGAATGGTTTGTTTGCTTATTAAGATTATATTCTGTCTTCCTTTCAGGAGATCAGGTAGTATAAACGGAACTCACTGTTCCTATTTCTCTCTACAACAGTTCTATATGGTAGAACAGTTCTATATGGTAGGATGGTGTGAGAAAAAAGGGAAGGAGGGAAAGAGATTCCATGGTTGAGTATGGACTAGAGACAGGAACTTTCTCCTCTTAGTCCAACAGCTTAATTACACTATAAAAGACATTAAATCACATGTATATATCAATATTAATGATTCTCTGTACTTGAGAACAAAATATTGACATAATCATTAGAAATATTTCCCTGTTCAACATTTATTTGGGTAATACGTTTGAAATTTTCTTCTTTCTATACATTGGGATTATGATGTAAAACAACATATTGAATTCCACTGCAGATTTAGAATAATAGCAATAACAAAAATATTCTTCATCTTGCAGTTTGAGTTTGAAGAACTTTTCGTGCACTTACTGACAAAAGTTCTTCTTCCAATATTATTATACTTTAGGGCATCTTTGTTATCTGGAATATAATCAGATTGTTATCGTATTGTATATTAAAAAAACTTCCCTTTAAAAAAAAACACCATAGCAAAATAAAAAAAGAATAACATAAGTTGTATTGCTATGAACAAAGACAAATTGCTAGGGCTGAATGAAATACTCCTATGCTAATTCATTGATCTTGAAATAATAGGGGAAAAAACTTCACATTTTATTTTATTTTAAACTTCACATTTTTATTTTGTTAAGTTTTCTAAATTTTTAGATTTATTTTCATTTTTGCTATCTTTCCGTTCAGCTTCAATTAAATAATAAATGTTAAAAAAAGCATCAAACATATACGCCACACTTGTCATTGTCAACTCTTTTGGGGAAAAAAATGTCCTTCATTTTTGTACCAGGCCTACAACTTGAGAAAAGGCAATTCCAGAACTGGGAAACAGCAGGGATGGGATTCTACAGGTTCGCACCTATTCGCTACAACCGGTTGTTAACATTCTAAGCAGTTCGGAGAACCGGTTGTTAGAAGAAATCACAGGCCTAATCCTGTAAGGAAGGCAGAAAGGAAATATTCTGGTGTTGCTTACAGAAACTGTCTCTCTGTTAACCCTTATTACATTCTTGGCAGGACTAGACTTCCTGTCTCTGGAATGTCTCTGGAGTTTTTTTTTCCTCCTTTGCTGGTACTTTGCTTGTGTGGAATGACCATTCAAAGTTACAATGGCACTGAAAAAAGTGACTTATAACCAGTGGTGGTATTCAAAAACTTTTACTACCAGTTCTGTGGGCGTGGCTTGGTGGGTGTGGCCATGTGACTGGGTGGGCGTGGCTTTTCTTTTTTGCAGTCCCCACCCATTTTTGGGAGCTTCTTAGCTACAGAGGAGTTTTTGCTCCCCTGAGGCTCCCCTGAGGCTCCCCTGAGGCTCCCCTGAGGCTCCCCTGAGGCTCAGGAAGAAAAAAATCAGAGCACGGGAGGAGCATGCAGCATTCCTCCAAGCTCCATTTTGGGAGCTTCCTAGCCTCAGAGAAGCCTCTGGGGGGGGGCGTTTTTGCTCCCCTAAGGCTCCTCTGGAGCTCTGGAAAGCAAAAAATGGAGGGGGGGGCTGAGCTCCTCCCTCCATTTTTTGCCTTCCTGGGCCTCAGCAAGGGGAATCCCAGCACAGCTGATCTTATCTACAGCTGATTGTCAGGAGGGAAAAAAAAGAAAGAAAGAAATACCTTAGGCGACTTCAGGCAGGCGGGCGAGAATGCCAGGCAGGCGGGTGGGATGAGTGAGCATCGGGCAGGAGGGCGACCCGGTGGGGGGCGTGGCCAGCCAGAACTTACTACTGGTTCAGCGACCCACGCCGAATTCTTGCTACCGGTTTGCCTGATCCATTGCGAACCGGCTGAATACCACCACTGCTTATGACCCTTTTTCACACTTACAACTGTTGCAGCATCCCCACAGTCATGAGAGGCCAGGCGAGGAGATGCGTGCCTCAATGTCAGTGATGTTGAGTTGGCCATGCCCAGCCAGTCACATGACCACCAAGCCATGCCCACCAACTTAGCCACGCCCACAGAAACGGTTATTAAAAAATTTGAATCCCACCCTTAGGAAGCAGCCACCAGTAATATCAGTGTATTGGTTTAGACAAGGTCTAATTTCATTTGAGCATAGAAACAGAGCCTATGGAGGCGATTCCTAAAAGCTGATCGACACATATACATCAAAACACTTGACTTTTGGATTAATGAAGGTGCAACATCTGAATTATGTATTTGAGGATGCAGGTAAACATTATAGCAGGGATCCCCCAAACCCTGGGATGCACAAGAGGTGGACGAACACACACTCGTAGCTCCACTTGCGCAAGTGACGTGAGCCCACTGTTTGTGCAAATGGAGCTGTGCACACTCACACTCGTGCCTGCCACACACAGAGAACCATTCCCTTTCCACTCCACCACTGGTCTGCCAAGCCAGAAAGGTTGGGGGTCTCTGTGTTACAGTATTCATAAACATAAAGTGAAGAAAAAAGAGAGTTGTTTGAAAGAAATTCAGTACACGTACATATTTCTATGGGTTGGACTGATGGTGCAAAACATGTTTAATTAAGCTGTCATAGATGTGCAAATAGATTACTTGCATCACTTCACACATAGCAAATAGCAGGTCCATCATGTGATTTTGATGATTTTGCTGGTACCAAAACAAACAACCAATTTTTTAAAAAATGACCAAAGGTTAAACTTCAAAATAATTATGCAAAATGTTAAAAGGCTATCATCTTGTGCATTTATTATATTATGTGAGAATACATACGTTCTCTTTATTCTCCCTATATATGGAGGATCAGCGAGGAATGTAATCTAGTGATTACATTCATTGCCAATATCAGTTTTATGTGAAGCTGTTGGCAATATTCAAATTGCTTTGCTGACTATACAGTATATAGTCACTCACTAACAAATATTCTCTTCTTAACTATCAGAATACCAATGAAAGGTAAAATAAAAGAATTAGTCATAAAAGTGTTGTGGAGCGACGGAATAACTCAGGCAGAGACCAGGTCAAGGCTAAAAGCTTAACTCTTTATTATAAGTAAAGAGGGTTACCGCTACTGCCGCGCTAACACGGCAGCCAGCTGGAGCGGCAACAGCTGATGCCGTTTGACAGCCGCCTTTTATAGCCGGCTGTCAAACGGCTCAGCCAATGGGAGAGGTCCGTGCTTCCCGCTTGAAGCACGGACCTGAGTGAAGACTCAGTCCATACACAACACTCCTCCCTCCCAGTGAGGAGCATGCGTAGTCCTTCAGATACGTCGGACGCCTGCGAATTCGTCCGGATCTTCTAGGCTCCGTCAAAGATGGCGCTGGGTTGCTGTCTGGAGCTCTCTGCGTCTCTCCAGGCGATGGAGAGGCTGCTGGACTGTCTGGAGTCGGGTCTGCACCTTGGTCAGCTTCCACATCTGGTAGGTAGTCGTCCCCGGTGGGTTGGCAACTGGTTTCGTCGAATGGTGTGGTTGCTTCTGCATGGGGCCCGTCTAGATGAGCTCTGGGTGCAGTGCTCCAACGCTTCCTCAGGTGGTCCACGTGACGCCGCCAGGTCCGCCCATCAGCTAACTGGACTCTGTAAGACTTGGGACCAGTTACTGCTATCACAAGCCCTGGTAACCATAGTGGTTGCCCAGTGAAATTTCTGACAAATACCTTGTCATTAACCAGGAACCCCCTGTCTTGGCTGTTTGACCCAAGGGGAAGCAAAGGGGCATAATTTGGGTGCAGCCTATCCAAGGTGGTCCTCAGCCGGCGTCCCATTAATATTTCGGCTGGTGACTTGTTAGTAGAGGCACAGGGTGTAGTGTGTTGGCTCAATAAGTATTGGGCCAGCCTGTCATGCCAGTTAGAGGGACCCAATTTTTGTAACACCTCTTTAGCAGATCTAACTGCCCTCTCAGCCAGCCCGTTGCTGGCAGGATGGAAAGGGGCTACTAGTATGTGCCTGATGCCCAAACTTGCTAAAAACATCTCAAACTCACAGGAGGTGAATTGGGGGCCATTGTCAGACACGACAGAATCAGGAAGGCCATGTGTGGCGAATATCCTAGTCAGTGCTTTGCTGACCGCCTCTGTAGTGGTGGAGTGCATTAAAGTTAATTCCACCCATTTTGAATATGAATCTACTACCACCAGGAAAGTGCGCCCATGGAAAGGGCCTGCTAAGTCTATGTGTATCCTGGACCAGGGGTTACTTGCTTCCTCCCAGGTCCTAGGGGTGGTTGCTGGTGGTAATGCCCTGGAGGCCTGGCATGCCTGGCAAGAATTTACCCAATTAGAGATTTGGGCATCCATGCCTGGCCACCATACGTAGCTGCGGGCGAGGGCCTTCATTCTCACAATCCCTGGGTGGCCCTCATGCAAAACCTTCAGTATTGAGGTTTGTAATTTGTGGGGAATGACTACTCTGGTTCCCCATAGCAAACAGCCTTGCAAGGAGGAAAGTTCCTGCTGGCGTAATTTGTAGGGTAGGAAGTCTGAAGGATAAGGGGCCGTAGGCCACCCCCTCCCTACCCAGTCCAGGACTTGGGATATTACCTGGTCCTTGGCCGAATGGGCAGCGATGTCAGCAGCAGTGACTGGAAGCTTGAGATCGTCGATAAGAAAGACTGTGGTTGCAGGTGCTGGGTCCACGACTGGCATTGGCAGGGGACAGCGGCTGAGTGCATCAGCATGGGAAAGGCTTTTCCCGGATCGATGGATTAGAGTGTAGGAATACGCAGCCAGGAAAACCGTCCATCTGGTCATCCTTGGGGACAAAATCTGGGGAGTCTGTTTAGAGCCGGATAAAATGCCTAGCAGTGGCTTGTGATCAGTTATCAGTTCGAAATGGTGCCCGTAGAGGAATTCATGGAACTTCTTCACTGAAGCCACTGCAGCCAAGGCCTCCTTGTCAATCTGGCTGTAGTTGCGTTCAGTGGAAGATAGTGTCCTTGAAAAGAAAGCTATAGGTGCTTCTGCACCATTGGGCAGTCTGTGGCTCAGGACAGCCCCGATTCCGAATGGAGAAGCATCGGCTGCTAGAATGAGTGGTAAGTCTTTATTGAATTGGATTAAGACGGCCTTTGAAGTTAACAATGACTTGACTTGTTTGAAAGCAATAGTTTCCCTTGGTCCCCAGTGCCATGGCGAATGCTTGTCTAAAAGTCTATGAAGTGGCTCAGCAACAGAAGCTTTATGGGGCAGGAACGATGCATAGAAATTCAAGAGGCCCAGGAAAGCTTGAAGCTCAGTTTTGTTTGTAGGAGTAGGCGCATCGTGAATGGCCTTAACTTTTGACTCAGTTGGGTGAATACCCTTTGCATCAATTTTGTAACCTAAGAATTCCACTTGTGGAGTGGCTATGGTGCATTTTTCCCTTTTTAGCTTGAGACCAGATTGTCTGAAACGGTCAAGTACACTTCTGACCCTTTGTAGTAATTGCTGTTGGTTGGTGGCAGATACCAGAATATCATCAAAGTAAGGCACAACGCCTGGTAACCCTTGCAGTATTCGTTCCATAAGGGATTGGAAAATTCCAGGGGCCACACTAACTCCAAATTGTAGACGTGTGCATTTGAAAGCCCCTCTGTGGGTTACTATTGTTTGCAGTTCAGCAGTTTCATCGTCAACAGGAAACTGCTGATACGCCTGGGACATGTCCAACTTTGCAAAAATGGACCCAGGCTCAAGGGAATGGAGTAAATGTTGTACCACAGGGACTGGGTACGCACTAACTTGTAAATATCTGTTTATTGATGACTTGTAGTCCGAGCAGATCCTCAAGTGTCCATCCTTTTTTAAAGGAGTTACTATGGGGGTCTCCCACTTTGAGAAGTCAGTTGGTTGCAGTATGCCCTGTTTGATTAATTTGTCAAGTTCCTTGTCTAGTTGAGGACGAATTGCAAAAGGAACTCTGCGGGGCTTCAAACGAATTGGAACTGCCTGGGAGTCTACCCTGAAGGATATTGGGGTTCCCACGTAGCAGCCTAGGCCCTCACTGAATACGTCTGCATAGTCCCTGAACAGGGAGTCAACTTCTGAATTGTTAATGGCGTGGATTCCCCCTATGTGGAGGCCCAGGGCTGGGAACCAATCTAGTCCCAATAGGCTTGGGAGGACACCATCCACTATCACTAGAGGCAAGTGACCCTTAAACCCTTGAAAATGGACTAGGAACTTGCCTTTTCCGATGACAGGGATGGTTCTGCCTTGGTAGTCCCGAAGTGTTAGGTTGCAGGCTGGAATTTTCTGTCTTGACATTCTGGGGAGTAGCTTCTTTAAGGTGTCCCATGAGATGATGGACAATGCAGAGCTGGTGTCAACCTCCATCTTGCAGGGTCTACCTTCTATAGAAACAGTGACACTAATTTTGTTAGATTTATTAATTTTTTGAATTTTAAACTGATAGCAAGTGAAACAGTCCTCAATTTGCCTGGGGTATTGAATGAGCTTCTGTGGTCTTTGTGGCTGGCTGAAGGTTTTTCCTGACTGACAAATTTTTGCCAGATGGCCTTTCTTTTGACACCTTAAACATATGGCATTCCTGAATCTGCAGGATGCTCTGAGGTGATTTCCCCCACAGCTTAAGCATACTGTTTGTAACTGTGGGGTTTGACTTATACCTTGCCTGAACTCTTTTTGATTTGCATTGGGCTGTCTGAGGCGGTTTACCTCAGTAGCCTCTTCTGGGCCAGTTTCTGAGGAGGCTTCCTCAAAATATACTGTAGGATTTTCTAGTCTGCTGGGTTTTCCCTGAATTTCAGCTGCTGAGAGTGCTGACAGCTCAGCAGCCTGGGATTCCTCTATGGCTTGCTTAAGAGTTAGATCCCCTTTGGCTAATAAACGTCTTTGTAACTTTGGGTCTCTAACGCCACAAATTAGCTGATCGAGCAGCATATCGTCCAGGTAATCTCTGAACCCACAGTGCAGGGCAGTTGTTCTCAGTGCTGCCATATAATCATTAATTGTTTCCCCCTCTGTTTGGATGCGCCTTCTGAAAGCATGGCGCCTAGCAATCCTGGAAGGCTTTGGGGAGTAGTGATTTGAAAGAATTTCCTGCAGTTCCTCCCAGGGAATAGTCTTTATAGATCTAGGGGCCAGTAAAGCTGATGCGGTGTCAAAAACCGTGGCTCCGCAAAAACTTAGGAAGTAAGACTTCTTCCTATGTTCAGAAATTTCTGACAGGTCTAAAGCATCAAGAAAACAGTCAAACCGGTTCTTGTATGACTCCCACGTCTCAGCAGCCGGTCTGAAGGGTGGGAATGCCGGATTCGCAGTCATCTTCTGTCAGCTGTGAAGTTTCTCCTCAGGCAAGTTAGAGACGGCACTTCGCGGTTAGAGTCTGCAACTCTGTAGCGATTTCAGCTCTAGGTAGTGATTTCGCTCCTTTAATTCTCTCCCTTGCCTGGCTTGCCTTTATTTGTATCCCGTCCTCGTCACCAATGTTGTGGAGCGACGGAATAACTCAGGCAGAGACCAGGTCAAGGCTAAAAGCTTAACTCTTTATTATAAGTAAAGAGGGTTACCGCTACTGCCGCGCTAACACGGCAGCCAGCTGGAGCGGCAACAGCTGATGCCGTTTGACAGCCGCCTTTTATAGCCGGCTGTCAAACGGCTCAGCCAATGGGAGAGGTCCGTGCTTCCCGCTTGAAGCACGGACCTGAGTGAAGACTCAGTCCATACACAACAAAAAGTAACAGGGTTTTTTAAAGATAAAAGTCTTCCCCTCTTCTAAAGTCACTACAAAATAGCCCTCGCTGTCTTTATATCTTCCATGTTCTTTGAGACTCCAAAAATTTTTGGCTGCCTTTTTTTGAAATCTGCAATAAAAGTTGTATTGCAATCCCAATACAACTTGTACCAGATTTATTTTATCAAATGATTTGCTTCTCAAATGTCCACATCACTCATTTCACCTAACTGACTCTGGGCAGTTTACAAGAAACAATCACATATAATCACTTGATACGCCCACCTGTGGATAAGCCAAGCTCAATTTTTGGAGTGCATTTTGGCATTTTAATTTTTCAGCTTATCTAGCAGTATATATGATATATTTCACCATCTAACACAAATCAGCTAAATTGCTTTGATTTCTGCACATGTTGAAGTGATTCAACTAAGTTATTGTTAAAGCTTTGGTTCTTTGCTTATCTTTTTTCCAGGTGGATTCCAGAACTTTTCTGTTGCAAATATGGAATACATGTTTTCTTACTGAGCTTGGTTGCTTTCTTGCAAATGTCTTTTGCAAGAGACAAAAGACTAATCTGAGCTTGATTGCTTTCTTGCAAATGTCTTTGGAGATTCTCAGTCATCCAGGTCATGATTGTCCCAAAGGTGCTTTTTCAAGAGGCAACTGGACTTTCTGGGGTTTTTTTTGAAGACATTTTGCTTCTCATCCAAGAAACTTCTTCAGCTGTGACTGGATGGTGAGGAATGGAAGGATTTATACTCCTTACAGACAGCTGGTCATTTGTATTTTTTTAGAGAGTCATTGAGGCTATCTGGAAGTTGATCTGTGTCCCCAGGGTTACCTGAGTAATGCAAAGGGATGTGGAGCCTTCTTGGAACTGCTGAAAGGGCTGTGTTGTAGAATGGAGACGGGTGATGTCACAACCCTCCCCTTCTGTTGAGAGAGGTCTCTTCAATTTTGACACAGATGGCTTCTTTGACCGCTCTGTCAAACCAGCAGTCCTCTCTGTACAAAATGTGGAGTTTGCTATCTTTTAAAAAGTGGCCTTTGTCTTTTAAATGCAGATTTCTTGCAAATGTTTCATCCGTGTTAGAATGGACTGGTGTTTCCTCTCATTTTATATACTAGTGGTTTGTCCTGTCAGTGTTAGTGGGAATGGTCAAGGTAGTTCCTTGATTGGGCTGTTGTTTATTGTTAGCTGGTTTGTCCAAGTTGATAATAGCTCGATTGGGACATTCTTTTTAATTTTTGCTTGTTGATCTAATGTTAACTTTGGTGTTAGTCTTTGCTCATAAAAGATGTTGAGACTCTAGAACAGAGAAGAGCAACAAAAATGATTAGGGACTGGAGGCTAAAAGATAGAAAGAACAGTTGCAGGAATTGTGTATGTCTACTTTAATGAAGAGAAGGCCTAGGGATGACATGAGAGCAGCGCTCCAATATTTGAGTGGCTGGCACAAGGAATAAAACGAAGGAATAAAAGGAATAAAATCTATTCTCCAAAGCACATGTAGGCAGGACAAGAAGCCATGGATGGAAACTATTCAAGGAGAGAACCAGTTTGCATACACACACACACACACACACACACACACACACACACACGCACGCACGCACGCACACTTCTAATTGGCAGGGGCCATGGAATTCTTAGACAACTATCTAGCTAGGATCAAAAATCTAATTCAAGTGTTTGTTGATAATTTGGTTACATGAGGCATCTCTAACAGTGTTGCAACTTGATAGAAATTGCCAACATTAAGCAGCAAAGAAGAAACTACAGATTATGGGGCACCTTCAGGGAAGTCAAAAAAGATTGCATTGTATCATGCATGTAAACATATATAAGTGGACAAGCTCCTGCTATGCAGTTACCCTTCAGATTAGTTAGCACATATACATCCAGATACCCTAAAACAGTGGTGGCTAACCTTTTTCATCTCCCATGCCGAAAACTGCATGCGTGCGCGTGCAAGCACCCAGAAGGCAATGCGTGTGCCCCCCATGCCCCTGCACATGCACATGTGACCCCCCCTTGTGTCTCTGCATATGCGCGCACGTCTTACACACACACACGCCCCCTGCACATGCGCACCAGATACCTGACAATCAGCTGTTGCGTGGACGCATGCCCAGTGGAGGTCTTCCAGGCGACCTCTTGCGTTCCGGCAAAAGTGGCTCTGTGTGCCACTTCTGGCACACATGCCATAGGTTCGCCATCCCGGCCCTAATACAATACTGTAGTTCAGTGATTCACACACTGCTTCTTGGCACTTGGGATAGATAAAATTTCCCATATTTGCAATGGACTGGCTCTGATATTTGAAATCCAGATGCTGAAGGGGAATAGGCATCTGGATTCCTCACCCATTTCTGATGTGGTAGAAGATTTAGGTGAGGGCTGGGAACAAGCAATGGAAAGCCTCATTTTTAAGCTAAAAATGTCAGAAAGGGCAACACCTGGTAGTCTTCTCTCACATCACCGGTGCTGATTTATTTTTGGCAAGCCTTTGGAAATGCTGGAATTCTTCAGGGTTACCTTAGAATTGCCCTGCTTAGCTGTCATGAGAGTTGGTTCCAGCTGCTACCTTTAGAACCACTTAGAAACAATATGCAGAACAGAATGGTCAACTCTGAACTTGAAAATCAGTTTAAAAAAACCCTCAGTCAGCCACAAACTCACAAGGGATTTAAAGTAAACCAAGTTTTCCTTCAAATGTAATCATTCATTTATTTAGAATCTTTCCGTTCTCCTTTCCTACTGAAAAGCATCCAAATAATCAAACAGAAATAATTAAACATTCCATCCATTTATATAATGTATGGCTGACTCACTGCACAAGATTATTTTTGGCCTTATGGATGACATGAATGGTCAAACTCAGACTTATCTCATATGAATTGGTGATCATATAAGATATGGGCCATTTTAAATTATGTTTCAAACACATTTTGTTTAATGATAACACCATGAGTGAGAGTTGTGCTAAAGATTCTGCCCACAAGCTCTGCTTTAATAGGTTTTGTGAAGATCCACAATAACTTCAGTGATGATTATTCACATGAAATAAAAAGGTTGGAATTGTTGCCTTTAGAATGTAAAACATTTGAATTTGTGCATGCATAAATAATACTGATTATTTAAATATAGGGAGATAATTCTAATTATTTAGATACGTTGATGTGTAATAAGTTTTCTCGATGCTCATAGATAAAATAATATCATATTTTCAAGTGCTATGCAGTGTGTTTGTAAGCATGTATCCATGCTATGGACACATCTCATTGACTATTGGTTAACACATGTCCAATTATTAAATTGTCAGATGTTTGGTTTCCCTAAAACAATATTATTTGTATTGCCTGAAGGGTTTGTTTTTATCTTGCATATGAAGTTGCTTGTGACAGAACTTGAAACCTCTGTGTTTGTCCTTCTACTGAGTTTTACTGCCTCCTATATATTTTTGCCATTTCCAAAAACCTGCTACAGGTCAATATACTTAACTCCAGGGAGCTTTTATTTAGGTGTTTATGTAGTTGCTTATTTGCTCTATATTCTGCGTTTTCACTAAAAATTGCTTAAACATTAGCAATAGCACTTAGATTTATACACTGCTTCACAGTGCTTTGCAAACCTCTCTAAGCAGTTTGTGGAATCAACATATTGCCCCTAACAATCTGGGTCTTCATTTTACTGACCTCAGAAGGATGGAAGGCTGAGATAACTTTGAGCCAGTGAGAATCAAACTGCCTAACTGGAGGCAGCCAGCAGTCGGTAGAAGTAGTCTGCAGTAGTGCATTCTAACCAGTGGTGATATTCTACCGGTTCTGGTGAGCCAGTAGCAGCGATGAGCAGCGGAGACCGAACCAGTTCTCTCCGCCGCTCTGCTGTTGGACCCACCTGCCCACCCGGGCTCCCATACTCATTTTTATCCACTGAATTTGAAGTGCAGCTGCTTTGCACGGCACAGAATAGCGACCAGGATCGTGCAGGCTTGTAGGAGGAGAGTTTAACACTTCTGCGCCTGTGTAAATAAATGCCTCTGTGCCTGTGCAAAGTGTGCATTTGGTGTGCGCATGCATACAAAGTATGTGCACGCACGCAAAGCGCGCCCACAAACCATACCCACCGAACCAGTGGCAAAAATATTTGAATCCCACCACTGATTCTAACCACTGTGCCACCACCGCTCCTTAAGAAGTATATGACTGTCCACCTTAGAACACAACTTTGGGTGGCTTACAAAAACTATATAACTACTAAACCCATGAATCCATAAAACTGAAACTAAATATCTACTGCCTAAATTGCCTTCCCTAGATGCCCCAGCAACCATCCACCAGCTCCCACAACTCTATCCTCCTCTCTGAGTAAGGAGCCAGATTTTGATGGCCATCTAGGAGACTAAAGAGGTGGAAGCCTACAATATTAAATTCTTTCTAAGAATGAGCTGAGGCAGGCATTGATGAACAAAATGATGTTTATTGTAACAAAGAAACAGGTTACCCGAGTCTGCCGATATGTTGCTGAATTGGCCAGCTGACAGGTAACAGCTGATGCCATCTGACAGCTCCCTTTTATAGTTCGCTGTCAGGCTGCTCAACCAATCAGAACAAACAAAACTCCCGCTCAAAATGCGGATCAACAAATAGAACTTCTGTAGAACACAATATACAATATCATCAGAGGAGGATGTTCCATAAGATAGGGATAGCCACAGTAAAGGGTGGACAATAACTCTGAAGACATTATACATAAGCATTTTGAGTCAGCTTTGGGAAGAGACAAGAAGGGCTGTGCAGTATCAGTCTTTTCTGAAAGAAAATAAGGGATTATAGCATATTCACTTATAGGATTATAGTGCATTCACTTTGAAGTACATGACTTGTGTGTATAAATGATCATCCTGACTCAGTCAGTTATATAATGCCTTAAATCGCTTTGGTCTACAGCAGAGCTACTGCTGAATAGAAGGAGCAATATTCAGAGGTTTCTACACAGAGATTTTGAAGCAGCATTTAAAGCTTCAGGAGTATCTCTCTCTCTCTCTTTTTTTTTTTACAACATTAAACCACTTTTGTGATGAATGAGGTCAAGATACTTTATATTCTTTCGCTTTATTCTTTTAGTCTAAAGGATTGCTGTCAGGGCCAGGGACTCATACTTTACATTCCCAGGAGTCTTTTGAAGCATGAATGTAAGACTTATCTGCAGCAACTTAGATAGTTATACATACAGACTCTTATTACTTTCCAAGGGTTGATTTCATAGACAGCTGAAAATGTTCTTTATCTTTTTCGGTAATGGTATTCCTTCCTGGAGTTAAGGCAATCAGTAAGGTCAAGACTGTGTAGCATAAATGCCACTCCAGGCCAGCACTTGTAAATGTCAGTTCCAGAAGAAGATAAATTAGCCTTTGGATTACCACATATTCCAGGACTTCCAGGATGAGCTAGTAGCAAACCTCAGACTGAGATTCATACACCTGCCCTACATATAGATGTAAGTGCATAAAATAAAATAAAAATCACTACATACAAACCACAAGTTTGTGCTAATTTTGGGATTCTGATAAGCACATGGAGTAACAGTTCTGGAAAAGATATAAACTCTTCCTTCTCAGCCACCTCTGTTCTGTTTTCAAAAAGTAGATTCTAGAATTGCCGTATTTCCAGTTAGAAATATTTTCCTATAATTATGAAAGAAAAATTACTGTGTACTGCCTCCCCATCTATTTGTTCTCATGAGTGGGGAAATGGAAAAATAGTTGAAAATGAAAGAAAAGTTGTGGCTTTATCTTCTTTTCTTACTATAAAAGGTTTATGGGACATTATGTGTTTATCTGAGGTTTGATCCTAGTGGTTAGAGATAATGAAATGGACCTCTGGTGTAATCTGTTATAAGATAACTCTGTTTAGATTAAGAGCAAAAACTTTTGGATTGATTGTTACAAGCCTATTGAGTGTAAAGATAAACTCATAAAGCCATTCCCTTTAATTTAACAGAAACCTGAGAGAGGAGATGAAGGAATGTGCCTCTATCTAATTATGGTCATTGATATAATGTACAACCCATGGTTTTAGGGAGATAACATTATGCCTGAACTACATCATGTAGAACAGTTAGGTTGCTGTTTAAAGGGTTTGTTTGCCTCCTCTTATTAACAAACTGAATGAAGAATGAGGCAACTATCTTTCGGTTGATAATTCCACTTGCCTGGAATCTGTTTTATTTATCATAAATGACAAGGCAAATACTGCTTACAAACCTGGCAATATTGTAGCTAAAGTGACAGAACATTGTGCGTAGCTCCTCTCTGAAATATCTCATCCTGAAGCTAAAAATCAAAAATGACATCCTTCCAAAGGCTCTGTTTTTCATGTGGCCCACAGAACAAAGAATGAATCGCGGCAAGAATTTGTCATCAATTTTTTATACTTCATCTCGCTTCTAGGTAAAACCAGATCCTCTTTTTTTTTTACTACTTTGATTCTTTCCTGCTTCTAATCTATGTAATCTATTCTTATGGGCCACAACGGGGCTGTTGTGGCACAATGATTTAGGGAAGGAGCTGCAAATCTCATCTCTGTCATGAACTCACCAGGTGGCCTTAAGTGTATCCCTGTCAACTTCAACTTCCAATATGAAGGATAATCCAAAGTTAATCATATTGCTTTGCCTTAAGAGAAGTTCAGAATAGCAATATGCGATGGTCTTGAACATTTCTAAAGCGAGGTTATTATTCATCTGGATTTTACATATTTATCTTTCTAAATTTAAATCATCGGTAATTTGAACTGCTGGTGAATGTGCCATTTTTCTAAACGTCTACCAAAAGATAATGTTTGTTTATACTAGAAAAAAAGTAGATTAAAGGGAAAATATTATCACAGTTGTCAAAACGCTGGAATTACAGTTTATCATGAAAAAGATGGCAAAATTGTTATCTGTTACTCCAGACTAAATGGATGAAACTTGGAAGGAAACAATTTTTGCCTAAAATTTAAGAGAAATTGCACAATGAGAAAGTTATTTGACAAAGAAAAAGTTTCGTGTGCTTGCTACACTCTCCTTTGCTAAAAGTATTTCCTAAGTTGACCAAGCTCCCTGCTTGAATGTACAATAGTAGTAGAAGCAGATCCAGCACTGAACAGTTTCTCTGTTATTCCAAATGTTCTCCATAACCCAGATGAACTGCTCCATTTTAGGAAATAGAAATGGGAAGAGTCATAGCTGCTAAAAAAAAAATCATTAGCTTGGCTGTCCATAGATAAGATTTATAGGAAAGGAATGCAATTATTTATAGTTAGAATATTTCTGTAAGAAATATACTTTTTTTTAGCGAATTAAACATTTTGAAGGTTTCATTCAACAGATCAATCATCAAAGAATTGTTGATTGATCTGTTGTTTTAACTTTATGACACTGGAGTATCCCAAGTTTCAGAATCGTATAGTGATTTATCTATTGTTTTAGAGAGGAAATGGAATGACACTATGCCTCCCTGTGTTCTTTTATATTTTTTTGTTTACCACTGAAGATACATATATGGTACTTTCAACACATATATCTCTAAATCCAGATTTAAAAATATGCTCTCAAGCACCCGTCACAAGTGTGCCAGGTTTCTGAGACATCTTCGAGCTATAGTTGATAGTATCTAAAAAGGCTGTCCAACTCACGGCACCACATGACGTATAGGGACTTTTCCCACCTTCACTAAACCAGGCATGGGGCGTAGCCAACAAGTGACGCATCTGGCCCGCAGGCCGGGAGTTTGACCACCCTGGCCTAAAGATTCACCATCTCTGCACAGATAAGTAAATTGACCACTTGGTCATGGAAAGAAGCAGACAGGGTTTCTTTCCTGTTAGTGAGGAAGACTCCAGTATTCTGCTTAAAATGGAGTCTGCATGTCAAGATTGAACTGCTTTGCTTCTTTCAAATCTTATTGCTATTCAACTTGCTCAATGAACTAGGAGGCAGGAAGGATGGGACGGAATGCTGAGATTTTGTGCATGAATTGTGAGAGCCTGAAAATCATCAAGGTTACTACTGCAGGTGCCTGAAAAGGGAGGTGGATTATTCCCATAACAAAAGGATCCCACATAATTGGGCGGTGTGAACATCCAGGAGTGGATGAGGGACTTTCAAAACCATCTAGAACAGTGGTTGCCAACCAGTGGGCCGGGGACCACTGATGGTCTGTGAGAAGATTTTGGTGGTCCTCAGAGAAATGCCCCCCCCCCAAGCACTCCCCCCAAAGTTATTAATCCAGGCTGTGCGGGAATACAAGGCTGCACCACCCACATGGTCTTCCCACTTGATGACTCCCACCCTTCAGCTAAGCACAATCCTTACCTTGAGTAGAGCCACATGATCTGGAATTGGAAGGTAAGACCAATGGCGGGGAGGGAAATCCGCCCCAGGGTGGCTTGCTGACGTTGGTGGCAAAGTTGATCCCATATTCCAGAGCTGCAGTAGTCACAAGACTGGCCCTTTGGTCATCCCAGAGCAGCTCCTCCAATCCATGGCAGGCCGGTGCACCAGGGTGGAGAAGCAGCTGCTATGGAATGAACAAAGGGCCACTGTGTGACTACTGCAGCTCTGGAATATGGGACTGACTTTCCCACCAATGTCAGCAAGCCATTGCCAGTCAAAATTCATATTAGTGGTCCGTGAGATTATGAGTCCCTGAAGTCCAAAAGTTGGCAACCCCTAATCTGGAACATAGAGCTAAATTACATATGTCATTTAAAAATCCACAATTATTTTTTTTGCTGTATCATCAATATAAATATAACCATGACAGATCCTGGATTTTAGCCATCATCACAATGGCTAATGACATTATTTTCCCCTAATCAGTCTGCAGAAGTTCAGTTTATGTCATGGGCCTGTAAATTTTCATTAGAAACAACAGTTTCCCAGCCAGCAGTATTCTATACCACTGTGAATAGGAATATAAGAATAGCTCTTCTGGAGCGTGCAAGCCTCACCATACACCAGCATTTTGATTTTCACAGCGATTAATCAGATAATCCTGTGGTTCTTGCAAGCAGGAGATTGGGGCATAGACTCTTCCTCCCTTGTGCTCCTACAACTAGAAGAACATGCACTCCCACTCCTATAAGTAACATTGAATTCTCAAGACCAATAGCCCCTGCTAGACTTATCTCTCCATAAATTTATTAAGCTCCCTTTTAAAATCATACAAATCAGTGGTCATCACTCATATCTTGTAAAAAAAAAAAAAAAACACAATCAGGGTCATTACGAACAAGGGCTTTCTTTTCTTTCTTTTAAAACTCCCAGTCAGCTTCATCTGGTCCTGTTGCTTTGAAACAAGGAGAAATACTTCCTCCTTGTCTAAATGTCTGCATTATTTTATATATCTCAACCATGTCACCTCTCCGCTATCTTTTTTCCTTAAAAGTCCCACACTTTACAAGTTTTACACATAGCCTCTTGGACATTTGGGTTGTTATGTCCTTTTCCCAGCTTTATTATATCCATTTAGAAATGGGGCAATCAGAACTGCACAAGTACTACAGTCGTGGATATAATCTTGATTGGTTAAGGTCATTACAGTGTTGGCAATTTTACTTTCAGTCCCTATTCTCTGTTTAGTTCTAATTCCATGATCTCTAACAACAAATTTGCCTTTTTCATAGCTCTCGCATGCTGAGCTGACATCTTTATGGAACTATGTACTATGTCCCCAAGTACTTTTTCTTCCTTAATTTTCATCAGCTCTGTGCTGTCCAGACAGTTTATAGTTAATTGGGAATTGGGATAGTTAGTTAGGAATTGGAAGCTGTCCCCTTAAGGTAATGCATCATGGTAAACGTAGTTAAAGTATCCTGGGAAATGTAGTCCATGTCATGTGGCCACATCTGTAATCCTGATTGGTCAACTGAATTGACCCTTGGTGGATTGGGGAAGGTTTCTTCACTCTTGCCTGGACCCCAGCAGCATGCTGGTGCCTCACCCCATTGCTCCATCATTATGGGGATGAAAAGAGAACTATCCTTTTACTGTTCTGTCTTTATGCTCAGAGCAGTGAGTATATCTGTGAGGTTAGGAGGTTTTGCACCAATATGCACTATTTTATATTTTCTTCAATCAAATTATATTTGTCATTTGATAGATATCCACCCGGTTCTGACATAGCAGAGACATTTGGCTGGGTATATTTTGCATATGATAAGAGCTACTAACATACTTTATGCTTCAGATAGATGATAGATAGATAGATAGATAGATAGATAGATAGATAGATAGATAGATAGATAGATAGATAGATAGATAGATAGAAGATAGATAGATAGATAGATAGATAGATAGATAGATAGATAGATAGATAGATAGATAGAAGATAGATAGATAGATAGATAGATAGATAGATAGATAGATAGATAGATAGATAGATAGATAGATAGATAGATAGATAGATAGATAGATAGATAGATAGATAGATAGATAGATAGATAGATAGATAGATAGATAGATAGATAGATAGATAGATATCCTTATTTAGAAGAACAGCAGACTAAAATATGAGAGTATATATCAATACACAAAATAACATTAAAAAAAAACAAGTCTGATCCTTACTTATCCTAAAAACCATTTATGAACTACAGCTGTGCCTGTGGACTTATATAAAATCCAGGTTTGAGTTTCCTCTTAATTTAAGTTTTTAGAAAGATTAAATCTTGCCTGATTTATGACAGTAAGGAGAGACTTTCTTGGATTAGATAGACATCCCTATTGTTTATTCTAATTTACTATTTTTTAAATACTGACAGTTAAAGGTGTTATTAAAATCTTACCAATAACGTGCTAAATTGATGCAAGATTATCTTTAGACGCAGTACTAATTTAATGCTACTCTGAAAATTCTTACTCAGTTTTACAAAGCTTATGATAATCAGCCAATTTAAAAAGAGCTTTCATACTCACTCACCCCTTTGAATACAGATCACTCTGTACAAAGAGCCTCCAGTCGAGACCCATGGGTTCAATTTTTCTAGCTAATGGATTTTAATTTTTCTTCCAGCAGAATTCAATAAGACCCATTTTAGCTTAGTCTTCTCTAAGGAATCATGTTGCTGTATCAGGGTTAAAAATAATGCACCACCATCCATCCTAAAAACAAGCAGCTACAATACATAGTTCCATATAGCCGTACACGTTTAAAGCCCTGTGTGGCTGTTCACAGCTGTGCAATTGTATATGTGTGAAAAAGGAATCATTCATTATTCCCTCTCCTGAATAAGATCAAAGGACAAAGTCAGAGGTGGTATTCAGCAGGTTCTGACCAGTTCTGGAGAACCGGTAGCGGAAATTTTGAATAGTTCGGAGAACCGGCAAATTCCACCTCTGACTGGAGATTTTACAGTATCCTTCCCCTACCACGCCCACCAAGCCACGCTCATAGAACCGGTAGTAAAAAAATTTGAATCCCACCATGCAGAAGTGTACTTTCTGCATGTTTTAAAAGCCATGTCACTAGAAGTAAAATGTTGCCAGAAACATATAGCTCAATAAAAAATAGAAACATCAAAAATAAGTTACTATAAAAGTTTGGGAAAGGATAACCTTCAGAAATAGACTAAGAACAATGGTTAGTGAATGTATCCTGTGGAGGACCTGTGGAAGACATTACATTATTGCAGAAAACATTACATTAGCTACTATACTAATTGGCTTGCTCATATTCAAAAGCAGATCATATTGCCATTTATTCATTTTGTTTGCAATCCACATGGAGTTTCTTGGTAAGAATTACAGGTCGATGATATAAACATTAAAAGGTAAATGAAAGAACAGCAACAATAAGGAAAGCACTAAAATTAAGTTCTTAATGAAGAAAAGTACTTACCCCCCTGCTCTTAATGTTAAATATTGCACCAAATTAAAAGGCAAAATAAACAGTTCCCTTAAAGCAAACTCTACAATTGGCTTCAATTTCCTCCTACTGTGTACATTATCAAGCTATTTGCTATCCTTACAATAGGAGAAGGAAGGATATGAAAACTCTTTTCAAAAGAAATGATTATCCATAGAAGTCAGACTTCTCTAATATATTCCTTCAACACTGTAGGTACTTCTAAAAACTGCTTATTATATAGATGTGTACAAAAGCATATCTAAGAATAGATAGGTGCATATGCAATTTTGTGAATCTGATTGTATTCCTCTTTCTTTTTCTCATTATTTGCTGACTCAGTTCTATGTACCTGATATTACAGAGCTTTTCTCCTTGGGAGAACATATACATATGTTCATATGTACATATGGCCTATGCAGTAAAGCAAGAGTCCATAAAAATGATGACATCAAGTATTGGGCCTATGAAAACTTCATCCTGATGTATCTAGCAGTTTCTGTGCAATTATTTTGTCAGGATTGTGTTGGGAAGGGAAAGTTATCCCCCAAAGTCCCAGATCTGATGGTGGGGAGGGGAATGGAGATGTGGGGGATAGACAAGAGCAAGAATCTGCTTTTGGGAGGGGGATAACAACAGTAGGTATGACGTCTCAATGCTCAAACTGCGCTTTAAAATCAAGTTGATTGTTCCTATAATTAAATATTCTTTGGCACCTAGATAAATGGAACCATTCTATATTTCATTTCCAGTGTCAAGTATTTGATAGTGTACTACTTTAAACTTTTTACAAGGGCACTTTGATATACAAAGACCAAACTATTCTTGTTAAGTCAGGAAGGAGAGACAAAAGTGAAACGTGACTGAAAGCACACACAGACATTTTAATTTAAAGAGCTGAACTGAGTTTATCAGAGACTAGTCAAAAGAAATACATTAAGAGGCAATAGTAAAGAGGCAATAGCATAGAATTATTTTTAGTAGGCTAATAAAAGAATCACCAATAACCTTTAGCGAATGTAACTCTGAAAGTTGTAGAGTTTTATAAAGAATTTTATTATGCTATTGATTGTAACGTTATTTTCTGGTCACATCAGCAGGAGTTTATTTAATTTTTATTGGTTTGTTTGAATTATATTATACCTTTCCTCAAGGTACTAAGGAAATATACATAGCACTTCTTCCATTTTTCCTCATAATAACAACCCTATGTTGTAAATTGGGCTGAGAGATAGTTTCTTGCCCAAAGACCTAGAGAACTTCTGTAGTTAAGAATGGATTTAAATCTGGATCTCCCCAGCTATGGTCCACTGCTATAAGGCATTAGCTCTTCCCCTTAGATTGTGACTTAATTGCTCGAGATGGCTAGGGAAAATTATAGATTAAATGATTGGTCACAATTTAGAGAGAACTTTTGTAGTAGGAATGGTGGATTGGTAGATTAGGATTTATAGGTATAGAGCCATGTGATTTGATCAGCAAGTATTTTTGACTACCAGTTGCCTTACAATAGCAGCAAAGGAGTAACTTATTTCCTCTAAATTACACTGCTGAAATGAAGACATCTGGGGATAACTAGCAATTGCCTGCTGTGGGGAAAGATTGTGAGTTGATCAATGAACTTGAATTTGATTTTGTCACAAGAAAGCAAATCTGTCTATAATCTTCTTCAGAGCAAGAGATTTCAACAAATTCTTTTCAGTACTAATGATAGCCACTATCTTCACCATCTGTCATACACTTATTCAAATATTAATGAAGTATTAACCTACAAATCTTTTTGACACAGGCCTCTTTCTATGGAGAACAGGTTCTGTTTGTTTTTGAGGCATTTTATTCCATAGAAATTTCTGTAATTTATTTACAGAATTCTGTAAATAGTTCTGTATTCTGTAATTCTATACCAGCTATATACATAGGAGTGGAGATGAATCAGGGATTATTTGTCTAGGATCTGAGATCACATGTACCACAGAGACACAAAAGGGTGATGTACATTAACCTTGGATTTAGTAAAGAATAGAAATTTCCACTTGTTAAGGAAACCTAGAAAGAAGGGATAAAACCATGGAAAATTGAAGACTCCAACAGTGATGCTCTATTCATCTTTGCCACAATATGACAATTCAAAGGAAAGAAAAAAGCATATCTATAGGCAGAAGATGTAGGAGCTCCAAGGTTGTTGGAATCTTACAAACTTGGCAGCATTGTCAGTACATTAAAGTAAACCAGGTCAGGAAAATTACCTCACAAGGACAACTGTAATTCTTATTGTTGTAGGATTTAACATCAGATTCTTGAATACCTGGCAGAGTTTTTTTCTCTCTCTCCCCTCACATACCAATGAGAATCAATATGGGACAATTTTAAGTTTCTTTCTCATCCCTCGTCTCTTTCAGAGCTAAACTAATATTTATGTAATCCCTTTGCATTCCTTCTTGAAGGTTGTCTTTTGAACTCATCTACATTTACTCAGGGATACCAGAGAGGCATCCAGTTGGCAATGTTTCTCTTGAACACCACAATTGATCTGCTCCTTTGTAATGAAGCATTGTTTCATGTTCTTTCCTGCCTGGTATCCCTTATCCTTCCCTACATTCACCCTCACTCATCTTTTTTTTTAACCAGCTATAGCTTTTTGATCATTGTTTATCAGTACAGCAGCATTGTCAGGTTCTTGGCAGCTGTCTAAAACTGTAAGTGATTTTTTTTTTCTAAGCCCTATTCTCACAAGTTCTTTAGCAAGATTGAGACAAATGAGATGGAAGTACATGGAAGAATTCCCATAACACTGTTGTTGTTTTTTAGAACCGATATAGCTCCAGGTACACTAGGGCAGAAACTTTCTGGTTTTCTTTCTTAGAGCTTTCCTATGATCTAGTAGTAGATATTTTCACTCATAATGGAGAATATTGGCCCCAACTATCTGCATAACAATTACCTGAACATTTGTCAGTCTGAATCAATGATTCAGTGTTATCTTGCTTCTGTTCAACTTGTGGCAAAAAGGGTATGATTAAAGAGAACTTCAGAGTCTTTACCTAGTACAGTAGATTTTATTGACATTTTCAAACTTGTTGGGCCCTTTAAAAAAACTCGTGTCTGTGGGATTAGGTCAAATATTCCATTTTCCTTTCCAACTTCATTTTCTCATCTTTCTCATTTCATCTAATACCGCATAAATAAATAATCAAACAAATAAATAATATGTGGAGAAATCACGGCCAAGCCAGTCATTTTGGAATGGAAGACAGAGTGAAAAAAACTTTTAAAATAATTAATTGAAGCTGTAGCTGCTTCATTATGACTGAATTGTCTGACATTTTTCACTGAATATTTCAAGCAAGTGGAATCAGGATCTGAAAGATTTTGGCCAAAAAGAAAGTCATTGAAAATTCTTGTAAAATAAATTAAATGCACTTTTTTCTTCTGTCCTTCAGCAAGGCTCTAATTCATATTGAAAGGCTGTTGATACCAGTGATAAAGGAGAGAATATAGAGAGGGGGGGGGGGTCTTAAGGCCTGTATATATTTAAGGTCAGTGAACTTTTTTGTATATGTGCTTCAAATTGAATGGATTTGGGATTCAGAGAGACAAAGATGAATATTTGGTAGTAGTATAGAGTAAGCATAACAAAGGTTTCAATAATTGATCTAGAATTGAGAAGGAATCATTCCCTAGGGTCAGATTTATGATTTGGGGCTATGATTTATGATTTGGGTCAGATTCCTCAATATGCAATTCTATGAAACAACGAATTTGCAGTTGGTTACATCTAGAGCAGCCATAATTCCAGGAGCATTATCCACCAGTTCCAAAGTTTGAAAACTAAGTGCAATGTAACAGAAGCTCTAATTAATTTTTTTTTTTAATCCTCAGTATAAATGGAAAAAAGGGATGCATTCTCCAGTTCTGTCCCTGATCACTGTATTGATGGAAAAGCTCTAACATAAAATTAATTTTTATGAGATTTAACATGGTTATCGCTTTATATGATTGGAAAATTTGGCTGCATAGAATTCACAATCACATGAATCCCTGTAACCATGAAGATAAACATTTTATTCCTACGTCCCTACAGGCTGTGCTTTTTATATATCTGAACTGAGCTGTGAAACTTTTAGAAAAAAAAGACAAAGAGGAATAGATTAGCCAGTAATTGCTTTTTACTACCTAAGTAAATAGCTCCATTAATCATGCATGCATACAAAGTGTACTTTACCTTTGCTCTGCTAATTAATCAAACCAAGTAAAAGATAATAATGATAATGTTGAAAGCATTGGCTCCTATGATACTAACAAACATTGGGCATCAAGCACAGCAAGGGATTGGAAAGTTACTGCACTCACTCACATTAGCATGCAAACTACCCCGTGTTTGGTATTTGGCAGGAATGAGAAAACAGTGCACACAATAGGAGAAGCTGATTTTTTTTAAAGGCTGATATAATCCATTTAATCAAAACTAATCTTTTGCTGATTTATTTAGTTTAGCTTATTTAAAACTTTTACACGCTTGCTCATCTTGTACTTAACTCTGGGCAGCTCCGAATCAAAAAGTAAAGAGAGAAACATAAAAACCATAAGAAAACTATAAAATTAAACACATTAAAAAAACAACATAACCTGATGCTAAATCATATAATCTCTTCTCCCTAGACTTGGGCAAGTAAGTGTTTTACAGAATGCTAGGAGAGTCGAGGCCTACCAAACTTCAAAGGGAAGAATGTTCTATACGACAGGGGCCTTCCTTGGAAAAGACACACTTCCTAGCAGGATCCAATCTGGGTTGGTCCCTGGGACCAGAAGTTTGGTCCTCTGAGCTTTAAACTCATGCTGGAGTCCGTCCTCAGGAAACTCCACTCTACCGGAATGTATGCTTTGGGCTATGGTATACGTAGTATTTATGTGGTGCCTGGTTATGTGGTTTCTTATTGGTTGATTGATGGCCATTCTAGCATCCATCAGGTGGCAATATTTAAGAAGAGGACGACTAGGAGCAGGCCCACCCTATCTGACTTGGTAGGATGGGTAGATGTCCTTAGGGAAAGGCAGTCCCATAGATAAACCTGGCTCTGTGCCATATAAGCACAGTAGAAGTGGGATTCTACTGGTTCGGCCCGGTTCTATAGAACCAGTTGTTAAGATTCGGTAGTTCGGAGAATCAGTAAAACGGGCCCCTGGCTGGCCCCACCCCTCTCCACCCGTTCCTCCATTCCCTGCCCAGTCAGTCCTTATTCGCATGCACAACATCGCACACATGCACGACAATCACTGATGGCATTCTCCCCCACGCCCGCCCCACCTAGTCACTCCTTATAGCGCAAGTGCACTACATCACTTCCCATATTTTCCTGCCCGCCACCATCACTTCCAGCAGCAGCAGCAGCAGTGCCAGCCAACCAGCCAAACTTCCACCATCTGATCTCCTCTGCAAGCCCAGGTCACCTACATGCCACTGCTGCCTCCAGCCCAGTTGAGTCCTGACTCCTGGGCCGGCCTAGGCCACCACCACCACGCCACCACTGCCCTTGCCCTTGCCGCTGCCACCACCACAAGCCCCAGCTGAATCATGATTCTCAGGCCAGCCTAATCCACCGTCACCATGCCGCCGCCACCCTCAGCGGTCATGTCCCAGAAAGCCTCCCCCCCCACTTGCATGGCTTACTTAGCCACCAGCACCGTGGCTCCATGTGGCATTCGTAGTCTAGCAAATTTCCCCCCCCCCACCCCATTTGCCTGGATTGCTGGGTTGCTGGCCAAGAAGAAGGCGAGGGCTGACTCAGCATTGCTTGCATCCCATCTGGATTCTCTGCAGCTGCTGGACCTTGGAGCAGGGAGGGAGCAACCAGGGAACACTGTGTTATGCCGCCTGGGCCTGCATCGCCTGGGTGGCATAGCATCAGGGAAGGCAAGCCAGGGCTGAGAGCCGCTGGGCTCCCCACCAGCACGCACCTCCACTCTGGCACAGTAGGCAATGAGGTTCAGCCCAGTGTGAAGAACAGGGCGGTAAGTCCCACCTGTTGCTTCTTTGCCATCCGGAACCAAGCCAGTAGCCCAAGCACTGTCTCCTCGCAGAAAGTCCCGGTCTTACGTGTGCACATATGAGGCCAGGACCTTCTGTGAAGAGATGGCACATGGGCGAGTCCCTGTGACACCATGAGGTGCATTGCTCTGCGTATGCCCAAGAAGAAGGAGAAGACTTGGGTGAACTTTTCTGCCTCCCTTCACTTTGCTCCTCTGCTGCTCAGAAGGCAGCTGCCCCAGCCTGTCCCTTTAAGGTACTTTGATGCAGAGGGAGGGACCAAAAAGGGACAGGCAAGGTGCCTTCCAAGTCTCACCATGTCCCAGTCCCTCCGCCAAGAAGCCTCCAACCACCACCTCTTTACTGGCAGGAGAATCCTTCAGCCGCCGCTCCTAGCTTGGTTCTGGCCAGCAAAGAAATGGCAAAAAGATAAGGTGTCTGGAGGCTTCTTGCAGTAAAAATTACCGACCTCCAGCTTTGCTTGCTCTGTTTCTCCAATGCGCCGCCGCTGCTTGGCTGAACTGAGAGTCGAAGCACTGAAGCGCGAGCAGCACAGGAAACTTTGGCTGGGCTCTCAAGAGATGAAAGTGACTCTGGCTGCTTTTCTCCGCTTTTGGCATTTTATATTACCGGCCCATTGCAGGCTGATAAATATAACAGTTAGGGTAGAGAGGTTATTGAGAGAAAGAGAAATTGTAATATAATGATAAAACAGTTCTGTTTTATTATACTGGTTGGAGAGTGGCTTCTGATAATCATGAAATGCAAAACAATCAAGGTGACAGTATTTAATATCTGAGGCAATAAGCAGTAGAAATTCAACAATACAGAATGAACCATTTTATATGACACTTCACTGTTGATACTTAGAAAGAGACAATTTTGCAGATATCCTGGCCACCTGTTAGCGGAGAGAAGCAGCCAGAGTCACTCTCATCTCTTGAGAGCCCAACCAAAGTTTCCTGCACCACCATCAGTCAAAATTCAAATTAGTCGTCCCCTGGGATTTAAATTTATGACTTTGGTGGTCCCTGAGGTCAAAAAGGCTGGTGACCCCTGGGTAAGGGGATAGAGAGAGAGGGAAAGAGAGAGAGAAAGAGAGAGGGAAAGAGAGAGGGAAAGAGAAAGAAAGGAAGAGGGAGGAAGGGAGGGAGGAGAAAGTGAATGGGATTTGGAGGGAGAGAGGGAGAGAAAGAAGGAAGAGACAAGAAAGAAAAGAAAAAGGGAAAAAAAGAAGAACAGAGAAAGGAAGAGAAAGGAAGAAAAGGGATAGACAAAGAAAGGGGGGATGGAAGGAAGGGGTTGAAAGAAAGAGAAAGAAAAAGAAAGAAAGAAAGAAAGAAAGAAAGAAAGAAAGAAAGAAAGAAAGAAAGAAAGAAAGAAAGAAAGAAAGAAAGAAAGGAAGGAAGGAAGGAAGGAAGGAAGGAAGGAAGGAAAGAAAGAAAGAAAGAAAGAAAGAAAGAAAGAAAGAAAGAAAGAAAGAAAGAAAGAAAGAAAGAAAGAAAGTGAATTAGATATATAAATGGATAGATAGATACATGGAAGGAGGAAGGGAGAGAGAAAAAAAAGGATGGAAGGACACAAACCCTGGCTTCAGAAGACTCTTTGAAACAGCACAGCAATTTAGGGGTGGCCTGCAAGGGATCTCGGAGATCATCTTCTGGTCCAACCTCCTGTTCCAGCAGGATTAGAAGGATATGTGTGTGTGTGCGTGTGTGTGTGTGTGTGTGTATGCGCGTGCGCACATAGCTGCCAAAACTCCAAAAACAGGTCAAGTAGCTCTGGGGAGGTCAATCATAAATTAGAACACTTGCTAAGCAACCGGCCATTAAGCGAAGACCACTTGTATTTGATTTGCCAGTCACATGGCCACCAAGCCATACCCAGCCGGTCATGTGACCACCAAGCCACACCTTGCCAGTTATGTGACCACCAAGCCATGATCACCCAGTCACATGACCACCAAGCCATGCCCACAATTTAAACCACGCCCACAGAACTGGTTATTAAAAAATTTGAATCCCACCCCTGCATATAAGTCTTTAAAATTGATAACCGGCGCTTTGAATTACACTCAGAAAGAAGCTGGAAGCCAATGCAGCTCACACAACAGAGGTGTTAATATAATTGAATCATATGTATTTCATCATGAAATATTTTTCTGGCAGTAAATTCTACTATCTTCGATGGAGATTATTCTTAATAGAATACAGAATATTGCATGCAATAATTAAGATACTCTAGAATTTGTAGAATCTTCCCCTCTTTACTGAAAAGATTGATGCCCACATTTGATTATTGTTGACAGTGTTTGTTATTTCCCTTGAACTGCTCAGCATATAGCTTTTATCAGCAATGAGATTTCAAAAATGGTCATTTTGTTAATGGAGTTATAGAGAGAGAGTCCAACATATGGCCGCTTCTGTGCCATTCCAGCTGGCAGCATACATTTGTCATAGTTGCCATCAATTTGACACCTACTACTACTAGGACAGTAGAAGGACCTACAACAAGGACATCTGAAAGAGTTATCAACAAGGTCAGATTGACACAGGAGGGTTAGCTTATAAATCAAATCCTTAAAAATTGCTTAGCTTTATTTCCTTATATTTGCTTTTTTGTTCAGTTTCTCACTCAGCTATACTAGGAGAGATAATCAAGTCTATCATTCTGATTGCCAGAAAATCCTAGCATACTACTCTAAGATGGGAAGTTGAACAAACATTCAAGATGAAGGCTATGGCAAAGCATTTCTCTGTTGCTATCAAGATAACTCAACGGATATGTCTATGAAGTTACCAGCCGTCGAGATCAATTTGAGCAAGTCTTTACTTGCACTGTTTATACTTAATCTGAATGAAATTTCTTCAATAAGAAAGAGGACTTTTGTTGAAAATCCCACCAAAAGCATTTCTCTGCGTTCCTGTCCTCTTGGGTAGAAGAATCTGACCAGGCACTCAGAAATGTGGCCATTAATTTTTCCCTGCAGAAGCAAACAAACTAAAGCCTTCCTTTTCCAATGAGAATTAGTTTAATTCTGGATCATTTATTTTCTTTATTGCCTTAAACCTTACTGACATGCACAGATGTTCAGTAAACAAGACTGCTTCCAAAAAGATGACAAGCATCTCCTCTTGGTGGCTTATGATCTTAAGATACTTGTGTCATGGGATTAGGGTAGTGGATAGGATTTGGATGAATCCCAAATCCCAAACTGAATTTTGCTGATCAGGAAAGGTTTTATGGCTCTCCAAGGTAAGCAGAAGATTGTTTAAACTATTTCAAGTCCTCCTGAATAATTTAATGCTTCGGAAAGCTGCAAAAAGATAAGACAGCAGGACTGCAAAAAATATTGTACTAGTAACTAGTTTACTTTTGCTTTTCTATATATGGAAAACATACTAAGTCCTGAAAAAGAAGTGTGGGAGTGCAATTGAATGGTTTTGCTTTCTTTTTTGAGTCAAAGACCAGCAGTTTATTTGCAGTGTTCATCAATGAATGATTGATAGATTAATCTCCTAATTACAAGGAACAATTGAACAAGAGGTAACCAAGCACAGTAGATGGAAATTGGATTTTACATCAAGTATTACTGTTTCTTGTTCTGTTTTGTTTATTATTCTCAATTGAACAAATTTGGAAAAAATTGGTAGAGAGGGGTATTTTTCAGGCTTCCTGATATCTTGTTCATTCTGGCTAGTCCTCATTCTTCTGATAAGTCCTTCCAATTTTCTACATCTTCCAACATTACATTTTCCAGGTTTTATTTGGAAACAAATTATTCATTATTGTTATGATTGTATCAATAATTTATTCTTATCATTAGATTTTTATTTCCATGTCACACAGGTAGTCCTCAACTTACAACCACAATTGAGCCCCAAAATTTATGTAGTTAAGTGATTTTTGCCCTATTTTATGACTTTTCTTACTGCAGTTTTAATTGAATCACGGAAATTGTTAGTATGATTGTTAAGTAAATCCAGTTTTCCCATTGATTTTGCTTGTCAGAAGGTCGCAAAAGGTGATCATGTAACATCTGGACACTTCAGCCATCATAAATATGAACCAATTGCAAAGTATTCAGATTTTGAACGCATAATCATGAGGATGCTGTAAAGGTCATAAGTGTGAAAAATGGTCATAAGTCACTTTTTTCAGTGATGTCGTAACTTTGAATGATCATTAAACAAATTTGTAAGTTGAGGACTGCCTATACTAAATATATTTATTTTACTTTTGTTTATATGATATGTGATTAATAGTTTAGACACAGTGGTGTAAATAACCTAATTTATACTAGCACTATTACATCATTAATGAAAAATAATTTAGGATTTTGATTGCTATCAGTTTGTGAGATGGGGATCTACATTATACCCCTCTGTTATTTGTTATTTGTTCTCCATGTTTTTCAGGCTCTTTTCAGTTCATGTTTATATTATCAGATAATATCAAATACCATCTGCACCAAAATAGTTGTTCCGATTTATTAGTTGAGAAAGCTTTCTAGAAATTGTTTTAGTCATATAAGCGCTAAATGTGAATGATATAAAGTCTTGTTATCTGAATTTATGGAATATAGATAAAATAACATGTATTACAATTGATGAAATGAATAAATAAAGAAAATACCAAACTCTCTTTTTAACAAAGTATGATAAGGAATAGAAATTAGCTATTAAACAAGTTATCTATGAGCTATAATGCATCATCTTCTTAATCATTATTTTACTCTCAGCCTCACATTTGCAATATTCTAACATTTACAGAATTTCTAATTACCTAATCCAGTGGTTCTGAACTAGATTAAAGAGAAAAGAAGAAAAATGGAACATATATAAGGGACACAACACTACCATTAATAAACGTGTGTGCTACATGGATTGAATAAACCATGTCTATCTAAAATTTATAACTGTGATTTAAAAAAAAACACAAACTCAAATCTACATTGGAAGTGGAGGTTTTTGAAACTTTGATAAGATTTCAACTGAAAGAAACAATAGTGATTATGTATTTTGAATTAAAACTATTACATCAATTATAAGTTTAACATCATCAGTGCCATACCTTGATGGCACTCTATAAATCCAGGCTAAACTATTGGCCATTGCCAGAAATATGAGATATAACATGTGGCTCCAGGAAGCTACCAGCATAATGTCTTAACATCTATTGTTATCAAGTCAATGGTTCTACTATAAAAATGTTATAAGATTAAAACCTTGCTTAGCAAAAGCCATTACATTAAGCTGTGCAAATTCAAAAACACTTATTGGAATCTAAAAGCAAATAGCTTGCTATATTTTTCAGTTCTTTCCAGGTTTTGTTGCCTGGTGCAATTAAATAAAAAATTAGTTTCCAAAGCATGAACATTGTTAAGTTTATGTTTAAGAGAAATCAGAGATCTCTATTACCTGCAAGATGAATGGAATATATAATTAACAATGTCTCAATTTTTCTAAAGATAGCTTTATCTTAATTATCTTATAAAGTTGTCTCTAAAGATAACTGACCAAATGCCTTTGGAAGCTTTCAAGCAGGAGACAGGAATATATTCCTCTTTGATCATTTTTTCCTTGCAAATGATTTTCGGAAGCATGCTATCTCTAACCTGGAAGTAACACCAAGTTTACACCAAGACCAAAGACCCCAATATTGAAAAGCATCTAAGTTAGTGGCCATCACCATTCATGTGGTAATGAATTTCATGGTTCAGTTACGTGCTGTGTGAGAAACTTGCTTTCTCATATCTGTTGCAAAATTCCTCCCAATTAGCTTCACTAGACAATTTTATGCTGTGCCTGACTTCATATAAGATGGCTTGTCACCTATTTTCCAAGCTAAAAAGTCCTCAATGTTTTAACTTTTTCTTGTAGAGAAGAAAACCTCTGATTGTTTGATTATCCTGTTATCTAGAATTTATATCGCTTTTCAAATGCTGCAGAGAGATTTGTACACAGTATAAAATTCTATCAGGACTGTGGACAATGCTCCATGTCAACTAATGATCAGAGACAGGCTGATACACTGAGAATATGACTTCAGCAACAGAATGATCAATGTCTGGCTGACTCCGTGGTTTCTTCCCCAAATCCCAAAAACTTTAACCTTAGACTGTCTACTATTGACCTCACCCCCTTTCCTAAGATGTCTGTAGGGGGCATGCATAAGCACACCAACATGCTACCGTCCCTGTCCTATTGTATTTTTTATTTTTCTTATATGTATCCATGTATTAATAACTATGTTTTTACTTATACCTATTATCTTGTAAGCAATTGACAAACCAAATAAAATAAAGTAAATAAATAAAAATAAAATAAATACAGTATGCCAGAGATAGGCCTCAAAGAAAGATGTCAGCCTTTTCATAACCTTACCACTGTTGTTTTCTTAAAAGTAGTAATCAATTATGCCAATTCCTTAAATGATATTCTGATGCCCATTGACTTATTATCAAAAGATGTAAGCCTATTGCAACCATATAGATTTGAAGATGAAGCCAAAAGTGCATACCAGGCTCATCAACTTTAAGTCCATATTCAGGGTACTGAGAATAGAGTTGGGCTCCTAAATCTGCTAGCCGGGAGATGCATAAATCTTCACCATTCTGTTACCCCAAGGGAAAGCAAAACAATAGCAGGTGACTGGCCATATTCAACACTTCAAGAACCAAAAAAATGTACAAGGTTTGCCGTAGCAAAGATCTCTGATATACAGGTTAGTGTCAGGGAGCACATCACTTCATATCACTTCTGTCGCCAAACTTTAGCATATCCCTATGTGGAAGTAAAATTATAGCAACATTGTATATTGTTTGTAAAGACCACAGAAGCAGTGGAAAAGCCATCAAATCTTTGAAACCATCTGCTTTGATTTGCTGTGTTGACTGAGTGTCTGTTTCGATTCGTAAATCTGCTTCAATAGAGCTAATCTGATCCGATCTTCCTTGAATTAAAGCATTCCTTTTAAGTTTTGTATAGTCCTAACAGTTTGGAAGGGGAGGAGATAAAAGAAGAAAAGAGAGAGATCTATATTACTGTGAATCATATCATATTTTGACAGTTCTGTCAGAAAATGAATTGGTAATACTTACTGACTTGCATTATTGATAAAAGAATCAAAATACTTGGGCATTTCTAATATAGCTGCAAATCTGAAGTTTTAAACATGTGTGGCTCAACACAACTTTCCTATGTTAACAGATATGGAAATTTACTTTTCACCTTCAAAACTCAGACCATTAATTCTGCCTCATGGCAATGGCTAGCACACGGCAGCATAAAACAACCTAAATCACAGGTTTAGATGATGAAATGTTCGACCATAGGAGTTGTTTTCATCATAGCTGGAGTAGCCTTAGGTTAAAAGAATGGGGTAAGATTCCAGGTTGCATCCAGAAATATTAATACATTTTCAGAACATATGTTGAAGGCATTTCCTCTTCTTACTGTTCTTCTGTTTACAAAATATATTCAACAATATTTAATCAACAATGATTACAATTGATTTTTCCCTATTAATTGGACTTGATACTTTTTTTAAAGGCAATATTATTTATTTATTTATTTATTTATTTATTTATTTATTTATTTATTAAACTTTTATACTGCCCCCTCTTCCAAATAGGGACTCGGGGTGGTGAACAGCCTTAATAAAACAGTACAATCCCTAACAATTTAAAATAGATTAAAAATTATTAAATTAATGGCTGAATTAAAAATACAGAAAACCCATAAAAATCTGATAAAAATTTAAAAATTTAAAAATTAAAACCCTTCTAATGACACTATGCCAGACCGGCCTGCTGGAAAAGGTGGGTCTTCAGCGCACGCCGGAAGGTTTGCAGGTCAATGATGGCTTGCATCTCCATAGGTAGCTCATTCCAGAGGGAGGGTGCTCCCGCAGAGAAGGCCCACACCCTCGGAGCCGCCAGCCAGCATCACCCAGCCGGCGGCACCCTGAGGAAGCCCACCCTGTGGGAGTGCACTGGTCGGCGGGAGGCTGATGGTGGCAGCAGGCGGTCCCGTAAGTACCCGGGTCCCAAGCCATTATGACTTGCAGTGCCCATTCATCTACTGACTTCTCATGACTGTAAAATATTATTAGGCTACCAGTTCTACTTACATATATGCAACCTTTCCAGAGTAGTATAACAATTTCACAATAACATTTGTTTTGAGGTGGGGTAAATTACTTAAAAGCAGAATAGGATTGGCCTATTCTCTTTTCATCCATGTAGTTAAAATAATTCAACTGATAGTCAAATCAGTAACCTAACTTCATAATATAGAATAGAGTTATATCCTAGTGGACTTTTAAAAAATAATCTTTCTTGAGAATCCCCCCAAAATACAAACTTTTAACACTTTTGCCTCAAAAGAAGCATGTTCTTGAAGTATGCTGACCAAGTAAAGATTGCAAGGCCATCTCATTAAGTCCATCAAAATAATAAAAGAAAGACTATCACAAAGCAAAATCTGAATAAAGGTACTTTCTAATATAACATCAAAAAATTTTTTTTGATGAAACACCCTGTTATGGAAATCAGTATGCCTTGATCCAAATTAGTCTTTCAGATTCAAGAGGAAGAAAATACGTTAACTCACTAAAATCTATGCCCACAACTATATGCATTGGAAGTGTTGGGAGATACTTCTTTCAGTATTAGGACATTTTTTGGATAATATAATGATTAACCAACCATTCAGAATTCCAGAAAGGTTGCATTAGCTGATGTCACTGGTTTTTCAAAGAGCAAGCAAAAATATGAAGCTGGCTTAAAGTGGTGGAAGGTTGACTACTAAAAAAATAATGAAAGTGAAAAATAGATGGAAGCTGCTAAATTTAAATTAAATTGTTCTAATATCATTGATCAAAAAGATGTAGGTGACAATGAAAATGTTGCAGAAGTCAAATGAGAAGAGGGAGAGAAAGAGAAATCATTGCATAGTTATTAGTTATGAATTATAATTTATACGAACAGAATTTCTCCTTGTAACTACTATCAAAGACATTTGGTCATAAATATTTCCAAAGAAAGTATCTGTTAACCCAAGTCAATTAATAATACAGTGAAATCCAGCAGTTCTTCTAGCAAGGTCTTCCTCTCTAGCTAGTCAATTATTACCTTCATTTCAAACGAGAAGCTTCCTTTATATGCAACAGGCCTACATTTTTATGAGGGAGATCAAATACTCCATGGCTCAGCTTTCTTTTTTCTTTTTTAAGAGGGTTTTTTCCCCCCAAAAAAGGCTGATAGTAAATCTTCTTTAACTTTACAGGATATTATTCTCCTTTAAAGTGCTTGCCCAGTATCACTGAAAGGCTTTATTTGGAAGTTTCACGGACCTATCTATTGGATTCTTTAGAGGACAATCCTCATATGAAAATGCGGACATCAAGCAGAATGGACAATGCAAAGAAGTGGCTTGGACTCAGTTTTTGCTTTATGATGAACCTCATTACAACTGTATTATCTGGAACTAGCAGACCTCCAAGCAAAGGCCAAGGACAAAATATCTCAGACAACTTGCTTCTTCATCAGCGAATGAAGAGGAGTTGGGTGTGGAACCAGTTCTTTGTTCTGGAAGAATACACGGGAACAGATCCTTTGTACGTTGGGAAGGTAAGGAGCTGTATGTGGAATGGGGAATCAGAGATCTGCTGTAGTCATGAGATGGTTAATAGTTTAAAGAATATTAGAATGTTTGTTGTGAATTTCACAAAAGGGGGGGTTACTTGAGAGAGATGTTAGAATATAGGATTTTTGTTCTGTTCTCCAGCAATATATATATTTGTGGACATCTGAGTTATATCTGAGAGCTTCCTGTTTATGTCACCCTGAACTAAGAGTAATGGCTGTGTTGAAAGACTGTCAATGATTTTGCCTTTTTCCTAAAGATCAGCACTGACAATTACCAGCTGTAATTGACATCTTCCTAACAAAATCTCTGCCAGCATTTGTTTGAACTGCTTCAGTGTCAGTGCACAGACTGGTACAGATTGATAAAGAGAGAATGAGGACAAAGAGAGATTGCACTGGCTTATTTTGGCTTCTTTCTGAAAGTCTTTGAGCAAGAAATATTTCTGTATTCAGAATTTATTTCCCAACCCTTGACCCAAGTATCTGTAGCCAAGGCTGAAGTGAAATCAAAATCATATTGTACTATATATTAATTGCTATTGAAAGCAGGAATTAATTTCCCCTCTTAGCTATTTGTTGATTTCACAACATTGTGCATTCCTGTTCCTAAACAATGACAAACAACGAATCACAACAAATTTGGGATCATCTATTTGTGTTCTAATATGATAGGTTCTTGATCCTATTATAACACGAATAGCTGATCCCAGAGAGTAAAAGAACAGGAAATTCATCCTATAATTTAAGCCTTTTGCATCAGGTATGTTTTCCAAATAATGTAATTCACCCAGGATTTTAAGTTGGTTTTTATTTACAATATTGTTGCTGAATAGGAATGGATGATCCAACCAGATTCTTAATTTTTAGAAAATGAGTTATCTATTTTGAGAATCGGCACTGGCATAATGTACTAATAGTAAAATATTTTATATCCAATTTTCTTTAAGTATCAGGGTTAGGTTAAATTTATGATATTCCCATTCTTCTAATCTATACCAATTATACTGTTTAAATTCTGCGTCTATTTAATCATGCACTACTGACTTATTTAATTTCTGTGTAATATTTCAGTATCAGCTTGTAAACAAACTCTGCAAAGTTTTCAGAGTTCTGTGTTACAAGTCATGTTCAGTCCAAGTGTTGTGCCCTGTTTTTGCAATTCCTTTTGAACTATGGTGCTTATTTGAAGATGACTCTGGCCATTACGAAGAGAGACACTTAAAGGATTTCATCTTTGTTTTATTAAGAATTAGTTATTCATAATTCTGCATGAATTATTATCTTTCCACTAATTATATTTTTGAATATTCACCTTCATTAAATAAATATTTAACACTGAGGCAGGGGCAATGAATCTGGGCTCATTCTTTTTCTGTGTTTATTCCATATTTTTAATCTGCTTCTTTTGACTGAATAGTATATTATAGTTTTGCATTTCTATTTCTATAAACTAAAGCTATTTATGCAAGCTGTCTGGAAGTCCTGCTCTCTCAACAAAAGTAACCCAGGCATAAGATTATAAAATCCAGTCTGTGGTGTAAGTTAGAAGCTGGCTTAATCATTTTATATGAGATTTTGTACCACAAATAGAAAATTAAAACTTGGTAAATATCTATTTTTATTGCTGCTGTTCTTTCCAGGACAATTTTAATATATGTTAAATAAATTTAATATAATTTTAATTATACTTTTCTAAGTCTGGAAAGTCATTATTATTTTACAAATGTTCATTGTTTTTATTAAATAAGTTCCCAAATATTTAATTGCTTTAACAGTAATGCTGAATCCCATTTGCTGCAAATGTTGCTTTTCTTCTTTAGGGAAACTCCATTTCAGTGTTGTTCTTATTAATTAATTCAATATCCTTATACCAAACCATATTGCTTATTAATTCTAAAGAATCCCTTAGATGAATAATTGTAAGTGCAACTTTACCTGCATACAATATGTAGTTCTTAATTTTCCAGTTTGTTTCCTGATTATCTTTTTTTGTCCTCAAAAAAGTGAAAGAAAAAGGAAGGAGAAAGGGAGTTCATTTTGCTTCTTGTTCTTTCTAAATGCCATGCCCCATGCAAGAAAATCCCTACAGTTCATCAGTATATTCAATATTATGAATATAAAAGGCCATTCAAAATTATCAAAGATATTTTCCACAATAAGAAAAATCATAACCATTTTCTTGTTTTCCTCATTTATATTATCAATCGTATTTAAAGTATATCTGATATTGTTCTTTATGTATCTTTTTTAGAAACAAAATCCAATATGATTGGAATATATTATGTTAGTTAAAAAGCAGAAGGAAGGAAGGAAGGAAGGAAGGAAGGAAGGAAGGAAGGAAGGAAGGAAGGAAGGAAGGAAGGAAGGAAGGAAGGAAGGAAGGAAGGATTACAGCCTGCAAAGAACTGAAGTCAGTCCTGAACTGGGCATTTTGAGAATAATATCCATTGACTGAAAATCTCTAGGAACTGCTGCTCTATGTGGGTGGGTCAGCTTTTCCAAACCAGGTGTCTTCCAGATCAGTGGTGGGATTCAAATTTTTTTTACTACTGATTCTGTGGGCGTGGCTTGGTGGGCATGGCAGGGGAAGGATACTGTAAAATCTCCAGTCAGAGGTGGTATTTGCTGGTTCTTCAAACTACTCAAAATTTCCATTAACTGTTCTCCAGAACTGGTCAGAACCTACCAAATACTACCTCTTTCCAGATGTGCTGGATTACAACTCCTATTAGCCATGCTATGTACAAAATATGAAGTTAGATCTTCATTATATGGAGCAAGTACCAGTAGGAAATGGCTAGGATTTCTAATCTGGGTCACTTTACATGTGTTTACTCATGTATTTGATCCTGGTTTTTCATCAACTTGCAATTATTTTATCTACCATAACATTTACATTGTAGTTAAATCTACATTTGAAATTTTATTTTCTCTTAAAATACTTGTTTCTGTCAATTTTTTAAAAATGTATTTTGAAACTGCCCCAAAATATGTTATTATTCATGTATAAGCTACTCAATAATTAAGAGTTTATTTGCAACCAACTCTGGGAGTTATGAAGCAAATTAGTTGATAGCGAGGTTTGCAAAGAATTATTTTAGCAATCTCGCTTTAGATGTACAAAATGGGGGGTTCAAAAAGCCTTTGCAGCCAACTATTTTGCAGTCCGATAAAACATGCAATCATTACTAATTGATGCAGAACTGAGCTATCTTCTTTGCAGTAGCGGCATCTTGCAGATATGTCAATAGTAGGAAATGTGATTAGTAACCATTGCTAGAAGTATGTTGTTACTGGGAGTGTGACTCTTCCCAACTAGTTCATATCACTGCCAATCAGCTTCACTTTTAGCCTCCTATTCTGAGACACTGAAGAATAAGTTCCTTGTTTGCAAAGTTGTCCGGTAAAAAACATTCATCTACTTAACCACTTTTTGTAATTCCAATAATCTGGTCAAATAATAGATATGTCCAAAGAACACTATTAAACAATGTGTTTTGGTCATTTTACAATATGACCCTAGTATTTTCCCAAAGCAATCATTTTCATATTTGTGCTTTTTTAAAACACAATGGAGTGAATCTCTTCACTAAAAATCATTGCATTATTTACATAATGTAAATACAAAAAGAACGGGTTATAAACAACATACGTCTGTGAGTTTAAGAATAACCCGTGAGATTTTTGTTCCTATCATAACCCCGATAAATTGGTATCTCCATTCTGAAATGAGATTTATTTTATTTGTATCCTGCCTTTATTGTTTTTTTTTTTTAGAAATAACTCAAGGCAGCTAACATATCTAACACACATTTTTTCTCCAATTTTCCCCACAACAACTCTGTGAAGTGAGTTGTGTTGTGAGAGAGTAACTGGTCCAAGATGACCCAGTTGGCTTTCATGGTTAAAATGGAACCAGAACTCTCAAGTCTCCCACTTTCTAGCTTGCTACTTTATTGTCTAGTCTAAACAGGATCAAATTAACTGTATCATAAACTGGAGATCATTACCACAAGCCACCTCACAGTCACAAACCAGCTCACAACCTTGATTGATTCCTTAGAGCTTTAAAAATCCTTCAGAGTTAACTGTAAGTTATTTCTTAATGATGGATTTTCCACACTTAAAATCAATATTTTAGTGAAGTTGAATGTGAATATTTCAATGATTTCCTCAGTGTATTGTTTCAGGTCCAAGATTCCTTGAGTAGCATTTCCAGTTAAAAGAGGTTGGAAAAGAAAGCCTGAGAGAGCTGTAGTTACTCAAAGTAGAGGGTACTGGATTACATGGATTAGTGGTCTGAGTCAATTCAAATGTAATTGAGAAAGTGGTGCTAGAAAGATGGAGGACATGTCTTGGTCTACTAAGTTTTCCAAATTCAAAAAGGTCAGCTATAATAAGTATATCCCAATCTTGTGTATTTCTGTGGTATGCAGGCAGTGAGATAAGAATGTTATTGTGAAATAAACTTTTTAAAATCACTCCTTAACAATTTTACTAGGCTGCAGCAAGCATTCATAGAAATATTCATTATAATGCATTCCAAAGATCAGTTTCCTAAAAACTACACATCTTGCAAAACCTTTAATTTATCTTCACCCAAACCTTTTCTAAGAAACAACAATATTTTAAGACATTATACTAAAGTACAACAATGTTACTAAATTTCTTAATGGGCCATATTCTCTTTCCAAATTACTTCCCAGGTAGTCTTATTGACTTTAAACTGATTATTCTTCTAAATCAGCAGGTGAACATGAGCTTTTTATTTCATTGTCTTGCCCCAACAAGACATGAATACATCAGATATATGTATTCACACATAAATTTAAAATCGTATTTTTGTGGTATCTAAATTGTTATAAAAAGTAATTTTCTATATCTATAATTTTCATCTACAAGTGAATTGTATGAAAGGGATCCTAATGAACAAAATGAGACCATTTCTATACAGCAAGATACAGACATAGATGGCTGCATCTGGATTAGAACCACCACAGAGAGTTTAGATTGTCCTCACTTGCATCTGACAGATGTGACTGTTTGTAGAAAAAGAAGAGACACAATTCTAGGTTCCATCCTTTAGTTCAAGGGTTGCAAATCATTACAAAAGCTGTCTGAGGATTAATTCATTAGCCTGAAGGCCATAGTGCTGAAGACTTTTCATACATTGATCAAAGAGTCACCAGTGAATTGAAAATGAAGAATATTACAGCAGGCCATTTGATGTATTTATTTTAAAAACTCTTCTGTGAATCAGCTTTCTTTCTTACTTTCTTTTTTTCCATTTTTTTTTGGACATTTGTCTTATATTTTTCATTAACCAGGATAGAAACACAAAACCCTTGAACCTAATCATCTGAAATCTGGCAGATTTATCCCCTCAGAAGAGTCAACTGTGCTTGAATATTATTTTCAATTATGCCAAGAAATAAAATGTTATTGGCAAATCTCTCTAACAACAACAAAAAAAAAATCCATGTTTTGTCTTCAGTTTGGCATGTGTTGCAATCTCATGAAAGGCTATAATTGTGCAAATTTAGTTCAATTTCAGATTACTTTTAATAGAATGTGGTTTGAAAATTGATTAAATATATGCAGTATCACACAGGAGAAAACAAAAGCAATTGCCATTTGTTGTCTTTTTAGTCATAATTAATGGAAAGCATAGCGATTTGAATCAAGTTAAGATTTGCGTCTAAGACCCACTTATTACGTTCATCACAGGTAGAGCAGAAACCAGAATCAACCCTCTTGGGATAGGGAGCAGTGCTTAAATCTATTTTTCCCAAACTTGGTAACTTTCAGATGTACAGATTTCAACTCCCAGAAATGCTTGCTGATTGTGGAATTCTGGAAGTTGAAGTCCATATGTTTTAAAGTTGCCAAGTTGAAAAACACTTGTTTTAAGTTATCTTTAGCTATACAAAAACATATGGGGTTTTAAAATAATTTTTCTCAATCACAGCTGCATTCGGGGTTGACTGAACTAGACTTACAGTGTTCCTGAAAAAGTTTGGTATAATCTAGGAGTTTAAGTGCTCGAGGTACTTAGGGCGAGAGACTTCAACATCAAGCTGATTCCATGGTCAGTTCAGGTAATTTAGGCATTTCCCTAAACCAAGCACAGAGCAACAGGAAGAAGTGGGCTCTAGGCTAAACCAACAATTGACCCTTCAATGAGTGATAAATGCACTGATATAAATTCCCAGCACCTCAGTCTGAGGGTAGAAAAGGAAAGAGTGTCTCTTTTCTTGAAAGAAGGCTGTTCTCCATTGTGGCTGGTTAGCAACAGAATTGTCCAGAAGTTCATACTGTATATTTTTATTTTCCTTTAATTTGGGTATGCAGTCAGAGGCAGCCCAGGAGTCCATGGCATCATGGCAACTATAGACCTGACCTGAATTATTAAAAGCCTGACTAACAGAAATAGTCACACATCAGACCTGCTTTTGTACCAGGATGGTGACCGGAGTTAAGCAATATTAACTATTAAACCTTTGTCATGGTCAGATCACTATCTGTCAACTTTGAAGTCCTCTGTAGTCTTTCTTCACTGCAAAAATGTTTCTGAGGAAAAATGAAGATATTTTTAAGTCTGTGATGCAAGGTTCTTTTGAGGCCATTGCCATTGCCTGGAATGAGGGCACAATGATGGTCAGAGATTGGATTGTGCCTGAATGGATTCTCTCATCTCTCCTTGGTTCTCAACAGAACAATGAGAGATAAAATGACAAAAGAGAACCTTAGAGCATTGGAGGAAGAGGATGAACCAAAAATGATTAGATACAGATAAAATCTTATTTATGTTTACTGTGAGGTAATAATTGAAAGAAAACATGGTTCCTTTTCTGCTCTTATCTCATCTGCAGATAATCAGCTGGTAGCCCTATTTAAGATGATTCAATCCCTCCTGGGAAGGAAGGTGCCAAGGAAATGTCTACCAGTGCTGTGCAAGACATCTATTGCATAAAGTTCTTTGTATCCATTTAGAGCTAGACTTTGCAGCTTCTTTGGAGTTAGCTAAGGCATAGCTTAGCTAACTCCAAGCTCTGGCTTGGTTAGTTGAGAATAGCTCAAACCTGTGAGTACCAAGGAAGTGAACAGACTCTTTGGATCTGTGGGTATAATTATAGCCATGTCCCCCCAAGCTGGTCAAAGTAACCCAGGATACCCACATGGTTAGATCCAGGCAGTGGTAAATCCCTCCTTGAGAGAGTAGGTCCCTTTGTATTTTTACATGACACTGATACAAATAGACGATGGGCAGGATTTTAATCACATGGAATTGACTATCTGTTAAGTTCTCCTTTCCCTTCATTGGGCATGCTGAATAGGAACTACAGAGTTCAATGGAGTAAGAAAGTGACATCATAATTACACCATCAAGATTATACAGCCAGACTTGACAGAAAATCACATTATGAAGACACAGTTTGTAATTTATGATTGCAAACAAACAATCAAAACATTTTCCAAAGAGAGACAAATACACCAAAATGAAGTAAGCCAATCCATGATACAAAGACAAAGTTTGGCTATCAGCTGGCTTGTTACCCAGCTTGATTGGTTACAGGAACTATCAGTCCCACCAAGATAGACCAGACCAGAAAATTGTTGTTACAAGAAGGTTAAAACTACTTCTATTGAGATTGACTATGGTTACAGATCTTGCAAGTCTACACTTCCTCCTTATCGCTCGGTGAATTAGGTGGCTATCTGTCTGAGTTGTTTCTGAAAGGTATTTCATTCTGGACTTTAAAAATGTTTAACCTAACCCTAACCCTACCATTAACCCTAATCCTTTTATCTAGGTAACAGTTCCTGCATATATTTGTCAACATAATCTTTCTTAATCTCTACAGAGACCAAAACCTTCCATTTTTATGAAAGGTAGATCTGTGCGTGACTCTGTGATTCTGTGAGCAACTCAATTTGCCTGCCTGATTTGCCTGATTTTGGGTAAAAGTTGCTTTTTTTATAAAAAAAATCAGTATTTTCATACAAACTATGCCCAGTCAGCAAACCACACCCACCCAGTCACATGACCACCAAGCCACACCCACAAAATAGCCCACAGAACCGGTTGTTAAGAAATTTGAATCCCACCCCTGTTTAGACCTTGTAAGAACATTGTAAATGTTCTCTGGTGGAATCAAGATGAAGCTAGAGTATCCCCCTTGGCCCTCTTGGCCCTCCTTGACCTCAGCAGCCCTAAGATTCTTCTGAACGTCTCCAGCATGGGAGATACAAAGCTAAATAATCTGTTGTTTCTGATTATTGTAATATTTACACATACTCACTCCTAGTGTGTTTTAAGTAAATTAGCAAGTTTTTACACCAGAGTTCCTTCTATATTAATAGCAGATCTATTATTCTGTAAACAGCTCCAAGCATTAGATTCTGCCCATTTTTCTACCGGAAGTTCTCTTGATGTGGTCTGTCAGTTGAACAGCTCCATATTTTTCATATCCTTTGCCACTAAATTTTTCTACATGCTACTTAAAAGGGGATATTTATATTCATTCTTTCTCTGTCCTTTTTAAATAAAGTTTGATTTTATCTATCTCTTGTGACATTAGTCAAGAGTCTCAACACTAAAGGCCCAGGAGATAGCCAAACAGTATTTCTTTGTATATTTTTCACCTGCTTTTGCTTACAGACTAAGCAAAAGGGGGTGTCTTGCTCACAAGCAATGATTATTTAATAATCTAAAAATTCTGGGCAGTGAACAGCAATTTAATGTATAATATCAACACAAATAATATAGCAACAGCAATTACTGCTACCTTTGGTGATTCACCAAATCATTCTGATAGCTAGAAGATCATTCTTGAGAAAGTATATTAATTGATCCATCTCCCATTTATTTTACAACTAGCCAATAACCCGACATTGCCCAGGTATTTATTTATCCCAATCCTATATTAGACAGGAAAATCCTGTAGTTGGGACTCAGGCTGTTGTACTATCTCTCGCGCAGCATCGCAAGTCTTCTATTCCTCTCCTCGGGAGTTTCTTGTCTAGGCTGGTGTTTCATTTTTGTAGCGTTTGATTGTACTTGGTCAATCACCTGATGTTTCCTTGGAGGGCTGAGAGGGAATCCCTTTGTGGAGTACTATGAAGCCATTATCATGGCAAATCCACAGTACTGTACAGTAGAATCCATTTTAAGGCACACACACACACACCGACGGGTATTAGGGGTCTTACCCCCACAGTATTTGTTTCCAGAGGGTAAGTCACCTGTGTACCAAGTTTGGTTGAAAATGCTCGAGGCGTTCCAGAGTTATGCTTGAAATTTTTTTATATATAGAAGAGAGCAAGGACCTTCAACAGGCCTCCTCTAGAAGTCTGTGCCAGGTGAGCAGATTCTGTTCTGGAAACACTGGGAAGACTGTGTATAGGAAGTTGTTCAGAGATGAGTATTGACATGAAAGAAACGATCTCATTGTAAAGCTTATCATTCTAGGAGAAAAAACTGTGTTCCCATCTCTTGCGCTACAGATTTACAGTGTTTGTTCACTCACTTCATTCCACAGAAATATTTATACAGTAATCAAAATATCTTTGTTTTCCTTTTTTTAAAGGAATTGGGGTTTTAAAGTATTTTATGGAGTTCACAGATTTTTTTTTTCAGGATAGAGTTTTGCAGATGTATTAAGTAGAAGAGGCAAGATGCATGCTTTAAATTTGGATTGGGAGCCACCCAGATCTTGCTATAAGATGGGTGACTATGTAAATATTTTAAATACATATAATATTTGCTGAACAACCCAACTGTTCCAAAAAGATTCCCTCTAATAAAAAGCAGGAAGGATGGAGGGGGGCGGGCTTTATTGAGCTTATTTTGCAACACTATAGTGCTTTAGTGAATAATTGGTATACAAAATTATAATGACGGGTTAACAATGTGCTCTCTTTTAACATTCCTGCCCTAAGATTTTCAGCTGCATTCATGAGTTACTTAGGGGCTGCATTTGTATTTTTTTATACTTATCAAATATTTTTTTAAAAAACCTAGAATTATATACAAGTGAAAACAAGAAATTGTAAAATCCAACTAAGGGTATAGGATAAGGTTATTGTGGCCAAGATTAATATGCAAATGAGTCTTCCTTTGTGGATCTTGAGATTCAATCACATTACCAAACATCTTCTAAATTCAATAAAAGGGAGTAGTGTTTACTTCTTGTTTTTCAACTTTTTTTTCTATCAAAACATGTGAACTATGGAAAGGCAAACACAATGCCTATTCAGTCTTCTGTTGTGAATTAGGGTTCCACAAGCTTTTTAATGAAGGCACAAATTATGTATGTTTAATATTTATTTGACTATTTTTCCGAGGAAACGGTAGGCATGTTATTTATTGAATTGTTCTTGTTTTCGTAAAAGATAATAGTACTTTATTTTGCTGGTCTATGTTTTCGCCTCTGAGATTATCGAAGTGTGCTCAGAACTAATTAATTATTGTGCAAAGTGTTGATTCATTAACTGCCTTTAACATTTTATCATGTATTTATCTGTAGCAGTGTGCGAGTGCATAAAGATGTCCCAAACAATTGTATTTACCTTATCTTGTTTTTCTTAATAATGTCCACATTATAACTTTATTATTTCTCCTTTGCTTAACTACATTATATTCTGTGAAACAAATTCACTGCATTGTTGTTTTTGTGCTTTAGATTTAATCTTGGATAACTAAGAAATACTGATTAGGAGTGGGATATTACAATGCAAAGAAGCAATAGCTTTGGGACCAAATATGTAGACCATAAAGCAGCCTTGTTTTTTTAATGACTTATTTCATGAGTACGTTTTTATGATTCACTTGTTAATTGTGGTTCGGAGTGATGAGGAAAGGAAAAGGACAGTAACGTGGAAAATTTTAGGGTTTTTTCCTAGCTCTGGTGCTTTGTTTCATCTGTACCATCAATGCCATTCTCGATCAAAAACTATATACTTTTCCAAATACAAACTATGATGTGCTCCCACATCACTCTTTACCTGCCTTTCCTTGAGACAGACTTCAAAGCTTCTTCTATGGTATTTAGATGCCTTCAGAGATGTTATAACTTGTAATTAGATAAAAGTCTTTCTGAGTCATGTCATATTGCTGAAATATTTCGCTTAAGAAACTTCCCTACCTTCCCATTGCGCTATTCCCTTAGCAAAGACCATTTAAGCTTTCAAACTTTTTTTTACATATTTTAAACATGTATAGTTTTACTTTACTTAATCAGAGGTGCTATTCAACCAGTTCACACCTATTCAGGAGAACCGGTAGTGGAGATTTGGTGTGGGTCGCAGAACTGGTGACGACCCCTGGCTGGTCACGCCCCTGAACCGGGTCGCTTGTCCCGGTTGCTTTCCTAGCTTTCCGTACCACGTGGTGGCCATGGAGCAGTTCAGGTGGATGTGCGCATGTGCAGCAGCCCTGGGACATCTGCCTGCCTGCCCGCCCTCCCGGAGCAACTCTTCCAGCCCAGGCCAGCCCGGCCCGGACAGCAAGCAGGTGGGTAGGCAGATATCCTGGGGCTCCTCTCCCGCCTTGTCGCCAATGCCTGCAGCAGCAGCCCCTTGGCTGGCTTAGCTGGGAGCCACCGTTCCCAGGTTTAGCGGCTGGTCCTTCCCCTGACCCTCCCCTTCCTTGCCTGGCCTGAGAAGGTAAGGGCGATGGCAGTGGATAGCGAAGCAGCCGGGTCCCTATCTTCCCCTCTCTCTCCACCACTCTCTGTGTCTGTGTGTGTGTTCCGGTCACAAGTGGAGGAGGAAAAGGGTTGGGTGAACAAGGATCACCAGCTTGCTGGAAGTGTCTCATTGATTTCCATTTAACAGTGCCTCCAGCTCCAGCTGCGCAGAGGCAGACGCGCGTGTGTACTTGCCATTCCCACCTACCCACCCCCGTCCATGTGTGGTGACCCTACCTCCCCCCCCAATGAGGGAGAAGACTGCGTTTTTGCTTCAACCCCCGCTCTGTTGCTGAATTTCGCCTGATTGTGGGACCTCTATCTCCTCAAGTGCCAGCCTCGGTGTTACTCACTGAAAGTGGGGGGAAAACATACATACACAGAGCCAAACCAGCGGCAGTCTCAGTAGTAGTCCCGATAGCAGCAGTGGCGGTGGTTTCACCCTGCCCCCAGCCATCAGCCACCCTGAGCTAAAGAAGCTGGCTGTATCAGGGGAGTCGAACAGCTGATGCGTGCAAAACAAGATGCCTTGCACTGCCTGCAGTTCTCCTTCCTCCTCTCCCCCATCCTCTTTCAGGAGCTTCCCACCCACTACTCTGCTTGCTCTATGTGTGGGTCTGGCCGGCTGCCTCTTTCCTATGCTGCCTTCCCCTCAGTTATTCCGTTCAGCGCTCGCCCCCTCTCAGCCCTCCACCCCCCCACACACACACACCTGCTCAATCCCCCACCCCACCTCAGGTCATGAAAGAGATGAGCGAAGGAAAAGGGAGTGTGACTGATGCTGCGGAAGACGCCACCCGCAAAGGCAGAAAAAGGCCTGGGAAGAATGGAAAGAGCTTTTGCGCTCGCTCTCTTCTGAGCCCTACTGCCCACAAATCCCCCCTTCTCACCTCTTCTCCTTCCCCCAGCCCTGCCAGTATAGTCTGAAAATCCCCCCACCTTCCACTCCATGCTGCAAAGCTCGACAGCCCCCCAAACACTGCAGAGCTCCAGCCCGCAGCATATTGCAAAGCTCAACCTCTCTCTCTCTTCACCCTCACCCTGCCATCCCAAACGCCATCGCTCGCCATGATCCACACAACAACCAGCAGAAAGCAAGTCAATGCAGCTTTCCTCCTTCTTCAGGTTAGGAAGGGGGGAACCTTCCACTCGGGTGGTTCGTGCCCTGTGGAAGCTCCTCTGTTCGCTGCAGTCCCTTGAAAGTAGCAAAGAGCGTTTGACCCAGCCACAGCTTTGAGACAGACAGATAGACAGACACTGACACAGAGAGAGAGTAGGGAAGAGAGAGGGGAAGATAAGGAGAGGGGCAGAGAGAGAGAGAGACAGAGATACATAGAGACCCATAGAAAGAGACATACAGAGTGGGGGGAGGAAAGAGAGAGAGAAAGAGAGAGGGAAAGAGAAAAAGACGGAATGAGAGAGGAAGGGAGAGAGACAAGAAAGAAAAGAAAGAAAAAAGAGAAAGGAAGAAAAAAGAGAAAGGAAGCGAAAGGAAGAAAAAGGATAGACAAGAAAGGGAGAGATGGAAGGAAGGGACAAAGAAAGAAAAAGAAAGAAAGAGAGGGAGGGAGGGAGGGAGGGAGGAGACCATGAATGAGATATATGGATGAGTAGTTAAATACATGGAAGGAGGGAGGGAGGGAGGGAGGGAGAGAAAAAAGGAGAGGAAGGAAGGGCACAAACCCTGGCTTCAGAAGACGCTTTGAAGCACACAGCAATCTAGTGCTGGCCTGCAAGGGATCTCAGAGGTCAACTAGTCCAACCCCCTCCTCCAGCCGGGGATCCTTACAGAATCATAATGTAAGGTTTAGCTATAACTTAAGATCATGATGTGCCAAAAATGAACTTAAGCAGAGGCTTTGAAGAACAAAATCTAACTTTTATTGATCAATAAAAGGATAAGCCCTCTCCTCTCATACACAGATATGCGAGGAAAGCTACAATGCATATAGGCGAAAGTAACTCTTATACCTTAAGATTCTTTTAGAAGTAGAGTAACTGCATTGTAAAATACTCTAACTTTGATTTACATCTCTCCTGCAAAAAACAAATGTCCTTCTGGCACTTGTTTATCTTTCATTATTCCTTCTCCTATTGTTTTGCTAATTGATCATAATTGACCATTTAAGAGGGCTGTTAACAGTTTCAAAAGGTGTATATTGCTTCAGATGTAGGGAATTACGTTCCCAGGGAGTATGTTCCATTCTCAAGGGGGTGGAACATAAACCAGATGGATTCAGATTGATTTAGATGGGATAATCATGTATCTTCAGATGAGAGATGTAACTAATTGCAGGCTAGTTTTACAAAAGGTTAGAGAAATATTTTCCACAACAGCAAGATAAGAAATGCCTATAGAGATATATACTTCTAGATACATAGGAAAACAACTGCCTAACATCAAGGTAAGATATGCCTATAGAGTAACCCTATTTAATGCTATAATATATTTTATTTATTTATTTATTACCTAACAATAGAATAGCAGGGTTAGAAGTAAGTGTGCGTGTATGTGTGTCTGTCAAAACTCCAAAACAGGTCAAGTAGCTCTGGGGAGATCAGTCATAAATTAGAACACTTGCTAAGCAACCGGCCATTAAGCGAGAACCACTTGTATTTGATTTGATGGTCACATGGTCACCTGGCCACGCCCACCCACATTGCCACAAAGACATGCCCATCTGGTCATGTGGCCACAAACCCATGCCCATCTGGTCATGTGAACATAAAGCCATGCCCATCTGGTCATGTGACCAAGCTATGGCCACACAGTCACATGACCACCAAGCCACACCCATAAATTAAGCCACGCCCACAGAACCGGTAGTAAAAAAATTTGAATACCACCACTGATTAAGGTGTGTGTCAGGGGCATGGGAATATGTGCATTAGTCATGCCTGCTTTTAAAACTCTATTCTTGTATATTTTACTGAGAGTGGCATAGTGGCCTATAGGTAGGGTTCTTGCCTCACAATCAGGAGGCTCTGAGTTTGATCATATACAGTGGCACATATTTTTCACTCTGGACCCAAAGAGAAAATATCTGCTGTGAGCTCCACATAGGTGTCAGGAAAGGCATTCGGCCTGTAAATGCTCAGCTCCATTCAGTTACCCAAACTCTATCCTGATGCAAGGAATTACAGGATCATTTTTAAAAAATCTGTATATTTTACTATTCTTTCAAAGTAATTTTTGTGCTGTGTTCCCATACTCCCTATAAATATTTATATATACAGTATGTTATAAGGTGGATCCAGTTTATGTCAGCTCTTCCAAATTAGTAGATATCATAATTAGCCCATTCTTTATTTGCAGTGCAAATGATGTGCAAATAACTTGAATTTACTTTTATATATTAGAATACAGTGTAAAGAAATTAGATAAAATAAATATAGAGATCATAGAGATATAATAGGAATGGATATACATTCATAAATTTTACTTTGCCCCATAATGAATGGTCTTCAGGTCCTAGAAAAAAATAATGCAAAGAAACAACTGCTTTGGATTTAGTTTATCCAGGATCACTCTTTTAGAACCAAATATCATGCGTGTGTGTATGTGTGTGTGTGTGTACGTACGTATGTATGTATGTATGTATATGTTTTATAATCCTAGACTTCCAGGGGGAGTTGAAAGTCTTTTGCTCCTTCTCTATGGGATCTCTATTAGTGATAGTTAAGTCAGTTAATTAAGATAGTTAATTCAAGACAGTAGTAGGCAGATTTCACCTCTTTTACAATATTTTTCCTAAATGCTATACATTGCTGTCCTCTGTAGGAATTAGTAACAGCCATTCATTTAATGTGTTCCCTGTTCTGAGTGTCCCCCATCGCATCTTATTCCGTAGAATCGTGCCAGCTTTTATTTATAGTTCAACCCTTCAGTTACATTTCATAGTTATGCTACCACAAACTTGCCCAGCCTGACAGCTTCAGTGTGCTTTTGGAGAGCAATTGCAATCATTCATTGCAACTATATTTGCAGAGGATGATGGAAGGTTGCCAGATGGCATAAGGCTTTGGCTACCATTAAGGGACATGACATTTTCAGCAGCATAAGAAAGCACCTATAGTACTAGACCAAAAAAATTGCAGTGTAAAGTTTATACAAAATCTTCACTGTCTGGAGAAGATGTGGCATGAGAGGAATGCAATAAGTAAAATCTGTAATGTATATTTTTATGTTGTTTATAGGACAATCACAGATTAATATTATTTATCTCACAGCCAATAAGAGTTAGTACATTTTTCCTGCCTCAATTGCTCATGAAGAGCATCTGGTTTTGGTGTTTTAAATTTTTGAATTTTTAAATTATTTGTACGTTGTCAGTCAGTTCCATAGTCTATGAAAATGATTATTTAATTTATTCTCGGTTCTATACTGAGAATAATCATAAATCTGAATACTTAATCTTTGCTATGAATGTCTCTTCTTTCTCCCTCCTCTACTAATTCTAACCTATTAACCTAGAGAACCTGAACATACATCTCATTTCTGAGTAAATAGAATAGAACAGAATTCTTTATGTATACTGAGAGTATTTACACCAAGACAAATTCCTTGTGTGTCCAATCACACTTGGCCAATAAAGTATTCTATTCTATTCTACTCTTTCTCCCTCCTCTACTAATTCTAACCTATTAACCCAGAGAACCTGAACATACATCTCATTTCTGAGTAAATTGAGTTCTCCTGTTATAAAATATTATTTACAATATGTCAGTTTGCATCATGAAGAATCAGTGGAATGTGGAACGGGAAACAATTGGTCAACTAAAGCAAATGCCATAAAGCTGTTTCTGTTGCTGATAATAACAGTGATGATGATGATGATGATGAATAATTGCAAAAGGCAGCTTTACTTGGAACAGTTTACATCCAGCAAAGATACCTTTAACACCATAAATCAGCATTCCTGCCTGTCACAGTCCTTCGGAAGAATTCAATCAATGAATAAAAGTGCCAAATCTAGTCTAAACATCTGGCTAACTATGAGACCAACCATAATAATAACAATGACTATAATAATTGAACTTGCTAGTCCTTTCGAATCATATTATCACAAACCTCCTGCAGCAAATTCATTAAGTGAGCTCCTCGCGAGTACCGTATACCAATTCTATTTCATTGCTTTTTGTAGCTCCATTCTGATATGGACAGAGGAGATGGATCAATCAAATATATTCTTTCGGGAGAAGGAGCAGGAATTGTTTTTACTATTGATGACACCACTGGAGATATCCATGCCATTCAGAGACTAGATCGAGAAGAAAGGTCTCAGTATACTTTAAGGGCCCAAGCCTTGGACAGACGAACCGGCAGACCAATGGAACCAGAATCTGAATTTATCATCAAAATCCAAGATATCAATGATAATGAACCCAAATTCCTAGATGGGCCATATGTTGCTTCAGTTCCTGAAATGTCACCAGTGGGTAAGGAAAACTTAAAGAATGTAATATGTGTTAAACTTGGATGTAAATATCCTTGATAAATATTGGCTCGATTCCATCTCTTTGACAAAAGCAATTGGGTTTGTTTGTTTATTTGTCTTATATATCAGCTTTCATTTAAGATCTTGAGTCATCACCTATAATATTTCCTGCTCTTATTTCAAATAACTCTTTGAGGTTGGGATCCAATGAGCTTTTGCAAGTCTCTCCACATCTAATCCGACTCCTTAGACACAACACAACCATGCAGAAGAAAGAATAAAAATTAGATGTACAATCTAGACTGTAATTTCAGGCAAGTCAGATCACAAGCCAGGAAGAAGAATGGTGGCTATAAAGGCTGGTCTTTGTGGAACAAATCTAGTTTTTGTGAATTATCTGCTGAAATTTTCATACCAGGATGACCGGCTACTTCGAGAAAAAGATCGTATGGTATATAGCATTAAGTTCAAATCCTCTCTAGAAATAAGAGTTCTGTATTCTCATTAGGAAAGTTATATAGTGATATGAATATAGTCAATGGTATGTTCATTTTCATTGCACTTTGCATTAGTTGAGATATATTTTTCATCAGCTGACAATACAGGAACCCTAATGGAGCTACAAGTGACTGTGTTTTGTGACACTGTTTTGGCTGTAGGATTAGAAAGAGAACACATATAAAGATGGCTGTGCAGATATACAGATATCTGTAAAAATATTTCTGAAGGTTCCCGACAGTTTTTCTTTTTTAATTATAACATAATGGGCATACTTTACATATATATTGTAAAGCAAAAGAAATCAAGATCCACATTTAACAGAGCATTCATAACTTATATATTGTTTCACTACAGATCATTTTTTGATGTATAATAATATGCCTGTCACTCCCATTACTGCTAATGATTCATGTGTGCAACATTCTTAAGAGTCAGAAAGAGCATCTTTGCATGAGAAAGCCTGCAATTCATTGGTCCTTGTTAGATCTTCCTGTCTCTCCCTGTCTTCTCCCCCAAAATCTTAACAAGGATCTGCACTGTTTTCATCAGGCACCTCTGTTATCCAAGTGACAGCAACAGATGCTGATGATCCTACTTACGGGAATAGTGCCAGAGTAGTCTACAGCGTTCTCCAAGGGCAGCCATATTTCTCTGTGGATTCCAGAACAGGTAATTTCATTCAAAATCATTCCCACATGTGACATCCGTGTTTAGCTGTCATGGCGTGTTCAGTTTGTGCTTCATCATCAAAGCCAGGTAGTCAATAATCATGTGTCCCATCATACTTCACTAAAGCACCAAGCTCTAAAGTATTGAGATACAAAAAAACATGACTAATTAGGGAGCAAGGGCAGATGAGTACAGAATTATTAACTTGACTAAATGCTGTATCAAACTCTAATAGAACTACTGTAAAGTACATGAGGAAATCAAGGTTAAAAGAAACACACACAAAATATGATTGGTATAAAAATACAGTTTTCCCACTACAAGTAGTAGTTTATTATATCTTTCAAGGTGGGTGGAGAGAGGAAGGTGGCAAGCAAAGATTTGAGCATACAGATCAAAGGTGAAGAACTGTGACCCTTTTATGACATGTGGACTTCAACTCCAAGAATTCCTGAGCCCCACCCCAATACAGATGGAACAGCAGTGTAATACTGTTACCAGTACACTAATATCTAAAAGCAGATTTTTTTAAAAAAAGAAATTGTATCTTACTCATACATTACTATCAATAGCTTTCAGAAGCTGCATTACTATCAATAGCTTTCAGAAGCTGCAGCTGGTTCAGAATGCAGTAGCACAAGGGTTAATTTCATGATTAGTCCATATAATGCCTCTGTTCCACAAGCTTCACTAGGTTCCCGATGCCATTCAATTGGTTGTCACCTACATGACATTAGGGCAGGACGCTCTTGGAAATATCATGATCTGATATTGGTGATCATCTCACCAAAATTGCAAGATTGGCCTAGTTCAAGTCCCTTCCATCAAGAAATATTATCTTGTGGAACATAAGGATTGTGCCTTCTCTGTTGCAGCACCTTCCCTTTGGAACAGCATTGTCTTCTCATCCCTCAAGAAATCTGTCTGATCTTGATCTTTCTGGCCCTTTCTAGGGCATTAAAGACCTGAATGTTTCCTCATGCCTGGGGCTGAAAGATTAAGCCAGTCTATAAGTAGATTTGTTGCTTGATCAATATGGATTAATATTTTTAGGCCTGGGCCTACATAATATTAATTATTGTTGTTTCTGTTACTATTTTTGTTGTTGCTGCTGGATTTAGCCATCTAAACTCACTGAGGTAAAATAGGCAGCTACCCAAATAAAATAAAAATTAAGGCATTGGTGAATTTGTAAACCTATATTTAAATCCTGTTCAATCATGAAACAGCCAGCAGACCTTAAGGATTTCTATACCCATGATTCAGTAAAAGGAACAATTGGTCTTGGCAGGTTTTCTCAGGGCAACCTTGCTCGTGTTTACTTTCAATAACGTTCTCAGAAAAGAAACCTGGTTTCCACAAACCCAGATGTTAATTAGAGATGGAAAAAATTTCAATGACTATTACCATCTTCTTGTATTCTCTACAGCAGATTTGCCTATTCTTATTGTGCTGGTCCAAATTCTGTTTCACTTGAGATGCTTGTTAATTGCAATTGGCTTAATTGTTCACCAGTTTCCAGGGAGAAAGCATTGGCATCTCTTTAAGCAGTGTGAGAGCATCATGTTAAAGTTTTGAAGCATTGTTGATATAACAGCCTGAGCATCTTAAATAAATCCAACAACAATGTATTGACTTTCTAATGGCATCAAATATGCATGCAGTTCAGATCAGAAATACAATGCTTATTTAAAAAGAAATGGCATTACAATTAACTAAATAAGTATTTGACTTAAACCATTATGTTAAAATGCAAATGTGTTGTATCTCTGAGAAGATAAGGAAAAAAAGTATGAAATATTTCAAATAGTAATTACCACTTAATGCTAACTGGAAAACCTGTTTGTAATGTTTCTTTTACATTTCCTGTTGAAAATCAAATTCTACTTCAAAAATAAACAGGATTTCCTGCTACAATCTGAGAAATTCACTGTCTTCTGAGATAACCCTTCATAACAATTGCTTTGGATAATCAAAAATGGTATCAACAAAATCAGTTCCCAGTTGATAAAAGATCATTCTTTCTTGGAAATCTTTGAAATAATTATTTGAAAAGGCAATGCAGATAGTCCTCAAATTATAACAGTTTGTTTAGTGACCATTCAAAGTTACAATGACACTAGAAAATGTGACTTGTGACTGTCTTTCAAAATTACAACAGCATCCCCATGATCCAGTGATCAAAATTCAGATGCTTGTCAACTGGTTCATATTTATGTCAACCGATTTATATTTATGACCATTGCTGTGTCCCAAGGTCAGGTGATCATCTTTTGTGACCTTTACCCAAGCAAAGTCAAGTTAACAACCAGATTACTGACTTATCAACTACAGTGATTCACGTAACAACTGTGGCAAGAAAGGTCTTAAAATGAGGAAAAAGTCACTTAACAAATACCTCACTTAACAACAGAAATTTGGGGCTTAATTGTGGTCAAAAGTCAAGAACTACCTGTATTTTCAAATCAAGGCTAATTCCAGTTAATTTGACATGATTATTTAATAAATTGGTTTTTTTCTGTATTATTCTCTGTGGTTTCCCTAGGATTAATTAGGACAGCACTAATGAATATGGACAGAGAAGCAAAAGAATATTATGAAGTTATTATCCAAGCCAAAGACATGGGTGGACAGCTGGGAGGATTAGCCGGGACAACCACAGTCAATATTTCTCTCTCTGATGTTAATGATAATCCACCTAGATTTCCACAGAGTAAGTAGCGTCCATGGTTTGTATTTTGTTGTCCTCCAGCTTCTCAACGGATCTCTCAGTTTGGAGGCATGCTTCAGCTGATACGTTATTATTTGCTTGCTATTCAGTAAGCATTGGCTATAATATGAAAATCTTAGAGACATTACATAAAGAAGAAATAGTGGTTTTATTTATTTTGCATAATAAAGTCTGGTTTGTATTTATTTTATGTGTATCAGCATGTGAAGCACGTCAAAAGTAACAACAAGATAAATCCCTGCACCGAAAGCTTACAATGTAAAGTATAAGACAAAGAAGCAAAAGGTGGGAAAGATACATACAAAGATAATGATCCTGAAAAGGAAATTATGTCATAAAACATATTTATTCTTGTAAAATAATCTCAGTTACTGAAAAGAGTTCAGCATCCGAGGTGCTGAAAAAGAGTTTAGCCAGAGCTTGAAACAACGTGGAAGCCTCTTGCTCTTTAAGATATTTACTTCCCAAATATTTACGTGAAATATTTTGATCTGGCATGATGTGAAATTGTGCATACTTTTCTAGGAAAAGGAGGTGGCGTGAAACAGAAGAAATGTGGGGAAAGTAGAAGGAATTGTATATGCACCCTGGGTGACGCAAAAAAAATGATGATACATATGACAACAAGGAGTTAGGGAGAGAAGAAAAAGAAAGGAATGAAGGAAGTTAGTTTTGGAGGAGTGCAACTTGCCATAGCAATAGCACTTAGACCACTTCACAGTGCTTTACAGCTCTCTCCAAGCAGTTTACAGAGTTAGCATATTGTCCCCAACAATCTGGCTGCTCATTTTATCAACCTCGGAAGGATGGAAGGCAGTGTCAACCTTAAGCTGGTCAGAATCGAACTGCTGAACTTCTGGCAGTCGACAGTCAGCAGAATTAGCCTGCAATACTGCATTCTATCCACTGTGCCTCCACAGCTTCTTATGTCAAACCCCAGAGGCTAAAGGAACCATGGGACTGAAGGCACCATGAGAAGGTTGTGACCCTGAAAATCGAGAAATTAGAAATCCATAGTGTAATTTCAATTGTATTAATTGAAGAAAGGATCAGGGTTTTAAGAAGATGGTACTATAAATGACTGAGAGTTAAACAAAACAAAAGTGCCGAAAATATTCTGAACAAATTGTTCTTATGATTGTTACTGTTGTTCAGGTGATCACTTCTTTGATGTCTATTTACTATTTGGCCTGGATCAGTTAGGAGAGGTCATTATTACTATTACCTTTATTGTCAAAGTACAACATGTGTACAATGAGATTGGCTTTTTTTTAAAAAAAATATTTTTATCCTCCTCTTAATATCATCTGTGCCCGAAGAAAAATCGACTCCACCAGCAAAGCAGTCGTTCCCATGGTGACAAGTCTGCCCAAGCAGTCCCAGGACAGTCTCAAATACCAGACGCTGGGCCTAGTGAATCTTATATATGTGCATCTGAAAGACAGGCAGTGAAAACATTTCTGTTTGGGCAGCTTTGTCTTTGGGCCTAGACTCTAAATATGGCTTGGTTGCTGTCACAAGTATCCTTAGATGTTTTTCACCAGCCCAGGCTAGGCTAATCCTACCATTGTGGCAAGAAACAGCATCAAAGCCCAGTACAGCTACAGGGTTCCCAAGACCTAGTCTTACCCAATTTTCAAGGTTGTCCTAAGAAAAGGCAAAATGACAGGACTGTAAGCTAAAAAATTTTTTTGAAAGAAAATAGCAACCAATTACTTCCATACTGTTGTCAAAAAAAGCCATACAGATGTTTCTGTCAAGCAGTCAAGCAGGAGACAGACCTCTGTGTATGAATGATTACACAATTGCAAAAAATTTTTTTTTTAAATTTCATTTATTTACCACTGTTTCTCCCTGCTGTTGTAGCCCCATGGCTTATGATAATAACTTCATCTAATTTTTGTTACATGATTTTTTAAAATTCTCCCACTGAAATTTTTAGTAGTTTTAACTTGGCTTAGATTGTTTCCCAATTTATTTGTTGTTGGCAATCATGGTCTTTTTCTTATTTATTTCTCCAGAACATTATCAGATGAGCGTACTGGAATCTGCTCCAGTCAGTTCCACCGTGGGCCGTGTTCTTGCTAAAGACTTGGACGAAGGTATTAACGCTGAGATGAAATACAGCTTTGTGGATGGGGATGGACTGGATGTCTTTGATATTACCACTGATCTTAATTACCAAGCTGGCATCATCACTGTGAGAAAGGTAATCAATTTTGTTTCTCAAAAGTGTTCAAACACTTCTGAATGCAGCACTGTCTGAATATATGTGGCAAATCTCTTCTGGCCAGCTATTTGATTTATTGAAGTACTGAAACACAAACACACCATTGCAAGAAATAACTCTTTCTCCATCTTTCAGATTAAGTGCTGATAAAGTGAGGCATTCTGCATGCAGGCTATTAATTTGCCAAGGGTCAAACAAATTGCTTTCTTTTCTTTTCTTTTCTTTTCTTTTCTTTTCTTTTCTTTTCTTTTCTTTTCTTTTCTTCTTCTTCTTCTTCTTCTTCTTCTTCTTCTTCTTCTTCTTCTTCTTCTTCTTCTTCTTCTTCTTCTTCTTCTTCTTCTTCTTCTTCTCCTCCTCCTCCTTCTCCTCCTCCTTCTTCTTAAGCTTAAGGAAGGATCTGTCCATTACCATTTTATTTTATCCACAGTCTAAGTGAAGGATTAGTTTGAAAGGTAGTGGCCTATCCATGGTCACTAGAAAGCATTCCAGGCCAAAGTTCACTAGCTCTTGTCCAGAAAGAACATGATAGCATCAGAAGGAATGATTAGCATCATCAGGTCTTCCCTTCTGATATGACTGTGACTACAGTTTGCAAAGTTTTGGCAGGGTTAGATAGCAGTGGGAAATTGAGAAAGAAATGATCCAGACTGGGGGGAACTGATACAGTTTTAACTTCTCAAATTCTTGGCTACATTCACAGTACTAAGGAATTTGCATATATGTGTATACAATTTACATATTGTAGTTGTCACAGAGATGTCAATGCATGCTTACAATTTTCTATTAAACTTGGATGTGTCATTGCTTAGCACATGAATGTGAAAATATGGATAGAGAACAAAAATAAACTTCTTCCAAATAAGTTGTTTCTAAACCAGCAACTTCTGGAACTAGCAGGCATTTTGTTTTGATCAAGGTCTGTGCCAGTTCAAAGGATTCCATTTTGCTAATATTCAGCGAAGTATCCATTATGTAAAAGTAAAGAGCACATAACCACTGCATTCTTGGAAATTAAGTTACCAGCTGGAGGCCTCATAATGTTGTATAAGATCTTCGCAACCTCCATTTCCACATCTACTTATACAAAGATTCTTTGGTCATTCCTAGCACTTGCTTTGCTGTTGTCACGAGGATTTGTTTTAATTATCCTTTTACTGTTACACATAAAAAGCACAACATTACGTATCAGTGCAATACAATTATCGGTGTCATTTTCTTCTGAGGTAGAATATGCCCAACAAAAAAGCAAGAAAGCTCAGCGTGGAACAGAAATTGATCTGCAGAAGGGAAAGCCTAGCATGTTGCTTTTCATTTTATTCCATTTCTCTGTAATAAAGGCCCCTCTTTAAGAGTTTCAGCAATAATAATAGAAGGTTTATAAACTAACCAAACATAATATATTTGAAACTCATTAGTTTCACTGGAATGCTTAAGCATGTGCGTAACTCCATTAACATCAATGGGATTAATAGTATATAAGCACAGATGATTATAGCCATTAAAATGTAAAAATGTGCAGCCTATACACTATGCACTTCTGGTATATTCTTAATGTGATTGCTTCTACTAATCCTTTTTTAAAATAATATCTTTATTAAATTTCAAAGTCAAACATTAAAATACAAACTAACATAAATGGGAAAAGGAATAGCAAAACAAATTAAAAGTGACAAAGAATATACTGCTAATATATTTGCAACAAAGATAACCTCCAACTTTCTTTAAGTCTGGAGATAATAACAGTTCAACAACCTCTGTCTACAACTTTAACCTAATAATACCAATCTCTTAGAATACTAGTAACCAACTTTCTAAAATATCAGCAGTCAGAAAATTATTCTCCTCTTAATTTTACTATATAAAATTTAATATAAATTGAATTGTAAAATTTAAAAATGAATATATTATTATTTTCAAATACATCATTGGACAATAAATTGTCAAATGTGAATAAACATATATTTTAAAAAGCTACAATATTTTCCTAATCCAGTCAAATCTAATCTAATCCTGAAATCCTAATGTCAAAATTTGATTTTTCTCCTTGTCTTGTAAGAAATCTAAGTCTCCAAGTCATAAAAAAAACTTAGTCAAATCATTGTCTCTAAGCAAAACTATAAATTTTGCCATCTTGGCTATCTCCATTAATTTCGAAATCTATTCCTCCATTGTGGGTATGTCTTTCCATCTTTGGCATATAGCAACCTTGCTGCCAATGTCATATATAAAAACAAAGTCCTATGTTTTCTTTCCAGCTGCTCATCTGCTATCCCTAAAAGAGAATCTTCAATTTTACATCTATTTTCAAAATTTTCTGAATCCACATAAATATTTGATTCTAAAATTTCTTAGCTTTCCTACATGTCCACCAAAGATGATAAAACATTATTTTCTAAATGCTGGTCCTAGTAGAATAGTGTGGTTCATCAGAACTGTACCTGGCTTGCTTTTCAGCAGGAATTTATCAAAATCCATGCCGTTATTTTTTCATTAACAGAATGGAAAGAACTAGAGATTGCAATACATTTAAATAACAGAGTGAAGCAGACCTCTCCAACACAATGTATGGATAAGCTTAGACAGTTCCACAGTTTAGACTGAAATAGAAATTTAATTGGAATGCTTTTTTTAAAAACAATATTGATAAGTAGGAGGAAAAGGTTCATTTCAGTTGCAGAGATTGCTTTATAATTTGTCTTCTATTTCTTCCTCTCTCTTTCCAGCCACTGAGCTTTGAGACCAAGAAAAGTTACACTTTAAAAGTAGAAGGTGCCAATCCACACCTTGAAATGCGTTTCTTGAATCTAGGTCCATTCCGTGACACAACAACTGTGCATATCAATGTGGAAGATGTTGATGAACCACCAGTTTTTGAGCCTAGTTTTTATTTTGTGGAAGTGCCTGAAGATGTGGACATTGGGACCACCATACAAATGATAAACGCCAAGGACCCTGATGCGATCAACAATTCAATCAGGTTTTATTTTATTTTTTTCCTTAATCATTCTAATTGTCCATTATATGAACTCCTTGGATTTGTAGTTTGCTTGGCTAATACGCATTCACAATGACAAATGGAATATGATATTGAATTGTATATTGCTTGGGGCCAGTTTATTCAGCAAAATCATCATATTATTTGTTTAATTCTGAATCAACATTTATTCGGACCCATATCTTTCCAATACATGAAATCTAATCTACTACCATTGTAGTATAGATATCATGGAACTAGGGAAATACAGTATATAAATATCATGGCCACTAGGGATTTTCAAAGAAATTTTATCTGATGGAAACTTAGTTTGTGCAATCAATATTCTAGCTGATTGCATAATTTGTGCAATCCATCTCTTGTCATATCTTTGCAAGGCAAACATTTTATGTGGCTCACCATGTTGTCCCAAAGGATACACTCCTAAAAATGTACAAATCCCTAGAAAAGGGAAGAGTGAGAAATTAGAAAAAAAAATACTATTTCAATGTTAATAAATGGCTTTTGGAAATGGATAACCAATCTTTTCTGAAAAAAGCAACATTTTTACAAATCAAACAAAGCAAAGCAAAGCAATATTTTCTTCTTTGGCAGATATATCATGTCACTTTACAGTAATATTTTGTAGCTGATTATATTAAAGTGTTATATGGAATTTATTAACAAACTAGGGGTTGTGTATAAATTTAATAGAGAAGCCTTCTACATACAATTAGATGCATGGGCGCTTCTATGCAATCCGGTATTCTTCCATAATAGGATCTTTGTTATGTGGATATCAACTAAGGTTGCACATACAATTGTCTACATGTCAATAGGGGAAGAGGCTTATCCAGAGTGATTATATATTTTATAAGGCCTTTTTATATATGTGCATTAAGGTAATAAATTCCAGATCTAGAATATATTACTATAAAAACTCCACAAGATTCAGATGTTTCACTCCTCTTTCTTTTTTGGTATCCTTTAATTAAAATATCAACTTTTAAAATGAAAAAGAGGGGGGTGTTATGATTGTAAGAATTTTAGGGACAGCATTTGCAAGAGAAGATTAAAAATTGATCTTGAAAGATATAGTAGATTTACATGAAAAAAGATGATTTGTTAACTCAGTCCCAACCCTTTTAAGACAGTAAAAACAATGAACTACATATTAAAGACAAACTGGTAATGAAAGTAGAAAATAGATGTTAGATGATCCCAGGAGATGGGATTCTACATTTTACTAACTCAGTTCTCTATGTGTGTTTGTACAATTTGGTCTCAATTAATGTAGTTAATGAATTCCACAAAATCGTCACATTATTTGAATCTTGACTAATCAAAGCAATATTTCTGTGGAAAATTGGGTAATTGGTTCCAGCTCAATGGAAATAGACAATTACAATTTTTAAACATACATTTTATATATTTATTAATAAAATAATATATACCAGTAAAAAAAGGATATATATCCAGTGAATACCAGCTGATTCCTACATTCTGCTACAGTTCTTCAGAATTAGCCCCTTTTTTCAACCTTGCTTTCCTCCATTTTGCACAAACAAACAATGATTTGCATCTCAAACCCAAATTGCAACTGTGCATGTGCTAGCCACAACTGTGCCTGTGCATGCTAGCCTTACGCTAACTAATTTTTGGCTCTTATTAAATATGACCTGTTATCAACTTATAAATCACACTAAAATGAATTTTGCACTGTTTTAACTCACACTACTCACAACCTAGCTTTCTCTAAAAATTGTTCAAAAAGATAGGTGCACACTCTACAGATTTAGCGCAAGATAGACTTTGGGCTAAATACCTAAACACTCCATTATCAGACTTGTGAGATGAACAGTGTTCCCTTCTTATGATTTATTGGAAAGTACTGAGCCAGAGATGGAGTATAGGAGAAAGATTCTATTAACATAACTTTACAAAGAGATTAGAGCTATATTTCATATCTGGAATACCTTGCAAAGCTGAAGGTACATCTCTCCCCTTTGCCTTGCCAAGTAACTAGGGAGGGTCCTTTTTGAGATGTTCCCTGTTGTCCCATTCCTTCTGTGCACTCTGCCACTTGTCTCACCATTGCTTAATCTGCTGCTCTTCCTTTTGTCTCCCAAGGCCATTCTCATATACCATTATACAAAGTCTGCTTGCAGGTATCCTATCTTCTTATCTATTTAGCAGTTTGAACCTACTTTAAATGCTGATAGGTAGAAATATTCAACTCCAGACAAACTGAAATAAATAGCAGCAGCCTTAGAGGCAACACCATGATATTTTCTATTGCTTCCTACATTCAGAGTAAATTATGTACTTTACAAAGTAATACCATATAAAGTCAGGAAGTAAATTCAACATAAATTCCGTAAAAAAGCAATGAGGCCAAGATGGCTCATTCAGAACTATTTTTCTCTGAGCTAACCTTCCTTAAAGAATTTGGGGAAGAAATGACTCCATACACAAAATGTTACTAATTCCAAAAATTGGTAAATTAGTTTAGAAGACAAAGTGAGAAAGAAGTTTCTTGGATGAATAGTCTCCTGAAATTACTTTGTCCCCAGCAGTGACAAGCTTTTCTTGATGACAGTCAGCTAAGCAGAGAGTTAATTTGGAATTGTAAAGATCTTGGATACAGTCCAGCCAAAGTTAATACTTGTTTAGTTCCATTGGCACCCAATGGAATAAATGTAAGAAATGTGTTCTCACTTTAAACTTTGGCTCGATTGTGCTCTTATAACTCAAACAGTAAACTAACATTCTAGTCACAAAGTTGTGCTTGTTTCATAATACATCCTACAACTCTGCAATCCATGAAATTCCAAGAAATAACACTTAAAATCAAAGATTCCATAAATGTAAATAGATTGTTTTTAAAGGAACTGCATTTTACTGAAAATAAAATATGAATGCTACTGCATTCTGTTTTCAGTTGTTATAAAAAAATCTTTTACTATTGAAATGGTAAACGCTATAGTTTTCCTGTTAAAAAGGGACATGATACATTTAGAGAGTTTTGTCTAGTTGCCCTGCCTCGTTCTAAAGAGGCCATGATCATTTATTTTGAATATTCAACTTTAGGAATGTTTGTTCAAAAGTAAATTCAATTTTATTGAGTGGGGTTCATTGGGGATGAGCTATCGTCTAATATAGCTTTTTAAATTTATGTTAATTTATTTTATTTATATCTATATATCTTTATTATTTTGATAAATAAATCAAGATGACTAATACCTGGTACTCCTCCTTTGTCTTCCTATTTTTCCTACAACAACAATCCTATAGGTTAGGCATGACTGGCTCAAAGTCACCAGCTGGATTTCATGCCTAAGGAAGAACTAGCATTCAGAGCAGTGTTAGGATTCCACATTTTTTCCTACTGGTTCTATGAGACCGCACTTTGCACGCACATGCAGCACTCAGAAACCACTCTCTGTGTCAGCGTTAGTGTGGTGAGCTGTTTTTAGTTCAGCTGAGGCGCGGCAATCCGCTTTGCCACGCAAATCAGCTGAGCTAAAAACCAAGGGAATATAGGACAGGAAAGGGCAGGGGCGGAGGGGGCAGTCAGAGGTGATATTTGCTGGTTGTCCGAACTACTCAAAATTTCCACTACCAGTACCCCAGAACCGGTCCAAACCAGCTGAATACAACCTCTGATTCACAGTCTCCTGGTTTCTAGCATGGTGCCTTAACCAGTACATTAAAATGGATTTAGAAGCTGATGGCAGATGGTTTCCCTTGGGATTGACATGGCATAATGGGGAATTTCTTGTATCTGGGAGTTAGAATAATTTCCAATTCCTTGATTCTGTAATTACTGTGCATTCAGTCTTTCCAGGATTATGCAACAGCTATTTTATGCATCTTGATTCTGAACTATGCTCAGAGGAGTTTATTAGGGAATGGACTTTCATGTTTTACATTTTTAATGAAAACTTAAATGATGACTTTTTGAGTACACTGTAGAATTTGGTTTTGGTATCAGCAGATGCACTAATGGCTATTCATGCACAACTGTATGATTTTGAAACTACGCAGACTCTTAACTGAAACTATGTCATACTGAAAATATCGATGCTTAATTTGTAGAAACATTGTGGAATTGTATTGCATGAATAAGATTTCACGTTTACTGCCCTGAGTAAATTCATGAATATTTAGAAGCAAGTCCCACTGTGATTGGTGTGGTTATTTCATTAGCATGTTTGCATATTGTACTAAATAATGCTTTTTTCCCACTAATACACTATGAATATTAACTGCTTTTCGTGTCTCCAAAGGTCAATTACCAAACAAAGAAAGATATCTTAATTCTTTCTTAATGTTACCAACTGCTCATCTTAATTGTTTTCCATTGTCCTAAACTCTAAAAAAAATGAGTGATGCCTCTTATTCTTTCTCAAAGAGAGTCTAAGAAACATTCAATAAGTTTATATTTCTTAATTTAATATGAATGTTAACTTTTTACCCTTTTTAAAATTTAATAACTAGAATTAAACACTCTTCCTTGTATTAGTGCAACCAGCAAAGCACAAATATGTCTTTCTTTGCTAAAGGAGGTGAAAAAGTAGAATCTAAAGTGAACTAGCATTATTTCTTTTATTCCTACTGCACAAGTCAATGTTAAAAGATTTTTCAGGGATTAGTTGATTGAGCCAGTAAACAACACATATAAATTAGTATCTGAACTGAATTACTGTTAAGTCCACAGAGCTTAAAAAAAAAAAAACTAGTGATGAAACTAAATTACACCTTAATTTGCGATGGCAGGTTCTAACTACAACATTTTTTTTTAATGTGAACTTCTACAGATACTCCATTGATCGAAGCAGTGATCCTGGACGCTTCTTTTATGTGGACATTATAACAGGTGCTCTGATGACTGCAAGACCTCTGGATCGAGAAGACATTTCATGGCACAATATCAGTGTGCTAGGTGTGGAAATGAGTAAGGCAATCAGATTATTATTTATTTAAATTTATTGGCCACCCAACTCCAAAGGATGGTGTTTGTGTGTGTGTGTATGTGTGTGTTTCTGTATAGCAAGGCTATATCACTGTATATCACTGTATGCTTTCAAGAAGAGAAATGGTATAGATCAGGGTGTCAAACTCAGTTTCATTAAAGGCCGCATTAGGGTTGTGTTTGACCTCAGGGAGCTGAGTGGGTGTGGTTGGGGTGGGTGTGGCTGGGGTGGGCATGGCCACCTTGACATCCTGTAGCCTACTGCCAGTGAAAATGGAGCCTGAGAGGGCCCTCCGGGGCTCCATTTTTCACTGGCAGTGGCACCGCAGACCAGTCCTTCATTGTTTCAAGGGTGGCCCTATAGGCCAGATCTAAGCACCCCATGGTCTGGATCGCCCCACAGGCCTTGAGTTCGACACCCCTGGTATAGACTCTCCTGCTCAACCAGGGGGTTGGACTAGATGACTTCCAAAGTCCCTTCCAACTCTATGTTCTATTTCTAAGGTTATACAATTTTTTACCTTGCTGGAAAGAAAACAAGTACATTTATGCTCATAGTAGAAGAAAGAAAAGAAAGAAGAAAAAATAGAATCAATTCCCTTTTACATTTCTTTTTTTTCCCCAAAAAGATTTTTTTATTTTATATATACAATAATTCCATTCCATTTCAACCGTGTGTCACTAGGTATATATTTCTTGTGCTTACAATTATAATTAATGTTTTGCTTATCAATATAACAATAATCACATTTTCTTATACGTATTATCTAATACGTCTATTTTTCCCTTTTATATTTCTAATGAATGCTTCAATGTACATATGTTCGCTGAAACATAATACCAACAAGTCTGAACAGCACCATATTTGAGCCATGTCTGTGGGATACAGATTTGATCTTCTTCACAGCTATTCAGTTAACCCAGTCATCCTTATCTGTTCCAGTATTAAAGTAGCAGCACTTCAATTTTGTTTTCCTCCCTAATTCCAAACATTGTCCAAGGGCAATGTCAAGATATAGAAAATCTGTTAGGCTTTGTCACACATTATCCCAGAGAAAAGTCACTAGCAATGATATAACTGAGAAAGGAGCAATGCAGGCAGAAGAGGGATCAACAAAGGAGACATCACATATTATACCAAGCAGGAATGCACAGTACTTCCATTCAGCAGTGATGAAAGTCAAGCTTCAGACTGTATCTACCAATTCCTTTTCTCTTTCTTCTCAAGTGTCCTTGCCTCCGTAAAGCACAGTAAAAAGATGTGTTTGAGTTAACCTTAACTACAGTTAACCTGTAATTCCATCTGATCAGGATTTAAAACCAGCCTCTCAAAACCAGTTTTTGATCATTCAAACTTCAACTAAGAAGATATGTTGTACTTATGGTTAGAGAAGAGAAATAAGGTTTAATATGGAAAATAAATGTAAAAATATCTAAATGCTTTGACACAGCACTGTTTAAAAGTATAAATGGATATGCACTTTGAAAATAAATAAATTTAAGAAAAGAAAAGATGTATTTGAGTTAATCTTAACTACAGTTAACCTGTAATTCCATCTGATCAGGATTTAAAACCAGCCTCTCAAATCCAACTTTTGATCATTCAAACTTCAAATTAAGAAGCCAGCATATACTTATAAAACCCATGTGTGTATATGCAAATAATGAAATTAGAATTTAATCTATATACCCCTGGGAGCCCTACAAAGTTTGGTTACTCAAATAGTTAACATTCAAGGAAATTATGATGTAAGGGAAGTTTTGACGTTTTTTCTGAAATACAGTTCAGATAACACCTATCTATACATACCCTGTCCAAGAATTATTAGTTGCAGAACAGGGATGACAGAGTTTATCAGAGTAGGGAAAAAACCAATAAAAGAAGATTAGCTTCAGGGAATTGCTAATAACTTCAACCTCTGATTGAAAAGCTCTTTGATCAAACAATTGTTAGTTTTAATTGTCCTACGAAATGATTTTTTTAAAAAAAGAATAAATAAATAAATAATACGCCTAATCTGGGACAGAAAAAGCTACTTGCTAGGATCTCAGATACTTTCTAAAACTTAGTTTTTGGTTCATTTCTGCTTTAGAATTAGAGCAATATTTCTGAAAACATTTCCTTCATGAGTGGACTTGGATATCAAATCAAATCACCACATTAAAACAACTTACTACGAGCTTAATTCTCATTTTGCTATACGGTGGCATTCACTGTCAAAAAATGATATCAATATGGTGTGAGTTGCACAACTGCTCCTCAGCAGAGTATAGTGATTTATCAGCTGATACCATCTCCAGTGTTCACAGAAAATGTCATTAAAATATGAATTTCTTAGTTTCTGCTGATTTATTGCCTACTTAACCATACCATGAGATAATCCTATCATATTTTGAGAAGGAAAATTATTATATGGTCTTGTTACATCACATGGTGAATATGGTGTAGGAAAAAAAATCCTATTATTAAGATACTTAGACTGTTAAAACTCTATATTATTATCTTTTTGGTTTACAAGACTGGTAATAAGCTTCTGGCCAGCAAGGATTATGTTGAAATATCGCATTTAGATATTAACACCTTCATGTGGAAAATATCTAATAAACTATTTTCATTTGTACAATTCAAGAGAAATATTTATAATATTATGACATCAAGTCAGTACCCCACATAGAAGTAATAGGTTTTGAAAAGTTGTAATTCTTCTAATTTATAATTATTATGATTGGTTCCACAGTCAGCTAAATTTTTATCCACCTATTGCCTCCTTCCCAAGGACCTATTATTAATATTATTAATGTATTGGTCACCCAACTCCAGTTATTATTCTGTTTATGTAGTTTTTCCAAAAACTGTGTGCTTTCTTGGATACTACATTCCAAAATGCATGTTTCTTTCTGCATATTTCTGAGTTGAAACTGCTGAGTATTAGGAATGGTTCATTCCTACTAATCTGTGTTATGTAAAATCTTTGTTGATAAATCCTACCACTTGCTCCTATTATGTGTATGACTTCTATTACCCTGCACAGTCCTGTTATCACAAGGGCAAATCACAAACTGCCCAAGATGTATAAAGTTACATTAGTTTTAGAATTATTTTTTTTACTTTTTTTATCTAAAAATATTTGAAATAGCCTAACTGCAGTCTAATCACTGCTTAATAGTTAACAAAATTAAGTTATGGGGCTTAACATAAATCAGACAGACAGGGATGTTTAGCTATTTTACAATCCAAGAAGTAAATCTAATGCATAATTTACATTAAAACTGACAACTATATCTATATATCTAGTAAGTAGGTATAGATAAAGTTATAAGTTGAAAAAATGTGTCTATTTGTTTAATTATTTATTAAATTTAGATATCTCAGTGACTAGATGATTCTGGGCATTTTACAAGTAAAAGCTATAAGCCAGTGATGGGTAACCTTTTCAGCATCGAGGGCCCAAAGTGTGTGGATACATCCCCAAAATGCAATGTGCACACGTCCCCTGTGCATGCACCCCACCCCCTGCATGTGCCCACCCCATGTGTGCGCATGCATTCCCTGCGTGTGTGCTCCGCCCTGCGCATACTCGTGCATCCCCCACATATGTACCCCACCCCCACCCCCCTGCATGCGCACCACCCCCCCATGCATGCATGGCAGAGACCCAAAGACCAGCTGGCCGATGGGAAGCACGCGGCATGCACAGTGGAACCAAACTGGGGTGACAGCTCGCATGCCCACGTGCCATAGGTTCGCCATCATGGCTATAAGCCTAAAGAAATAGGATTAAAAACAGGGTTAAAAACAGAATTAAGAACAGGTTCAGAGCAAGATAAAATCAGAGGGAGCACCCTCAAGCCAAGGTTGCATGCTGTTCTTCATGCCAGTTGGCAGAACCAGATGTTCAAACTCTTCTGGAATCCAGAAGAATGGAAGCCATCTTCACTTCTGGGGGCAACATGTTGCATAGATCAGGGGCAACGACAGAGAAAGTTAAATTAGACGCCACCAATCAAAAGTCTTAATACAGTAAAACACTATCTACTGTATCTGGGCAGTGTATTCTCCAGAGTTCTTTCATGCAACTCAGGATTAATTTTTGCTTAGGCAGAACACCTCTGATATTAATTAACTCTTAATTGTCTCCTTTCAGACAATCCTTCACAGGTTGGCAGTGTTTCAGTAACAATAAGAGTCCTAGATGTAAATGACAACGTACCAGAATTTCCCAGGTTCTATGAAGCATTTGTCTGTGAAAATGCAAAAGTTGGACAGGTGAGAAGCTGAAACAGAATTTTATATTTAAAACTGGTACCATTATCTATGATCTTTAACTCCAACCTAATATTGTCTAGATATGAGCTGCGTTCTCTGAAACTTTGGAAATAGATTCCAAAGGTACAGTAGCTTATAACTGCAAGGAATGAGAATATAGCTACGTACGAGCACATGTTTGTCTCTTCCCATTACAATTTCAGTAGAATATAACACTATGTAATTTAGTATTTAATTTAATTATCTAATTTAAATATTAAATTAAATCCACTGCAATATTTAAAAGAGCAGCAAAGCAACAGTAAAATTAATTTCTTATATCCTCCAAACTGTGACGAAGGAAGCAGAAATGTTAAAATATATATTTTATAGCTGGAATATACAAAAAAGGGAGGAAGAATCTGAATAAAACACACACGATAGGTATGTAAAAGTAACTCTTCCTTTAAATAGATTTACATTTTGTTCAAAAGAAATCATATTGATCAGTCCTTCCACGGTGTCAACTAAGAGACATTTCTAAAGGTTGAGTTGGTACATTTTGATAAAGGATTTTAAATTTAGGGCAGCTATTTCTTTCCAGCAGCACATTAATTTCAAGCTGCAGACTAAACATGATATGTTTAGGAGTTTGGATCCTTGCTAACCACCTGCCCTCTAACCTAATGTTGGTTTTGTAGTCCTAGTTGTCCTGAGTTTTTGTCCTATTTCAGGAGATGGGGGAGTTGGCTCAGGTTTCAGCTCGTCTTCCCCTGCAGACTCCAAAGGAGGCATGACATATGGCAAGCTAAATTAGAGAAACAATAATATTGACATTTACAAATAGTCCTCAACTTTTGAGCCCCAAATTTATGTTGTTAAGTGAGACGTTTGTTAAGTCAGTTTGCCCCATTTTATCACCTTTCTTACCACTGTTGTTAAGTTAGCAACACGGTTATTAAGTGAATCTGGGTTTCCCATTGATTTTGCTTATCAAAAGGTTACAAAAGGTGATCACATGACCTTGGGACACAGCAACAGTCATAAGTATGAGTCAATTGCCAAGCTTCTGAATTTTGATCACTTAATCATGGGGATGCTGCAAAGGTCGTAAGTGTGAAAAACAATTATAAGTCACTTTGAACAGTCAGGATTGAGATTTTTAAAATAGTGGTTAAAAAAAGTATACTGTTGCAGTAATACATTTGTGTGTCTTCCCAAATAGATTTCAGAAGAAAAGTGTATTCTGTGCATGTGATCAAAATTTACTTGAAAGGATTTTGAATTTTATTTGAAATTACTTGAGATTTAGAATAAACGTATTGAAATCAATGTATCCCAAATAATTGATGTCCCATTTTTAATGTCTTCTCTAAGTATATAAAATTGCATTCAACCTATCAGATTGTGGGTTATTAGTCAAGAATCGATTTTCATTGGGCCCAACCTTATCTTCACTAACCGGAAGCTTTTTCCCAAAATATAGAGACAGAGAGAGGGGGACATATTTAAAAGACTTGTATGACCATCCATCTTATTTGTTACAAGTTCAAGTGGCTCATAAAACCCAAAGAGTTGGACCTAATCATATGCCCTGTTCCTGGAAGCCTTGACCAACCCACAAGGGGCAGGAGTCCAAAGCACAGGTGGCAGAGCTCAGAACAGCAAGGACCTGGTCCATTTCCTCAGATTCAACAATTCAAATTTTTCCCGCCTGTTTTGGTCAGTCGCAATATATTGCTTCATGTTTTGGAACTCCTCAGTAAACCAAAGTGCTTTGTGAGGTCTGCAACCAGAGAGCATCCATGCAGGCACATTCCAATCCAGGAGCCTTGCCATGTACTTGTTCCAAGCTACAACCAGAGCATCCACTGAACCACATGCCAGAGCTTCAAGAAAAGAACCCAGTTGTCTTCAAAACTGCATTTGGGTCCATCAAATGCCAGCAAGGACAGGGTGACAATGTCGAGTAGTGTAGTGTAGTGCAACATAGTGTAGAAAAGTATAATATATAATACTCTTTTCTAGCCTTACTAGCTGATCTTTTTGCACTGATTATCTGTATACAAACCACGTCCTCTTTCACTGAGATATGGACCATACAAATTTGTCCTTCTTCCATGAAGCAAAACAACTCCTGAGGAGATTGGTTTTTCCTAACCATTGATCCCTGTGATATTTTGATTGCCCTCGTAGCTCTCTGCTTCCTGTTCAAATAGTACTTAATGTAGTATTTAAAACCTACATTTCTTTTGCTTTCGGATTAATTCTTAAAAGTGTTTATCTCCACTGGAATTGTCATTAATCAATTGTTTTGTTCTTCTGTCCTACAGCTGATCCAGACAGTAAGTGCAGTGGACCAAGATGACCCACAAGAGGGACAGCACTTCTATTACAGCTTGGCTCCTGAGACAGCAAATAACCCCAATTTTACTCTTAGGGACAATCAAGGTAATTGAACTAGACAGCAATTTGTTTGGCTAATTAATGTCTTCTGAAGTGAGTTAAATTGCAGAAGCTCTGTTTAAAACTCCTTCATGAGCCAGCCATTGCAAATAATAACAAACGTCACCTTATTCTTAAAAGCAGCCATGAAATAAATGTTTCATTTTGTTTTTAGGAAAGTTACAAAGAATTTGTCTTGTATGTCTCTGTGCAGCAATACAGCCTTTTCTTATGAGAAACAATAACAAAATTGTGCAAATCCAAAGCTTTTTATCATGTTGTAGGTATTTTCAGTAATAAATCGCTGGTGAGGCAGAGGGGAAGAGAGGTCCAAATGAATATTGTTTCATTTCTTTTTCTCAATCCTAAGTTTTCTCTGGACTTTCCCCAAACACAGAAAAGGCCATTGCTTATTATTTCAGTTTTCCTTCCTTTGGGTGGTATCCAAATCAGAAAGGGGACTTCAAAGAAAATGTGGGAAAATTTCCTATGTCTGGCGCACCTCCTCCTTAATGAAGCCTTTTTTTTTTGTCTTTTGGCAACTCTGTACAGTGGTACCTTACTACTCATCATTAATTGGTTTTGAGAGGCACAATGAGTACCAACAAATTTTTGCCATAAAGAAAAATGTAGTGTGTCATAAGACTGACAGGTTCTAGCTTGTGCGTTGAGTACTGAACAAACAATACTGGGACAAAATGTTCATTTCAAAATGCGTTGAGTTTCAAAGCAGTGTAGTCCCAGGAAAATATGCACTTGAATTTAATAGACACAGATAAGGTGCAACTTGTCAACACCTCCTTAATATCTCCTTAACTTTTATTTTCCTGGAAATAGTACACAAATGCTGCATGAACCAAGAAAAAGTTTCATCTTCTTTTAGAGAAGTCAATCAGGTGTAAAAAATATATTCATGTCCAGGGGTGGAATTCAATTTTTTTAACAACTGGCTCTGTGGACGTGGCCAACTCAACATCACTCACATCGAGGCACGCATCTCCTCGCCTGGCTCTCATGATTGTGGGGATGCTGTAACAGTTGTAAGTGTGAAAAATGATCATAAGTCACTTTTTTCAGTGCCATTGTAACTTTGAATGGTCACTCCACACAAGCAAAGTACCAGCAAAGGAGGGGGAAAAAAACTCCAGAGAAGTTCCAGAGACAGGAAGTCTACTCCTGCCAAGAATGTAAAAAGGATTAACAGAGAGGCAATTTCTGTAAGCAACACTAGAATGTTTCCTTCCTGCCTTCCTTACAGGATTAGGCCAGTAATTTGTTCTGACAACCAGTTCTCCGAACTGCTTAGAATGTTAACAACCGGTTCTAGCGAATAGGTGCGAACTGGTAGAATCCCACCCCTGCTCATGTCCCTTTCAAAAGTACCTTTTCAGTTCACTTCTATTGCCTTCCCTTTCTTTTGTAATTCCAGTTTTCCCCAACTTGTAATGACATTTTTTTTACTTCTGAAAAAAGTAAAAAGTTTCTTCAAGTTCCTTTTGCCTAGTTGTAGTTTTTACTTTTTTTTTAATTTCCAAAAATATATTATGCAACCAAAAGTTTTTTTCTTCAGTCTAGTGACACCTCCCTCTGTTGAGTGGATGATAGATATTCTTTTAACTCAGTAAAACAGTTGGGGAAATGAATGAGCTATTAATGTAGAAAATGCAATAAAAATAAGCAGCATTATAGCATCACCTAATGGTGAACATTATTTCAACAGCTGGAGAAGCAAGGAAAAAGTGAATTTTACAAAAAGGAGTTCCTTGAAAATGTAGTACTGGTTGCTTTGGGACATATTACTCACAAAATCAGTTTTTCCACATAACCCCATAGTCTAAAATTTGAGTTAGCATATTGTTTCAATTTAATTTTTTTTAAAAATCCCTTTGCTTTATAAAATGGACTGACTGGTTTGCTGAATTTCTAACTTCTCCACTACAGGCCTCACCATGTAATCAGGCAGTGATTATTCTGTGTGTTCAGGAAGCCGCATGCATAAAAATTACAGATTCTTTTCAGCCTGTTCAATTCAGCTTCGAAAGGATTTGGTAAAGGACATTGTAAGGTTCCAAAAACAGAGACACCCTGTGGTTCTTCCGAACAGATTTCTTTATTATTCCTCACCTAAAGACAAAATCTGGCCAAACTAAAGCATGGTACCATCCTGCACAAATCATATACTCCGGGGACTATTAGGAAGGAGTCACCTTCTCCCCTTTTCTCTCACACAAATGATCTGAACTGAGTTGTCTTTTGGAATGCACTGCCTACCTCCTGGAAATCCAGATCACATTCCACCACAACATATTCCCATGTGCACCCACAATTAGAAGTTCACATTTAGCTAACTTGGACTTATCTCAAAAAGCTAAGCAAGAGTTTTTGGAAAACATTTCAATATGGTGCCAAGAACATTTCATAGATGTTCTCCATGAGAAATTAAAAAAAAAAAAAACCTATTTTTTTTCTCTAGCTCTTTTTTTCTACACTTATTATTATTATTATTATTAAAACTTTTATACCGCCCCCTCACCCAAATAGGGACTCGGGACAGTGAACAGCCACAATAAAATACAATCGATATAAATTTTAAAATGAATTAAAAGAGAATTAAATGCACGCTGTAATTAAAAATAAAACCAATAAAACCCCATTAAAAATAAGATTTAAAAATTAAAACCCTACTAATGGGACTAGGCCAGACCAGCCTGCTGAAAAAGGTGGGTCTTCAGTGCGCGCCGGAAGGCCCATGGGTCAGTGATGGCCCGTATCTCCATAGGAAGCTCATTCCAGAGGGAGGGTGCCTCCGCAGAGAAGGCCCATACCCTCGGAGCCGCCAGCCGGCATCGCCCAGCTGGCGGCACCCCGAGTAGGCCCACCCTGTGGGAGCGCACTGGCCAGTGGGAGGCCGATGTTGTCAGTAGGCGGTCCCATAAGTACCCGGGTCCCAAGCCATGGAGCGCTTTGAAGGTGATCACCAACACCTTGAATCGCACCCGGAAGGCCACAAGAAGCCAATGCAGCTCGCGCAGGAGCGATGTAACATGGGAGCTCCGAGAAGCCCCCAAGATCACCCGCGCAGCTGCATTCTGCACCAGTTGAAGCCTCCGGATGCTCTTCAAGGGGAGCCCCATGTAGAGAGCATTGCAATGGTCTAGGCAGGAGATGACGAGGGCAGAAGTGACCGTGCACAATGCACCCCAATCCAGAAAGGGCTGTAACTTGTAGATCCGACGAACCTGACAAAAGGCCCCCCTGGCGACGGCTGCTATATGGTCTTCTAATGACAGCCATATGTCCAGGAGGACACCCAGATTGTGTGCCCTCTCCGTGGGGGTCAAAATTTCTCCCCCCACGGCCAGCGATGGAGTAAGCTGGCTGTATCTGGGGGCAGGAAACCACAGCCACTCGGTTTTGGTCGGGTTGAGCTGAAGCCTGTTAAGACCCATCCAACTCCGCACGGCCTCCAGGCACCGGGTCATCACTTCAACGGCTTCGTTGGGGTGGCCTGGGGTAGAAATGTATAGCTGAGTATCATCAGCATACTGATGAAACTCTACCCAAAGCCACGGATGATCTCACCCAGCGGCTTCACACAAATGTTGAACAGAAGGGATGAGAGTACAGACCCCTGAGGGACCCCACAGAACAGAGGCCTTGGGGCCGACCTCTGCCCCCCTGCCAACAAGAATTGCAAGCGGTCGGAGAGGAAGGAGGAGAACCACTGCAACACAGTGCCTCCCATTCCCAACCCCCCCAACCGCTGCAATAGGATACTGTGATTGACAGTATCAAAAGCCGCTGAGAGATCTAACAGGACCAGGACAGAGGAGCAACCCCTGTCCCAGGCCCTCCAGAGATCATCCACCAACGCAACCAATGCCGTCTCCGTGCAGTGCCCAGGCCTGAAACCCAATTGGAGAGGATCTAGGTATACCGTTTCCTTCAGGTGCTGAGGGAGCTGTCGTGCCACCACACTCTCAACAACCTTCGCCACAAAGCGAAGATTGGAGACCGGACGATAGTTAGATAACAGAGTTGGGTCCAGGGACGGTTTCTTGAGGAGGGTCCTCACCACCGCCTCTTTCAAGGTGGAGGCAAAAACCCCTCACTCAAGGAAGCATTGATAATACCCTGGAACCAACCTCGTGTAACCTCCCGGGGGGGCAAAACCAACCAGGAGGGACACGGGTCCAGTAAACATGTGGTGGCGTTAAGTCCACCCAGAATCTTGTCCATGTCCTCTAGGGTCACAGGATCAAACTCCCCCCAAATGACCTCACCAAAATCCGCCCCCGCCCTCCCACCCAGAGTTGCCCAGTCAGAGTCCAGCCCGTCCCGGATCTGAGCAATTTTATCCTGCAGGTATCTAAAAAAATCCTCAGCCCGTCCTTGCAAGGGGTCCTCCCGCACTCCCACCTCCAAGAGGGAGTGGATCACCCTAAACAGGGCAGCTGGGCGATTATCTGCAGATGCAAAAAATACAGAAAAGTAAGATCGCTTTGCTGTCTTTATCGCCACTAAATAGGTCCTAATATAGGACCCCAATAGTGTTCCGTCAGATGCGGAGCGGCTGGTCCTCCAACCACTCTCTAGGCTTCTTTTTTGGTGTTGCATCCCCCTCAGCTCCTCGGAAAACCAAGGAGCCGATTGGGATCGACACCGGGTCAGAGGCCGCAAGGGCACGATCCGGTCAAGGGCTCTGGCCGCCACCCTATCCCAGGCGGCCACCAAGTCCTCAACCAAGTCATGTGTGTGAGACTCGGGAAGTGGCCCAAGCTCCATCAGGAACCTCTCTGGATCCATCAGGCGCCTGGGGCGGAATCATTTTGTAGGTCCTGCCTCCCCACAGCGAGAGGGTGCAGAACGGAAGTCCAGCCGAAGGAGCGAATGATCCAACCATGACAGGGGCTCTATCAAAACGTCCCCTATACCCAGATCATCCTGCCACTGGCCAGAGACAAAAACCAGATCCAAGATGTGACCCCCAGTGTGTGTGGGATCCTGAATTAATTGGGTCAGGCCCAAGGCTGTCATGGAAGCCATGAACTCCTGAGCAGTCCCCGAGGCCGCGCCGGCCGAGGGCAGGTTGAAATCCCCCATGACCATAAGCCTGGGGGTCTCAACCGCCAAGCCGGCGATGACCTCAAGGAGCTCAGGCAGGGCCGATACCACATAGCAGGGAGCCAGGTATGTGATCAACAGGCCCATCTGAACCCCGGAACCACACTTCACGAAGAGGGATTCACATCCAGTCGTCTGAGGAACAGTGGATTCCCTCGGACATAGATCTTCCTTAATAATCACCGCAAACCTCCCCCCACCCCTCCCCTGGGCCCTTGGCCGATGAAAAACCCAAAACCCGGCTGGGCACATCTCCACCAGGGGGACACCCCCCTCCTGGCCCAACCAGGTTTCAGTAACACCCGCCAGGTCCTGCTCCCCCCTCCAAAATCAAATCATGAATGAGGGGGGTTCATTAACTACAGACCTGGCGTTACATAACATCAGCCGAAGGCCCGGAGCCCTTAACCATTGTTCCATAACAACCTTACTCAAAATGGTGCAAATCAATGTCAGATAAAGGTGACATATTTAATTAGTTTAGTTACCTTTAAATGGCAAAACTGGAACTTTTAGAAATGTATAACTTTTCAAGAAATGGAGTGCCTTCTCACATCATCAAGACAGCAATGAAGTGCCCAGATTTATTATTTGGAAATTGCTGTCAAGATTGCAAGATATTGCTTTGCTGGGACATATTTGTGACTCTTATTTTCTTTCCTTAAACTTACACTGCTGATGAGCTTGAAAGAAGTCATCATTAAAAGATTTGCGTTTTAAGTTCATTAGTACTTGAGGGGGAATTTTCTCCCTTTTGCCTCTTTATTTGAATATCTTAATTAGGAAAGACAAGAGAGGTTTATTGTCAAAAAACAGTTTTCAGGCACATCAATTTTTTTAACAGGCGGAAGAATAAAAGCTTCTGTATCTGCTAGTTGGTGCCATTGCTTTCTACATTCTTTCATTATTTTTAACAGGAATCTCAGAATGATGGGTATGCATATTAAGAAGATTAGAATATATTATAGATTATATATAGATTTGGTAGATAGATGGATGGATGGATGGATGGATGGATGGATGGATGGATGGATGGATGGATGGATGGATGGATAGATAGATAGATAGATAGATAGATAGATAGATAGATAGATAGATAGATAGATAGATAGATAGATAGATAGATAGATAGATAGATAGATAGATAGATAGATAGATAGATAGATAGATAGATAGATAGATTATATAGAATATTCTATAATTGAATAGAATAACAGAGTTGGAAGGGACCTTGGAGGTCATCTAGTCCAATCCCCTGTCTAGTTATCCAACTGGTTATCCAACATCTTTTTTAAAACTTCCAGTGTTGGAGTATTCACAGCTTCTGGAGACAAGTTGTTCCACTGATTAATTGTTCTAACTGTCAGGAGATTTCTCTTGAATAGATTCTGAATTATTCTGATTAGAATAAAATAAAAAATTAAAATGTATTACAACATAGTTATACAGCTAAAGTTCAATCTACCATGTTGGTTGATGAACCTAAAGCTCCCAAAAACTTCCAAATGGTTTCATTTTATAAGAAAAGAGCACAAGATGTTTAAACTGAAATTCTGAAATTTAATGCACTGTGGTGTCTTAGGTATCCCTATTTCACTTATTCTTTCTCTCCTTTCTTCTCCTCCCTCTTTCCTTTTCAAGGCTCGCCATCTTTTAATTCGCTTTTTTTGTTCAATTTTCTTATGTGCAACTAAGTTCATCGTTTGAAATACAGGTGAAGGTCTCTGCAAAAGTCAACAAAATCACCTGGCTAGCAGGAGGCCATATCAATTGAGCAAATAAATGTGTCATAAACAAGGATGGAATTCAAAAATTTTACTACCAGTTCTGTGGGCATGGCTTAGTGGGCATGGCAGGGGAAGGATACTACAAAATCCCCATTCCCTCCCCACCCCACTAACCTGCTTTCCAGCTCCGTTCTCCTGTGCAGGGCAACAGAAGAAGACCTAGTTGATCAGCTGGGACTCGGGAGGCAGAGAATAGATGGGGGTAGGGCCAGTCAGAGGTGGTATTTGCCAGTTCTCCGAATTACTCAAAATGTCCACTACCGGTTCTCCAGAACTGGTCAGAACCTGCTGAATACCACCTCTGGTCATAAACAATAATAATAGCATCCATAGCATGGATATGAACAAGCCAGCTTCCAAAGACAGAGAAACAGTGTCACTGAAAGTCAAGAGTGACTCACAAACAATTGCATATTCCAAAAGTAGTTATGTTGCACCTGTAGATAAAAGTCATCATAATACTGTAAGTTTATACAACTAATCCAAACATCAGTTTTGTAATATGTATATTTGATAGTTTTGCACTGTGAATAAGTATTGGGTCTTTCTTTCTTTCTTTCTTTCTTTCTTTCTTTCTTTCTTTCTTTCTTTCTTTCTTTCTTTCTTTCTTTCTTTCTTTCTTTCTTTCTTTCCTTTCTCTTTCTCTTTAGACAACACAGCTTGGATTTTAACCAAGAGATCGGGCTTTTGGCAACATGAGCAGAATACCTTTTACCTTCCCATCTTAATAGCAGATAATGGACATCCTGTGTTAAGCAGTACTGGAACAGTAACCATTCATGTTTGCAGTTGTGATGAAAAGGGCCTTGTGATGTCCTGTAATGCAGAAGCTTACATACTTCCTGTCAGCCTTAGCAGAGGTGCTCTGATTGCCATTCTAGCTTGCATTTTTGTTTTGCTCGGTAAGTATACATACCATCTCATGAACAGATTCTTCAGGCGAAATAAGGGAAGAGGCAAGATTTGTTGGGTTGTAATACCGATCACAGCAGGTAGTCCTCGATTTACGACCACAATCGAGCCCACTGTTGATAAGTGAAGCCTTTGTTAAGTGAGTTTTGCCCCATTTTATGACTATTCTTGCCACAGTTGTTAAGTGAATCGCTGCAGTTGTTAACTTAGTAAGACAGTTGTTAAGTAAATCTGGCTTCCCTTATTGACTTTGCTTGTCAGAAGGTCGCGAAAGGTGATCGCATGACCCCGGGACACTGCAACCGTCATAAATACAAGTCAGTTGCCAAGTACCTGAATTTTAATCATGTGATCATGGGTATGCTGCAGTGGTCATAAGTATGAAAAATGGTCTTAAGTCACTTCTTTCAGGAGTGTTGTAACTTTGAATGGTCACTAAATGAACTGTTGTAAGTCGAGAATTATCTCTATAGCAGTAGCAATTTTGAGGAGGGAAAAGTAGACCTTTTTGATTACCATTACGTATAAAATATTTCTTGCTGATTAGTCTTGAGTGAAGAAAAATTGCTAAGTATTTCTATTTCGTTCACTACCTTTAGTTCTGGTGCTACTGATCTTATCCATGAAAAGACACCGGAAGCAACCTTACATGCTCGATGAGGAAGAGAATATCCATGAGAACATTGTCCGATATGACGACGAAGGCGGTGGGGAAGAAGATACAGAAGCTTTTGACATTTCTGCCCTGTGGAATCCCAGAGAGGCCCAAGTGTTCATGAAGAACCGACAAGACATGATGCCAGAAATTGAAAGCCTCTCAAGATACGTTCCTCAGGCCTGCACGATGGACAGCAGTGTTCACAGCTATGTGTTGGCCAAACTCTATGAAGCAGACATGGACCTCTGGGCACCTCCCTTTGATTCCCTCCAGACCTATATGTTTGAAGGCAATGGCTCAGTGGCTGAATCACTCAGTTCCTTACAGTCTGTAACTACGGACTCAGAACAGAGCTATGACTATCTGACAGACTGGGGACCACGCTTCAGGAAGCTGGCGGAAATGTATGGTGCCACAGAGGGGAGTGGGACTCTTTGGTAACAAAAAGAGCCAAGTACTTGATACTCAAATGCCGCCATCTAAACTTGTACTCATCTGATATGTGACTTTGGTGGGATGGCCTCCTACAATTAGCAATATGATGCTTGAGGGAGAATGCAGAAGAGTTTGAATAAATCATAGCACTCTCTGGATCAGCTTTATGAAATTACTTTAAGCTACATTTGTAAACGGTGATAAACATGAGAGAAAGACAGGTGGGAAGAATTTCATGGGATTTTTTTTTTTTTCTTTCAAAGACTACACCTGAACATTCGGTTCTGGATTAGAATGACGTTATTATCTGGCTGATTTAAAATACAAGCACGCACTCACATCCATGGACCACCGATTAACTTTTTTACATCTGCGTGTAAAAATCTATATGTTTCAATTCACATGGAATTGTGGGTAGAAAGCCGTTTCTAGTAGATGATTTCCTCCACTTTGTTTGTAAAAGAAAAATTTGTCAGAGAACATAGAAGACATCAATAAAACAGAACATTTTTTTTACCTGCAAATCCTAATGAAGAGGCTGAAGAGGAAAAGGCTTGATTGAAGCGGGAGAATGAATGACCCATTATTACTAATATCAAATTAATGTATGCGGAGTCTCCTCAGCTTTTTAAAACTACGATTCAAAATCATAAAAAGAATGCCTCCTTTCTGCACTGTAGATACTTCTTCCACGTGCCAAATGCAAGAATCAGATGTTACCAGTAAAAGCCAAATAAAGTTTTAATTTCATATCTACATGATGTTAGAGGGCCTTTCCCAAGCTAGTCAAGATCAAACTGAGGGAAGTTTACACTGTAGGTGACCTACTTGAACAAATGCAGTATTATAAAGGAATAAAAGGATGTAATAAATATTCCATATATAAGTTTTGTATATTTGTTAATAATTTTGGTAATAAATATCATGTACTGGATGCAGTACCTTAGAACTCTTTTAATAAAATTTAAATTGAAGGAAAAAGAATCTGCAAATGATCTTTTGTTTGTTATAGCTAAAGAGCCTCTTGACCAGGGCCATTTCAATTCCTGTTCCACGTTTGTTTCTAGCTTGGCTTTTCCCAGACATATAGGAAAAATTACTTCCAGAATTCCTATCCCTACCGTTTACTTTGGCATACTGGAAACTGCAGTATCAACACTACACATGATCTTAATATTCTGCTTCCCACAATGTCTAAACCAGTATCTGGTGAGACAAATAAATGCATCGCTCAAAAAAAAATATTTTAAAAATGTACATGCACCTCATTGAGATTCCATAGCCTTTTATCAACAGCAATCTATATTTGATGTAGACCTTCCATGCCTCCTACTTCTATTACATCCTATTTTGGGATGAATCGTGAAGATAGAGCTCAGTAGAGAAGGTTCTAATGTAGGAAATCTGAAGCAAAAATAGAAGAGGAGAACCAGCAATAAGGTGGATGCCAAGATTCCGGCAATTCAAAAGAATCCAAAAAATTTATTAGGAGCAACATGTCGGCATTATCCCAGTTGAAGCCAACTCTGACACACGTAATTCACAGTCACTTGTGACCCTGTTTCCCCCCCTCCCCTGGGTGTGTCATACATCAGATTCTCACACAAAGCATGTTCATGGGTTGGGTGTCATCAATCACAATGTCCAATGAAGGATTTTCGGAGGCAGAATATCTGGTATCTTAGCTACAATCTTTGTAAAATAAGCATGGAATGTATTTCTGGTTCCCTCCCCCCCCACACACACACACACACATACTTATGGAAACAGGCATCCTTTACGAGTTGACAGTGGATAGATTTAGTGATAGTGATGATAAGTACATCATTGGAAGTCCTGAAAGACTAGGTTTGGGACAGATTTGTGTGCAGAAAATCTGTGTGGTTCTCAACGAATTGACAATGACTTGATGGCACCTTATCAATTCCATGCTGCTCTGAATTATGTCATGTAAGGAAGACATTCAATACTCTAAGGCAGCGGTCTCCAATCTTTCTGGCTGTGCAGACTAGTGGAGGGAGGGTTCTGTGCAAGCAGTGTGAGAGTATACACACACACTCATGCAACTCCATTTGCACAAGCAGCAGGAATACGTGCCTGCCGTTCACACAAATGGAGCTCCACACGCAGGCACTCACTCATCTGCACCATGCATAAGTGGAGCTGCGAACACATGCACACTCGCTGACCGCTTCTATAGCCCATTTTTGTACGGGCCGCAACCCAGTAATGGGCCACGGCCTGGGAGGTGAGGACCCCTGCTCTAGGGCAATTCATTTCAACTAGATCAGGGGCTTCCCCATTGACTTTGCTTGCCAGAGGTCGCAAAAGGTGATCACATGACCCTGTGGGACACTGCAATTCATAAATATGAGACAATTGCCAAGCATCTGAATTTTGATCACAATTCCATAGGGATGCTGCATTGATCATAACTGTGAAAAACTGTCTTAAGTAATTTTTTTCAGTGCTATTGTAACTTTGAATGGTCCGTAAAATAACTGTTGTAAGTCTAGGACTACCTGTACTTTTCTACTTTCATAGATTGTTTGCTATATATTCAACTAACCTTTAAAATACAAGGTAAAGCCACACAAAAGCAGTAAAAAAATAGCAGCAGAAAAATATTCTTTTTGACCACAGATAATCAGGTATCTTCATCAGTCTCCTACAATTTCATGTTGTTCCGAGTAGACTTCTTTAGGGAGCTTATCTATGGTTCACTCCAATTAGTTCTGTTCCCAGAACCTGGTGAAGAAGAGAAAAGTTTCACCCCACACAATCACAATTGAATACAATCAATATTAAAAATTGCATGGCAGTCACTAATGTTTTCTATAAGGATCTTGCTTCGGTAGCTATTTTTGCTGTATTCATAAGGTAAAATAACTTTTTTAAAGTTTTTTTCCACATCAAACAGGATTGTTCTTAAGAAGCAAATTTTCTGTATTGTCTCAATTGTTGGAGAATTGTTCAGAGCTCAGTCATAATCTCATTTTTTTTCAATTTTTTTTAACCCAACAGCATATAATATATACAACTACTTCATGAAGTATGTCAAAATGAGAAATTACTGAGGGAGAATTATGATTAGATTCTAGTTTATTTATTTATTTGATTTGTCAATCGCATACAAGATAATAGGTATAAGTATAAGCATGAATAAGAATATAGGAAATAGGTACGAATAAATGGGGACAAATGGACAGGGATATTAGGCACAATTGTGCACTTATGCACGCCCTTTAATTTAAACTGATCCCTTTTACGTTCAAAATTAGATTCTTAAACCAGAATTATGATCCTAGTTAACAGACTTACAAACAGCTCAAGTTTCATTTTGGGCCCAACAAAATTCTGGATTTAAGCTGATTGGAGTCATTCTTAGCCAAAATGTGGCTATCAAATAACTACTGCTCCCTTCTCTGATCAAACAGCTACTGCCCTACTTATTTAAGTGAAAAGGTTGCTTAGTGAAGCTAATATGATCTTACTTCGGCTTTCCTTTTACAGATGGTCATAAATTCAAGGACTAGTCAAAAAGTTACTTTTCCTCCCCACTCCACTAAACTGCTTTCCAACTCTGTTCTCCTGTGCAGGGCAACCAAAAAAGACCCAGCCTATCAGCTGGGATTCAGGACACAGAGAATAGATGGGGGTAGGGCCAGTCAGAGGTGGTATTTGCCGGTTCTCCAAACTACTCAAAATTTCTGCTACCGGTTCTCCAGAACTGGTCAGAACTGGCTGAATACCACCTCTGACCTACAGCCTAACCAGATTCTTTTGTCTTTTAACTGCTCCTTGTTTAAATTATTATTGCTGTTGTCTTTGGTTTCCTGTTGGCCTTGGCTTATTTTATGTATTGAAACCTACCATGAGATTCATAAAGAGTATGGAGAGTTTATAAACATCTTAAATAAATCAATGGATAAAATGGCTGGACCTGTTACTTTGGAATCACAGACTCTTACGTAAAAGGTTGACTTTGGGACTTTTTATAAATGCCTGGATTTTTATTTTTACTGATGTACATTGCCACCCAGTGGTAAAATCTTATATTTTCCCAAGAATATATATTTTTTTATAATTGTATACCTTAACAGATATATGCCACAGTACCCAGGAAGGATTGGAAAAGGGAACCCATCCCTGACATGCTTTATCAAGACACAGTTTAATGAAACAGGAATGATATAAAATATTGCTTTCCTATAACTGTTATAAACATTTGTACTGAATGATTTGCAGAGTAATCCTATATTTCTGTTTATAATGTTTTTATAGGATTTATAGTACTTAACTTGCAGATACCGGTAGTGGGAACAGAACATTATTCCAATGGAGACATTCATTAATCACTCCCTTCTTCATTTCAGTAGCTTTAAATTCATTCTGTAGCAATTCTGCATCCATTTTGCTAATGAAACAAAAATGCCAATTTCTTTGCATTGCCACATTTTTTTATTTTGCTTTTCTCTAATTCAATGGCTGTATTTGCCTAATATGTACATTTTCCCAAACATTATTTCCTGAATATGAATTCCACATGTTTTCTCTCCTACATCTATATTGTAACCTTTTTGAGATGCATTCCCCAAAGTCTATTCTTAATCACCAAAAGGTATCTTTTCCAAGTTTTGCAAAGCAGCTTGCATCACTTGGAAAAGATACCTTTTGGTGATTAAGAATAGACTTCAGGGGATGAAAGATAGATAAGCTCATCAATCAAATGAGATCAAACAAATAAGTCCATTACAGGTGGCATATAATTTCCTACACACTGAGATGGATAAAAGTATTGATTGAAATCAAGCAACTTTAAGATTGTGATTACTAACCTAGCTCCCATAAAACGTGGATGCATTAGGATTCCATTCCAGAATATAATCTAGATTTGTGACCATATGGAGAAAAATCGAGGCTGTTAAACAGATTTCCATAATGAATTGCAACTGTTTGTAGTGTATAAGGCCTGTACTCGAAAAAGGGAGCAGAGCAGGAGCAGAAAAAGATATTTACAGTAATTCCATTCAAATGAAATTACAAGTAAATGAAAATTAAAAGTTCCAGAAGGTGGCAGCATCTGCCTGACATTGGCTGAGCAAAAACGCTTAACCAGGTTGACTCTGGTTAGTATTGGATGGAGAACACTCCAGTGCCTACGGACACAACTGGAGAGTTATCAAATATTCTGGAAAAAAACATGATAAACCACTCCTTTTGCCAACAAAATTGTGTCCGTATTAGCATGCAGTCCCTAGGAATCAAGAGCATCTTTTTAATGAATCACTTAATATTAAATAACTTCAATTATGACTTTGATAGGCACACTTGGATTATATGAAAAGACTGTGTAGGAAGTTTCCCCCCCTCCCCAGAGAATGAAATATTTGGTGGGATATTAAAAGAGGTGGAATTATATTTCCCCAAAGGAGAAATTGAGAAAAAAAATCTTAACAAAGGCAGTTCCAAAAAATCTTAACAAAGCAGCTCCAAAACCCTCTAGCAGATGCCTGAAGACTTTAGAGATGGATATTTTGTGCCCAGTAAGACTGGGCCAATCTATTCACAAACAAAACAATTTCAGCTCCAGTTGTGGGATTAAGAATTTGCATTCCCCCCATCCAATTCCTAAGGACAGGACATGACCTTTTAGATAGTGGTGGGATTCAAATTTTTTTACTACCAGTTCTCTGGGTGTAGCTTGGTAGGCATGGCAGAGGAAGGATACTGTAAAATCTCCAGTCAGAGGTGGTATTTGCCAGTTCTCTGAACTACTCATAATTTCTGCTACCGGTTTTCCAGAACTGGTCAGAACCTGCTGAATACCATCTTTGTTTTTAGGACATAATAGGATTAATCACCACCCATTAAAATAGCAAAAAGACACAAAAGAGCCCCTTCATTGCACAATCCCAAGAACAGAAACCTATAAAGATCCATCCACTGATTCAGACATTTTATCAGCTGTCCCAGAACTATGCTGTTGTTGGTTCTGCTTATCATTAAACAGAGTCCTTTTTTCCAATCAGCCTCCATTTTATTTCCAGCGCCTTTCTCCCAGCTTGGAACCAGACCGGATTTTTCTTCCTACCACTGCATATGCCTGGGACTTGAAGTTATGGATCCATGTTCAGTTTCTTGCATCTTGAAGTAGGGTTGAAAATGACACTTTTCTGAAACTCGCATTGGGGGTGTCAAACTGGTGGCCCACAGGCCAGACGTGTCACGCACAGGCCAGGCCCACTTCAGCTCCACACGTGTGGGTCAACAATAAAATAAATAAAATAAAATAAAAAGTCTTGGAGTACTTTCAGACATCTTAAAGCCGCTTGCAAAGGGAACTGATTCACATAATATTCAGTCAATACCATTGCTGAATGTATGTGATCATACTGGGACATTTTTTTTACCTGCTCAAGTCATACTAATTGATTGATTGATTGATTGATTGATTGATTGATTGATTGAAGGCAGGGAACTCTTATTTGCCCCAAGTTTTATTCAGATCTCAATAACCAAGCATCGTACAGTTCACCTGCCAGCAGGGAAGGGCATATTCTGATTATCTGTTGATTCTCTACATGCACCACAGATTAACATTATTTATATCCTAGCAACTTTAAAAGTCAGACCAAATCACTTAGGGCTGTCTGCTTTGTTTCAAATTGGAATCAAACTTAAACAACCAAAAGCCATTTAATCTGACAGTGCTTTTAGTGTTACTTTAGATATAACAGGTACATTATGTTGACAAGGAAAGAAGTACATTGTAGTGCCAACTCTGCCTCTGTAAATATAAAACATGCAAAATAAATAAAGTGTTCTTTTCAAGTCATTTTTCTCCCTTAGTATGTTAAGATACATATCTATGCTGCTGGCACAGCAGCAAGTTTAATTACTATATCTAATCATTTGCCCCAAACCACTAATGGAATCATGTTCTCACAATGAATGTGACTTCACCTGCTGTTTTTCAGCTTTCTGGGGCATTGCAAAAAAAAACAAAAACCTGGGATTTGTAATTAACAGAAGATCAGCAGTATACTTTGCTTCCCTAGTTCATGAAAGGGGGGAAACTAATTTAAATAAGATATATATATATACATATATATATATATGTATGTATATATTTATATATGTATGTATATATGTATATATATATATATACTTTGTGTTACAACACCCTGTTAAGCCCCAATTAAGGGAGAAAGCATACTGCTTTCTTTTCTGTCTTTCGGCTCATCACCAGAGACCATACCAACAGAAAGCTATTTGTTTCGTTGTCTTTTCTTTACATGTGTGTAAGGTTTTTAAGCTGATAATTTTAAATAATAAATAAGGGAGACTAGTATAGATCTATTTCGAGCTAGTTAGCTCTCTTCAGCTAGCCATACCCTTACTGGGATTCGAACCAGGGAAGTATTACATGTGAGGCAGTTGTAATTGCCACTATACCACTGGCTCTCTCCTTATCAGCAGAAGCAGGGGAATAAGTATATACTTTGTGTTACAACACCCTGTTAAGCCACAATTAAGGGAGAAAGCATACTGCTTTTTTTTCTGTCTTTCGGCTCATCACCAGAGACCATACCGACAGAAAGCTATTTGTTTCGAAATCGAAATAGATCTATACTAGTCTCCCTTATTTATTATTTAAAATTATCAGCTTAAAAACCTTACACACATGTAAAGAAAAGACAACGAAACAAATAGCTTTCTGTCGGTATGGTCTCTGGTGATGAGCCGAAAGACAGAAAAGAAAGCAGTATGCTTTCTCCCTTAATTGTGGCTTAACAGGGTGTTGTAACACAAAGTACATACTTATTCCTCTGCTTCTGCTGATAAGGAGAGAGCCAGTGGTATAGTGGCAATTACAACTGCCTCACATGTAATACTTCCCTGGTTCGAATCCCAGTAAGGGTATGGCTAGCTGAAGAGAGCTAACTAGCTCGAAATAGATCTATACTAGTCTCCCTTATTTATTATTTAAAATTATCAGCTTAAAAACCTTACACACACACACACACACACACACACACACACACACATATATATATATATATATATATATATATATATATATATATATATATATATATATATATATGGATCTTTGGTTCTTCGGGTTTTCTCCCGCTTAGAATTAGAAATATCTAGGCGACGTTTCGATGAAGTCTCATTCATCATCTTCAGGCTTGCGATGATGAATGAGACTTCATGGAAACGTCGCCTAGATATTTCTAATTCTACGCGGGAGAAAACCCGAAGAACCAAAGATCCACATACAAATACCCGCGAAAACCTCCGAAAACACATGTGTGTGTGTGTGTGGTGTGTAGTGTGTGTGTGTGTGTAAGGTTTTGAGTTGATAAATAATTAAATAAGGAAGACTTATCAGCTCAAAACCTTACACACATGTAAACAAAAGACAACGAAACAAATAGCTTTCTGTCGGTATGGTCTCTGGTGATGAGCCGAAAGACAGAAAAGAAAGCAGTATGCTTCCTCCCTTAATTGGGGCTTAACAGGGTGTTGTAACACAAAGTAGATAGATAGATAGATAGATAGATAGATAGATAGATAGATAGATAGATAGATAGATAGATAGATAGATAGATATAGATAGATAGATAGATATAGATATAGATATAGATATAGATATAGATATAGATATAGATATAGATATAGATATAGATATAGATATAGATATACACACATACGCTACGCAATCTAAAACCATCTCTATCTATTGGACCGGATGGAATATGTGCCTACTTCTTAAAAAAGCTATCCACTGCCATAGCAGGACCTCTAAGCATAATCTTTGAAAAATCTTTCAGGACCAGCTCCTTGCCTAACCTATGGTCACAAGCCACAGTCATCCCCATCTTCAAAAAGGGAAACCCCAGCCTAGTTGAAAATTACAGACCAATCTCTTTATGCTGCGTCACCTGTAAAGTCATGCAATAACATTGTCTTCTGTAAAATTGATATGTATTAGATCATTGTAGTTGTCTGTGGTTCAACTAGGAAATACTGGGCATGATCCATTGCTGTTTACAAATACAGAGCCAAAGAATGTGTTAAAGAGGTTGGCTTTAATAGTGTCGCACACAACAAGGGCTTGGTGGTGCAGGCTGTTAATCATCTAGCACTTAGTGCAAGCTGCCTGCAATTAGTGCAGGCTCGAATCCCACCAGGCTCAAGGTTGACTCAGCCTTCCATCCTCTTGGGGTAGGTAAATTGAGGACCCAAGATTGTTGGGGGCAATAAGCTGACTTTGTAAAAAAATGCTGCTTGGGGGGCCAAAAGCCCTAGTAATAAGCAGGCATATACAATGGAATGAAGGCTATTGCCGAGCACTTAGCATGGTGCTCCATAGACTGTAAGCCACCCTGAGTCTCCGGAGAAGGGCGGCATATAAATATAATAATAAAATAAAAATAAAAACAAGGTTAGTCTATTAAGAAACAAGTTCTTGAATCATATCAAGATGCAGAAGGCTTATTTAATATCTAAAAAGCAATCTTTTTAATGAATCCTGTCAATTTAAATGGTCATCCAGTTTACCAATCCAATTCTATCAGGCGTTAACAACATATTTTAAAAAATTAAAAATCAATTTTAACAAAGGGTTAAAATAAACTATAGTGGTCAATAAGGGTTAACCTAAGTAACAAAACTACAAAAACTTCTCACTAGGACACTTAACATCTTGACTTCCAGGTCCTGGAACCCAACTAGATCTTTCTGAAACTCCAGCAGAGTTGAGGCCAATCTAATCTCGATGGGTATAGTGGATGAAGGCATATTTCTGTGGTTTCATAAGATGACATTCTTTAATGGAAGAGTCCTGCAAATAGCCCAGCCTTATAGCATGAAGGGTTTTATAGGTGGCAACCTCTAAAATCCTTCACCTTGAATTCCAACTGGAAGCTCACTGAAGCAGCTGCAGCAATCTGAACAGTCTTCCAGAGTAGCACCATGCACAGCACTAAGGAGATGACCAAAGGGTGAGCAACAGTGACAAGAAGAGACATAAATAATGCATATATAAAGTTGTGCAGAATTCTTCTCCCTTCAGTTGCCACTTGCTCTTTCAACAGGAGTCAGGAGTCCAAGAGAACCCCAAGTAATGTCGCCCTATCCAAAATCAGACGCAAGAAAAGCTTGGATCCAAAAAAATCTAAACCCACAGCCTTTTCTTCCCCACTGAGACACAACCTCCAAATCATCACTTAACTCCAGCAAAAAAGTTAAGCTAGGAATGAATCATCAGCATATTGATGACACCCTACGCTGTCATAAAAACCTGACCCAACAGTTTCACGTGGATGTTAAATAGGAATGTTTACATCACATAGGTTAAAGAACTCTAAGCATCTAAATGCTTTCAAAGTATCTATATTTCATAAAGGAAAAAAAGGAAAAAGGAAAAATAATTTCATAATGAATATATAATATTGGCATGAATTCCTCACTGATCTCAAAGATACAAAGAAGGATTAGACCTGGTTCCTAGTTAGGTGTAACGCAACAGAATATTTCAACATTGTATTTGAGACTCTAATAAGTCACAAAATCAGTAGCAATGGCAGGACAATTAACATAGATATGTCTGTGAAATCACCAGGAGTTGAACCTAAAATAAGAAAGGTTTTTTTTTAACTTTATTTTTATTAACAAAAAGCACTAAGAGTTATAAGAGATATGGGCCCTATCATGAAATATTGCAGAGTGGCACACTCTAGATAATAGCTATTGTTTTATTTTGTCCTTCTTTTCTTGTTTTTCTCCTCTCATTCACCTGGGTGATACTATTGGACTATTGACTTTACAACAATAATGGAAGAAGAGAAATGAATACTGTATCTTGCAGGTTTTTTTTTTTCAAAAAGCGATCAGAACATCAGGCAGACTGGAACAAGATTGCCCACTACCTGAAAAAGCCACGTCATTTGAAATTGTTTCCATTTTAATGCAGTGTGATATATGAAGTGTTTTCCCCCCGCCAAGACCTTGAAATAGTTTCTGTTGTAGAGTTCACACTATTAATGCAATGCAACTGAAATAGTAGATATTCTTAAACCATCAGCCAGGCTAAAATGGTGACTGTATTTGGAAGTGGGCGGGGTGGGAGTTCCTACGTCCTTGACACCTGCTGGCAAGGGAAAAACTCAACATGAATTTAGATTCTTTAAAAAAAAAAATCCATTTAGGTATGGACAACTTGATTTATCATACTGTGCGCAGAGATTAATTTATGCCAGAGCTCATGCTGTTATAACATCTGCTCACAAAAGCAGCACTTAGCTCTAGAACACAAGTAGGGTTGTAGAGGAGTTAAGGACTTGCAGGCTGGATGGTAATTTTCAGCATTTTATTGCCCCAGAAAATAGAGCTACTAAGAGGTAGAGAGTGAGGGGAGATGGCATCTAGACCAGAAGAAACAGAGAAGTATAGTTGGTAACTGTGAATAGTCAATAAATGAGGAAATTGCTAAACAAGGATTACCTGTAGTAAAATACACTGTATGAAAAAGTTTAAAAGAATGGGATGTCCATCATGGATCTGGGAGAAAGGAAAGAAGAAACGAGAATGAAAGAAGAATATCTGCTCTAACAGAAAATATAAATCCTATACGGAAAAGTATTTGAAGAGAGATGAATCACTCAAAGTAATGAATAGGCAGTGGACATAAAGAAAGAGAATCTGAAAACTGCCTGAAACAGAGTGAAGAAACATATGTTTACTCCTGTCGTAGAAATATGTGGAATTATATTACAAATACAGGTGAGTGGCGTGGTGGCCTAGAAGTGAAGATACTTACCTACTTGGAAGACAGATTGAGAGTTCAATTCTAGGTAGTAGATGTTAATCTATCACAGAGGTGGTACTCAGCAGGTTCTCACCAGTTCTGGAGAACCTGTAGCAGAAATTTTGAGTAGTTCAGAGAACTGGCAAATACCGCTTCTGACTGGCCCTTCCCCCATCTATTCTCTGCCTCCTGAGTGCCAGCTGATTGGCTGGGTCTTCTTTTCTTGCCCTGCACAGGAGAATGGAGCTGGGAAGCAGGTTAGTGGGGTGGGGAGGGAATGGAATTTTGCAGTAACCTTCCCCCAGGAGTGGGATGGAAATGGAGATTTTACAGTATCCTTCCCCTTCCATACCCACCAAGCCATGCCCACAGATCCGGTAGTAAAAATATTTGAATCCCACTGCTGACCTATCAGGACACAAAGAGCAAATATCTGCTGTGAACTCCATATAGGCATCAGGAAGGGCAACCAGCCAGTAAAGGCTCAGCTCCATTCAGTTGCCCTAACTCCACTCTGAAGCAAAGGATAACAGGGTCATAAAAAGAAAAAAAAATTACAAATATAGGTGGTCCTCAACTTACAACAGTTCGTTTAGGATTAGGGTTAGGATTACAACAGCATTGAAAAAAGTTACAGTATCCCCATGGTCATGAGATCAAAATTCAGAAGCTTGGTAACTGATTCATATTGTAGTGTGCTGGGTCATGTGATCCCCTTTTATGACCTTCTGATAAGGAAGGGATGCCAGATTCACTTAACAATTATGTTACTAATTTAACAAGTGTAGTAGCAAAACAGGTTGTAAACAGGGCAAAACTCACTTAACAAATGTCTCATTTAGTGAAAGAAATGTTGGACTCAATTGTGGTCATAAGAGGATTGTTCTGACCCAACCGGGTTCCCAAAGAGCAAACACAGACAAAGGCAGCAGCCCCCACCTTTTAAGGTTTAATCATGAATTCTATTCCTTCACAGACAAAAGGCTGTTTTCCACTAATTAGCTCTGACAAGAAAGAGCCTTGCCAAGTTGTTCATCAATGCTGCCAAAAACCCAGAGATAAGAACTAATTTACAAAATTCTCCAAACACGAACTAAGAGGTCCACAAGTTGAGTTTCAGAGCTTCATTGCTTTCTGCAAAGAACACTTTTCCAAACCTGGCTTTTATCCTCATGAGGGAGGGGCCATTACCTTGCAGCCTTACTCCCGAGTTGCCTGTGCTGCTGTATTTGTTCTTTCCCCTGAGCAATCCTTCGTGCATGTGCACTTGGCACAGGCTCCTCGGGAACCTCCTCATCACTGCTGCCAGCCCCCACAATTTCTGAAGGCAGCAGTCCACTCCCTGATGGTCCTGGCCCCTCATCAAAGTCTTCGCTCTCCTCAGCCATCTGCACCTGCTGCCGGCTAACCACAACAAGGATTACCTGCATACCAATGAAACATATATGGCACGATGAATGAGAAAAATCCATGTAAGAGAATGACTGCTGCAAAAAATGAGGAAGAAAGTTATGGTCCTATGTATCAAGAGAGACAAAGATGATACCAAACAATGGAATGGATAGCAAGAAACTTCTTTTATTGTCTTAGGAAATAAAAATGTCTTCTGAAGTGGGTAAAAAGTGCTAATTAAAGACACTCCCGCAGAGTTAAGTTATGAAATTATTTGGGATAAAAGTGAAGTGCCAAAGAAGTATTTTAAACATTTGCATGGGAATGATAATGATATGCCAAATGCTATTAATGTTAACGTACAAGAAAAGCTAATGAAAAAGCAGTAATAAATGTTGTGGGAATGTTAAAAAATGTTAAGCCTGCAGACTAACGATATGACTGAAGAAACATTGAAATAGAGATGGGGTTTGCTTGGTCTCATTGAGTGACCTCTTACATCTCTCTCTCCGTGTTCTGCAAAATGTTTGTTTCATTTTGGTTTGTCCTTTTGAGTTTGTGTTGATTCCTGACAACTGCTTAGACTAGCACCTACAGTTGCTGACCAAATTTTCAGAAATGGTCTACCATTGCCTCCTTCCTAGAGCGGAGATAGAGCCTAGTCCGAGGTCACATCGTTGGCTTTGTATCTAAGAGAGGACTAGGACTAGGACTCATATTCCCCCTTTTAGACAACTTTTGCCCAGTGTCTTTCTTTCTTTTTTAAGAGACTGGAGAATTCACTTTATTAACAGTAAATGTACAACTTGAGGAATCTTAATTATTAGAATTAATTACTTATAATTAGAATTATTTGGATCTGATATGAAATCAATGGGAAGGAAGGAAGGGGGAAAGAAAGGAAAAATAGGAAGGATAGATAGATGGATGGATGGATGGATGGATGGATGGATGGATGGATGGATGGATGGATGGATGGATGGATAAATGGATGGATGGAATGAAGGAGGGAAGAGAGAAGGAAAGAATGAAGGGGGAGGGAACAATAGAGAAAAAAGAAAGAAAGGAAAGAAGGAAAGGAAAATAAGGAGAGAAGATGGATGGATGGATGGATGGATGGATGGATGGATGAGTGGGTGGGTGGGTGGATGGATGGATGGATGGGTGGGTGGACGGGTGGGTGGGTGGATGGATGAAAGGAGGGAGGGAGGGAAGGAAGGAAGGAGAAAGAACAATAGAGAAGGAAGGAAAAACAGGAAGGAAGGAAGGAAGGAAGGAAGGAAGGAAGGAAGGAAGGAAGGAAGGAAGGAAGGAAGGAAGGAAGGAAGGAAGGAAAGGAAAAATAGGGAGAGAAGGTGGATAGATGGATGGATGGATGGATGGATGGATGGAAGTATCTTTCACTTCCAAGATAGGGAAATTTTTGGCAGCCAGTAATATACTTTTTTTTTCATTTTTGAAACTGCCAGGAGGGATGTTCATGAACTAACAATGAAACAAAGGAAATGGAGTGAAATTTTCAAACTTCTAAAACAAATATGGAATTCCATGCAAATAGACGTCTTTATGCCAGGAGTGTCAAACTTACATCATCACGGCAGTGTCACGTGATTTTTGGGACTTTTTTCCCCTTCGCTAAACTGGGAGGGATGGGGCCAGCATGTCATGCATCCGGCCCGTGGGCCGTGAGTTTGACACCCCTGCTTTACACTTATCATGGGCTCAACTTTCTATATTACTGATCTAAAAAAGGGCAAGAGGAACACACCACTATAACTTCGAAACTTGCTATCAATTTTGGATACTATGACTTTAGAGAGCACCCTGATCCTCACAGAAAGGAAGGAAGCTGTGAGGTGTCCCTTTTTTAAAAAAATCCATATAGATAATGTAAAGGTAGTCCTCGACTTACAACAGTTTTTTTAGTGACTGTTCAAAGTTACAACAGCACTAAAAAAAAATGACATGATCCTATTTCACAGTTATGACCTCAGCAGCTTCCCCATAATCACGTGATCAAAATTCAGAGGCTTGGCCACTGACTCATATTTACGACCGTTGATGTGTCCTGGAGTCATGGGATCACCTTTTATGACAAAGTCAATGAGGAAGCCAGATTCACTTAACAACCGGGTTACTAACTTATCAACTGCAGTAAGGGGGCAAAAGCCACTTAACAACTGTCTCGCTTAACAAATTTTGGGCTGAATTATGGTCATAAGTCAAGGACTACCTGTATTTTTGCTACTATAGCAAACAGGAAAAGAGTGGAAACCAACAAGCAAACCTCAGACCAGGTGATAGATTACCTACAACTCCTAAGAAGATGACAATTGTGCATATTTTTTTGGAAGAAAAATCTATAGATTTAGCTATCCTTCTTCTATCACTGCTTCTCTCCTGCTCGTTCCCTGAAGTGTTTGCTTATCTCACCTTCCCCATTTTTTAATCAGCACGTCAAGAAAACCCAATTAATATTAACATCAAGAAGTCAGATCACACTGAATGATTTATTAACAACACAATATTTTAAAAAATAATAGTAATGCACGTTGTTGTGTCCATGCCGGTAGACAAAACCAAGAAAAAGGGTCTCTAAAGGTCTTAGAGAGGGACGTAGTGGCTCAGTGGCTAAGACACTGAGCTTGTTGATCAAAAAGGTCTGAAGTTTGGCGGTTCGAATCCCTAGTAACGGAGTGAGTTCCCGTTACTTGCCCCAGCTTCTGCCAACCTAGCAATTCGAAAGCATGTAAAAAAGCAAGTAGAAAAATAGGGAAATTTTGGTGGGAAGGTAACAGCGTTCCATGCGCCTTCGGTATTTAGTCATGTAGGTCACATGACCACGGAGACATCTTCAGACAGTGCTGGCTCTTCAGCTTTGTAACGGAGATGAGCACCGCCCCCTAGAGCTGGAAAGGACTAGCACATATGTGCAAGGGGAACTTTCACCTTTACCTTTAAAGGTCTTAAAGGAAGAGATGGGTTATCCTATTGGTTGTTACATCAAATGGCCTGTAAGCAAAACCACACTGTAATCCAGCCTTCCAGTAATGGGGTATGGTGAGAAGAATTCTCAGGAGCACATTAACATTCAACAAAGAAAATGGCTCTGTCTGCCTCGTTAATCATTGGCACAACAGAACCAATTTCCTTGAATGTTATTTTGGTATCAGCACATCATTATCCCATAACAAGAAGCTTCTCAGTTATCATTATATCTTGGGGGTAGAAGTAATTGGAAGTGAAGTGAATACTGTAAAATTGTTTTGAAGTGATACTTTGAAACCCGTGATTGACATAAATAGTTGCTCATTATGTTTAATTCTCATTACAATCTGTTTAAAACTGCCGGGGAGACAGCACTGCATGCGATTCAAAATCAGTTACGCAGGTAACAATATTATTAGAGCAAGCAAATGGAAAGAAGGATGAGATGTTGAAATCATTAAAATCTGCAAGTTGAGCTTCCCCCTCCCCCTGAAATGAACAATGGAAAATATGCCTCTGAAAAGGGTTTCTTTTTCAAAGTCTCAGTAAGTGGGAATCAGAAGGGAATACGAAAATTATCCCATAGCCTTCACTATGGTGCTAGCCTAACATTTCTCAATTGTCAACTCCTTTAGTGTTAACTGTCAATCCAAAAGGCAAATCCATCACATCCAAAGCTTCACTGTCAATATCAACAATTGTAAGGCTGCAGGGGTACTTTTTGTCATTAGTTTGGTCTTTATATTTAATCTTAGTCCTTTTTTTTTTACTGTGCTCCTTGACTTTCACTTCTGATCATTTGCATTTTTTAAGCTATCAGAATATATTGTCACCAGTAGAGTGCAGGTTACTACGTAGGTTTTCTTCTTCCATTTTTGAGACTTTGTTCATCTTTTAGTCCAGCCACAATATATATATTCAGTACATAGGTGGAATAATTAAGGGGAGAGTATACATCCTCGTTTTGTTGCTCTGGTGACCTGGAGCCAATCTGTTTCTCCAGGACTGTGACTTTCTAGCCTCTTTGTAGATTGGCATGAGTATAATGAGATGTTCCATGTTCATAAGGACATGGCAGAGTTTGACATGGTTGATCCAGTCAAAGACCTTTCTATAATCAACATATTGGCTTCTTCAGGGGTGGGATTCAATTTTTCTTACTACCGGTTCTGTGGGCGTGGCTTGGTGGGTGTGGCAGGGGAAGGATACTGTAAAATCTCCAGTCAGAGATGGCATCTGCCGGTTCTCCAAACTACTCAAAATTTCCGCTACCGGTTCTCCAGAACTGGTCAGAAGCTGCTGAAAAGCACCTCTGGGTTTCTTTCTGAATTATTTGGCTGTCTCAATTAATCCACCTGCATTTTTTTAAAGTCAACTTGAAAATCTGGAATCTCTTTCCATCCACGTGTCTAATTTGTGTTGTTGTTGTTGTATTTTGCTTGCATGTGAACGTACCCAAGAGGGGCACTCACAATCAAAATAAGATTGTTTTTTTAGCTTTTCAAACTCAAAGCCCAGGGGCCGGATGCAGCCCAGGGAGTGCTTAGATCTGCCCAATGGTGGGATTCAAATTTTTTTACTACCGGTTCTATGGGTGTGGCATGGTGGGCGTGGCATGGGAAGGATACTGTAAAATCTCCAGTCAGAGGTGGTATTTACCTGTTCTCCGAACTACTCAAAATTTCCACTATTGGTTCTCCAGAACTGGTCAGAACCTGCTGAATATCACCTCTGGATCTGCCCCCCAGGGCTGCCCTGAAAATAGCGACAGACTGGCCCAGAATGCTTCTGCCAGTGAAAATGGAGCTCGGCAAGACAGCCCTTCCGAGCTCCGTTTTCATGGCAGAGGGTTGCGGGAGGCCGTCCCAGATGAAAACAGAGCTCAGGAGCCTGTTTTCACTGGAAAAGCGCTTGGGCCACCACAGGTGCCCCACCCAACATGAGTGACATCATGCTGGCCATGCCCACCTTGGCCTCCTAAGGTCAAATGCAACCCTGATGTGGTCCTCAACGAAATCGAATTTGACACTCCTGTTCTAGAACATGAGCATTACCAAGAAAAAGACTTTTGTGCCTGCAGTTTGGCAGTTTGATTCTCATCGGCTCAAGGTTGACTCAGCCTTCCATCTTTTTGAGGTGGGTAAAATGAGGATCCAAATTTTGGGGGGCAATATGCTGACTGACCACTTAGAGAGGGCTGTAAAGCATTGTAAAACAGTATATAAGTCTAAGTGTTGTTGCTGTGGGCAGGAGGGAGATTTCCAGATGCCACACAGCAAATCAACAAGCACACACCAAGCTGTCTCTCTTCAATCCAATGGGACTTAGCCCTTCTGGTACTGAAAGAACAGGCAACAATATTTTGCCTTACCAAGGACCATAGTTTATGTGCATGGGATTGGAGGTTCAGAGTTTCTTTCTTTTTTTTAACTGTGACTTTTCCTATTTGAAGGCTTATTCTAAGTGTGTGTGTGTGTGTGTGTGTGTGTGTGTGTGTGTGTTACCAATATAAAATTCACAGTTTGAAACCAAAACGTTGGAAGGAACACATTTCCTTTATGCTCTTCTTAAATCAAGAGTCTTCAAAATTGGCATGTTTAAGACTTGTGGACTTCAACTCCCAGAATTCCTGAGTTAACATGACTGGAGGAGGAATTCTGGGAGTTGAAGCCCACAAGCCTTAAAGCTGTCAAGTTTGAAGACCCCTGTCTTAAATGCTCAGGCTTTTCACAAAGCCTACTACAGGGGCCTTTCATGTTGAAGCACAGTTTATGACTATCAAGGAGGAGGAATTGGTTGCCCTGCAGCTTTGAACATCTGATACTATTTTAATTACTCCTCAAGAAAAGACACTGCTATTCTCCCCATCATCGTCGTCATCATTTGAACCTTCTGCCTTTTGTTATTGTTTTGTTTTCTTGTTCTTTTATTTTATGTGTATATTTTAGACAACAGGTTTTGTTACATGTTGTGCAAATTGTTAATGATATTAACCTACTTTGAGGTCTTCATAACAAAGAAAATGACATAGAAATATGCTAAGTATGAAACTGTACTACCTGTTTTCAGGCTTCAGAATCAAAAAATATATTGAGGAAAAGAAAAAAATGACTCAAGGCCATGTGCGATGATGGATGTAAGTTGGTCACTTTGATATCAAAGTTCTGCCCTCCGCACACGTAACAACTGTATCACTTGACTATTCAGAAGCACTTGTGTTTATAAGCAAGCTGTGTTTCTGTTAAGGGATTAATTGCAGCATGATTTTACTGAACTATACCAGAGATAGTATTCAGCATGTTCTGACCAATTCTGAAGAACCGGTAGTGGGAAATTTTGAGTAGTTCAGAGAACCGGCAAATACCACCACTGACTGGCCCCGCCCCCTTCTATTCTCTGCCTCCCAAGTCCTAGCTGATCAGCTGGGCCTTCTTTTGTTGCCCTGCACAGGAGAATGGAACTGGAAAGCAGGTTAGTGGGATGGGGAGGGAATGGGATTTTGCAGTAACCTTCCCCCAGGAGTGCGGAGGGAATGGGGGTTTTACACTATCCTTCCCCTGCCATGCCCACCAAGCCATGCCCACAAAACTGATAATAAAAAAATTTGAATCCCACCACTGAACTATACCAATATGGTTTGCATACCATCTTGATCCATAAATAAATCTGGATATCCTCAGAGCCATTTATCATTATGACACAGGATAATGACTAAGTAAACCACCTCTGCATTGGGACAGGAAGAAAGTCCTCTTTGTGGAATTCTGTAGAACGTTATGTCTTTTATCTTGCTTGTGGCAAAAACTTTTTTATTGTTCTAATTTATAAACATAAATCGAAAACATGATGATTTTTCAACAGGAGATTTTCCTAGGCATTTCACTTACTGATTCAAAGCAGTAAAAGAGTGAAGAAATGCATACTTTTATTTTCTAATTCTAATACCATTTAAATGTGCCATATTGTTTAATTTGATACTCTTTGCTCTAATATTGAGATATTACTTCTAAAAAAATACTTTTTAAAAATTTATTTCATTCAATGAATTCCTCTTAGGAAATTTCATTTTGAGAAACAGCAAATTGTTAAATAAAATATTCCAGGTTTAATTGTTTCACTTTCCAGGAGTTGAAGTGATCACTTCTGGAAGGAGAGGGTAAGAGTGTTATTATCTCGACTGAATGTTGAACCCTGATTTTCTATTAACAGGGTAACTTGTCCATCTTCCCTCAACATATAGAAGTAACAAAGTTCAAAGGCCCTCACTGTAAGATTTTAATATCACCACACCTTGCATTTTGATTCTACGTGGCAGTAAAATGTTCAGAGAGGGCTACTACAAACTATCATTAGTAGTGTATTGGATAGATCCCCTGATTCAACTTTTCAGGACTAATTACGTATGACATAAAATTAAGTAAGAGGAATTGGCTAGAATGACCAACTGTAATAGAAAATAGTAGCAGTAGCTATCAAGATTTTTATTTTATTTTATTTTTTTGGGTCTGCCATTTTTCTTTCCTCTCCTTTGAAAATTGCTGATGATAATGATGTGTCAGATCTTCAGAGGACTCATGCTCCAGATGCTAACTGCTTTTGATTAATTTTCTCTAACACACTGAGCTGTGGGCAGATGGATTAAAAAAGCATTTGAACTTGAAGAAGAGGTTTTAAAGTAGCTTTGATGAATAAGTGCCAGGAATTACAACGGATTATTTTATATTTTATTTTATTTTATATAAATGATTACATAGGTACCTAATGGGATGGGATGAGTTCGATCCTGTTGCCCTGGAGGACGTGGACAGGATACTGGGGGGGCTTAATGCCACCACTTGTTTATTGGACCCGTGCCTCTCCTGGCTGGTCTTGGCCACTTGGGAGGTGACAGGAGGCTGGTTCCAAGGGATCATTAACGCTTCCTTGAGAGAGGGGCTTTTACCCGCCGCCTTGAAAGAGGCGGTGGTGCGGCCCCTCCTCAAGAAACTGTCCCTGGATCCAGCATTATTGTCAAATTGTCATCCGGTCTCCAACCTTTGCTTTGTGGCGAAGATTGTTGAGAGTGTGGTGGCATGTCAGCTCCCTCAGTACCTGGATGAAGCGATATATCTAGATCGGGTTTCAGGCCCGGGCACAGCACGGAGACAGTGTTGGTCGCGTTGGTGGATGATCTGTGGAAGGCCTGAGACAGGGGTTGTTCCTCTGTCTTGGTCCTGTTAGATCTCTCAGCGGTTTTTGATACTGTCGACCACAGTATCTTATTGCAGCGGTTGGGAGGGTTGGGAGTGGGAGGCACCATTTTACGGTGGTTCTCCTCCTTCCTCTCTGACCGCTCACAATTTGTGTTGACAGGGGGCAGAGATCGACCCCGAGGCCCCTATTATGTGGGGTGCCCCAGGTTTCTGTGCTCTCGCCCCTGCTGTTCAACATTTATGTGAAGCCGCTGGGTGAGATCATCCGTGGTTTCGGGGTGGAGTTCCATCAATACGCTGATGATACTCAGCTGTACATCTCTACCCCGGGCCACCCCAACGAAGCCGTCGAAGTGATGACCCGGTGCCTGGAGGCCGTGCGGAGTTGGATGGGTCTTAATAGGCTTCATCTCAACCCGACCAAAACCGAGTGGCTGTGGTTTCCTGCGCCCAGATACAGCCAGCTTATTCCGTCGCTGGCTGTGGGGGGAGAAATTTTGCCCCCATGGAAAGGGCTTGCAATCTGGGTGCCCTCCTGGACATACGGCTGTCTTTAGAAGATCACATTACGGCCGTCGCCAGGGGGGCCTTTTGCCAGTTGCGGCCCTTTCTGGATCTGGACGCACTTCACACGGTCACTTCTGCCCTCGTCATCTCCCGCTTGGACTATTGCAATGCTCTCTACATGGGGCTCCCCTTGAAAAGTGTCCGGAGGCTGCAGTTGGTCCAAAATGCGGCTGCGCGGGTATTACACCACTCCTGCGCATGCTGCATTGGCTTCCTGTGGTCTTCTGGATCCTATTCAAGGTGGTAGTGATCGTTTTTAAAGCTCTCCATGGCTCAGGACCTGGGTACTTACGGGACCGCCTGTTGCCACCAACAGCCTCCCGCCGCCCAGTGTGCTCCCACAGGGTTGGCCTTCTCAGGGTTCCGCCGGCTGGATGTTGCCGGTTGGCGGCCCCGAGGGTGCGGGCCTTCTCTGCAGGGGCTCCCTCCCTTTGGAACGATTTGCCCCGGAGATACGGGCCATTACCGACATTCAGACCTTCCGGCGCGCAGTAAAGACCCTGTTTTTTCAACAGGCCAGCCTGGCCCAGTAACGATTTGTGGGGTTTTAAATTTGGCATTTTTAAATTTTTATCAATTTTATATCTGTTAATTTTATATTCGGCCTCCAATTTAATCATTTTAAATTGTTTTTAATTGTATATACTGTTTCTGTTTTAGCTGGCTGTACACCGCCCCGAGTCTCTTTTTTGGGAGAGAGGGCGGTATAGAAATCTAATAAATATAAACATAAAGAAAGGGCACTCAAATATAATACACATTGTTTTCAATGTGTACAAGAGCTAGCTTTTTTCTCTCTCTCATCTCCCCCTTTGCAGAGCAAAGAGATTGGAAAGAGAGATTTCAAGAGAGTAAGTGTTTGAGAGTAATGTGATCATAGAATAGAATTCTTTATTGGCCAAGTATGATTGGACACACAATGAATTTGTCTCTGGTGCATAAACTCTCCATGTACATACAAGCAACAAGTGATGAATCATGATCATAATCATAATACAATCATCATGCTGGCAACTAAAAAGGGTCAGGCAAAGGACAGATTGCCTACAGAAATCACCTGCTTTTTCCCCACCCTCTCACAGAACAGAGATTGCAGAGAAAGAAATATCAAGAGAATACTGTACATTTTGTACAAGTTCCTTTTTGCAGTCTCTTCTGTTAGAGGTGGGAGATCATCACAGGACAATGTAAACTGACTCAGAGGTGGTATTCAGCAGGTTCTGACCAGTTCTGGAGAACTGGTAGCAGAAATTTTGAATAGTTTAGAGAACTAGCAGATACCACCTCTGACTGGCCCCACCCCCATCTATTCTCTGTCTCCTGAATCCCAGCTGATTGGCTGGGTCTTCTTTTGTTGCCCTGCACAGGAGAACGGAGCTGGAAAGTAGGTTAGTGGGGTGGGGAAGGAATGGGATTTTGCAGTATTCTTCCCCTGCCATGCCCACCAAGCCACGCCCACAGAACTGTTAGTAAAAAAATTTGAATCCCACCACTGGTACTGACTGTAGACAATCCTTTCACTGAAGTACACTCCAAAGATAATAAACAGTTATAAATGGGCTCAAAAGTTATTTTTTCAGCACCATCAAAACTTTCATCACAAAATGAACGGTCAGCAAGAGAGGGCTCCTATTTCAGGGACCACCTCTCCTTTTCTGGAGCAATCCAGCTGCTAAAATCTGCAGAAGATTCCATATTATTTCAGTTTGGAATGCAGGACTGGGTTGTTTCTTTGTAATTCCTAGGCTACTGGACTATGTTATCTTCTGAACATTTAAAATACATTAAAATAAATCAAATTCGAATTGATTTTGATAATCAGTGATCAGTGGAAAGTTCCACGTAGTTTATTTGGTAGTAATATGAAATCAGTTTGACATTTCCCCCACAACTACCAAGTGTGATATTTCTGGAACCATATTTCCTTTTCCCTCCATATGTTTATTCTCCTAGGTCTTTTAACAATGTGTTAATGCTGCTGTGATAGCTCCCCTTTTTACTACCGCTTTTACTTACTGAATTACTGTATTACTATTTGTGCATTTTATACGTTTTAAGGTATGTTTGTATCAGTCATTTTAGCTTACTATTTTAAATGACTTTTAAAGCAAACTTCTTTTAAGGGAAGTTTTAATGGGAAGCAGTGAACAAATGCTAGAGATAAATAAACGTTAGCAAGTACAATTCTTAGCTTTTCAGGGATCAGCCAAGACCAGCAGCTGCTGTGGCACCATAAGCACTCAAGAAATCACACCATCACATTTTGATCTTAAAGCATTAAGAAATCATGCTTCACACATTAAGAAAACAAAATGAAATCTCTGCAAACTTCACACCAGATGTGAGGGGGAAATGACCCCTGGAACTTACATTATGTACACTTTCATAACATCATGTCATCATCCTGCTCACAATGTCCTGTGGTTCTAATTTTTTTTTCCATAAATGCGGCACCCAGATCCTGAAAAGTTACTGTGGAAGGACAGATTAAAAGCCATTGTAGTCCTTCTTACCTCCCCCCCCTTCTCAGCCCTTCCCACCATCATGACGACCCAGCTGCCAATCATCTTGTTTATGGAATTCTAGGAGTTGAAGTCCACACATCTTAAAGATGATGAGGTTGAGAAATACTGCTCTAATTTAAGTATTCATTACCCTGTAATAGAGACGCGGGCAATCTGCACTGTAATGGAGTCTTATTAGAATACATAGATTTCCTCAGAGTTTTTTCTTTACATTTTTTTATTCTGTCTTTATTAATATTTTTATAAATAGCTCTAAGTAGTAAACATATCTAATGCTCTTTCCTCCTCTTATTTTCTCTGCAGTAACAATTCTGTGTGATGAATTGGGCTGAGAGAAAGTGAATTGATCAAAGTGTCCCAACCAACTTTCATACTTAAGAAAGGACTAGAACTCTCAGTTACACTCTCCTAACTGGAGTTTCATTATTACACACACACACACACACACACACACACACACACTTGTCAGAAGGTCACAAAAGGGGATCACATGACCCTGGGACACTGCAACCATCATAAATATGAGTCAGTTGCCAAGCATCTGATCACATGACCATGCAGATGCTGCAAAGGTTGTCATTATGAAAAATGGTCATAAACAGTGGTGCGATTCAACCAGTGTAACAACCCTTTCGGTGAGCGTGCGCACACAGCATTTAAAAAGAAATTTTTTAGCTACATTACTTACCTTCTGCTGCAGCCCTGGTGAGTAAAACAGCTGATGCGTGGCAAACTGTTCCGCCGCGTGAATCAGCTGTGGTCAAAAACAAGGAAATAAAGCACAGGAACAGGGCAGGGGCGGGTGGGCGAGGCCAAATTATCACCGGAACTGCCAGTCCAAACCAGTAGAATCACATTTTTCAGTGCCCTTATAACTTTGAATGGTCACTAAATGAACTATTGTCAGTTGAGGAATGCCTGCATACATTGCACCCAGTACTCCATGATTCTGTTCCATGATTAGATTCTTTTTTTTTAATTAAATATTTTATTTTTTAAAAACAAAAATACAATCCCTATTCACATTAAGAGTATTTGTGTCATTATTAATACATACATCTCCTTTTATACATAAACATCAACTCTTATTTCTATACTCCACCCATGTGACCTATCCCAAACCGCATAATAATCTGAATAATCTTTGCCTCTTAATTCCATTGTGAATTTATCCAGTTCCGCACAATCCATTATTTTTTGTATCAAGTCCTCTTCAGATGGTATCTTTTCTTTCTTCCATCCCTGTGCGAAGGCTATTCTTGCCGCCATTATGATATGTATAATGATGTATCAGATGACCTTGCTCAATTTTCCCTTCATTATTCCTAATAAAAATATTTCTGGTTCAAGTTCTAATTTATGTTCTGTAATTTCTGATAACCACCTTTGTACCCTCATCCAACATTTTTTAATATCTGGAGACTGCCACCACATATGGAAGAACGTCCCTTCTTTATATTTACACTTCCAACATTCTGCTTTTATGTTTGGATATATTTTGGCCAGTCTTGCTGGGGCTAAGTGCCATCTACAAAACAGTTTGTATTGAATTTTCTTTAAATGCTGTTGACAATGTCAATTTACAGTTACCAGTCCATATTTTTCCCAATCCTCTAAACTTATATTATACTTACATTTTTTTGTCCAGGCAATCATTGATCCCTTTACTATTTCCTCTTCTAATTCCACTTCCAACAAATAATTGGACATTCTTGTTATGAATTTTATCTCCTTGCCTGTCAAAATTTGGTTCAGTTGTTGCAAATCCTTTTCTATCCCTTGTTCTTCTAAATCTTTTCTAAATTTTGTCTGAATTTGTAAGTATGACCATCAATCTATAGTTATATTTTGTTCTTTTAATTTATCAATCATTTTTAAATTTTCCAGATTATCTAATAATTCTTCATATCTGACCATTTTTTTTTGTATCCCTCATATCTGGTATAGTATAGCTTCCATAGGTGAGACCTATTTTGGTACCTTCATATAATGTTTTTTTTTTTTACCTTGATTAGATTCTTATTTATCTGTCATCTCACATTAACCATCCTGGAACTCAGTATAAATATAGGATAAATGTTGTATTTTCTTATCTCTCTCAAGACACAAAATCTCTCTCAAGATTTTACCTAATCCTGCTTGCGTTTCTCATTGATGGTTTCCACATCACTTAAAAAAATAACTGAAAATAACTAAAATATTCATTTATATTAACTCAGCTACAATTTTCTTTTTGTGCAATTCTCTTGTACCTTTTTCTCACATGTACTGAATAATTTTTTTCCTTGGGTCTTAATTCATGTGCTACTTTCTCCTCTCCAGCAGTTTGTTTGCTTATTAGAAGCTTTTTCTGTTTTCCACAAAAAAAAGGGGGAGGAAACGTCTCAGGTATGAATTTTCATATATTCAATTAAGGTAAATGAATGTGGGTGGCAGCAGCTGTTGATTAATTAAGAAATAAATATTTTGCCTCTTTAATATTGCAAAGAAATTGGGAACATATGTTCCTTCATCGCAGCTAGGTACTATTGGACTGAAATCAGCACAGTCCTAGTATATTTGCTGATTTTGCAAATCCCTAAAACTTTCTAATAGGAAAACAAAGAGCAAAAGGAGTAAAACATTTGTTTCTCGTACAGAATTATCAAGAGAAAATCCAGAAAATAGGCGGGGTAGTAATGCAGTAAAATACGACAGATATCTTGCATTAATTATGTCCTTCAAGCCTCTTTCTGTCTGCTTTACAACCATAACTTTGCATATGTAGAATGCAAGAGGAGATGCTCAAGGGTGAAGGGAATAAATAGAAAAAGGTATTTATTAGAAAGTCATTAATTTATTATAGTTCATTATAGGATTATAGTTCACCCTGTTTTCATAAGTTTAGTGAAAAGAAGGACTATGACTGACATGACAGCAGTGTTCCAATATCTAAGGGGCTGCCACAAAGAGGGGGCCAAACTATTTTCTAAAGCACCTGAAGGCAGAACAAGAATCAATGGATGGAAACTAATCAAGGAGAGAAGCAACCTAGATCTAAAGAGAAATTTCCTGACAGAACAATTAATCAATGGAATGACTTGCCTCCAGCAGTTATGGATGATCCAACACTGAAGGTTTTTAAGAAGAGATTGGGACAACCTCTTCTTTGTCTGAAGTGGCATAGGGTTTCCTACCTGAAAAGGGGGTTGGACTAGAAACTTTCCAAGGTCCCTTCCAACTCTGTTATTCTATTTTACTCACAAGTGCCTTGTCAAACTATACATATATTTTGCCCTAACGTGAGGCAAAATAAATTTGCTCCTTCAAAGGAGGGAGCAGAACAAGCAGAACATGGACACATTCTCCTTCTGAACTGGTTTCTGGGGCAATAATGTGTGGTCCTCCAAGAAGTTTGCCACATTCTGAACATATAGAAAATCCTTGACTACAGTCATTGCTAAGTGAGGTGGTCATTAAGTGATTCATACCCCTTTAAGCGAATCACCATAGTTTGAATTTGTCTTCCCCATTGACTTTTCTTGTCAGAAGCCAAGTTGGAAAGGTCAGAAATGGTGATCACATGGCTCAGGAATGTAGTAACTTAAATAAATACATGCCCATTGATAAGAGCCCAAATTGTGATTATGTGACTTAGGCGGATACTACAATGGTTGTAAATGTGAGGAGCGGTTATAAGTAATTTTTTTTCAGCAGCATCATAACACTGAACCCTCACTATATGAATGGTTGTAAATTGAGGATTAACTGCAATGGGAGACGTTCTTAATGTCAGTTTATAATGCAGATTTCCTCAGTGTGATACCTGTAGGAAAACTGATTTCTGGTAAAAGGATGTTCAAAAAATAATTTATAGGAGTGCAAATGCAAGGGTTCATCAGCCTCATTTCTCAGGAGTTCTGCGTTGCTCATATATGCACCTAAACATTGAGTTACATCACTGGCCTATTTAGTTCTTTATTTTTTTTAATATATTACTTGATTGTATTAACAAAACATGTAAGTACTACATTATATTATTTGGATACACTGGTATTTATACAGTACTCACTATAGATAATTTATGTAACCTTTAAAGATAAATTTAGAAAGTTTAGGTAAGTATTTACTATGTTTTCTAAAATGTTAATTTTAATATTACTTTTTGCTTTATCATAGTTATAAAATATGTACAGTACATATATTATTTTGATACAGTAGTATTTGTACAGTATTGAAGTTTATTAACATTCTAATGTTTAGATAACTTAGGCCATTAAAAATAGAACAAAGAGTAAATACTGTATCAGTAATAATTATGAATTAAAATGTCAATGTTAATAGGCATGAGATTATTTAACTTGGCATACAGAAACAAATATAAGATTTTAAAATGCTGCAAATTACATCAAAATATTTGTTGTTCAGTAAGGGTTTCTGGCTTAAGCTGATTACTTAGTGTTGAAGTCTCCACTGTATTGTTACTTATTACTTGTGCGTGTTGAAATAAAACACAAAGCAAATTTGACAACAATAATTAAAATAAGAAGAAAAAAACAAAATGAGAAAAATGGATATTCAGTTTCTAATTTCCCTCTTCTTTAGACCTTAACCAATTTGCAACGTATATAAACATTTAAGGCCCCTAGAAACCATACAGTAAATGTTTATAATTGACTTGCTGCATAATATATTGTTTATGGAAACCATTCTTGCTTTAATTTGATTAAACTTAAAAATTCAAAAATGTTTCCAACATTTTAAATCCAATTGTTGATTAATGAAACAAATGACTTCTTTATGGTCAATCCAAATCATATATCTTTTTTTAAAAAAAAATCATCTCATCTTTATTACTTTTATAAATAACTCAAGGTAGCGAATATATCTAATATATGTCTTCCTTCTCCTATTTTTCCCATAACAATAACCTTCTGCAACAAGATGGGTTGGCTTTTATATTTAAAGTGAAACTAGAACACACAATCTCCTGGTTTTTCGCCCTGTGTCTTACGACCACCAGATCAAATTAGTTCTATTACATTTCTTAAACATATCATCTTATCATTGAGCCTTTTGCACATGTAGAAATTTTTAAATCCCTTTTTGCTCTATAAGGTATAACAACTTTGATAACAAGTGTTTGTAGATTTTACCACCAACAATGATTCTTAAGAGCTGAAATGTTTTAAGCAAGACAAGCAATTGGAAGAAAACTTCTCGTTTGTCTGTTTCGTTTTGCTTAGTTTTTCATTATCAAAATATTTAGCTTGTATTGAGCAAGTCATCTATTAATCCTTGCTGCAACATTTGATTGAAATGTTTTGCAAGACAAGAATGGAATAAAGAAGGATATTAGAGTCAAAATCCACGAAGGCCACATTTGGTTGTTATATTCCATTTCTTCACCATTTTATCTTGTTCTTTTGCAGTTCCTATTGTTACTAAAATATTTTTCCATTTGTTCAGGTCTTGCTGAACATATATATCTATTAGATATTTCATTGTTTTTAATGTGGTTATCCCAAATATTTTTCACAAAATTAAAATATCTTTTCCTTGTTTCTTTTTTTTTAGATTTTTATTAATAAATTTTTCTTTAACATATATGAGTGCTCTTTTCTTTCCTTCTTAGAGGGTTCAATAGGTTTTGTGCTTTCAGTTAGGCTTTGAAATAACAATGTTAGTTTGTCTGAAACTGCCTATTCTATTGCTTGACTCTATTTTCATATAAATCAATTTTCTTACAAGCTGACATTACTCATTGTTTAATACTTCCATGACTTCTGCAATCATTTTGTTCTCCAAATTCTATTCCTTTTTCAGACTTGTTTTATTTTCACATTTTTCAATTTCTGTTTATTCAAATGCTGTAAGTTGCTAATATATTTTCAAAAGTGGTTTATTTTATTTTCCAGTTTAACTTTCGACTTTGCCATTTAATTTTCATTTCACAGCTTGCTTTCAATTTATAATCCAGTTCTGTTGTTTTTATTTTAATGAGGCTATACATGAGCTGTTCATCTCTTTGATCATTTTTGTCATAATTAATTGAGCAGCCCCATATGCATCATGAGAAAAATCATTTAAATATTTATTTTGAGTGGACTTCAAAAGAGGTAATTTTTCTCTTATAGTTTCTTTCATACGTTCCGTTTTTATAATGCTGTTGGAATTCAGACAATTATGGTTTGTTTCACTATTTTGATTTGTCTGTTCAGAAGGTTCATTGGCTGTCTCCAAATGGATAGTTATGTTGCTTTGTTTTTCTATACTATTTTGGTTGTACATTTTTTCAATTTCATTTCCCTCCCCCAGTTTTTTTATAGTTGTTCCAATTTATTAAGTTCAAAGTCTATCAAGATCCTTTTCTTACTGAGCCTGAAACATCTATGATCCATAAGTCATTGTTCAACAATATATGATTTCAGAAGTGTTATCTTCCAATTGCCATACATTTATTTCTAGAAACCACAAGTCCATGGTTCCAGTTCTTAGCAGCCTTTTATAATTGCTTGGTTTTCACTGAGTGCTGTTTATTTGTTTTTGCAATTTTCTTCATATCCAGAAGCTCATGTCACCTAATGTCCAAAAGGGCTGTGTCATTAGATACAACCTTTTTGAGCCAAGCAACAGCTGATCTGATCTGAAATTGTTTTCTACCACTCACGATTCCAAAGGAAGAATTGAGGTTCTTGATTCAATCTCACTAAAGGCCCATCTAGCTTAGGGACTTTGCCAGTATCCACCTTATACCGTTAGTATAGCCCTTAGCTGTACTGAGAATCTGAAGCCTTGCCAAATGACAAGATTGATTTTTGTTCTTTTTTTTTCTTAATGTAATCGTTTTTATTCATTTTCAGACTAGCATACACAAAATAAAAATAAACATTCATCGCTGATAAAGAGGAAAAACCATTACCCAAATAAATACATAAATAAAAAAGAATCTGTAATTAACACCATAACTCAAGTTCACTTGATTTTATTAAGACTTTAAAAGGGAAAATGAAATTTTCAAAGTTTACCACCCCTGCCCGAGTTAGTATCCCATATTCAGTTGAAGGTAAGGATGATGATTTCATTATTTGCTTGCTACATATTGCTTGATCCTATTTATTTCTTCAAATTATTGATATTTCCTTATTTAACAATCAGGAAGCATGATTAATTTAAAACTTAAAAATTTAAAATACCACATATTGATGCAAGATCCACAAAACCAGGGAATTATTTTTAATTATTGTAATGATCTACCAATTATTGTTTACTCATCTCCCCCTTTTTCCTTGAGAGTTCAAGCAAACAAAACCTCTCCCTTCCTCTTATTCCAACATCACCTAGGAAGTTAAGACTGCAACCTGACCGACGGCTTTGTCTGAACTTTTATATGGATTGATTACATATGATTGTGTAGCATCTCAGTTTCTGCAGTAGGGGGAAAATGAGATGATAAGCTTCATTAAATAAAATACAGAACTGATAATACAAACAAGAGCATGACTAAGCTAATTAAAACGTTGCCGAATTCAATTAGTCAAGATAAAATATATTAAGGCATGCTGAAACATGCTTATTATGAGTACTTTATACATAGATTTCAAAGAACACAAACATGACATTTGATTCTCACTAGAATAAGGTTTCAAAACAAAGTCCACAAACTCTAGACCAGTATTGGCGAAAGTTTATGGCACCAAGTGCCGAAATGGGTGCATGCATGCCAGTGATGGGATTCAAAAAATTTGACTACTGGTTCTGTGGGCGTGGCTTGGTGGGCGTGGCAGGGGAAGGATACTGTAAAATCTCCAATCAGAGGCTGTATTTGCTGGTTCTCTGAACTACTCAAAATTTCCACTACTGGTTCTCCAGAACTGGTCAGAACCTGCTGAATACCACCTCTGATGCAAGAAACTGGGAGAGTGCCAGAAACTGGAAGAGTAGCTTCCCTGAGCTTCTGGTTACTGGTGCATGCATGAGCACTGGCCTCCTGGTTTTCCTGTTTCTGGTGTACATGTGCGCATGAAGACCAGCTGGCCAGTGTGCATACTGTGTTGGAAATGGGAAGCTCAGCTGGCCTGCATGCATATGTGTACCAGAACCCGGAAGAGGAACAGGTGACGTCTGGCATGCCGGAGAGATGGTTCTGAGTGCCACTTCCAGCACACATGCCATAAATTTGCCATCATGGCTCTAGACAAGCTAAATATGGAATCAAGGTAGTAGAAAATAGCATCTACACGGAAAACACAATAGGATAGACTCAGTGGTGGGATTCAAAAACTTTTACTACCAGTTCTGTGGGTGTGGTTTGGTGGGCGTGGTGTGACTTAGTGGGCGTGGCTTGATAGGCATGGCTTGGTGGGCATGGCAGGGGAAGGTTACTGCAAAATTCTCATTCTCTCCCCATCCCACTACCCTGCTTTCCAGCTCCATTCTTCTGTGCAGAGCAACTAAAGAAGACCAAATTGATCAGCTGGGACTTGGGAGGCAGAGAAGAGATGGGGGCCGGGCCAATCAGAGGTGGGATTTGCTGGTTCTCTGAACTACTTGAAATTTCCACTACCGGTTCTTCAGAACTGGTCAGAACCTGCTGAATTCCACCTCTGGATAGAATATATTTGGTTTGGCTTTCAGTTCAGTGGGATGCAGGGCTAATAGTGTGGTTTCGTGGGATAAAGATGTACCATAAGTAACCAAGGAAAAAAGAATAAATAAATAGATATGCAATAGAAAAAGTATCCTATCACCACAGATAGGTATATCTGCCAGAGTCATTTTCATCCAGTTCCTCTTGCATTTATTTTGCCTCTTCTCCATCTTGCAAATACTATAATACCTGGACATTTCTACATTTTCATATTTCATATTTCCTTTCATGTAAAAATCTTTAGATGCCATGGTGGCACAGTAGTTAGAATGCGGTATTGCAGGCAAACTCTGCTCATAGTCCAGAGTTTGATTGTGATGGGGTCTCAAGGTTGATTTAGCCTTCTGTCCTTCCGAAGTTGGTAAAATGAGGACCCAGATTGTTGGGGGCGATAGGCTGACATTTGTAAACTGCTCCTAGAGTGTTGTAAAGCACTATGAGATGGTATATATCTAGTCTAAGTGCTATTGCTATTATATCTACATTCATAGTACTGTTCGTTGAATTTTTGTAGTGATTTTTCTCTAATTTAACAAGGGTGGGTGTCTTCAGTGGTTAGGTTATCTAAAGATGGTTGAGCATTGAAGGAAAAAAAGTAGGAAGATAGAAGTATGGTATACTGTGTTTTGAAATTTTGATACACAAGAGGAAGGAACCTCTCGTGAAGAAAGGAATTTGCTTTTAAAATTTATTTCAGAGAAAATAATTGAGTTAAAGTCTGATCTGTGGAAAATGCACTCTCATACTCATTTAATGACAGGTGGCTCTGATACTGACTTTCATTGGACAATCATCTCTTCAACAGCCTGCAGCCTCCATGTTTGAGCATGTCAGTTAGTTTCCAATTAAGAGACTTTTTCAGACCTGGAAATATGGGAGTTAGAGTAATGGAAAGCTGTGTAACAGGAAACAATGCCCACAGTGGCACTCTGTGTCTCTTTAAAGAATAATAATTAAGCTCTGCAAAGAGGGATGTTTGGTCATGTAACAAAGGATTAAAAACAGGAAATGTGAGTTTCACTTCTGCCTTAACCTAGTTGTGAAAACATTGCCTAGAAAACTTCATGGATTTGTACAAGTTGCAAGAAAAATAGTATTATTAATATCTGCCTATCTCAGGTCCTAGGACTCGGATTTGATAGGTGGACCTAAAATGCCAAATCCAATCTGAACATCTTTGCAACCAACCATAATAATATCATCAAAAGAAAATGAAGATAAATTCTGAAGCCCCTATCTTGAGAATAAGGAAGAAAAGCAAAATCCTTGCCCACGTGAGAATTTGTTTGAGAAACTACAAGGCCAATTTAGGCAAAGTATTTGGGATGCTTCATGATCACATAACCTGAAATATTCTAGAAAATATAGTTGATTGGCTACAACCACAAACTACAGCATTTTTCACTCCAGCTGATTATAAGACTCAACATTATTTATTATAGGAAGTTGCACCTGCTGCCAAGATAAATCTCTGCTCCATAACACTAAAGTAATAATATCGCCTCACCTTACACAATTGTTGCAAATATTACTGAAGAAGATTCATGGTGCATGTGCTATAAATGATGTACATGGTGCCACAATAATTCTTCAAAAAAGTCATAATAAAGGATTTCCTTTCATTGCCTCAGAACTTGGCAAATAAGTTTCATAAGTATCACCTCTGTATCAGTCATGGATACAGAGTTCGGTCATATGGGTTAGATCTTATTCTCATGAACTTCAAAAATCTAATTATGCAGGGAATCATAAGCAAAGTAAGCCTCTACACAAATTAGCACTCAATTTATAAAATGTGTTGATTAAATAGCCCTAAATAACTCTCAGTCTATTCTAGACACTGAATGACTTTTGGAGAAACAGGCTTCCAGGTTTTTCAGCTGCCAAAATTCCCAGCTAATTGGCCTACTTGCTAAGAACCTGGGGGAACTGGAATTTTATATAGATGAGAGAGAGAGAGAGAGGGAGAGGGAGAGGGAGAGGGAGAGGGAGGGAGGGAGGGAGGAGAGAGGAGAGAGAGATGTATGGTATTTAGCTTTGTTCGAGTATTTTCCCACATCATTATAGTTGTGCTTTTAAAGTTGTAGCAATGTTTCGGCAGAATCTCATCTGCCATTATCAGGCTTGTGTATTGGGTTCGTACATATATATATATGGATCTTTGGTTCTTTGGGTTTTCTCCTGCATAGAATTGGAAATATCTAGGCGACGTTTCGATGAAGTCTCATTCATCATCTTCAGGCTTGTGTCTTCGGCCTTGTGCTTCTCAGAGTAATGTGAGCTTGCAGCTGCTTCTTCCTTTTAACTACTAGTGGGTGTGTGACTTGATTGGGTGGGGGCTTGGCTGTGTTCTGATTGGGTGGGAGTATGTTCTCATTGGTTGGGGGATTTGGCTGTGTTCTGATTGGTTGGGGGGTTGGCTATGTTCTGATTGGCTGGGGGTGTGTTCTGTTCTGGTGGGGGTTTGGTTGTACTCAGGTTAGTCTCAGTTGCTGGGGGATTTGAACTGGTGAGCCGTGATCCTGATGTTTGGCTTCGCGTTCGTGGTCGTGCTACATCTTCATAGTGGGCGTCAGTTTCCTTCATGTATGGGTATATGTATCGTATTCAGCTTTGTGTTTGTGTGTGAGAGGGAGAGAGGGAGGGAGAGAGGGAGAGCACTCATGCCCTTAGTGAAAGCATCCAGTGGAATCCTATATATCTCTAAATAGAGCCCACTCTCTAAAAACTAATTGAACGGAATACAGTGGATTAACTTGGATAAAAGGAGATTAGAGGGATCAATTTCACTTTGCTTGAATCCAAGATCCACCAACTGATGAAAGTGCAAATATATATATATATATATATATATATATATATATATATATATATATATATATACATTGTAAGGATTCTCTCACCTTACACTAAGCTTTGTTTTCATAACCACAGATGATTGGATAAACATCATCCAAAGGCTTTGCACAGCATGATAAACCAGACTGCTGATTCACTGCAAGGTGGGATATTATGGGAATTTTATCAAAATACCTCTATTTTCGTACAAAAATGAGAAGGATTGGGCAGAACAGCTCAGAAGAAGAAAGAAAAGGAGAGAATTCCAGGGCATGAACTTGAAAATCCTTTACTTTTGTCTCCTCTTAATTTCACTATCAATTCCAGTTGAGTAAATTTTCTAACCCCCATTTTCATTGCACCATGAGGCCTGAAAGATGGATGCACCTTTTGACATGACAAAACAAACTCCTTTTCATTAATTTTTTTTTAGGATTCGGTAATGATGACCAATACTATTTATCATTTTGGACTGCTGTGCAGAAAGACATAAACTAACAGTATTTTTATGCTACAGTAGCTAAAATACCATCCTATACTTAGCAAGTAGGGCAGAAGTGCCCAGCTGTGTCCTATTAAACAAAAGAGAAAAGAAAGTTAGATGGTGCAATAGTCAAGCAGAAGGAAAGAAAATGCTTGATATATACAAGAAGAAAGTTTGAGCTTGCAAGGACAGGTAGTCCTCAACTTCCAACAGTTCATTAAATGACTGTTCAAAGTTACAACAGCACTGGGAAAAAGTGACTTAGAACCAATTGTCACACTTACGACCTTTGGAGCATTCCCCTGATCATGTCATCAAAATGTTTGGCAACGGATTCACTCATACGACGGTTGCTGTGTCCCAAGATGGTGTGATCCCCATATGGGACCTTCTGACAAGCGAAATCAATGGGGAAACCAGATTCACTTAACAACCATGTGACTAACTTATCAAGTGCAGTGATTCACTTAACATCTTAAAAACTTACAAGAGGTGGATCAATCGACTTTTTTGATTACAGGGGAAAAAAACACCAGTACCTTTATTTCTACTTGGAAACCACTTCTGGACTTTGTGCTTCAGGTGAAAAAAAATATGAAACTTTGATTTTAGGTTTTACCGATTAGATAGATTTGTTGTGATAGAAATGGCTAGTTTATATTATTATGAAAAAGTAAAAAGTTGAGTAGATGTTAATGCCTTATTTTAGTTGAGTCAGAAGTCAATGCCTTTTTTTTTTCTTTTTCCCTTACTTTCCCCCACTATCCACTTCCCTTTTTCTTTTCCTAATTTCCCTAATAGTTACTTTTGTATTCTCTTTGTATGTCATATTATAAATTAATAAAAACTATATTATTAAAAAAAAACAGTGGCAAGAAAACTCATAAAGTGGGGCAAAACCCATTTAACAAATGTCTCACTTAACAACATAAATTTTGGGCTCACTTGTAGTCATAAGTCAAGGGCTATCTGTGCACTATTGTTTTTTTTTAAAAAAAAAAACAAGGATAAAACTCATGAACATAGATGGAGAAGAGAAACAGAATTTGTTTCATCTTTCCAGCAGCTTCAGAATTAATTAACAAAATCTCCAAAGTGTTGGAGAAGATCAGATTGAGACAGTTAGAATTCTGATTTAGGAGAAGACTTGATTTTTTAAAAAACAAAATCTAACTGCTTATATATAAAACTACTCAAGGCTTCTGGGAGTCAGGGACACAATGTAAATTTAATTTAATATTCTTGGTCTCATTGACGGCCAAATATTTAGGTTGGATTTGACATTTTTATCCACTTATCAAGTCCTTCCCACTCATAGGCAGATGTTGTTGTTTAATAGTGCTAAAGGTATTGTCGCCGAATGTAAGCAGTTCCAAGCAAAGCTGCCTTTTGCGATTATTGTTATTGTACAATTCATCAGGTGTGGATGGTTAATGTGCATAGGGACGCACATGCACAAGTTAACTTTTCAGCCCTGACAACTGCCTATGGGAAATAACCTTGTGAAGACAAGGGAGGACTTCTTACCCCAAATTACACCTTCTCTTTCCAGTTGTTAAATGATTCCAACAAATCATTGGCAATGACCCTGGGATACAGCAAACCTCCCGTGTTTGTTCCTTTTTTTTGCAAAGCGATTAGAGCTGCAGCTTTTCCTTGCTGCTTTGTGGCAGAGAAGTGGCAGGCAAGATGAACTACACTGCCAGACCTGGAGGTGGGATGCAAGCAGAGAAATCCACCTACCAGTTCCTGTCAACAACCTCCTGTCAGCTCTTTTTAAACAAGAGAGAGCAGAGAATGTACAACAGCAGAGCCTGTGAGAGAGCCAAGGAACTGAATGAGAGAAAGAAAGGGAGTGTGGGAAAGAGACAGCAAGACAGAATGCAAGAATTACAGAGCAAGGGGTGGGGGGAGAATATGCAAGGAAACAAGAAGAGCATTAGAGGCAGAAAAGAAAACAAAGACCAAACAAAGGAGGAGAAGGAGGACGAGGAGAAAGAGAGGGAGAAATAGAGAGATAGAGAGCAAAAGCAATTGAAAGGCAAGTGAGTGAAAAAGGACACAAAAGCACTGTTGGCCAAATCTGGCTGCAGGTTCTACCTTGGTTTACCTTTTCCGATAAACAACTGAATCTGAAGATCATTTAAAATCAATTTATGATAAAAAGTGGTCTCCCTATGAAAGGGGAGAATCGGAAGAAATTGATTACTTTTACTTTTATAGTTAGCCCAACCAAAATCTTCAAAGGAAAAGTTGATTGCTTTAGAAATGGTCATCTGTCCAGTTGCATCACAGAAATTAAAGCACTAATTAAAGCAAATTAAACAGTAGGTGAGTATAACCAGAGAAAAGAGCATTGAATTCTGAATGAACATAAAAGAAACATTTGCAAAGGAAAACATCAAAATAGGTATGGGGGTAAGATAATTCTCAGCATGTCCCAAGATTGAGTTTGACTATTTTCTTTGTTCACCGAGGCTTGAGAACAGCTATCTATTATGTATCGAATGTTTTCCTATCAGTCCCAGTTTCTGAAAGAGACTATTCTTGAAGGTTAAAGCTTATGGGAAATTATTAACAAAACAATTGAAAAAAGTAAATTTAAAATGCAAGAAAACCCATGTTAATTAATCAGTGCAACAGTACTACAAAAAGTAAAACCTTAGCTCAATCCAACCCTGCCCTTAACTTGTTTCCTGTTAAAGCTGCAAGGATCGTACCACTTGCCAGCCTGGTTTCTAAGGCAGAACCAAGTTCAGGAGTTTAAACAAGGTAACTTCTGGCCAGTATATTTTTGTGTGACAGGAGGGATACATCCTAAAGTGAATGTCTGGATGAGAGTTTACATTTTAGTGAAAGCCAGTTAGACTAGTTTGGAAGAGCTACACCCTAAGTGCCTTTTATTATTGTTGTGAGGAAAAAAATAGGGGAGACTCCCATGTAAACCATGTTGAGTTCTCAGATAGATACTGTAAATTCAATAAATAAGTAACCACATTATTTCTTATTATGTAATCTTGTGTAAATCAAAATAATAATAATAATAACCTCCTGTGAGACACTACCTTGACGTGGTGGTTGTGGGGTTTATGTGCTCTGAGGAAGATTTCTATGGAGATTCTCAGTTATCCAGGTCATGGTTGTCCAAAAGGTATTTTTTCAAAAGGCAACTGGGACTTTATTTTCCTTGAATACATTTCACTTCTCATCAAAGAAGCTTCTTCAATTCTGAGGAAGATGACCACAATACCAGAGGTTCAGCCATGCTGGACAGGTTTCACTAGAGGAGTCAGATGAAGGTTGTCTCTCCAATAGAAAATAAGGTGAGACATAATTTACAGAAATGCATAGTTAGGTTGGTTGTCATCTGGGTCAACAAGGTCCATGCTAGGTGTTGGAGTTCCTGGACATGTGGTGAAGAATGGGCTACAGGTCTCAGGAATGTTGGTTGAGCAGCCAGGGCCAGCAGCTGCATGACTACTGGAAAGAAAGGTGTTTACCCACCACAAATATACAGAGATTAAAAACAAAGAAATAATGATCTGTTATTAGAGACAAAGTCCAACAAGAAGAGGATTTTGACCTCTTTCTACCAAGGAAAACGGGTGGATGTGAAATTAAAGGACATCAGATGGCTGAAGAAGAAATAAAAGGATATTGGATGAGTATCTGAAAGTATCTGCACTGCAGCTAGTATACCAAGAAAGCTTACTGGATAAACCAAACAAACCCCAAGGAGAGACCAAATGAAAAAAAAAAAAGGCATGGAAGATAAAGCATTACATTGCCAGTACACTAAAAAAAACAACAGGGAAAATAGACCACTGAGCCTCGATGGCACAGTGGTTAGAATGCAGTACTGCAGGCTACTTCTGCTGCCTGCAATTTGGCAGTTTGAATCTCACCAAGCTCAAGGTTGACTCAGCCTTCCATCCTTCTGAAGTTGGTAAAATGAAGACCCAGATTGTTGGCGGCAATATGCTGGGTCTGTAAACCACTTAAAGAGGGCTGTAAAGCCCTGTGAAGCAGAATATAAGTCTAAGTGCTATTGCTATAACAAGACCTGGCAATGGCTAAGATCAGGAAAGTTGAAGAAAGAGACAGAGAGGCTAATTCTGAGTCAAACCTTAAGAACAAATGCATACAAAAGCAAAATTGAGAAGACAGCAACAGACAGTAAGTGCTGCCTCTGCAAAGGAGTTGAAGAAACAGTGGACCACTTGGTAAGCTGCTGCAAAAAGATTGTACCGACTGACAACAAACAACAGCATGGCAAAGTACCAACAATTGTACATTGGAATATCTGCAAGAAATGTTATTTGCATGCAAGCATGAACTGGTGAGAACATAAAATAGAGAAAGCAATAGAATATGAAGAAAGTAATATGCTCTAGGACGTTAGAATTCAAACCAAGAAGGACCTGCCACATAACACCCCAGATTTGGTAATTGCTGATAAGAAAGGCAAAAATGTCTAGTTAATGTGACAGCAGAATAGAACAGCAGAAGAGAAAGAACTACAGATGATAACAAAATACAAAGACCTGCAAATAGAACAACTACAATTAAAAAAAGCAAAGCATTACCAATAGTAATAGGTGCATTGGGTGCAATTGCAAAACAACTGGAGCACAATAAGCATTGACAAAATCACCATCAATCAATTGCAAACTGCAGCTTTACACAGAACAACTTACATCCTCAGATTGTGCCTTTAACGCTATCAAACATCCACATCTGTCTATTCTAGATCCTTAGGAAGGACTCAATGGGTGGATAAAAATGCCAACTCCAAGATAGATTTAGCTGGCTGACTGTGCAACCCACCATAATAATCCGTAATAATCCTGAGATTAGTGAGGCTCCTCAGTTTCCTCATGTCAAAACAAGTATAAGTACACTACATTGCACAGAAATTCTTTTCCTTTGAAAGAAATTCCAAAAGTAAATTCTCTTCTTCAAATTGAGTAAGATAAAGCTCCTTTCTTTGTGACTGCAGTAGAAGGTACCATTCTTAGCAATTGCTAATGAATTATTTTATTTTTATTTATTTATTTTGTCAAGCGATTATAAGATAACAGGTATAAGTATAAACCTAGTTATGAATACATGAAATGGATACATATAAGAAAAATAAAAAGAAACAATAGGACAGGGATGGTAGGCACGTTGGTGAGCTTATGCACGCCCCCACAGACCTCTTAGGTGAGGTCAATAGTAGACAGTCTAAGGTTAAAGTTTTTAGGGTTGGGGAAGAAACCACAGAGTCAGGTAGAGTATTCCAGACATTGACCACTCTGTTGCTGAAGTCGTATTTCCTGAAATCAAATTTGGTATGGTTTACCTTGAGTTTGTATCTATTGTGTGCTCTTGTATTGTTATGGTTGAAGCTGAAGTATTCATTGACCAGTAGAATATTGCAATCTATAATTTTATGTACTATACTTAGATCGGACCGAAGGGAGCATAGTTCTAGGTTTTCTAGGTCTAGAATTTTGAGTCTGGTGGCATAAGGTATTCTGCAACGAGGAGTGGAGAACTCTTCTTGTGAAATATTTCTGGACTTTCTCAACAGTATTAATATCAGAATACGTAATGTGGGTTCCAGACTGATGAGCTGTATTCAAGTATTGGTCTAGCAAATGTTTTGTATGCTCTAGTTAGTAGTATGATATTGCCAGACAAAAAGCTATGCAGGATTAGGTTAACAACTCTTAATGCCTTTTTGGCTATGTAGTTACAGTGGCCTCTAGCACTTAGATCATTAGAGATAAATACTCCAAGGTCCTTGACAGAGTTTGGATCATCAACAAGGTCTTAACTATTCAGCCTGTATTTTATTTTCTGATTTCTTTTGCCAATATGTAGGACAGAGCATTTATTTGTTGAGATTTGAAGTTGCCATTTGTTTGACCATTCTGATACATCGTCAAGGTCTTTTTGAAGGGGAGCAGTATTGTCAGTGGTGTTGAATAACTTTACATCATCAGCGAAGAGAACGCAGTTGCTCTTAATATGATCACAGAGGTCATTTATGTAGAGTATGAAGAGAGTTGGTCCTAGAACACTACCTTGGGGGACACCACTGTTGACAGGTACAGAATTTGATAGGACGCTCCCAATTTTGACTATTTGTTGTCTGTTTGACAGGAATGCTTCTATCCAGTTATGCCTTTCTCAACAGGAAAGATTTTAGTTTTAGGAGTAGTTTGTTGTGTACCATTGAATCAAAGGCTTTACAGAAGTCTATGTAAATTGCGTCTATTGCTTTGCCCTGATCGAGTTGTGTAGTCCATATGTTTTTGCAGTATAAGAGTTGCAGATTACAGGATAGTTTTTTTCTGAAACCAAATTGTTTATTAGACAGTAGGTTGTTTGTCTCTAAGTGGAGGATAATGGATTGGTTAATAAATGATTCCATGACTTTACAGGTGACGCAGCATAAAGAGATTGGACTGTAATTTTCAGCTAGGCTGGGGTCTCCCTTTTTGAAGATGGGGATGACCGTGGCTTGTGACCATAGTTTTGGCAAGGAGCTGGTCCTGAAAGATTTTTCAAAGATTATGCTTAGAGGTTTGGCTATGGCAGTGGATAGCTTTTTTAAGAAGCAGGCACATATTCCGTCCGGTCCAATAGATATAGATGGTTTTAGATTGCATAGTGCTTTTTCAACATTGTCTTCTGATCATTGTAATTCTCTGTGGTTCGACTAGGAAATACTGGGCATGATCCATTGTTTACAAATACCGAGCCAAAGAATGTGTTAAACAGGTTTGCTTTAATGGTGTCATCGTTGCAGTCTTTACCATTAGGTCCTTTCAGGGGTGGGATGGACCTTGAGTCTTTTAGTTTGTTGTAGAAAGCACGGGTAGAATTGGTGCATAGAAGGTTTTCTTCTTGTTTAATGTGCATTCAGTTTTTATCTGATGGCATACATTTTTGTATCAGCTTCTGAAGTTGGCAACATGACCAGATTTGTTTTTCCGCTAAAGTGATTTCTTTTTGGATTGAAGCTTCCTTATTGTTATGGGTAATTTGTTTTTTCTGGTTTTGGGAGTTGTTATATAGTTCGATGACGCTTTTGACTTCAATTAAAATATGTTTAATGGTCTTCAACAGTATTGCATCCAGTGAATAGAAATTGCCAATCAAGAGATGAGAGAACGTTGTCTATAAGATCATAGTTGCCTTTTTTGAGGTTATAATTGGGGATCCCGTCATTATGATGATTTTTGTATAGACATATGTTGAGACAAAAGTCAATCATGTTGTGGTCACTGTTGGAAAAGGGCTCTTTAATTTGTATTCCATAAATTGAATTCAAACTATTGCAGAAGATGAGATCGAGGCAGTTATTAAGTCTAGTATTGTTGGTTACTAGTTGTTCCAGTCCCAGATTTGTTTCAGCATTGCAGAAGGTTGCATGTATGGGTTCAGTGTTACATTCGTTTAGGGTCCAGTTAATATGAGGTAGATTGAAGTCACCAAGAAAGATAAAAGCATGTCGGCAGGATGTTGCCCATGTTAGTAGTGAATTTAACTTGTTTACATGTTCAATGTCATAATCAGGGGCTCTGTAACATAATAAGAATCGAAATGTGATATTTAAGGTCAGTTCACAGACAATGGTCTCAGGAAGAGCAAACTCCTGGGTAACTTGGATGTTTTGTAGATGCAGGGAGTTTTTATAGAATATAGCAACACCATCTCCTCTACTGATTTCACGATCTGATTGGTAAACATGATAGTCTCTTACTGTGGTAATGGAGTTAGGGAGAGATGCATTGAGCCATGTTTCACAGACAAATATGATGTTGAATTTAGCCGTATTTAGTAAGAGGAGAAATTCAGGTATTTTATTTACAAGGCTTCTTGCATTGAGTAGCTTGTATTTAAGGCCAGTTGTAGTTGGAATTGACGTAATTAGGGGGGGGTGCCTAGTTTTGAGTGATGGTGGGTTGGATGAGGTAGGGTTGGATGCGGAGTTGTGGGTTGTGTGACTTACTTTTGATACAATCAGCATGTACAGGTCCTTCTCTTCTTTGTCTAGATGTTTTTTGAGTTCTGTGCAGAGTTCACGGGAGCGGATTCTTTGCAGTATGGGTAAGTCTGGCCTTGAGCGAAGTTTGTTATGGTTGGGATTGATTTTTACAATGGCATTTATTGTATGAATGAATATACATTTGCTGGACTCATTTTGGCAAACAACTCTACAAAATCTTGGGGCCACCGAGCCATCATGGTATTTGAACTCAAGGCCATCTCTGGTTATTTCAATGATATCTTCAGGAAAGATGTTTGTTGTATTTGAGTTGCCTATGATATTGCGAACTTTGGGGATATCATCTGATTCGTTGGTGTATTCAAGACCAAATAAGATGGCATTTGGACATTTCTGATCACGTTCCATGATGTCTCTGATGAATAAGGGGATATCATTTATGGAATTATTTGATGGGATAGTGATTATTTGTGGCTGTGGTTTGGTGGTTATTTTTGGTTGTAGTTGTGATTGTAGTTGAGGTAGTAGTTGTGGTAGTGGTTGTTGAGTTGGGATTTGAGTTTGAGCTGATAGGTATTCACTTATCTGTGCTGTATTTTTTTTTTAAAGAGTGATTAGGCCTGCTTGTATAGTTGTTTCAAAATGTGCTAGTAAGTGTTCTTCTATTGAGTGAATGAATGATTCTGTGCTTTCAACTCTGTCAGGCAGGGTACTTAGTTTGTTTAGTTTAGGTAAACATGATGGACATAGAAAAGGGAATGTATCTGATGTTTTTAGAATTAAAGTTGTTTGACACTGTTAAGACTTCTTTACAATCATTTTTTATATATGAACCGAATTCTTATATTACCAGAATATAACTGCTGATTTCACTTTACTTCTTTTTGGCCTGCTTAAACAGAACTTTGGTGGGAAGGCAGCAATTTAAATATCTTTTGTTTTAACATCCCAATTAAGGTTCTAATAGATTTCTGAAGTGTCTGAAACGAGTATGTAGACAGGTACTAAAGACATGAATAAAGCATTTCCCCATGGATTATAAATCTTGTCAACATGGAATTATCATCAGGAACCAAGGCAACAGCCTACAATTAATTCAGAATTATTCAGATTACCATAGAAACTGAGCCAACATATCAGATTTTTTGTGTAATTCCTCAGAGCAAACATTCAAGTATACTCTGTAATTTACATAGTAATTGTGCAATAATAAAAGAAAGCATAGAAAAATTATGGAGTTTTGATAAACCAAAAGAAAAATCTTTGACATGACAATCATTAAAAAAAATTAAATAAAAAGTATGAAAACTTCCCTTGTGATTTTCTAACAGACTTTCTTTTTCCCCTTGTTGGAAGTTAAAACCCACCCCTCTCCTAGAAAAATGAAATATTTTACTAAAAAGGCAGAATATTTCCCCTAAAAAGAAAAGTAAAAACTCAGAGGCAGAAACTCAGCCCCCATTTTTGCTAATGGGACATTACTGGCCTGGGCCAGTCTATTTTACATAACAAAGATATACTCCAGGTAGAGCCATAATAGGAATTGCCCAAAGCCCTTTCATTACATCATTATCCAGCAAGGCTCAACCAAGCCTGGGACTCAGGACAGCCTACAGAGTTACCACTGCATGACCCCATGAGAATCTGACAACCAATCATAATAGAAGCTCAAATTCAAATCCCAACAGAGGATATATAACTAAGGGTCTCTCAGCATCTTGGTTCTTCTTTTCCTTCACCCAACATCTTGAAGCATGTGATTGTCCTTTTCACTTTGGAGCTCCAAGCCATGTGGTCCTGTCCACTATTAAACCATCTTTCCAAACAGCCTCCATGTTTCCAGTATCTTTTTCCCCACTTGGAACTGAACCCAGAAGAATATTTCTTCCAACACCCTGATGGGGAGATGAGTTGTCTGAATGGAATATTATGAAGCAGTTATTTCTTCTACTTGGCTATTATTAGAAACAGCATGATATAAAATCATTGGGAGTATACAACTATACAAATTTCATAAATAGTAAAATATTGAAATCCGCCCTTCACTCTGGCAGATGAATTCCACATCCAAGAGATAAATATATTATTGTGTCTTTATTATTCTGAATGTTGTAGCAGACTCTGAAACTATTTGGAATAGTTTATAAAATAGTTTATAAAAAGGCATTTTATAAATCAAACAAACAAATGGGTTATCCTACTTCAGCTGCAGAAATCCAGGAAACACTAGTTTCTTTTTCATATCTTTTTGCTGTTATCTAGTGATCGTCTAGATTAGAGGTGGGATTCAGCTGGTTCGCACCTACTCGGGCGAACGGGTAGCAAGAATTTGGCGTAGGTCGCTGAACCAGTAGCAACATCTAACTGGCCACGCCCCCAACCTGGTCACCTGGTTTAAAGGAGGATTGCTCCCCTGCCCTAACCATGCATTTTCAAGCAACCACTTGAAAACACATGACTGTGGGCAGAGCAGTGGTCCATTAGCCTGCAAAACTGTTCCAAGGCTGGATTCTTCATGGACACTAGAAGTATTGCTTCCCCTTGTGAGTAAAGTGTCTGGAGCGAGAGGGAAAGAATGCTCGGGGATGGGGGGGAAATCCAGCCATGGGGAAGTTTGCATGGGCTGCAAGTGCAAGTACTTTAACCTGCAGAATTTCTACAATGCTGGATTCACTTCCCCTTGTGAGTAAGGTGCCTGGAGTGAGAGGGAATGAAGGCTGATGTGTGTGTGTGTGTGTGTGTGTGTGTGAGAGAGAGAGAGAGAGAGAGAGAGAGAGAGAAAGAAAGAAGAAAGAAAGAAAGAAAGAAAAGAACGAAAGAAAGAAAGAAAGAAAGAAAGAAAGAAAGAAAGAAAGAAAGAAAGAAAGAAAGAAAGAAAGAAAGAAGAAGGGAGAGAAAGAAAGAGGAAGAAAGAAAGAAAGAAAGAAAGAAAGAAAGAAAGAAAGAAAGAAAGAAAGAAAGAAAGAAAGAAAGAAAGAAAGAAAGAAAGAAAGAAAGAAAGAAAGAAAGAAAGAAATAGGGAGAGAGAGAGTGGTGTATGTATCAGAGAGAGAGAGAGAGAAAGGAAGGGAGAGAAAGACAGAAAGAGACAAAGAAAGAGAAAGAAAGAAAAAGAAATACCGGTAGGAAGGAAGGGAGAGAGAGAGAGAGACAGAGAAAACTCTGTGCTATTATTTTTAATTGTTCAATTATTTATCATGTGTTAATATTTTACATTGTCCCTACACCTAGAGTGATTCTACTGCCTTTCTTTTGCCCAGGACTACCACATATTTTTCAGGGTTTACATGCATTCAATGTCTATAGTCCAGAGCATTAATACATGTGTGTTTAACAGAGTTGAAAGGGAGTTTGGAGGTCTTCTAGTCCAAGCCCCTGCTCAGGCAGGAAAACTGAGGATGCCAAACTCTGAGTAGAGGCCCTGGGAAAGGTGTCAGAATAACAGAATAACACTTAGAAGGAACTTTGGGGGAACCCTATACCATTTCAGAGAAATGGCTGTCCAGTATTTTAAAAATTTCCAGTGATTGATCACCCAGAACCTCTGGGGATAAACAGGTCCACTGGTTAATTGTTCTCACTGTCAGAAAGTTTCTCCTTAGTTTTAGGTTGCTTCTCTCTTTGTTCATTTTCCATCCATTTCTTCTTGTTTGTCTTCTGGTGCTTTGGAAAATACATTGCCCCCCCGCTTTCTTTCTGGCAGCCCATTAAAAGCCTCTTGCCTATCACACTTGTTGGCAAAGCATGTGAATCATTTCCTCCTTTCAGTGGTCTATGAAAGTACATCTATAGTATGTAGATAATAAAGTCAAAAAATGGTGAACAACATTTTTACAGAACTATAGATAAGTTGAGACTGGGTATGACAAGGAATGGCTGGAAAGGGAGGGGCCAGGTGAGGCAGCCCTCAACGTGAGTGACATTAAATTGGCCCCATCCACTCAGTCACATGACCACCAAGCCATGCCCACAGTCACATGACCACCAAGCCACGCCCACCAAATAAGCCACACCCACAGAACCGGTAGTAAAAAAATTTGAATCCCACCACTGGTCTAGGTGTTTCTCAACCTTGGCCGATTTAAGAGATGTGGACTTCAACTCCCAAAATTCCCTGACCAGCTGGGGAATTCTGGGAGTTGAAGTCCATGCCTCTTTAAAGTATCATTTCACCAAGTGAGAGTGTGATGGATTTGTGCCTGAAAAATTAAACATTTATATCTGTTTTAAAAAATGATGGCGGAATTAAATGTGCATGAACTCTGTCCTTTTTAAATAAAACAGATTTGCACAGCATTAATTTTAGCTTAGCCTTCTGCATATTTCAAGAAAAGCCTCAAACAATAAGATATTTTATAACAATGGGAAAGGCTTCCTAAATTAAGTATCAGAATTTTAGTAACATTCTTAAACATTGTGGATTTAAGCAATTTGGCTATTTTTCCCATGCTTTCTCTCGTAACATTTAATAACTTGTTAATTCTAAGAAACACAAAGTTTTCCCCAGAGTGGTTTAGATCTTCATGATGGCTTAGCTCTCAGGGAAAGGGATGGCATTTATGTGTCTTTTTGTTAAGAAAAACAGAGTTAGTATACTGGTCATTTATCATCAAAGGAATAAGTAACCAGGGCCCTCTATCCATATACTATATGAGATGAATTTTCTCTGATAGTATCATAGCATAGTTAAAGCCCAAGACCAGACTTATCCATACTGCAAAGAATCCGCTCCCATGAACTCCACGCTGAACTCAAAAACTGTCTAGACAATGGAGAAAAGGACCTATACATTGACTACAGAGCTGATTGCATCAAAAGAAAGTCACATGACGCACAACTCCACATCCAACCCCACCCCATCCAATCCAACATCACTCAAAACTAGACATGGACACCCCTAACCACATCAATTCCAACTACAACTGGCCTTAAGTGCAAGCTATTTAATGCAAGAAGCTTTGTAAATAAAATACCTGAATTTCTTCTCTTACTAAATATGGCTCTCCTTGATTCCATTACAACAGTAAGAGACTATCATGTTTACCAATCAGATCGTGAAATCCGTAGAGGAGATGGTGTTGCTATATTCTATAAAAAGTCCCTGCATCTAAAAAACATCCAAGTTACCCAGGAGCTTGCTATTCCTGAGACCATTGTCTGTGAACTGTCCTTAAATATCACATTTCGATTCTTATTATGTTACAGAGCCCCTGATTATGACATCGAACATGTAAACAAGCTAAATACACTACTAACATGGGCAACATCCCGCCCACATGCTTTTATCTTTCTTGTTGACTTCAATCTACCGCATATTAACTGGACCCTTAATGAATGTACAACTGAACCCACACATGAAACCTTCTACAATGCAGTAACAAATATGGGATTAGAATAACTAGTAACCAAGAACACTAGACTTCACAACTGCCTCAATCTCATCTTCTGCAATAGTTTGAATTCAATTTATGGAATACAAATTAAAGAACCCTTTTCCAACAGTGACCACAACATGATTGACTTTTGTCCCAACATACGTCCACACAAAAATCATCACAATGACAGAATCCCCAATTATAACTTCAAAAAAGGCAACTATGATCTTATAGACAACGTTCTCTCATCTCTTGATTGGCAATTTCTATTCACTGGATGCAATACTGTTGAAGACCATTAAACATATTTTAATTGAAGTCAAAAGCGTCATCGAACTATATAACAACTCCCAAAACCAGAAAAAACAAATTACCCATAACAATAAGGAAGCTTCAATCCAAAAAGAAATCACTGGCAGAAAAACAAATCTGGTCACGTTGCCAACTTTAAAAGCCAATACAAAACTTTATGCCACCAGATAAAAACTGAATGCACCAATTATCACATTAAACAAGAAGAAAACCTTCTATGCACCAATTCTACCTGTGCTTTCTACAATTTTGTAAACAACAAACTAAAAGACTCAAGGTCCATCCCACCCCTGAAAAGACCTAATGGTAAAGACTGCAATGATGACACTATTAAAGCCAACCTCTTTAACACATTTTTTGGCTCAGTATTTGTAAACAGCAATGGATCATGCCCAGTATTTCCTAGTCAAACCACAAACTACAATGATCTAATACATATCGATTTTACAGAAAACAATGTTGAAAAAGCACTATGCAATCTAAAACCACCTCTATTTATTGGACCAGACAGAATATGTGCATACTTCTTTAAAAAGCTATCCACTACTATAGCAGAACCTCTAAGCATAATCTTTGAAAAATCTTTCAGGACCAGCTCCTTGCCAAAAATATGGTCACAAGCCACGGTCACCCCCATCTACAAAAAGGGAGACCCCAGCCTATTTGAAATTTACAGACCAATCTCTTTATGCTGCATCACCTGTAAAGTCATGGAATCAATTATTAACCAACCCATCATCCTCCACTTAGAAACAAACAACCTCCTCTCTAATAAACAATTTGGTTTTAGGAAAAAAACTATCATGTAATCTGCAACTCTTACATTGCAAAAACATATGGACTACACAACTCGATCAGGGCAAAGCAATAGACGCAACCTACATAGACTTCTGTAAAGCCTTTGATTCAGTGGTACACAACAAATTATTTCTAAAACTAAAATCTTACAGTATCTCTGGACACCTGCATAACTGGATAGAAGCATTCCTGTCAAACAGACAACAAATGGTCAAAATTGGGAGCATCCTATCAAATTCTGCACCTGTCAACAGTGATGTCCCCCAAGACAGTGTTCTAGGATCAACTCTTTTCATACTCTACTTAAATGACCTCTGTGATCATATCAAGAGCAACTGCGTTCTCTTTGCTGATGATGTAAAGCTATTCAACACCACAGACAATACCGCTACCCTTCAAAAAGACCTTGACGATGTATCAGAATGGTCAAACAAATGGCAACTTCAAATCTCAACAAATAAATGCTCTGTCCTACATATTGGCAAAAAAAATCAGAAAATAAAATGCAGGCTGAATAATCAAGACCTTGTTGATGATCCAAACTCTGTCAAGGATCTTGGAGTACTCATCTCAAATGACCTAAGTGCTAGAGCCCACTGTAACTACATACCCCAAAAACTTTAACCTTAGACTGTCTACTATTGACCTCACCCTTTTCCTAAGAGGTCTGTAGGGGGCATGCATAAGCGCACCAACGTGCCTACCATCCCTGTCCTATTGTTTCTTTTATATTTTATTTTTCTTATATGTATCCATGTATTCATAACTATGTTTTTACTTATACCTATTATCTTGAAAGCAATTGACAAACAAACAAATAAATAAATAAATAAATAAAAAGTCTAACATTGCTTATCAAGTTGTATACACATACAACCAAAATAAAGTCCATGTCTCCTAAAAGTAAACTGTCTTATGAATGTCTTATCAAGTGAGAGTGTGATGGATTTACGCATGAAAACAAGGCTTGCATGGTTTGTTTATTTTCTCCTAGCCAATTCCTGGTTTGCTTTCAATCTGAGGTTTGGGAGAGTATACAGTATGTGACCCTGAATCCTTGCTTTAAAGTAAAGTATGAATCTTATAGCTTAATTTTTCAGATCAGAGCTTCAAAAATCTGGACAACCACTAAATGGCAAAGAATAATAGAAAAATTTAACTTGCTGTGGCCTTCCAGAAGTCAGTTGAACTTTTGGAATCCAAATCCAGGAGCCCTTGTACAGAAACTTACTTCATACCTTTTTGATCTTTCCAGTAATCAAAGTAACATGTAGCTCAGTCAAGTATATCTTGTAAAAATAAAACAAAAGGGAGGGAAGGCTCATTTACCAGCTTTTTGTTGCATGTTTTGCTTTTGCTAATAGACATTATATTGTTGTAAAAGCCATTGCTCCAAGGGATAAATGATCACTTAGTTACTGATTACCAACAGTTACTTGTGTTTCTAAGGAAATGCAGCACAGGGGTGCAATAGAGGGAAAGCAGAATCATTAATGTCCTATTTGCATATGGGGGTTGCAAAGAATCATAGGGTCTACAAAAACAAGTTCTTAATATGTGGAGGATGCATCAAACTACTTTTCTAAGAAACAGTATTACAAACCCACTTTGGAGATGTCTACAAATACATCGTAGAATAGTCTATAATCCAATGGTTCTCAACCTGTGATCTGAGGAGTCCTGAGGAACCACAGTGTCATCACAGAGGGCCTACAAAGACTTTAAGAAATATTATGATTTCAATCTTGACTTGAGTCTGTAGTCACAAAAAGTATTTAAAGGAGGTCCATAGTAATGAAAAGGTTGAGAACCACTGTTCTAATCTATTACAATGGAAAAGTGCCACCAACTTTAGTTATCCTCCCTCTTTTAAAACCCCTGTAGTGAAGGAGGGGGGTATATCTTGAAAAACCCAGATAAGAGGTACTCAAGCAAAACAAACCTGTCAATCTAGTAGACAGAAACTAGCAACGCCCAGGAAACACAAAATCCTGGCAGCCATTTTAGAAACAAGATTTCATTGTCCCTCAGGGAAAAAGAAGGGTGAAGTTTATTTTCCCTTTGTTCAATTTTCCATTGAAAAGGAGATGATCTTTTACCCCTTGTTGGGCAGCTTGGTGCCTATTTTTGCCACAAATTATCTTGTAGGGTTTTGCTTTTTCCTGGCATCCTATACCTAACCTGGTGTGCAAGCTATGGTGAAAAACAAAAAAAAAAGATGATAAAAGAAAATAAATTATATTGTGCCATTTCCTAGCATTGAGATGTCTGTCTGGACAAATCAGACCCCTTCTTTTCCTTCTGAATGAAAAAAATAGGCCAATCTCACAAGAAATAAATAGAATCAAACTTTTTTTTTTTTTTAAAGGAAAAAAGAGTGCATAAAATCCCCTTTTACTTTTGAATACTCGCTTTTAAAATATTTGATGGCAAAGGAAATAAAAATACAGAGCTAATTAAACACTGGCAGTACCTGAAAATAACATCTAATGGTGAAATATAAGGCTTTGAGCAGTTTACAAGATATTAGATGTGTTACTAATATAGAAGCAGCTCTGAAGTAAAGACATATTAACTTCCGTATAATGTACAAGAATGAGTTTGTATAGAGATTATAATGGAGACAATAAATTAGACTAAAAAACATATTACTTTATTTTATTTCTCTTATTTGAATTTATTATTCAATTTCAATGGTCTCATTAAAATAAAAGTAATTGTATTTCAGTATTTATAGCCACCTTTGTTACATATTCTTTCAGATAAACTGATGCCTGGAGCAAAAGTCCCCTTGCTTGCTTTCACAAATTTTTGTACCTCCCCCCCCACCTTTTTTTTTTTTAATAGAGACCAAAAATATTTCTGTCCTCTTCCCAACCTCCTTATTCTTACTCCTTATTTCTCAGGCTTACTTTTTTTTTTCAAAAACATTTTTTTTCCTCTCTAGTTTGGGTAACCCAAATTCTGTGTGATTCAGGCCATGCGATTGTACCTAGTGTAGAGGTAGGTTAGGGAAATCTGCTTAAAATACATATAATGTATTGGGAATGTCTGAGTCTGTTGTTGCTAAGGAACACTCACAACAAAAATATTCTCTAAATGCAAAATTGTTTCAGTTCCTTAACGAACTGCTTTGAGCTTTCGTTGAAGGCTTATAAGTATGACCAAAAAACAATACATTGTCAAACAGAACTGTCAGCCCTTCAAGGAAGATCAAGTGCAAATCAAAACTTCTGGAATCTCCCATTGACATCCAAGTTAAAACATGTCAAAAAGTCATTCCAGTACAGCAGTAATAAAAAAAAGAAAGCCACATTTCTGCTAGTTTTTATTATGTAATTTCTATAATTGGCTCAGTCACTATCTGAGAAGACATCCTAACAATATGGATTATGATTTCTGTAAAAGAGCACTGTGGGAGCATGGTAGGACTCATAGCCTCCTTCCATGCCACCAAGTATTTCAGGCATCTTTTTATTTCTAGAACAGCTCCTTGCTCTGGTAAGAAGGAATTAATATCAGGATTAATATCAGACAAATAATCAAGCAGTAAATAACAGCCTAATAAGGAACTACCAGGTAGAAAAATACCTACCACCAACACTGACAAGGACAAATTACTCTACCGTATATCAACACAAACCCTACTTCCTACTTCCTTCTAGAACTGAAGGTATCACCCAGTTAGGTAACAAAAAGTCTGCAAGTAAACAACCAAGGTCAGAGAACACCAAGGATATTCCCACCAAGGTCAGAGAGCTGGGTATGTCTAGCCTAGTGAAAATAGAAGTAGGGATGACAGGATAGCAATGCTCCAATATTTAATGGGCTGTCACAACAAAGAATGGGTCAATCTATTCTCCAAAGCACCTCAAGCAATGGATGAAAATTAATAAAGGAGAGAAGCAATCTAGAACAGGAGAAATTTCCTGGCAGTGAGAACAAGTAACCAGTTTGCCTTCAGAAGTTATGGGTGCTCCATCACTGGATATTTTAAAGAAGAGATTGGACAGCCATTTGTCTGAAATGGTATAGGATATCCTATCCTGCTTGAGCAGGAGATTGGACTAGAAGACCTCCAAGGTCTCTTCCAACTCTGTTATTCTGTTAATTTCAAAGCAAAAAGCAGCCAAGAATTGTATGTACACCTCAGTTCCTGCTTCTTGACTGCGTCGCCATCTTTACAGAAAAGATACATGATTGTCTCCAAGCAAAGAAGATGCCAAAGTGTTCAAGCATTTGAAGCTAATGTCAGCAAACAGGATTTTGTTTAGTTTCCCATGTTTCAGAGTGTAAGCAGAACTGTAACAAGCTGGGCTTGGTTGTTATACTTTTATTATGATGAATTCAATCGAAGCTGCATTGTGTTCTGTGTTGCTTTCTGGAGAGATAGAAAAAAACCAAAATATAAGACTTGAATGCAGCCATAGCACTTTGTCCTCTCTGTCAAACTGAAAAAATACAGCCTTCCTGTGAGGGTAACAAATGAGTTTGTTTTGTTGCACATGACAGAACCAGGACAAAGGGGAAAGGAACATCCAAAATTCTTCTCTGTTTTCCTTTGCTTATTTCTATGGCTGTTCAAACAAACAAAAAAAATCTATTGCAAATGATGTATTGAGCCGCGCATTTATTATTATATGAATTGATGCTATACATTAGCTAAGTTTTCGTCCTATACTTAAGTCCATTCTTACCACTATGCTCCCTGTGTAACAACAGAGTTAAAGTTCTATGTGGCAACTTAATGCTTTTCTGGTTTCTCTGCCTTTATTTTTTCTCATTAAAGAATTTATTGAGTGAAATAAAGATAGCAAAGAGATAAGTCACTCAACAGAACCTTACTTCAGACTGGAACCCTTTGTAAGAATGGAGTATATTTAGAGTAATTCTCTTATTAGGCTGACTGCTATAATTGTCTCACATATCAGATACTATGGGACAACAACATCAGCTTCACAGATGTTCCTCCTCATTCTTGCAGATCTGAACTGCAGGGACCATATTACTAATTTCCTGCCCTAGATAATCTAGAGAGCATTATTCCATTGCCAGTATATCTGTCAGAATAGCTGCATCTAAATTAGCTACATTAAAAACAAAAAGAAACTTGAATGTTTTACTTAAAAAGAAAAAAAAACCAGAAGAGCTGTCTAATAATAGCCAAACACCAAATCATCCTTTCTGCAATTAATTGTAAATTGTACAATATGTTCCAAAACTCAAGATCCTATTGAATCTGGTATCATATAACAAGTTGTTAGATTATCTTTATTTATTCAGAATTCGGTTCAAAAAGAATTGAACATAAGAACAATTCAAGAATTCGGTTTTCAGTAATTTGGGGGAAATACCATATATATGTGCTCTCTTTTTATGTGCTCTTTTACAGTGACTGATTGATTCTCATTTGTGTGATTACAGTGGCTTGCCATAGAGCTTCCTATTCTATGGAGGTCTTCTCATGAAACTTTGAACCAGCAGTAAATGGTCCATACAGCACAGAATGAGAGCCAGACTCACATATTAGTTCAAAGCATCAGGGGAGAAACCAGGAGACTGAATTCCAGTCTTTCTAAACACAAAGGCTGGTGGATCCAGCCACTCCCTTTTATCACTAAGGAGAAAGAAATGGCAAGGCAGTTCCTTTAAATATATATATTGCAATTATACAGATTAAAACTGATGCAAACTATAAGAAATAATGGAAGAGAAAGAGCATGCCAAGAATAAAGAAAAGAAAACCAATAATATATAAAGTAAAAAATAGAAAAGAGAGAAAAGTAAGACTATAACAAAGAAAAATTACTTGTGATATTCTTATTATTTCTTACAAGCCACTTCCAAAAATCTTGCCAAGAAAACCATCCAGACAGTTGCCAGGGTCAAAACCAGCTTGAAGACACAAAATTATTATAAATGAGCATGTTGTATAAACATAGAAGAGCCAGAGAGTTAATCCAGATCCAGATATTGGATTAGATCCAAATTGAATTAACTGTCCTTTGGTCAAACTGAAATCACTATCTTAACTGTGACTGATTTAGATCCAATTCATCATCCAGGGAATTTGAGCTATCACTGATTATTCCCATAGATGCCATTTCTGGTTATATTTAGCACGTCAACTGCAAAATCGTATGCGTTCAGAGTGATTTACTCCTAAATAAATGTGTACTGGTTTGTGGTCTTAATGGCTTTCTAAAAAGCTCTGAGCCCTCTTCAGAATTCCATGCTGCAAGATATTCCATTATAAATAATGGCAGGCAATCAGCAATTTGTGAGGTTGCTTTAGAATAGGATCTCCAAATTCGGCAACTTTAAGACTTCTGGACTTCAACTCCCAGAATTCCCCACTCATCATCGTCTAAGAACCTATTTGACCCAGATTCAAGTTCACCTTCAACCTTCAATGTTTACTAGATGTGTCTGAGCCAGTCACTACCTGTCAGTCCCCAGGTATTATGAGAAAAATATTCTCACCAGATTATTATGAGAAAAAATAAAAGGCAGGCGTACTATACTGTATGCTTTACAGCTCGTAGAGGAAAGAGAGAATAAAACTAACACATTGTTTTTAAATAGAGTACAATAAATTGCTGTGGGCTCTTTAACCCCCATGTATACTCTCACTAGTTTGGAATGAAATAGTTTCTAATCATTTCAAGAGGTAAGAGTGAGAGAGAACATTTAATCCTGTGTTACACACCTGAGCTGGAGAACTTTGCTCAAAAAGAAATATGGAGTATTTTATAGAGCTTTTACCAGAATGACGGAGGTTATGTAGTTGATTTTGTAGCTTTCAGGGAAAATATGATATAAGTATTTTTACTCAGCAACCACGATAATGGTATCACCATTCTTTTTTGTGATTTGTATTATTCAACAACAGAACTATATCCCTGCAGTTTTTATTTTGACTCAGACATTTTCAATTTTGGAAAGGGAAAGGAAGAGGGGAAGAGAGAAGAGAGAAGAGGGAGAGGGAAGGGAGAGGGAGAGGAAAGGGAAAGGGAGAAGGAAAGGAAAGGACAAGTTTATGAAAAGGTCATAATATTATTTAATTCCTCAGAGAAAAGAGATATTTCAGAGCATGGGATCAGAGACCAGGGACATGGAAACATAAGTCTAATTAAAGTCCTTAATGAAAAAAAAACATTTTATTATCTTAGCAGAATTCTAAATTTAGATCTGGTGATAATATGTTACTGAACTCAAATCTTTCTGGAAATCTTCAGGAAAACAATTGTTAGAACAATATAATTAGAAAAATGCTGTAATATCCTCCCAATGTAAAATCCATTACTGTTTTGTATATACTTGTGATGATTGTAAAATAGAACATCTGCACAAATGGGAGGTTTACTAAATAATACCAAAGTATGTTAAACACTAACGCTCAACAGCAGAAATTAATCTATATGCAATAAAATCCTAAAATTTTCTCCTGGGATATAATTAGAAATTATGTGAAACTATTGGCAGTCCTAAAGCCTTTAAAAAAGAGTGTTGTTAGCCCTCGGTTGATTTTACAATGGAAAAATATGTAGATCTGCTTACAATGAGACTATACTATTGAAAATATATTCTCAGCACTAGTTCATCTGGTGGGAAAAGTGCGCTTATATATTTTGATGGTCTACAAAGTACAAACCTTTGTACTTAGACCTTCCTGTTTTTAACAGGTGAGAATGGATCAAGTACTAGTAATATGTATAGAATCCAGTTGGACAACCATCCAGAAGGAAGAAATTAGGCATGATGGATAACGGGGAAGCAGGAATAGAACATGAGGTTGTAGCCAGCCAATATATGCTTGCCTTGGGCCAGAGCAGGGGAGACTGCAGCTAGGATTTAATTAAACAAAGCAAAGCTATGCTCAATTTACACACACCCACATCAAGAAAAAGAACAGAATTACTTGATCTCTGCCTGAATGACAGAACAGGAACAGCGGTGAAGGTATATATGTCCTAGAGTCCATCTGAAATTGGCTGGGGGAAGGGATTGAACCATATAATCCATCTGAGACAAGGGCCAGACTGGGGGCCGAGCGCGATCGGGAGGTTCTGGGGTTGGGGGTGGTTAGATCAAGGATGGGGGTCTGTTTCCAGGAGGAAAAGAGGATGGTTATTGGCACGGTCAATGGGAGAGGCAGATATGGCGCTGACAGGGGGCCATACCATGTTTCGGAGTCCACCCCCGCTATTTGTGTGCGGTGGCGCGCTCCGACCCCCAGGTCATTTCCTGTTCCCTGGGTTGTCCGAATCATTGGGCCCCGGGCCTTCGGTTGATGTTGTGTAACGCCAGGTCCGTAGTTAATAATTTATGATCTGATTTTGGAGGGGGGAGCGGACCTGGCAGGTGCTACTGAAACCTGGTTGGGCCAGGAAGGGGGTGTTCCCCTGGTGGAGATGTGCCCAGCTAGGTTTCGGGTTTTTCATCGACCGAGGGCCCAGGGGAGGGGTGGGGGGGTTGTGGTGATTATTAGGGAAGATCTGTGTCCTAGGGAATCCACTGTTCCTCAGACGACTGGATGTGAATCCCTCTTTATTAAGTGTGGTTCCAGGCTTAAGATGGGCCTATTGATTACATATCTGGCTCCCTGCTACGTGTCATCGGCCCTGCCTGAGTTCCTGGAGGTCATAGCCGGCTTGGCAGTTGAGACCCCCAGGCTTATGGTCATGGGGGATTTCAACCTGCTCTCGGCTGGCGGGACCTCGGGGATTGCTCAGGAGTTCATGGCTTCTATGACAGCCTTGGGCCTGACCCAACTAATTAGGGACCCCACTCATGTTGGGGGTCACATCTTGGATCTGGTTTTTGTCTCTGGACAGTGGCAAAATGATCTAGGTATAGGGAATGTTGTTGTAGAGCCCCTGTCATGGTCTGATCATTCGCTCCTCAGGCTGGACTTCCATACCACACCCCCTTGTTACAGGGAGGTGGGACTGACATGATGGTTCCGCCCCAGGTGCCTGATGGACCCGGATAGGTTCCTGATGGAGCTTGGGCCGTTTCCTGGTGCTCACACACACGACTCAGTTGGGGATCTGGTGGCCACCTGGGATAGGGTGGCAGCTGAGGCCCTTGACCGGGTCGTGCCCTTGCAGGCCTCTGACCTGGTGCCGATCCCAATTGGCTCCATGGTTTTTGGAGGAGCTGAGGAAGATGAAGCACCAGAAAAGACACCTAGAGAGTGTTTGGTGGGCCACCCGCTCCGGATCTGACCGAATACTATTGCAGTCCCATATTAGGACCTATTTAGTGGCGATAAGGGCGGCAAAGCATTCTAGCTTTTCCGCCCTTATTGTGTCCACAGAAAATTGCCCAGCCACCCTTTTCAGGGTGACCCGCTCCCTTTTAGATGTGGGAGTGTGGGAGGATCCTTTACAAGGGCGGGCTGAGGATTTTTTGAATTTTCTGCAGGACAAAATCACTCAACTCCGGGATGGGTTGGACTCTGACTGGGCAACTCTGGACAGGGGGGCGGGGGCGGAGTTCGGGGAGGTCATTTGGGGAGAGTTTGATCCTGTGACCCTCGAGGACGTGGACAGGATGCTGGGTGGGCTTAATGCCACCACATGTTTACTGGATCCGTGTCCCTCCTGGCTGGTATTGGCCACTCGGGAGGTGACACGAGGTTGGTTCCAGGGTATTATTAGCACTTTCTTGAGTGAGGGGTTTCTGCCTGTCACCTTGAAAGAGGCGGTAGTGAGACCCCTCCTCAAGGAACCATCCCTGGACCCAACTTTATTATCCAATTACCATCCAGTCTCCAACCTTCGCTTTGTGGCAAAGGCTGTTGAGAGTGTGATGGCACGACAGCTCCCTCAGCACCTGGATGAAGCTATCTATTTAGATCCACGCCAATCAGGTTTCAGGCCCGGGTACAGCATGAAGACGGCGTTGGTCACGTTGGTGGATGATCTCTGGACGGCTTGTGACAGGGGTTGTTCCTCTGTCCTGGTCCTGTTAGATCTCTCAGTGGCTTTTGATACTGTCAACCACAGGTATCTTATTGCGGCGGCTGGGGGGGTTGGGGGTGGGAGGCATCCTTCCTCTCTGACCATTCACAATTTGTGTTGGCAGGGGGGCAGAGATTGGCCCCGAGGCCCCTGACTTGCGGGGTACCTCGGGGGTCTGTGTTCTTGCCCCTGCTGTTCAACATTTATGTGAAGCTGCTGGGTGAGATCATCCGTGGCTTTGGGGTAGAGTTTCATCAGTATGCTGATGACACTCAGCTTTACATTTCTACCCCAGGCCACCCTGACGAAGCCGTGGAAGTGATGACTCGGAGCCTGGAGGCTGTGCAGGGTTGGATGGGGCGAAACAGGCTTCAGCTCAACCCGGCCAAAACCGAGTGGCTGTGTTTTCCGGCACCCCGATACAGCCAGCTAACTCCATCGCTGGCTGTGGAGGAGAAAATTCTAGCCCCCACGGAGAGGGCGCACAATCTGAGTGTCCTCCTGGACATACGGCTTGTCACTGCGTTTGTTTTGGGTTTGTCTGAGGAGCTTGCCACAGATAGTTTACAGAATGAGCCGGACTGGTTATCAAGTCTCCATAGTAACAAGATATGAGTGTCTTGTGAAGTTCTGTTTTACTGCGCATGTGTGCAGGGGAGGAGTTTTACTTCCACTTCTTCTTTCATTATAGTTTCTTTTGCTTGCTTAGTAGAATGGTACTGCTGTTTCTTTGTTTCTTAGTTATTTTGTAAATAAAGTATACTGGCAACAGAAATAGATGATCCATTTCCTCTAATTTATAAAACTGAATGTTTTCATTTTGACATGGTAGCAGAGGATGGTTTTCCTTATCTGTTGTTTTGATAATTAGATTACAAAGTCTGAGGAATTTGTAATTAATTTTGCCTACAACTTTTTTCTACAATGCCAAGAAAGAAAGGCAAAGCAAAGCGGAGAGCTCGATCAGTGGAAGATTTATTGTCATTTTCTGGAATTCCTGAGGAAATAAGAAGTCCTGGCATCCATTTACAAGAACTGATCAAAATTAAACTAAAATAAAAGAGGAGGTTGCTAAGCCAAGCAACAAGAGAAGGCAGTGACACAATTGCCTTGCAGTAGATTTTAATGTATTCATCTTCAGAAGGGAGCCTCACTGAGTTCAATAGAATTTGTTCTCATGTGAGACCAGCTAGGATGTCACCCCCTTATCTCTTTTGAGTAAACTATTTCATATCAAAAAATAAATGATAAAGTATCTACACATGGATACATTTCTAGTTTTTAATTTGCAGTGTGGTAGAGCAAGTGATGACCTTAAATAAGGAGACATTGTGGTTCTCCACATGTTGTTGGACTCAAGACCTATCAATCATGGCCAACTTGGCTAACCCTAAAAATAAATATTTCTCGCAGGTAAAGCTAAACCAATTCAGAGCAGCACTCTATTTTTATTAATATTAATAATCCCAGATTACCAATGCTTCTAATTTCTTCTAATTTTTATCATTTTTGTAATAAATACAACAAAAAAAGACATGTCATCACTTGTTATACACAGGTATGAAACGTTGCATCTGCTAAAATAATGTCTCCTGCAGATGGTCTGCATTTTTCCAGAGAAGAACAAAATAAGTGTTGCAGGGCATCAGAACTGTTATTTTCCACTGCTTTCTGGCCTCAAATTTGCAATTTATTGAAAGCAATGGTACTTTTGTTGCATGGTGAGTTCAACTGACTTCTTCAGGCATAATTAGAAACTCTCTTGTTTACAACTCTGGAAAACAGTTCTCAGCAGTTTTGCCAATGCTGAACTATCTGAACCAATTTAATTATGGTAAATTAAGAACAGGACACTTATTAGGGTGGCATGGTGGCCTAGTGATGAAGAGACTTGCCTCTCATTCAGAAGGTTGAGAGTTCTATCCTAGATAGCGGCAGATGTTTCTCACGACATGAAAAAAATATCTACTGCGAACTCCAGGTAGGCGTCAAAAAGGGCATCCGGCCAGTAAACACTCAGTTTCATTGCCCTGACTCTACCATGAAATAAGGAATTACAAAGTTGTAAAAAGAAGAAAAAAAACAGGACACTCATTCACCATCAAAAGATTGGTAGGACTTTTGGGACTATCACAGCACAAGCTTTAACAAACAACAGCCTCTTTATCATTTACAACCAGTTATAAAACAGTCTGAAAAATGTATCTCAACATTGGAACAGGCATTTAATTTTGCTTATAAACTAAAAAAAATGGAACTGCCTGATATATATGTAAATACACATTTTTTCATGTATCCTTATTGCTGCTTAATTAGGGAGGGATAAATCTGTCATGTTTAGATTCTGTTTCTAATTCTACATCAAATTGGCTGCATTTTAAAGGACCAGGCAGACAAATGTACATGTCCATAATACATATCTCCCCAGATATGCATTTCACCCATTATGTACATCCAATGCAAGCACTGCTTCCCGTTTATATGCCTATACAGGAATAACTGCATTTTTTTTGCATTTTCCTTAATATTTTAAATTTTAATACACATTTTCAGTATGTCTTTCTGGCCCAGAGAGTTACACTGCAAAAGTAAGTACTGTAAATTCAGAAAAGTAATAATATTCCAGCTTGCATGCTGGTTTAAGAAATGTATGTTTGAAAACTTCTTATCAAGATGCAAATGGAACAAAATTCTTTCCTCTTTCATATTTGAATATTAAATATTTATAACACGTATCATGGCAAAATAATTTCTAAATTCTAACTGCTAAATTGTCATTTTAAGGTGGTTATTATCTGAAGATTATTCCATGCTGTCCCTTGAGCCCCTTGATTCAAGGTCAGTTCTGGATATGTGGATATATTGAAGTAGTTTTCTTGGCAAGTACACAGAAATGGTTTGCAATGCCTTTTTCCAGGATAACATTTCAATTTCTCAGTTTATTCAAGAATTGTGAGATTTCCTTCTGGTTTTCTTGCCAGATTGGACAGCTAAAATTGGCTAGGCACTGCTATTTACAACAACACTTCAAAAAAGAATATTAAACAAAGCAACAGTCTGGAAAAGGGGACAAATTAATGCAACAATATTCCATGTGCAGTTTTAATAGATTTAGCTCTAATAGGTTTCAAGAGGCAGGCAAGTTATGGAGACAAATTTGGGAAAATAGAAGATGAAATCTATAAATGAAGGTCTCCAGCTATTGTTCCAGACATACTAGTTAGAGATGATGAAAGTGTGACATCTGGAAGGCCACAATTGTCACTTGGATCCATTCAGTTATACCTGAAACTTGTTTTTCTATGAAACTGTCAGGTGTAGAAAGACCAGGTTCATATGTGAAGATCCAATTAAACTGATTTATTGCTAGAAACCTATGTACAACTAATAGTCAGCACCTACTTGAAATTAGATAAGGGTCAATAGAATTCAAGGGAGTTGGATTTAGTCTGTTTGTGATGACATAGGGATTCTAGGCTAATCCCTCTTTTAACTCCACCCCCAGGTTCTGATACTCCTACTATAGAATCAGATAGCAAACACTGAAAGAAAAAAAAGGCTGTACTTTCTATTAGCAAAATTGGAATTGGTATTGAAAAAATATAATCCAAAATCATTTTTTTTCCTGATGGACACAGTTTTTATTTTAGCTTCAATTGATACAAATTGTTTCAAAGTTCACACTGAGCAGGAACAGGGGAAAATTATACCTACCACATTCCCTGCAGTGTGAAAGTGTAATCCGTTCAAAATCCTCTTGTGAACGTTCAAAGTGAGGGTTTTTTAAAAAAAATAATTTGTCTACGCAAAGTAATTGGGCTCACCCCACTGTTTGATTGTGCTGGAAACTCAGTGCTTGATTTGCAAAATACTTGCCACTTACAAGTTGGGCATGTTTCTTTATCAAACCAGATTATTCTTTTTAATTGCAAGACATCCAAAATCGCTAAACGGTCAGGCAGTCTTGAAATTTAATAAATAAATTTTAGACACTGGCAAGTCTATATGGAAAGAAGAAAGGGGAACCAACTGAAACCTGTTGGTGTAAAAGAGACCTCTTAAGAATCCAGTATAAGCACAGTTGATAAGATTGAAAAGTTTGCCTACTTCAAAATCCCATTCACCACAAGAGATCGCTAAGAATCTCACAAAGGAGACAATGAAGATAAGAACCAGCTTATTGTTCCTTTACCTCTCTCTCTCTCTCTCTGTCTCTCTGTCTCTCTGTCTCTCTCTGTCTCTCTCTGTCTCTCTCTCTCTCTCTCTCACACACACACACACACACACACACACACACACACACACACACACTATCCCATTTGAAGTATTCCACCCAGAGGTGATATTCAGCAGGTTCTGACCAGTTCAGGAGAACCGGTAGCGGAAATTTTGAGTAGTTTGGAGAACTGGCAAATATTACCTCTGACTGGTTCTGCCCCCATCTATTCTCTGGTTGGGTCTTCGTTTGTTGCCCTGCACAGGAGAACGGAGCTGGAAAATAAGTTAGTGGGGTGGATATGTTAGTGGGGTGAATTTTGCAGTAACCTTCCCCTGCCATGCCCACCAAGCCATGCTCACAGAACCAGTAGTAAAATTTTTTGAATCCCACCACTGATTCTACCTCTGAATAATACTTCTGCAGATGGTTTTATAAAGAAAAACAAGCCTGCTAAATCCATAATTCTTAAATTTGATAATGTATCTTGCCACGCGACTTCAAGAATGATTTTTAAAGCCAGCTGATGAAGAATACGACTGATTTCCTTGCTTTACAAAATCACTTCCTTGGCACTTATACATCTTTATTATCATCAAGTACAAGTAGCAACGGTGTCAGAAACACAGCACCAATTTTCACTTCATGCACATAGGTCATTAGAAAAATCTGAAGTCATACTTAAGTGCATTATCTTGAAGGTTATTTGCCAGTGTGTTAGAATGTTGAAAGCTATGCAACTCTACTGATCTGCCCAATATTTCATTTGCCTTAATACTGTACAGTACAGTACACAAAATGGCTGCTTGATGAGGATGTGATCCGCATCCAAAATCTAAAGCCAGGAAGACACTGTATATTTAAAGAAGTACTTTATAACTGCTACAAAGCAGGAAGAGTATAACCTATCCAACTAAATTATGTATGCATTTTATTAGATGTTGATTTGTTTTAAAAATTAATAAGTTTTTCATTTTATAGGGGAGCAACTGAACCAACTCGATATTTTAGTTGGAACAGAAAGGCCATGCCCTGCTTGTAGGAATACTGTACCATTTTATAAGCTTCTTGTCATTATTATAACTTCAGTATTCATTCTTTTCATTCAAAGAAGTGAACATGGAGTAGGATAAATAATAGATCCTTGTCTTAAAGGCTGAAGCCCCTATACCTCAACTATCAATGGATAATCAGGTGTCTCAGGGCAGTATGAGTTCTGCAGGAAATAACGTGTAAATAATTGCAGTTTTTTGTAACAACATATACTACTGTAAATACATATGCCTTCTTTTTTAAAAAAATATTCATTTATACTGCATCTCCTCTATACCTAATTGATACAGATTTCGAAGATGTGTAAAGGAAGAATGTGAAACTTTTTAAAGGTGTGTAATGTACAGATTGTGCTGCATTCAGATTGGAGTAATTGTTTTCCCCAGCAATCATGGTGAAGATCATGTCAATGTGTTAAGCCACAATGTGAGTTCTTAGGACCATATAGATGACTGACAATGATAGATAGATAGATAGATAGATAGATAGATAGATAGATAGATAGATAGATAGATAGATAGATAGATAGATAGATAGATAGATAGATAGATAGATATGGCAAGACAGAGAAATGCCATTCATACTTAGCAGAAAACTGGAGCGATTCCATTGTATTCCTAAGATCTTCCTAGAAATCTATTTTACTTTTATTATCAACTTTCTAGAAACCTATTTTACTTCTATTATTTCATCCATTTGGACTGAATCATAACTCTCTAATAGCCCCTTGGATTTTATATTTCTAAGCTTTTCAAGTAATGAGTAATTTGGCTGCAGTTAGCAGTGCAGAAAACTATTTTCCCTCTGCTTAAGAGGAATTTTATGTATTCCATGGCTGATATAAAGGCAGAAAGTTAGGATTTAGAATTCATACTAGGAGAAAGTACCTTCAGATACACTAAAGAACAAATATTTAGTTTTGTTACACCAGAGATCAGCGTTGAAATAATCCAACAGATGTTACAACAATCTTTTTTAAAACACACCATATTGTTTAAAATATTTATGTAGATACCATATTGCTGTAGAATTTTTCCCCAGACAATACTGCCTTGGCACTGCAATGTTATTATTACTATAGGACAATGTTTAATTAATGGTACTTACTAGGAGATTTTCATCGTCTCAAAAAAAAGGAATATTTTCCTCCTTAATTAGACCTGTGCTCTAAATTAAAAGTAGGAAAATTAAGTTGCCATATCTGATTTTGCATGGTGCATTGAGAACAGCACCCCAAAAGAGCTGGGAAAAAAAACCACTGTTTTTTGATAAAAGGGGAAATGGTGTTTTTTTAAAAAAACAAAAACAAATATTTAATAGATTTGATGCATCCCATTGCTCTTTAAAACTCCTCCAGACCCTCCAAACCATCCAAAATACAAAACAAGGCTAGTATTTTCAACTTTTCCTTGTGGGAGTTTAGAAGCTGCAAAAGATATTTTGGTGGGTCACATCTAACCACAAACTGCCTTCATTTTTTTTTGTATCTCTCCCCAAATGTTACAATTCCAATAAGTAAAATTTGATGTCGCCATTCAGAACTTTGGAAGATGTGAACATAGAAACTCATTACGAAGAAATTACCATTTGGTTCAAGTAGGATCAGTCTTACCATTAGATAGGAAAGTATTTCAAAGAGACAAGGAAGTTGAGTCCATTCTCCTCTCTTAAGACTGAGTTCACACCTTATGTTACATCATAGACAGACTGGCCTAGCTTGTGTATGATGTGACCCCACACATTGCAATAGCATGATTTCATATATTTTGCTATTCCTAAACTATCAAACCATACTGTCAAGACTGATACATACTTTGTCTTAGTTAAGTGTATAGCTGACCTGCAACATTTCAGATGGTCTCTAGATAACAAAACAATGGACAATAGGAATAACCTCGTTTACATATGAGAACAAATCCATCAGGACTAGATTCAGCAATCCATTTGCATTTAAAAGACACAGGCCACGCTTTTAAAGACAACAAAGTCCACGTTTTGGACAGAGAGGACCACTGGTTTGAAAGAGGGGTCAAAGAGGCTATCTATGTCAAAACTGAAGAGCCCTCTCTCAACAGAAGGGTTGGGATATGACATCATCTATCTCCAGTCTACAACACAGTCCTTTCAACAGTTCCAAGAAAGCTCCACACCCATTTGCACTACTCAGGTGACCTTGACAGCACAGATAAACCTCCAGTTGGCCTCAACAACTCACTAAAGAATGCAAATGATCAGCTGTCTGCAAGGAGTGTAAATCCTTCCATTCCCCACCTTCCAGTCAGAACTGAAGAAGCTTCTTGGATGAGAAGCAAAACATCTTCAAAGAAAAACCAGAAAGTCCAGTTGCCTCTTGAAAAAGCATCTTTGGGACATTCATAATTCCGATTTCCTAATCTGGTCTACCTTGACAAACAGAAGACACAGAAAATTAACCCCTTGCTGTCATCTGGATCATCTATCCAGACATGGTAGTGCTATGGATGAACCCAATCTTAGAGAACCCAGGTTACATGACTTGTCTCTTATCTTCCAAACCGGCCTCATATGATTTAGGCAATGCTGTTCAATCAATGGGTTTCCAGGATCAGAGAAACCATCCTGTCCTTTTTCTCAGAGAGCAAAACATCTTGTGCCTATCTTTGGTCCAGTGATTACTACAGGTTTTTTTTTTCTGTTTGTAGATGGGAAGAAAATTGGCCAACAACCTACAATTTATCTTTTTTTAAAAGCTAGAAATCTGCTTTAGTTTTTAAGGTCTATAAGGAGCATTTCTAATACTAGCAGCTTTTCATTACAACTGTCAGAAGCAAAAGAGCGACAATTGGAAAATTTCATTATATGTCAGCAGAACTGAGGTGGATTAATAAGCTTTATATTTTACTTTGCTTGGGAAACATTTAAGCAAACAAGCTATATATAGCCTTATTTTTATGTATGAAGTATTGCTTTCCCCTTCATGCTGCTCTTTTTTTCTGCTTTCCTGGAAAGGCATCTTAAATAAATGTTTGTATTTAATAAGAGAGAGAGAGAGGGAGAGACCAAACCACATTTTTTTAAAGTAACAGATTTCAATCTCCATCTTTTGGCCAGCTATATTTCCTAAGGGAAATTGCAAAACATGAAAATCATATCATAAACTAAAATAATGCAGAACAGAAAGCTAAGTCTTGACAACAGTGAGACTAATTCTTATTTCCAAGGAAGTTTGCCAAGACAAATTTGAAAAAAATAAATAAACACAACTTAATGCTGATTACATAGACATGACCTTGGCAGGAATATAAAGAGACATTGACCCTTTCTGGGATGTGCTTTTGACTTCCCAGTCTGAGCCTTCAGAGATGGGATATTCTAATGGTCTCCAGTTCAAGGTTCTAACTATATTCAAGCCTTCTTAGCTTTTCGCTAAGGCAGGGCTGTCAAAATCCCAGCCTGCCGGCCGAATGCCACCATAGCAATATGAGTTTAACAGCCCTGCTCTAAGGCTAATTCAGTGCTAGTACATGCTCTGATCATAAAGCTGATACTCATGTTACTATGGTTCGGCATCAGAGTTGGATCTTTTTATCTGCTTTATATTTTGTGAGATATATATTAGAAAATAGCACAGACTCTGTATTTCTGAAACAACCATCTTGCTTGCTCTCTTAACTCTACTAATTATGTATTTACTACTGTGGGTAATGAATTATGCTGCCTTCTTATAATTACCTTCAGAGGTGTCTCTGATGTTAGAGTATCACATTTTGAACCAGTAATTATGGTTCAAGAACTCATACTATGAACTTCTCTTGAAAAAGCAATTGTGACTTCCTTTGAAAAGCAACGAAGACGTATACTTAGCTGATGTTTAGATTCAAAGGTAATTCTAAGAAGCTAAAAAGCCACTCATCTATCAGAAACCAACAGTAGTGTGAAGAAGAAAGTTAATAGGAATGTATGAAAGAATTGTAACAGCTCTCCTGAATTAGATCAAAATAGAGTCACTTCAGCCACCTCCTTGAACTAATATCCTCTAAATGTATCAGACAATATGGGATGATGGGAACACCTTGGCTATTACCTACTGTAGCTTTCATCATTCCTGGAAATACTGCAATACCAGCCTGTTACATAAAAGGAATGGTGCAAGCCCCATTACATCCCTCTGTTCTAAAGACCACATCCTCAAATAAAGGATGCATTTGATTTTAATCAATAATCACAAATATCTTGTTTAATCTTATCTGCACTTAAAGAAGTTCTTTTTATGAAGCTACTTGTTTGCTTAATGACATTGTGTTACAGGAAAAGCTATTAGACCTGGTGTGTTTTGGCTGCAGTTTATTTATTCTCCATAGCCATGCCTCTTAACATTTACAGCATCAAGCCCTATAAATTAAAAGGAAATATTTTCACACATGCCAGGCAGCTTTGTCCATCTAACAGCGAGCCAAAAATGGTCACCTAGAAGGAGTATTCCATTTTTGTGATACCAGAACTTTTTACAATATTTAATAAATTTGTGAAACTTCCTTCACCCTTTACTCTTAGGAATAAAAGTAACTATTTCATGGATTTGGGCTGATCCAAAAATAAATGCACCATTTACTAAAAGCAAGGCAAATTTCAGTATATTTTGACTTATTGCCATCAACATTACTACGGTAGAAGATTGCTCGCCTTTAACTTTTCTTTTATCACCTAAATAAACCATTCCCGTGTTGAAAGGTTAGGATTTCAACAAATAACAGACAGAATGCTGAAAGTTAAAAGAGGAGATAAAAATATTGAACATTACTGATACATACTCTTCAACAGTCAAAGATATGGATTCACAACACTGAAAGTCATGAGCCGGTGTGACGGGTGAATGGTTCGATACATACAGTTTATCTGTCTCACAATACTTATTCTGGGCTTTGCTCTCTAGTTTGCTTGGCTAACCCTGTAATGTTGCTTTGACAGCACTTCTTTGCCACTGGAACGCTGATCAGTTTTAAAACCAGTTTGTACCCCTTCGCTTCACTAAAGTTGCTCAAGGGCCTCAGAGAATCATGAGCTACAGTTTGAGAATCTCAAGATACACGATTAAACACATTACCAGAACTATCGGAATGAATCATACTGGCAGGCTGAGAAACATTGCAAGGATTCAAAGTGAATTGGATCATGAGGTACAGTGTTGAGTGTGATGTAGATGTGTTCACTTATTTCACTCAACAGTTTTCACACATACAGGACATAATCCAGCAAGGGGACTTGCATATAGGAGGACACTTGCATACTTGTATACAGGAATTCCTTTATTTTATATCTAAATATTATATCATTGGGGACCGTTTTTGACCTCCAAAGAGATTGTCATATCTCTTTCAAACAATACTCACCCTTATTAGAGTAACCAGCCAGAATATTTGTTCCCTGCAATAATTCCTGGCATCAGCAGTGCCAAAAAAAAATCCAGATCTGGCTTCACAAAGTCTTATCCTTGTTAGAATAAATTTTGATTTAGCTCTGCCTCTTACCTGCTACAATAGTTATCCCCAACTTTATGTGTTTTAAGATTTGCTGTCAGTGTTTGACAAATTTTGTAATTATAAACCCTATATTGCTAGTTGATACATATTAGAGAAGGGTTGCATTTCTGTTTCAGCTACATTCTGTTATTCCACCCAACAGCTGGGTATTATTGTCTTCAAAAGTTGGCAACTTTATATTTATATATTCACTATAAGATCAAACCATCCAAACATTTAATTCAGAAATGACAGCTATTGACATTCTAAAACTTTAATAACAAACAGTGCCAATTTATAGTAAGTATGGAGGATGCATTCTTGTCCAATTAATATATGTTTTGTAAAGTGTATTTCATAACAGAAACTGCCATGTTATGTTTATTAATCAAAAGACAGCAACATTTCAAAGGGAGAGCCCAAAGTTTTGAGATTTTCAGAGATTGTCAGTGACAGTAAGGTATGTCTGTCATAATAAGAGGAAAGGACTAGAATGCATTAAGCATTGTTAAATGTAACATCCTTCTGTCAATGTGACAGGGAAGATAGCATTATCTTCAATACCTGAGGTGCCATTCACACCTTCAAGAAAAACACTTCACTTATCTGACATGTTTGCAACTGAAGTTATACACAGCATAAGATAAACCACGATTGAAGTCTGCTTCAGACGTGGAATGTTGCTGGAAAGAATAGTGAATGATTTTATGTCCACAGTCATAATAATAAAGGTAATTCAATGAATTTAATTAGGTCTTCAAAAACTATATTTGATAAGGAGTCAAAAAGTTGCACGTGACATAAAATGGTAATGCAGATAATTCATAGTGGTTTGAAGAAGGCTCTACATAAAAAGGGATTAGAAGCCCATAGGCTTTGTTGACAATCTGTGAACTCTCATTGGATTGGATCATCTATGTCAAGGGTGTCAAAGTCAAGGCCCGTGGGCCAGATCCAGCCCATAGCGTGCTTAGATCTGTCCCTCAGGATGGCACTAGAAAAGAAAAAGGACCAGCAGCAAAAACAGAGCTCGGGACAGCTGTCCGCAGCCCTCTGGGGCTCAGTTTTCAGCCCTGATGGCCTCCTTCATCCCTGTGCCAGCGAAAACAGAGCTGCAGGGTGCTCACAGCATCCCTGAGGTCTGTTTTCTCTGGCAGAGGGCTAGCAAAACAAAAGGAGAAATGTTTCCCCTTTCACATCGAGTTTGACACCTCTGATCTATGTGTTCCGTTTAGGAAAAGTCATTCTGAATTAACTAAGTGTCCTCAAGTGATACTAGCATCAGATAATAGGCAAGACAAGAAAGAATAGATGGAAACTAACCAAGGGAAGAAGCAACCTAGAACTAAGGACAAATTTCCTAAATGTGAAAACAACAATTAACCAGTGGAACAGCTTGCCTTCAGAAGTTGTGGGTGCTCCATCACTGGAGATTTTCAAGAAGAGACTGAACAGCGACCTATCTGAAATGGCAGGGGTGGGATTCTACAGGTTTGCACCTATTCGCTAGAACTGGTTGTTAATATTCTAAGCAGTTCAGAGAACCAGTTGTTAGAAGAAATTACTGGCTAATCCTGTAAGGAAGGCAAGAAGGAAACATTCTGGTGTTGCTTACAGAAACTGTCTCTCCGTTAACCCTTATTACGTCCTTGGCAGGACTAGACTTCCTATCTCAGGAACGTCTCTGGAGTTTTTTTCCCCTCCTTTGTTGGTACTTTGCTTGTGTGGAGTGACCATTCAAAGTTACAATGGCACTGAAAAACGTGACTTATGACCCTTTTTCACACTTACGACTGATGCAGCATCCCCACAGTCATGAGAGGCCAGGCAAGGAGATGCGTGCCTCAATGTGAGTGATATTGAGTTGGCCACACCAAGCCAATAACATGACCATCAAGCCATGTCCACCCAGTCACATGACCACCAAGCTACGCCCACCACCTAAGCCACACGCAGAGTATCAGCTGTTAACAAATTTGAATCCCACCCTTGTGAAATGGTATATGGTCTCCTGCTCTAGCAGAGGGTTGGACTAGAAGACCTCAAAGGTCCTCTCCAATTGTGTTATTCTATGTTCTAATTCACTATTTTAGCATTGTGAAATCACCATCTTCATTAAGATTACCTACTGACTGAAAGAAGTTCAGAGTAGGAAAAGTATAATGCAGATACAGCAGAGGATTATCGAAGAAATCATAGTGAAGGCAGATTAAGAAAAAAATATTGTCTACCAAAAGACCATTTTCAAGCTGAAAATTGAAATATTGCTTTAGTCATATTATTAATCTGAAAATCCCTAACTAAATTCAATTACTTAGACTGAGGGAAAGTCTCAGTGAAATAAATGGGACTTCCTTTGGAATAAACAGTTACCGGATCGGTTCACAATGCTCCACATATTTTCATTCATCTTCAATCCAGTCACAATAATCAAGATTTATACTTTTTCTAAGCTATACTATTTCCGCAGTGTGACAAGTCATGCAAGGTGATAAATTTCTGGGAAATACTGCTTAGTTTAAGAGTACACTTCTCTTGAAGATTTGCCAGATTCAATATCTCAGCATTTATCAGAAGTGATGTGATGGCTTTCATTCATATTTTTTAAAGCTGACCTTTAGTAGCCAAGTTGATGCACAATTATACATTTATATTATATTATACTGATGCGGGGGATGGGGGTTGCCTTTTTTCCAATCTTCCTCTCTTCTTATTTAATTTCTCCCATTTTGTCTGTATATTAAAGGCATACAATTATCTTAATATAATTAGTTAATAATATCTAATTCACAAAAAGCCGATTATATGCCTCAAGCCATATTCATTCTTTAATATATTAAAGAATCACAATACTGCAAGTAATATGAACTGATGCAACTTTTAAAGAAAACCCTCATTCCACCTCATAAATGATTGGCCAGCCAGAAGTATATAACTTCTAAACCAATTTCCAGTTAATCTCCAGTCAGGTAAACTAGAATAAACATTTAAAGAAGATGGGGATGATCTATTAGCTCAATTTGTTCAAATGGATCTAGTTTTGAATTTCTGCCTTGGTATATACAATAATTGCTTTAGGGGGTGAAATGCTGAAATATGTACTATTCAAGGTGAAATATTACCTCTTGACAAGATTTATTTGTCAGGTCAATAAACCTTGTGATATTCATACAAAGAATCTTTTTTCATGATCTTGCTATAAAAATAAAGTCAAGGTAAAAGCTATAGTTATCAAAATGCTTCATTGTTTCATTGTAAATCTCTCTTACATTTGTGCAATCAGACTCACAGAATACCTGTTAGGATTAAATGTTAATCTCTCATATATCTCTCATATTGATCCATTAATGAGGGTGAAGGTTTGTTCTGCAAGCTTGTGGGTTGGTTTCCAAACATTTCGTTACCATGCTAGGGAACATCTAGTGTCAGCATTTTGAATAACACACCCATTGAAAGCAGAACTCTGAGGCATGTAGATTCCTCAAAGAACATATTTATGTTCAGGGAGCTGTGGTGGCGCAGTGGAGTGCAGTACTGCAGGCTACTTATGCTGACTGCCAGTTGCCCGCAATTTGATGGTTTGAATCTCCAACAGGATCAAAGTTGACTCAGCCTTCTATCCTTCCGAGGTGGGTAAAAGGAGGACCCAGATTGTTGGGGACAACATGCTGACTCTTTAAACTGCTTAGAGAGGGCTGGAAAGCACTGTGAAGCGATATATAGGTCTAAGTGCTATTGCTATTATTGGATACATCATGTCGGCACAGCCGGTGAAAACCAACTCAAAAAGTCCCCACATTTTTCAAAAATCCCTCCTTCCCGAAGTCACCAATCACATCATCCAATGAATATAGATGACAGGCTACTTGGTCACATCTCTCTTCCTTCACCAGCCACCTGTTACAATGACCTTGGTTCCCACAGGAAAACTTATTGTTTTGGCAGATAGCTGGGCTATCTACTTCCCCCCTCCCTTCCGCCTCTCAGGTTTTATGGCAACTATGAGGCAGCACAAGATGGCTTCAGCCAGGTTTGCTTCAGAGTTGACACAGAGTTTAGGGAGTGTCTGTGTTATTCTGCTTATAAAGTGTGGCCAGTAAGTCTTGTGAAGGGGAAGTCACATCAGGTGAGAGTCTTGTGCTTGGTCAGGTGTGAGTGTGTCCAATAAGGGTCTTGTTGTCCATTAATTTATAAAGGTAGTGTTTTAATGTGAAGTTCTTCCTAATATGAAGCTACTCTGTCCAATATTAAATTTATACCACTCTTTAAAAGCAGCCATGGAATCTAATGGGCTGTTGGTGATGCATTCAGCATGATAACCAAACAAACTGTCAACTAAAAAGATATTCCTTTGGTCTTTTTAGCTGCCAGAAAATGGGAGTGGGGGAAAACAAGGCATTCCTTAAATGCCTAGATAATCACCCCGATAGCCCAAAGTTGTTGGAGCATAAGAAGGTTATTGGAGAGCATGATGGATGACTCTTGGAGATGGATGTGTCCAATGGGGGTGAGGGGGAAGACCAGTGTCAAGGGGGAAATGTATGATGTAATTTAATATTGGCTGCATCCAGCTTACGTCAACATGGCCACTCCTAATAAATCAATTTACTTTTCTCTGAGATGCGGCTAGAGACTTTTGATTTGAATGAGGGTGGATTTGTTGGAGCCCTGACACAAACCAGTTGAGGTTTCACAAAATGGATTCACATGTCTCTCCTAAAAAGTGTTTTAAACTGAATGGATTTCTTTGAATGAAAATAGAAATGCTAGATCCAAATGTTAACCCAAAAAGACCTAATGGAGTGGTAGAAGCATGAAAAGGGTGTGATTTGTCCCACAAATGTGTTTTGCTACGCAAAAGCAGCACAGGAGGTGTGATACATTGCTCTTCACTGAGGTGCTTCCTTTAACTGGCAGTAGATTTCTGCCCATGAATGGTTCAACCCATTGCTTCCAGTGAAGCCAAGTGACCTCCACTTCAGTGTCCAGAAGGGTCTTACTAAAGTCAATCGGTTTTTGAAGATCTGCAAAGCTCTAATATTCATATGGGGGGAGGAGAAATAATAAACTGGTGTGTTACAAACTATAAATGCAAACTTTTTGCTTCCTCCCTTCATATATGAATGAGGAAGAGCTGACAAAGACGTTGGATATCCTCTTCAAAAAAAAACAAGGCCTCTGAGTAGATTCAAGTATGTTAATATGTGATTAAATGTCTAACAGATCATGAAAACAAAGGGAAGGAAGTAAGGCTGTTATAGGAGATGCCATTATAGAAAACATTCTTATCCAGCAGAAGGGGGAAACATGAGAAATCACTCTTAATTGCACTAGATATAAATTGATCTGGAGAATTGTTTTGACAGGCTTTCAAGATTCATGTCAAGGCCTGAGAAGGTGGTAAACTCCAGAAGACACTAGGATTTCTAGATTTATCGCTAATGGGGTACTGTAACAGAACCTTGAAAGCGGTCAAAGCAATTATTTCATTTTGGTGAAACTGGCTCCCTTTGATTATTTCCTTTTTGCATATTAATGGAGGCAGTCTTTTCATTTGCATGCGTGGCAATTGTGATATTTCAGTCTTTGATCTTAAGAGGCTGAAGTAGTGTATTTTTCTATCAAATCTAATTAAGAGTCAAAACATTTTGAAATCAATGAAGGATAGGAAAAGTGGTCCATGCTATTCAATGCAAAGTTATGATATTTGCTGAATGACTTATTTATGCTCTATTGAGCTAAATATGCATCTAAATCCACTTTGTTCTCTTGGCCAGTTGAATTTTAACATTATTAATTATTAATATATATTATCTACTAGTCAATTTGAATTAATAATTAGCTGATGTATAGTATAATTTGTAGCATTAGTAATAGTAGCTTGTAGCATTAGTAGTTTGTAACATTCATAATTACAACTAACAATTAGTAATATACTAAAATAATTAATATACTTTATTCTTGGTGATGTCATGTATGCCATGCTACAAAGAGATACCATGCAGTCAGCTCAATTTTTTTTAGGCAATGAGATAGAAGCAAAAATTAGGAACCAATAGATTATGAAATATCCAATCACTTTTCACTAATCACAAGAAAGATGTCAAAGGCTGAATGTGGTTAGAGTGTATTACTGCAGGCTACTTCTGCTGACTACTGACTGCCTGCAATTTGGAAGTTCAAATCTCACCAGGCTCAAGGTTGACTCAGCCTTCCATCGTTCTGAGGTTGGTAAAATGAGGACCCAGATTGTTGGGGTCAATATGCTGACTCTGTAAACTGCTTGGAGAGGGCTGTAAAGCATTGTAAGGTGGTATATAACTCTAAGTGCTATTGCTATTGCTATTACACCAATGCTGCTTTGATATTTAAGTAAATAAATAAAGAGTGTGCCTTAATCCAAGCTACTTTGAGTCTAAAGGAAGAAGGCTAGCTATCAAGCTACAGCTCCCAGAATTCCACAAGGGAAACCTGTTAGATTGTGGGTGAAGGAAGACACTGAACTGAGGTAACGATTAGAACTTCTTCATTCAAGTAACAGCAACTCATTGAAAAAACCCCGTCTGACAGTTCTCCTTTTATAGGAGCTGTCAGATGGGACAACCAATCAGCTTGAAGTATTTTCCCGCCTAATTGGCGGACCAAAGTGAAAACTTCCCCTTTCCTCGGAACATAACAAAACCATAATAATTAAACTTGCCAAACTACATGCTAATTAAGATGTCTTTGAATTATCTGTGTATCACAATTTTAAAACTTTCCTTTAAAATATCAGTGAGTTGAATTAACAATAATGACGCTCTGGGTGATGACTGTTAAATCTAAAAAGGGACATTACACGTTAGAGTGTCGTAAGTATTCGGTGGAAGCCACAATGATCTTAAAGTGTATCATTACTTCATTATGTAAATGACACAGATGATATAACATGAATCAGTTGCATGACACAACTGGTATCATTCACATCATTTGCCCAATGTCATGATGCACGTACCATCACTTCCCCTCAGCCATCATATACCCATGAATAACCTTTATTTCAATAGCACAAGAAGGCATCTGATGATCAGCAACTCTACAGCATTTTTCTGGACCAGCCAGTCTGCACTGGACCAAAAGCAGTCAGATACCCACCAGTTCTCCCCATTTCAAGCAGCTTTGCAGTATCAAATGAATCCTCACTGTTAAATTTTGTCCTCTCCTCTTGCTCTTTAGCACCCTCTGGAATTCTGCCCTCAAACATCTTCCCTCTGGAATTCTGCCCTCAAACATCTTCCCTCTGGAATTCTGCCCTCAAACATCTTTCTTTCCTTGGAGCTGTTTTTATGACAATGTTCTGACCTAGGCTTCCCCAAAAAGCACCAAGCAGACTCTTTGTCCCGGCAAAATCTCTTTTATTAAACCAAGGCGAATTTCTTGCATTCACATTCAACCAAAGGCCCGTCAAACAGTCTTTCAAGGGTGTAATTAGGAGCACAGACCTTATCTAGCTTGGAGAGCTGCCAAGTAAATATTTTCAAATGCAGTGCTGACAAGGAAGGACTCAGCACAGAGTCTCTGAGAGGTGTAGACAGATTTTCACACTGCTACGATGAATGAATTGTTTCCTGCAAAAGCCCCTTCCCCTTTTGCTCTTCTTTTAATCCCTATCCACCGTCCACCTATGGCTCTACTCCCACATCGACCCTTAGTTTGTAATTGTTCTTTTCTTTTGGCAGCTCTGTGCTAGCGCATTCTGGGAATTGGTTCCAGCTGCTCTCCTGCCTCACTGCTGTCTGACTCCAAAGGCAGCTGATAACTGCCAGACTGCCCTGGCCCCATCTCTGCTTCTGACGCAGAGCCCTCGAGCCTTCCTCAGCCTCCAGGCCTGGCCCATGTTCCTCCCTAACCTCCTCACTGTCTGATTCTGCTGCCAGCTCCACTAGCCGCTGGCAGGCCACAACAGACAAAGACAAAAAGAAATTTTTAAAAAGTATCAACCACATGCAATAGGAGCTGTATGGGGATGAGGAAATCTTGATAAGACACAGTTGTGCTTGTTTCCACATTAGAGGAATAAATTCAAGGAGACAGGATGAGTGGACATCCTGCTAGTCATTAGATTATCTAGTTGGGCATGTGAATGATTATACATTTTACATAACTTGAGAGATGTCAAATTGAGTGAACACTGTCTTGTTCATGTTGCAATAAGCAAAGTGTTTTGTTTTATTTGTATTTGTGTAAATATGTTTAATAAAGTATTTTGTTAATATTTTTTTTAAAAAAAGATTATCTAGTTGGGTAATAGAACATCTGCAAACAACCTCAGAGATTACCAAGGACTCCACAATTCAACCCTGAGCTACAGGTACAGGTAAGTCCTTAACTTACAATCACAATGGAGCCCAAAATTTATGTTGTTCGGCGAGAAATTTGTTAAGTGAGTTTTACCCCATTTTACGACTTTTCCTGCCACCTTTGTTAAGCGAATCATTGCAGTTGTTAAGTTAGTAACACATTAAGTGAGTCTGGTTTTCCTATTCACTTTTCTTGTGAGAAGGTGGCAAAAGCTGATTCCATGACCCCGGGACACTGCAAACGTCATAAACGTGGGTCAGTTATCAAGCATCCAAATGTAAATCATGTGGCCATGGGGTTGCTTCAATGGTCAAAAGTGCGAAAAAATGGTCATAAGTCACTTTTTTTAAGTGCCTTTATAATTTTGGTCACTAAGCAAACTGTTGTAAGTCGAGGACTACCTGTATTCTCTTCTACTGAAATGAGAAACTGGAGGAATTGCTGCAAAGCTGGTTTTGCAATGTTTCCTCTGCAGCAAGAGCCAAGTGACGTATCCTATGGTGTCATGGGAACACAAAACACCACCAGTCTCAACAATTTGGCTCTCTTCAAATTCTGCTAGAGGAAGAATATTGTGACCCCTTACCAGTGGTGAAATGTTACCGGTTCGACCCGGTTGATGTGAACTGGTAGTAAAAAAAATGCTTCGACGATCAGCTGAGAGAAAGAAGAGAAAAGTACAGGATTGGCCCTCCTATCCATCCCTGCGCTTTTCTGTTCTTATCCTCTCAACTGATTGGCGTGGCAGAACCTCAGCTGGTGTTTGGAAAGCTGCACACATGCATGCATTCCTGAAGTGTGTGATCACCAAACCGGTAGGGAAACCGGTAGAATCCCACCACTGCCCCTTACTTTCAAATCCTACTCTTGCCTGTAAATAGATCTATCATAAAAACAAAGGTTCCAAGCTCCATTGACTTCCTTTCAAAAAATCTGAAACTTCAATCCCTGAAACTTGTCATCTCTTGGAAGTAGCGTCCTGCATAACAATGCAGTGGTTGACTTGCCGAACTTCCCCAAAGCAATATATGCAGTGGGAGCTCACATTGAAAAGGCTAATATGAGAAGCAGCCTTGAAGATCCAAAGCTCTAGTGAAATCCCCATTTGACAATGATGAAGCAGTAACTGCATGCCAAAGTTTCTACACAAGCAGGGGAGGCTTCTCCAGGCAATGTTTCACAACTCTTATTTATATTCCGCTGCATTTTTCACCTTCATTTGTCATTCAACTTCAGCTTAACATCCATTTTTCCCTTCTGTTCTGTGGATGTTACCTGCGGAATCACCCAGAGGAAAAATATTCAATTTCTACTTCTCTAATGACACTTTGCAAATTCAGAAGGTTATATTGAACAGAAGAAAAAAGTATAAAGAAAGATAAGAACCTTTTCCCCTAATTTGAGGAGGAAGGGGTTGATAATTAACCTACTGTATCAAATTTCTCCAAAACAGACCAAAAAAAAATCCACGTGGGAGAAAAAAAACTATACAACCCTATATAGATTTGCTCACTTGTTGTTGATGTTATTGTTGTTAGCCGCTTCAGTCCATTACAGGATGAAGATCTTCTTTGAAGACGAGGGTCCAGGTTGATCTTTTTTTCAATTTTCAAGTTTCAAGCCTAAGGCTAGGTGGCCAGTTTCAGTGCTTAAAGGAGGATTAGAACATGGTGGTGCAGTGGTTAGAATGCAATATTATTAATTCTGCCAACTGCCAGTAAGTTTGATTCTCACCACCTCAGTGTTGACTCAGCCTTCCATCCTTCCGAGGTCAGTAAAATGAGGACACAGTATTGTTGGGGGCAATATGTTGATACCGTAAACCGCTTAGAGGGCTGTAAAGTAGTGTGAAATGGTGTATAAGTTAAAGTGTTATTGCTATATGTGTATGCATAACCCACTACTGATTAGCATGTATACCACTGTTTTGGTTTTTTTTTTTTTTTTGTAAAAATTATACTTTCCAAGCGGTTGTGAAAGACAGCCCTGTGTAGAGGGCACTGCACTAATCCAACTGGATGATGAAACCTTGGCAAGATCCTCCCAGCCCAGAGAGAGCTGCAACTGGCATACCAACCAAAGCTGGGCAATTGGACTTTTGATCATGGCCTCCAACTGGTGGCAGCCATTCTTATATGAGCCTTGAAATTAATTGGCCATGGCAAAGAACTGAGTGTAATTCCCTGTATATTCAGGTCACTAAATAACTCTTCTCAGGCAAAAGGCAAGTCTACCACAGGATACCTGGGTGTGTCAAACAAAAATTATCTAAAGCAAACCCATGGTCACCAGGGTAGCCATGAATTCCCAAGTGTCTATAGAGATTCTCAGTTATCCAGATCGTGGTTGTCCCAAAGGTGCTTTTTCAAAAGGCAACTGGACTTTGTTTTTTCCTTGAAGATGTTTTGCTTCTAACCCAAGAAGCTTCTTCAGCTTCTTGATGAGAAACGAAATGTCTTCAAAGAAAAAGGAAAGTCCGGTTACCTTTTAAAAAAGCACCTTTGGGACATGAATTCCCCAGGTTTCCTAGTCTCAGTTCTTCAGCATGGAAGCCGAAGAACAAAAGGCAAGGAAATTCCAACACCAGCTCTGTGATTACGGGTAGGCATCCAATATACCAGCCCAATCCAAAGCTTGTCCAAATAGCCCTATTCATCACACAAGCACTCACAGCTCAGAAGCAGAGCTCTTGGCTACAGATAAAGTATTTTTTAAATCAGGGGTCGCCAACCTTTTGGACCTCAGGGACCACTAAATTCATAATTTTAAATCCCACGGACCACTAATATGAATCCAGTACGCCGCTCACTGAATGTGTGGACTCCCAGTGACAGGATGGGGTCCTTTAGGCATTTGGCTTGGCCACTTGTTACTGCAACCTTAAACACTCAAAGAGCCATTTAGACTCATTTCCCACAGAAAAAAACCCACTGGGATCTCTCTCTTTCTCTCAGTATCTCTTTCTCTCTCTTTTTTTCTCTCTCTCCCCAACCTTTCTCCCCCCCATCTCCCTCTCTCACACACATATCTCTCTCTCATCTCTCATCTCCCAGTCGCGCAGCACCAAGGGCCGGAAAAACACCCATGAGATCTAGTAAGAGATGAAGCTTCGCTCCCGCTCTCAAATAGCAGGAGTATGAAGCAAATATCCACCTCCCAGGCGAGGAGTGAGTGGGAGGAGTGGGCGAGGAGTGGAGCCAGCAGGGGTGGGTTCAGCCTACAAGAAGCCACAGCAGGGGGAAGAAAGAGCTGCGAATTGCTGACAGCCATTGCTTTCCCCCCACCAATTGCCTCGTTCCAGGCAGCGAGGGCTGCACTGCTATTTGCACCTCCTGCAAAGTTGCAAGTTGCACTTTCCTCCCTCTACGGTGGCAATTTCCAGCCCCACCACAAGCTGCCTGGCCAGTCCCCTAATCTAAAGTTCTAGCCTCTGGCCCATTCGTCATCCCAGAGCAGTTCCTTCACCCGGGTGTGCCGCAGACCACCAAAATTTTCTCAAGGACCACCAGTGGTCCACAGCCCACTGTTGGTTGGTGACCACTGTTGTACATCATCATCACCTGAGTTCTGTCACAGAAATTGGCCTGAAGTTAAGAAGGACAGATATCTCGAGAGGCCAACTTTGCCACCAATGGCTTCCCTGCCATATCTGGCATCCCTCTTTCATTGCTGAGACCCATTTGGCACAGTGATTAGAACGTCATGAGTTCTAGTCCAACCTTGAGCAGTCCGTTCTCTCAGTTTTAGAAACAAGACAAGAGCAAAACACTTGGGACAATATCACCGAGAAAACTGCAGTGGGAAGTTGCTAGGAGTCAAAGCTGACTAGACAGCACAGATTTATGTTCCTTGCTCCTATGGTGCCACCTGCCACCAAATAGCTGTGATCTGACTCACTCCCATTGCAAGCTTCACATTCCATCCCACTCCCATTATCTTTGGCCTGTATCTGAGGCTAACTGCCCTCTCACTGCACCTCGGTACCTCATTGATTATCATTCTTCCCCAACTGGGTTTCCATAAAATATGATGGCCAGACCAAACCATTGATCTGCCCCTAAATCTTTAAAGAAAAGGAATTAACTAACATTATAATTAATAACAAAGGAAATCATAAATTGCTAGCTATCTCATGCAAATTCCTAATCTAACGTGTTCATTTGTTCCTAGACATTTCTCTATCCTCACCCACATTTTGCTGCATTTCAGGAAGGATTTGGAGATCACATGTGAGCACAGATGTAAAATAAAAGTAAAATAACCCAAGTCATCAGAGTCACCAGCAAGCCCTTTAATCTGGTCTGGTGCCACTTTATCCTCCTCTCTTTAGAAAGAGAGGTGGTATCTTTCCCACTCTCCTGGCCAAAGACATCCATCTCTATAAGAAAATCTTCACGCGGTGGGTGGGAAATGGCACTTGATTTGTCTCAAGGATATACATGTATTAGAACTGCCATCAAGCCACCAGAAGAGAAGTGACTGTGAGGGGAGAAGAGGAAAATTACTCCAGCAGCAGACTCTGGGACAGACTCAAGAGAATAGAGCCAGCAGCACTGCGGCAGAAGAAGAGCTGCCATTAATCACCAGAGAGAGCCAGCCACAGACAGACGGGAGCTGCACATACTTAAAGCCGGACAAATCGGACCGAAAGAAGAAGAAAATATAACCCTTACACATAACATGCTTTTCACCAAGCTTCCACTTCAGCAGTGTTTACTTTACTTCCCACAATTATTTCATCCAGCAAATTATGTTTGGGGAAAAAAACGGAGGCTCTCGAAAAGCAACTGAACTGCAGCAGCGCAAGCTAAGCCAAAAACCTTCACATGAGCCAAAATCTCTTTCGGAACTATACACCACCTAGCATAAGGTGTTATGAATCATGGACAACGCTTCGTCTTGTTCTTAGGTTCATGCTTGGTCTGCATCCTCACCTCTTTTCACACAAGGAAGAGCTGTAATTTGTCTTCTTCCCTTACAACTGTTCTCAAGTGAAAACTGTGAGATAATTAGACCTACAGGCAGTACATCTGTTCATTTAGTGACCTATAAGTTACAATGGCACTGAAAAAAAGTGACTGTTTTTCGCACCTACGACCTTTGCAGCATCCTCGTCAGGGGACGTGATCAAAATTCAGATGCTTGGCAACTGACTCGTATTTATGACACTTGCAGTCGTTTTGTGACCCCTCTTTGCCGCCTTCTGACAAGCAGAGTCAATGTAGAAGCCAGATTAACTTAACAACCCTTAGTTAAGTTAATTAAGTTAAGACCTGCAGTGATTCACTTAACAACTGCGACAAGACAGGTCGTAAAATGGGGCAAAACTCACTGAACAAAATGTCTCACTTAACAACAGAAACTTTGGGCTCAGTTGAAGTTGAAGGCTACTTGTACTTGGATTATTAAATAAAGGCCTTATACATTGCAAGGACTGAGGGTTGGGCTGCGCACACGTATGTTTCTGCTCACTCATTCCTACTCATTTCCTCTATCTTGCCCCTTCCTTTCAGTAAACCTGAGCCGAGCCACAGAACAAAAGCGGCGCTTCCTTGTTGCCCTTAACAACACATTGCAGATTGTCAATCTTTTGCTACCATTAGCAGTGGGAAATCTGTACTCAGCTTCCTGCCAGCCTGCTAATCACCTGGCTGGCAGAGACTACATAGTTTCCTAACATTTCCTAACTTTAAGTCATTTTGTCCTATCCATAACCAATTTCCTACTATGGCACAATCTTCGTTTTCATGAATTTTGTAGCTGGGAGAGCTTCAGGTTGCTCAGCAATGCAACCTAGGATATGCTCCCATCTCATCTCCTACCTAGGGGATCTGAGAAAAGTTCTGCCTTGGAGAATTGCTCTCCATCCTTTATCAAGGGGCCTTGGGGGTTTCAGAGGAACACTATACACACAAACAGATCAAATGCAACCGATCACTAGAGTAAACAAGGGAGAGAAATTAATGAGGATCTTCTCATAATAATTCTTACATGCACATACCAACAGACAGTTTAAAATAAATGTGTGTGTGTGTGTGTGTGTGTGTGTGTGTGTATACTTTGCTGATGCTTTCTGCTTTTCCCTCAATGATTTCCATCAATTACAGATCTAGGAAGGCTAAAAAAAAATAAAAGCACACCAACATGTTAGGAATATCTTCAGTGGAAATGAGAAATTGAGGCTAATGGGCAGAGAGTTTAAATGGTGCAGCAAGTGACTATCTCCTACTATCCACTAAGATATAGTAGAATCACAAAGTTATAAGCCAGAAGTTGTTAACTTGACTGGGTAACTAATAATAATACTTTATTTGTGGTCACAGACCAAAACACAAGTACAACAAAAGAAGAACATGGGAAAATTAATCATGAACAATTGGTGACCAAAAACTTGACTAAGGGGAATTACAGCGTTCTCCTCTGATGGTTACAGCTCTTAAAAAAAAATTTGGAAAGCTGAGAAGTGATGTATGAGGAGCCATCCCCTAGACAATATAAGAACAAATTGCTAACATTGGGTCTAGAAGGGTCTGTTCCAAGGAGAGACAGTACTTGACTGGGTAAGAAGGTGAGTATTACCTTGCTCATCTGAACCACTAGCAAAAGCAAACGTGAAGCATTTTCTGAAAGGCTGAAACATGGAAAATGACTTCAGAAAAGTTTGCAAATGTTTCCTAAATAGTTTATGAAGCCGGATGCATTCTATTCACTGGGATTCCAAAGATGAAGAAATGAACATTGTCTTCTTCTATTAAATAGAGGACTGCTTGGCAATTCCATTCCTCCACACATGCACAAAAAAAAAACCCTTCATGAGAAGAAGAGAAGCAACCTGGCCAAACTATCTGCCCACAGACACAGAGCCGCAGGGAACTGACTTCCTCCATGCATGCCTGCCAGAAACACCCTGGGCTCCAACTGCCAGCTGTTCTAAAACTGCTACTCCAAAGGGAAGCACCGATGCATCCAGCTGGATGGCCTCTGGCACTACCAGTCAAAGGTTTGGGTAGAACTTTTCCATCATTCCTTCTTTTACTGTCCTACAGGTGGAAAAAAAATAAGTAGTGGGAAAATAAATGGAATCTAGATCTTATGTCACATTTCCTAACCAGTTTATAGGCTACAAGAAGACTTCCAATCGAGTAGATCACTGCAAAAGGTGGAACCCAGTGTTTTGTCTTATAGATCTGAGGGCTTCATAGATTAAAAATGGAACTATAGTAGAAATCACATTCCAGAAAGCTTTCATCGCCTTTCCTATGCGTATGCATTTTCCCAAACTGCTGCCAAAATTAAGTGCGGATTCAGCTCGTGTTCTGGGCATAAAGGGGAATGATGGTATTAATGGGAACATTTAACCTTTGATGAGATTAAATCTTGAATTTTCACTCCTAATTACATTTGATCAAAATCTACATTACCAAAGTTCAAACGTTTTTCTGCCAAGCTTTGGTGGTACAAATTCAGCATTTTCTGAGTGAGATGGGAATGGGATAGGATGAAAATAGGAACATTGCACAATCCTATTTCTCATCATTATTGAAATGGAAACCTTGAGTTTGCGGGTAAGAAATAGAATGCCAAAGAGTTATATAAAATTCACACGCCATAGGTTGCTTCCAATCCAGGAACCCAGGTAGTCCTCAATAAACAACCACAATTGAGACAAGAATTTCCATTCACCAAGTGATAAGTTGTGAAGTGATCATGGGACTAGATCCAATTCTATGACCATTTTTACCATGGTTATCTGAATCGGACTTCTGCAATTGACTTTGCTTGTCTGAAGTCAGCTGGGAAGGTTGCAAATTGTGATCACATTGTCAAGTGCCCACATTGCATCTATGGGGACCATGCAACAGTTGTAACTTCGAGGACTAGTTGTAAGTCATTTTCCCAAAGCTGTCATACTTTCAAATTATTTTTTTAAGTGAATGGTCATAAGTTGAGGATTACCTGTATTGAAAACTTTTTCACTGACCTTACAGAAGAGGTGGTATTCAGCAGGTTCTGACCAGTTCTAGAGAACCGGTAGCGGAAATCTTAAGTAGTTCAGAGAACCAGCAAATACCACCTCTGACTGGAGATTTTACAGTATCCTTCCCTGCCACATCCACCAAGTCACACCCACTGAACCGGTAGAAAAAAAATGAATCCCACCACTGCCTTAGAATATATTTTATTATGTCCTTTGGTTTATATAATGTTACTGTTACTTTGCCTTTAAATTGTATGCAAAGTATTTTTATATCATGTCACTGTTTGCAGATACAAAGCATTTCAAAGTGCAGATACAAAGTGTTAAGAGTATTAAATATCTCCAGACTTTTAGCTATATCTTCCCATATAATTCTCTCCCCCGTTTTCACCTGATCTCCAATGTTTTGCACAGCACTTAGCAGGATGAATGAATAGAAAAGTCAAACACTTACTTATGAGTTTGTGACATTTTGATTCATCCTAATAAGATGTTGTCCCATTGCTGATTTTTTTAGGAGATCAAAGTAGCTTTGGGAACTTTAATATATCTTGAGAGTTTCATTTCTCAAGTATTATTAGAACCTGTTGTCACCTATCTCCATACATGATCAAAGGGCAGAATTTAAAATCAAGGTCATCTTTACAATAGTTTTATGAAACAAGTAATAGAAATAATTCCAGGTAGGGAAGGTTAGAGAGTAAGGATTTCTCTCCGCTGAAATAATATTTAAACTGGCACTTATTTAGTTTCTGCTCAGGTTTCTTTTTCTACAAAAGCAGAGTTTTGATTGAGTGTCATGCCATTGTTGGAGTCAGATTCTGAGGGGGAGATTGAGCAGCTGACAGAGAGTGGAAGTATGGCTCTGGTGGAAGAAATGGGGGAAGGGCACAATCAGAGGAAGACCCAGGGCCACCTCCTCTTCATCCTAGGGCACGCAGGGAGGAACAGAGAAGGGAGCGATGTGGCTTACAGGAGAGAAAAGGGCCCTAATCCCTTTCATTAGTTGCAGCTGGGAGAACAGGATATAAGAAGGGTGTTTGCACACAGCACCTTGCTGGAAGCAAAGTGTGCATTATCTTTGTCAAGGCTTATCTGGGTTTTGGGATCCTCCCAACTGTGTGTGTTTCATTATCTTTTGGAAGTCTGCAATTTATTATCCTGGCCTGTCGTGATAATTACTTCAGTGTGATTTGTGTTGTTGTTTTTTATTTCTAATTTATCTGTACTTTGAGTTCGGACTGCAATTCTTCCCTTTGTAGACTGTTTTTGGAAGAGTTTGATCTCCAGCTGAGGATAACTGGACATTGAGGGCCAAGTTAAAGGTATTAAAGGAAATTTATCTACTTTTGTGACTTTGTTATTTTTATGCCACACCCCGGGTCATCACATTGAGTCTGAGTACAGGTAGTCCTCGACTTACGATCACAATGGAGCCCATAATTTTGTTGCTACGGGAGACATTTGTTAAGTGAATTTTGCCCCATTTTATGACCTTTCTTGCAACAGTGGTTAAGAGAATCACTGCAGTTGTTAAAGTAGTAACATGGTTGTTAAGTGAATCTGGCTTCCCCGTTGATTTTGCTTGTCAGAAAGTCGCAAAAGGGGAATCAGGACATTGCAACCATCATAAATATGAGACAGTTGCCAAGCATCCACAGTTGACCACAGGACCATGGGGAACGATCAATAGTGTGAAAAACGGCCATCCATCACTTTTTTCACTTCCGTTGTAACTTTGAACGGTCACTAAATGAACGGTTGTAAGTCAAGGACTACCTCTCTTCACCTTAACTTGGGAAAAGAAAGGATGTTCTGCATTTAGCACCCAAATGTCCTGAGCCAGGTCTGTGTGAAGGAAAGTTGGATTTTTCTTTAGACCAATGCCGAAGTTTTAGAATAAATCGATGGTACTCCTTAACAAACAGCAGCTGTTAAATTCCTTTTTATTGAGTCACTTCTCTGCACTCTCTCACAAAGCATATTCTACATATTCCCACCCTGGAAACTTCCTGGAGAAGAAAGACCGAAACAAATATTTGGTGAGCATCATAATGGATCTAAAAGGAGGATCTTAGCAAATACGGAAGAGCTGAAGTCGAGGTTTGCTTAACAAATGGCGAATTTTAAAACCTGAGCTGTAACACTTAACCACAGAGGATTAACTCACATCTGCCACTATGAGCTCTATGTAAAGAGGAAGATAAGTCCATTAGGGCTAATAAACACATTAGCAAAGAAAAGAGCAGAACGGTATCTAGCCTGAGACTTTTACAGGGTTTGTTTTCGCACTGATTCATCACAGCATTAAAATCTCATTGTAGGTGGAGGGAAGGGTAATGCATAGTTCAGCCTTTTAGAACACAGTATTTTTTTCTTTTTAGAATATATTTTTTGTTTAAAATATATAGCATTTCCTCCCTCTTTCTCAGGGCCAGCCCTTTATGGAATTAAATAATGCATGGTCCTGTTTTGAAAGTGGGTTTTTTGGGAATAAAAATCTAATAAACTAAACTAAAATTCATCCTGTTATCCTTCAGGTGTTCTAAGGTTGGATTCCTTACCTTAAATGTGGAATCATTTTGGGTTCCAAAGATCTTTAAGATTTGCTACCTTCGTTGGAAAGATTTTCATTTTATTTTAAACCTGCAACATTTCATAATAAAAGAAATAAGCTGGTTCCTATAGCTTTGCTGACACTCTGGGGGGAATTCTGGGAGTGGAAGCCCACAAGTCTGAAAGTTGCCAAGGTGGGAGACCCCTGCTATAATGGGCAGACTATCTAAATCAATTCAACCCACACAAGGACATCATGATGAGTGACCATGGCTGAGATTTTAGGGTGTTTGCTTTGTTATTGTTGCTGTTGTCATTTCTAGTGTTTGTCCTTCTTAGTTTCTGGGTTCTCTTGTTTTCCAAGATGCTGGATATTGTCCACCTGAAGAATGTTGTCTTTAAGGTGTTGGACCAGGGGTGAAATCCAGCCACCTCGGCCCACCACAAGAGAGGTGGTAGGGACAATTTGAATCGGTAAAAAATTGCCCCGGTTGCTATTACTATTATACCAAGCCATGCCCACAGCCACACCCAAAGAACCGGTAAGGTAAAATTTTGAATTTCACCCCTGTGCTGGACTAGTAACAGGGACACCAAGGTTCCAGTCCTCCCTTTAGCAATAGCAATAACACTTAGATTTATATACTGCTTCATAGTGCTTTACAGCCCTCTCTAAGCGGTTTACAGAGTCAGCCAGCATACTGCCCTCCCCAACAATCTGGGTCCTTATTTTACCAATCTTGGAAGAATGGAAGGCCGAGTCAACCTTGAATCGGTCAGTATTGAACTGCTGGCAGTCAGCAGAATTAGACTGCAATACTGCATTCTAACTGTTGTGCCACCATGGCTCTTTGGCCCAGAAACCAGTATGGTGACCCTGAGTTAGTTATTAACTCTCAACCTTAGCAGACAATAGATAATCAGAGTTGGAAAGGACCTTGTAGGTCATCTAGTCCAACCCCCTGCCCAAGCAGGAGACCCTACACCATTTCTGACAGATGTAAGTCTAATCTTTTCTTGAAAGTCTCAAGTGATGGCGCTCTCACAACTTCTGAAGGCAAACTGTTCCATTCGTTGATGGTTCTCATTGTCAGAAAGTTTCTCCTTATTTCCAGGTTAAATCTCTCCCTGTTCAGTTTCCATCCATTATTCCTTGGATGGTCTATGGGTGCTTTAGAAAATAGCTTGACCCCTTCCTCTCTGTGGCAGCCCCTCAAATATTGGAAGATTGCTACCATGTCTCCCCTGGTCCTTCTCTTCACTAGACTAACCATGCCCGGTTCCGTAATTGATCAAGCTGGGTAACAAGCCAGCTGATAGGCAAACGTTGTCCTTGTATCATGGATTGACTTACTTCATTTTGGTGTATTTGTCTCTCTTTGGAGAATGTTTTGATTGTTTGTTTGCAATCATAAATTAGAAACTGTGTCTTCATAATGTGATTTTCTGTCAAGTCTGGCTGCATAATCTTGATGGTGTAATTATGATGTCACTTTCTTACTCCATTGAATTCTGTAGTTCCTATTCAACATGCCCAATGAAGGGAAAGGAGGACCTAAACAGATGGTCAATTCCATGTGATTAAAATCCTGCCCATCATCTATTTGTATCAGTGTCATATAAAAATACAAAGGGACAAGATTTTCATTGTGCGTTTGTGATTCCTGTTGTGACTTTTTTGACAAACCTCCTCCCTCCCCATGGCTGTGGGCTCTGTGTTATATCAATAGCCGAAGCTTGTACAAAATAAAATGTTTTAAATAAACAAATGACAGTACTTATGTTACCAGAGAAAACATCCTGCCTGTTCAGACTAAAAGAGAATGTGTAAATGGCAGCCACCCAAAAGGTTAAACCACACATCAGTTTTTGAGGGTGGTGTTGGATTAATGTCTGTATGTTGATAGAGACAACAAAGAAACATTGGCATTTGATTGCTAAATACAGTACATGTCCTTCAACCAATCATAAGCAACCAAATATTATTTGCTTTGTTGATAAAAGATTTATACAGGAACATTATTCTTTGGAAATTTAAAAATCTTGTTGCCTTCCTGTCATTTAAACATACTCTTTCTCTAAAGATTGATCCAAAGTTGGGGGCAGATGTTTATTTCAAAAGGATGTATCATTACAGCCAACATCAAAAGTTAAAAATTTTGGGAAAACTGACTCCAAGTTCTTTTTATTCAGGTGATTGAGGGAACCCTTGCAGAATGCAGACAATTTCTACAAAAGTCAAAAATACATTATCAGGCAATTTTAATGATGTAACAGGCAGGTGGCTACATGTAACCAATCTTTGCAAAAAGGACAGGAATCAGCAAAGTTACGTGATTTGTGAACTTAGAAAAGCACCATTTGCTTCAGCAGCTGCAGTAAAAATGACCACAAATCAATGATATATTGTTGCAATTAATGTTCTACCTTCATCTGCCATCAATTAATTAGTCTGAACAGAGAATTATCTTGAGAGCAATTTGTGTTCCAGTGTTCCAACCAATTGCACAAATCAATAAAAACTATACATTTCTTCCTCCTTCCCTGACATCTTTCTAGTTCCAACAGGTTTCTAAGACAAATTTGCTTCAATTTTGAACAGGATAAAACTGTACCAAATTCATTCCTGTGTTATTTTTTTTTCTTTCTATTTTAAACCCCATTTGTTTTATTATATGTTTCAGGTTGAATGCTAATAAACATTATTGAACTAGATTGATTCAATATCTTATGTAGTATTCCAGGAGCTCAGATATCTCAAATCAATGCAACTTCACAGCTCCTGCTATTAATCTGATATAATCTAATGTAAGGACTATCACATAAGTCATCAAGCATGGGATACATCAAACTAGAGTAGTTTATTTTGGGGAAAAAAGGCTAATCTTCACATGTAAACACTGTCTTCTCTTTGCTTGTCCAAGTTGTTTCAGAGCTGTTGAGTTGAATCACTGGATGCCTTGTCTCATTCTGGCAGCAAAAAGAACATTTTACATGAGGAAAGGTCAAAAGAGTATTTGGTTGACCTACAATGAAAGCTCTGCATTCAGTCCTGAAATGTCTAGCTTAACAGCTAATTTAAAAACAGCTTGGAAAGCTTGGAAAAACCAAAACTAATTCCAGTAAGTGCATAAAAGAAAATTGAAAAATGGAATCTATGCTTGCCTGGAATAATTTAAAAACGTATTTTAAACATAAGTACACACTCAACCAGCAGGTACAGCATATCAAGAAAACCAGGAATGGAATAAAAGAAAATTGGGTTTACAGAAAGATTAAATATGAAACCTTTTAATGTAGTATACTTATTCCATTAGATCAGAATTCACCGGAAGGATTTGCAGTTGGCTGACCAACCACACTCAATGTGTAGTCCTCAATGGAACTACATCTAGGCAGAGGGAGGCATGCATGGGGTACCTCAAGGTTCCATTTTGGGGGCAACGCTCTTTAAGATCTCCATAAATGATCTAGATCAGGGGTCCCCAACCTTTGGGCCATGACCCACTGCCAGGCAGTGGCCTCTTCAGAGCAGGGTTCCATGAATGTCAGGCCAGTACACATGTGCATGCACAGCTTGACTTGCCCAAGCTGCAGGCCAGTGCGCATGCACACACACATACAGATCAACATGTGCAAGTTGAGCTCTGCATGCATGTGCGTGCGTGCCAGCCCGCCGCTCACACAGTCCAGTTCCTCTCTTTGCCTTCCACTGGGCCACCAAGCAGCAAACAGTTGGGGACCACTGATCTAGATCAGCCCTGGCCCACTGGTAGGCCGTGAGAAAATCTCACCCCTAGAGCACCCCCCACAGAGCAATTAATCCAGGCTGTGCAGAAACACAAGGCTGCACTGCCCACATGGCCCGCGGGAACCCTCCCCACCCACTCACTCCTTAACCAGCAAACTTGCCTGCTAAATTGCTATATTTCCTTTTTCCAACCATCATCTGTTCTGCTGTGCCAGGAGTTTTAGATTAGCTAGGAAGCAGGAAATGGTTAGATTTCTTGCTTTCTAGCTAGTCTTTAGATCTTCAGCTCTGCTTTTAAATACAGCCGAATTGCCCATAGGACTGAAGGTTCTATTATTCAGTGCAGATTCACGGCAAGCAAATTTGAGACACTGGGCTAGCCGATGGCAGATAGATAGATAGATCACTGGATGATTCTGTGAGCAACTCAATCTGCCTGTCGGCTTTGCCTGATTTTGGGTAAAAGTTGCTCTTTTTTAAATAAAACATTCAATATTTATATAAATATTTATAATATTTACATACAAGCCATGCCCAGCCAGTCATATGACCACCAAGCCACACCCACAAATTAGGCCATGCCCACAGAACTGATTAGTGGTCCCTGGGATTTAAAATTATGAATTGGTGGTCCCTGAGGTCCAAAAGGTTGGCGACTCCTGATCTAGATAAAGGGATAAAAGCTCATCAAATATGCAAATAACACCAAGTTGAGGGGAATTGCTTTGGAGGATAGACTCAAGGTTCAGAAGCACGTGTTGATGTGCTTGAGTTAACAAGATGCAATTTAGTGGTGAGAAAACTAAGCTTCTACCCCTAGGCAGGAAAAATCAAATGCACAGGTATAAAATAGGCAGTGCCTGGCTCTACGGAAGTAATTGTGAGGGAACTAGGTATGCCAGTGGACGACCATTTAAATATGAGTCAACATCCAATTCTGGTCACTACAATAGAAGAAATAAAAGACGTTGAAGTCCTAGAAAGAATACAGTGAAGAATACAAGTAAGATAATAAGAGGTCTGCAGGATAAATTGTACAAGGAATGGTTAAGTATGCCTAGCCTGATGAAGAGAAGAATGATAGCTGTTCTCTGGTACATGAGAGGTGGGGGTCAACTTATTCTCAAACCATCTGAGAGCAGGATAAGAAACAATGGAAGCTCAATAAAGAGAGTTCCAAACTGGAACTAAAGAGAATCTTCCTAACAGCGAGAATGATTAACCAGCGAAACAGCTTGTTTCCCAAAGCAATGGGTGCACCATCACTGGAGGTTTTCAAGAAAAAGATTGGACATCCATTTGTCCAGTATATGATATAAGGTCTTCTGCCATGGGAAGGGGTTGGATTAGAAGACCTCCAATGCCCTCTGATTCTATGAACCTGATCAAGGAGAAGGAAAAAAACGAACTGTGAAAGAAGCACTTTTATATTGGATGATTACAGTAGAAAGATTAAATTCAACATAACTCCCTTTCCCATGGAGGTACATCCTTTATTCTTTATTGGCCAAGTGTAATTGGACACACAGGGAATTAGTCTCTGGTGCATAAGCTCTCACTGTACTTACAAACAACAAAGTGGTAAGTCATAAGATACCAACAGGAGAAGGTCATAGAAAAGATGAGAAGATGAGAAGAAGAATAGCAATACTACAAAATATCTTTAAGCGTTAAGATAGCATTGTGGGAATTAGGTGTTTAGCAGAATAATGGCATGGTGGGGGGACTATCTTTGTGTCTAGTTGTTTTGGCCCTGTAACAACATCCTGTGGGGAGAAGTTGAAATAGTCAAGAAGTGAAAAGAGATACATTAGAGAGTCATCTAGCTCCAAAGCAAATTGCAATAATTTCAGATCAGAAGCAAATCAAAGAAGCTCTTTTCTTTCCCAATTCAGTCTTTCTTTTGTGTGAGAGGCTATCAGTTTTCTAAAAAGAAACTTTCATAATAAAAGGTAACAAAAACTCATAAGGAATGCCTGTAAGATACATTTTTCATTGTCTGGTAGCTGGCTTTACTAGGGAACAATTTATCTGTGGATAAGTTGTATATAATACAAAAAACCTTTGTGCATTTCCAAGGCTTTCTTAAAAAGTGAACTCAGAAGCATAATATGTGGGGCTAGTGGGAAAACATGCGGCTATGTAACAGATTTGCCTCAAATTATCATTGCTGACTGATAATTTGAAAAATTATCCAATGTTTCCGCATAACTTCTTATCAAATGCAGCCATTGTTCTAGTCCTAGAAGATATTCCACAGATTCAGTTACTATTTTCCATAGTATATTCATCAAAGTTAGAAAGCAAACTCATTCTACACTATTTTTATTTATTTATTAAATTTGTTTGCCATCCATTTTTTATTTATTACATTTGTTTGCCACCCATGGGCGATTTGCAACAGTAAAATAAATGTTGTACTATAGTGGACTATGATGTCCACCATCACTCCACTTTCTCCCATAAAGAAGTCACTTGCCGTCAGCAATAAAAAAAAACAGGGGTTCTCTGCTTCAGTAATAAGCTTAGTGTGATTGGTAAAATATTATGTTAGGTATTAGCAAGAATTGGGAATGTTTGGTTGAAATGAAGAAAAATGTCATACTCACAAAAAAAGTAAGGAGTTTCTTAATCAAAGAGGTACTTAATCAAAAATGTAATTACACATGTAATTCAGCATCTTCAGTGTTTCTGATCTTTCTTTATAAGAGAACTAGTTAGTTAGATCTTAATTTTTATTTTTTGAAGTTTATACTTTGATGTTTTATTAACAATAAATATAAGCATAACTTTCTGTTAAGGACTTCAATTGCAGTGATACTAAATTGGAGACATTGTCGGTCAATTCAGAATATTTATATTGATAATACAATTATATGTTAGAGAAATAACATCAAATCGACCTAGAATTTTCACTCAACGCATAAATGACATGGCTCAAATTACCCTAGGCAATTAGGCACATTAGGCAAAAACACAGCTCTCTGGAAAGTCTCTAATGCCTGGGAAGGTAGAAGTAAAGAGAAGGAGATGAGGCAACATGAACCCAGTTACAGTAGCATACCTTTGGGAGACTTGAAAGGTTAGGGACTGGTCATCATGGAAGCATTTTATTTGGTTTGTAGGAGTCAAAAATTGATTTGATGGAACATAATCAATGCAGGGATAACATTTGCCATTGATCTGAGATTTTTGAGTATAGGGATGGGGAGATGTAGAACAATCGAAGATCCAAGAGCAGCAAGGATGTCTGATTATATTTGCAGAACAGCTAGGGTGATGTTTCTGAGACATGAAGTAGGTTTCTTGAAGAGCTCAAATTGCCGAAGCGAAGATCTAAGCAGGAAGATAGCAGCAGGGATAGCCTCCCCTGTTAGAGTAGGACTCAAATCTGATGTAAATCAAGGAATGCTGGGCCTGCTCTTTTCCTGCTGTTAACTGTGTCTCCTAAACATGTCCTAACATGACAAAATCTATTCCTCCTTTAACAGGATCCCAAAATGTAATGTTGTTATGTTAGAGAGAAAGACAACAAGGAAATGTTGGCATCTGATCGTAAATAGAGTACATGTCCTTGAAACCAGTCACAAGCAACCAGATATTGTTGCTTGCTTTGTTAATAAATAAAGGGTTTATAGAGGAATGTTGTTCTTTTGGAAATTTAAAGATCTTGCTTCATTCTTTCCATTTATACATGCTGGGAGAAACGTCGTTGGTAGAGTAAAACAAAACAAAGAGACACATCAAGGCTGTGTCCACAGTGACACATAAAGAAGAAGGCTAAATCTATTTGTTATATCCAGAACTGACCAGAGCCTTCTATTTGCTTCAGAATAAGCAGTCTGAGAAAACATTCCAATGCATCTGGAGTCTGAAACTGATCACTTTTGTTTCTGTTTGTAAACCAAGGAAATTTTGCCTTTCAAATAATCTTGACCTGATTGTTTAATTGAATGGTACTATCTAACATATTAACAGGCCTTATGCCAAAATAGCCACTGACATTTTGAGACCACCAGCAGCTAGCAAACGCACTTGGGGGAGGAGGGGGGCCTCCCAGACCTGTCTCTAACTATATCAATGAAGTTTGAAGAGTGGTTGTAAAAAGACAATGATGACATTTCCAAGTTATTGTTGTGGCCCACCAGCTGCCAGTGGAGCTGGTGGCAGACTCGGACAATGAGGAGATTGGGGAGGAACTTGGGCCAGTCCTGGAGTCTGGGAAAGGCTCTGATGGATGCTATGCATCAGAGGCAGAGATGGGGCCTGGGCCATTCGACATTTATCAGATACCTTCAGAGTCAGAGGTAAGTGGGGAAGAAGAACATCTGGAGCCTGTTCTAGATGCGCATATGCACAGAGCTGTCAGGAGAAGGGAACAACTAAGGAACAAGGGTCAACTCGGAAGAAAAGGCACAAGTGAACTCTGGCCTCTCCCATAGGGAATAAATAGGAGCAAAGGGGGAGGGATGTTTGCAGGAGACAATTAGTTTGCTTATTATTGTGAAGATTTACTATCTGAGTTCGTACCTCACAGAAACTCCTTGCCAAGCATTTCCTTTTACAGCGTTGCAACTGGAAGCTCTCAGCCTGGCAACTATCCAAAGACTGATAAGGTCTGTTCTTGCACTTAAACCTGGGAAAAAATATTGCTGGGACTTTTCTGGGTGTGAGTGCCAGGAATTCACATTAACCAAATAAAAAGGTTTTTTTGGGGACAAGGAATCTGTTTCGTAATTCTGTTCAGCCTGGGTCAGAACAGTTATGGCCTGAAGTATCTTTCTAAAACTGGAAGGGGGGGGGGAGAGGAATATCTTCTGGATGGGATCCAGAAGAAGGGCCTTCTCCATGGTGGCTCCCTCTCTTCAGAACATCATTTCCCCAGAGATTAGATTGGCCCCCACTCTAACACTCTTCCGGAAGGCGTTGAAGACCTGGTTCTAGCAGTGGACCTGGGGAACCCAGAGAAGGATGGAGCCCATTAAATGGCTTGTATGAATATGTGTTGTCGCCAGGATGGGGCTGGGCAGGTGGGCGGCTACTATTTTATTAATTTATTATTTTTATTATTTTATTATTATTTTTCCTCATTTTTATTTTTACATGATGGTTTTATATTTGTGTAAACCTTCTTGAGTCTCCTTGGGTGAGTAGGCGGCAATATAAATTGTCTAAAATAAATAAAATAAAATATTATTCAAGAGACAAGAGTCCACCTACTGAGCATCATTGTCATGCCTAATCCATGCTATATCTCTTGCACGTTACCAGATGTGATAACAGGCCCACTTTAAAAGGCCACTTTAAAAGGGGACTAAAGAAAATCATGAAATGTTAAGAATAGATAACAAATGAAAAGGGACTCCATCCCTTCCCAACATTCACTTTTGTAAAGGTCACTGAACAGTAGAAGTATGATTGAGTTCTTTCTCCTCCTCCTCTTCTTCTCTTCAGAGGCATTAAGCCTCTGCTGTCAGGTTTCTTCCTGGCAAGCTGAACTAGAACAGGAAAAAAGACACAAAAGGATACAAGAATGCATGATTTATTGCAGGAAAGCTAAAAAGCTGGTACAAAAGAATTCTGACAACTGGTAAGCATCAAATATGAATTCCGCTACATTTTAGTCGCTATTCTTGCACCTTTCCTCCCAGACTGCCCTATGTAAGGGTCTAGACCAGGGGTGTCAAACTCAATTTCATTGAGGGCCACATCAGGGTTGTGTTTGACCTGGGGGGAGGGGAGCAGGGTGGGTATGGTCAGGTGGGCATGGCCAGATCGATGTCACTCATTCCGTTTTTGGCTGTGATGGCCTCCTGCAAACTTCTGCCAGCAAAAATGGAGCCGCCCTCCCAGGCTCTGTTTTTGCTGCCTGAGGCACTGTGGGCTGGTCCTTCAATGATTCCAGGACAGCCCCATGGGCCAGGTCTAAGCACCGATACAGCCACATGCAGCCCGTGGGCCTTGTGTTTGACACCCCTGGTTTAATCCAATGTTTCCCCACCTCAGAAACTCAAAGATATGTTCAATTCCCCAAATTCCCCAACAAGAGTGTTAACTGGAGAACTCCAGGATTTGAAGTCCACACATCTTTGATTTGCTGAGGTTGAGGAACATGGATCTAAAAGCTACTCTGTTGGGAGGAGGGGCATGAAGGGGAAAGACAGTTTCCATATGCTCCTTATTTTGGTAATAACCCAATCTGGTATCAGGCCAACTGCTTCTGATCATGTGACATCTAATTCCCATGTTTGAATAGGCTCATCATATATATTTTACCCAGGGGTGGGATTCAAATTTTTTAACAACCGGTTCTGTGGGTGTGGCTTAGTTGATGGGCGTGGCTTGTAGTCATGTTATTGGCTGGGCGTGGCCAACTCAATATCACTCACATCGAGGCACGCATCTCCTCACCTGGCCTCTCATGACTTGGGGATGCTGCAACAGTTGTAAGTGTGAAAAATGGTCATAAGTCACTTTTTTCAGTGCCATTGTAATTTTGAATGGTCACTCCACACAAGCAAAGTGCCAGCAAAGGAGGGGAAAAAAAACTCCAGAGAAGTTCCTGAGACAAGAAGTCTAGTCCTGACAAGAATGTAATAACAGTTAACAGTGAGGCAGTTTCTGTAAGAAACACCAGAATGTTTCTTTCCTGCCTTCCTTACAGGAGTAGGCCAGTAATTTCTTCTGATAACCGGTTCTCCAAACTGCTTAGAATGTTAACAATCGGTTCTAGCGAATAGGTGCGAATTGGTAGAATCCCACCCCTGATTTTACCCCACCCAGTGACATCATTGTATCAATATAATCCTTCTCCGGGGAGCATAATAACAATGAGGCTTATATATCTCCCCTCAGTGCTTTATAGCACCCTCAGGGTGGTTTAGAATGCCAAAGCATTATTTGCAAATGCCCCCATCAATCGGGGTCCTTGTGTCAACACATAATATATTTCTATAGTTTTTTTAGAGTTGCCAACAGAAGGGAAGGAGGGAAAGGGGTTTGCCGCAATTTGGAAATTGAAAGTGGATTCCATAAATAGTTTTTCAAAGATAGTAACTAGGTGACTGAAGTTTTTGCTGCACAAATATCTAACTGGAAAACATGATTGATGACTCTTGGCTATGGATGTGTCTCATTGGAGAATATGAATTATGATACACCCAGGAGGTGGGAGAAAACCAGAGTCAAGGGTGACAATGAATTATGTGTCCCAGAGTCGGCTACACCCAGGCAGTGCCAGACATGTTAACTCTCAATAAATCCTTTTGAAGTTTTGGAAGTTTGGCTGGAGACTCACGATTTAATTGGGGTAACTGCCAGAATCCTGACAGTTAGCCGACTCTGACACACATAATTCATTGTCACCCTTGACCCTGATTTTGTCCCACCCCAAAGATGATATTCAGCAGGTTCTGGCCAGTTCTGGAGAACTAGTAGCGGAAATTTTGAGTAGTTCGGAGAACCAGCAAATACCACCTCTGACTGGAGATTTTACAGTATCCTTCTCCTGCCACACCCATCAAGCCATGCCCACAGAACTGGTAGTACAATAATTTGAATCCTACTGCTGCCCCACCCCCTGGGTGTATCATAATTCATATGTTACCAACCTTGGAAGGATGAAAGACTGAGTCAACCTTGAGCCCCATCAGGATCGAACTTTTGGGTGTGGGCAGAGTTAGTCTGCAATGCTGCACATTAACCACTGCGTCACCAGGGCTCTTCATAATCCCGAGTGCCCCCCAAAATAGCTGTGGTTTAGATTAGCTTTTCATCTGGTTTTTCTTATATTTCGATGCTGCAATGGGAGCTCTGGTTTCACAACCTAGTGTTTTAAGATCTGACCAGGATACAGATTTGAAACAGGTGAACTTTTTAACAATAACAGAATGCTCTGAGGTCATGCCTTACCCCATCATGGATCATTCTGTCTGCATCCAGACTAGCTTGGCATCATTAAGCACAAATTCCAAATAGCCATGAAAAATAAATAAATGCCTGCAGTACCTGATAATCTCCTTCATGCTTATGTTTGAAAGTCACTTTCAAATACTTGGGCAATGATGCTTGGAATTCTTCTACTATATGAAAAGTTTTCAACTTTATGAAAACTTTTTCTTAATGATTCTGGAACCCATGAGTCCTGGGAAAGATTTTTATATGGGCTGGGAAAGACAATCATACAAGTATGTATGAAATCATTTCAAAGAATTTTAATCATAACAAACGGTGGTTTTTTTTTAACATTCTCAAAAAAACTGACATTTTCTCATAGAACAAAGGACAAGATCTAAAGAGTTTGGCATACAAAAATACCATTTTTTAAAATATATGGCAATTGAGCTAAAGCAGGTAGTTTGTGAGGCTTTCTAGACATCATCTATAAACAAGCAAGAACGCATTCAAAGTGATAAACAGCCATATGGTGTATTCCCAAACCTAACTCCTATTCCTTTATTGTCAGCGTTTGGCAGATTTTTTGACAAGACAATCCAAGAACTCATACATCTGGAGAGCAAACAAATCCTCAAACAAATATGTTTACATTAAGGTAAATTGTATATATCATTTCAAATGAAATAAACCAGGAACTATGATCAAGAGCCCAGCAAGCAATATGAACCTAATCATTTTATACTGAATATATTCACTATAAGGGAAAGAGAAGCAAGGAAGGAGCAAGAATGAGGACAAGAAAAATCCTTTATACAATTTTAATATAAAAAGAGGCATCATCCTTGCACACATAGTTTCTCTTTGAGCGTCTCCAAGCTATCAGTTTTCACCTCTTATAATTTGCTAGCTAAACCATGCTTAGGAAATGTGTTTTGTTGAGAGGTAAATACCCAAATTTGAATATAAGGCTACTCGAAATATTGTCAGGAACCAAATGAACTCGTAAGCAATTTAGAAGGGATTCGATCCTGTTTTAAACTTCATCATAATTGCCCAAAGTGGACATATTATTAATGTTTGCCCTGAATTTTGCACCTTGTTTTGCCCGTACAAGGCAATTGTGGGAGCTACAGATTTTGAGAAAAGATATACAGTATCTAGTTTAATAAAATTGTTATAAGTGATATTTTTATTTATTTATTTGATTTGATTTGTCAATCACAATAGGTATAAGTATAAACATGAGTAAGAATACAGGAAATAGATACAAATAAATGGGGACAATAAGACAGGGATAGGAGGCACGATGGTACACTTATGCACACCCCTTACAGACCTTTTAGGAATGGGGTGAGGTCAATAGTGGATAGTTTTGAGATTGAAGGAGTGGGGGTTTGAGGATGTAACAGCAGAGTCAGGTAGTACATTCCAGGCATTGACCACTCTATTGCTGAAGTCGTACTTTCTGCAATCAAGTTTGGAACGGTTAACATTGAGTTTGTATCTTGCTGTGTGCTCTTGTATTGTTGCGGTTGAAGCTGAAGTAGTCATTGACTGGTAGGACATTATAGCAGATAATTTTGTGTACTATGCTTAAGTCCAACCGTAGGTGGTGTAGTTCAAGATTGTCCAAGCCCAAAATTTCAAGCCTGGTGGTATAGGGTATTCTGTTGCAAGCAGAGGAGTGTAGTACTCTTCTCATGAAATACTTCTGGACTCGCTCAATTGTATTACTGTATGATATACAGTGCGGATTCCAGGCAGATGAGCTGTATTCGAGTATTGGTCTAGCAAAGGTTTTGAATGCCCTAGTTAGCAATTCAATATTTCCAGAGGAGAAGCTTCGTCTTCTCCTCTGTTATGTTTATTCTGATATGTTTATTCTTTGCAAGACCCTAACCACAATGAAAGCATTTGTTTTACTCGTGGGTGGATCACAGAAGTTCAGTTCATTTTTAATGCTTGCAGTATCGCAAAGTTTCAGAATCCCCAATTTAATAGAGAAAAGAAGAGTTTGGTGGAACTTCTTGGAAAACTGAGGTTGCAATCTGTAAACAATATTCTCTATTAAGTTCTACAGAATCTAATGGGACTTACTAAAAGAAAGCCATTGATCTCAAGATGCAGGCGGACCTATTTCAATGAATGCTAAACGCTTTAAAGTCCTACTGATTTAAAGCAATGAAGGTAAGGTAATGTTACCATAATCTAAACTGAAGCATTTGTTTTGACCAGGATCCTTTTATAGAACTGTAAGCTTTCCCATTTATTCAACAAATATTTTCTTGACATGTGAATAGATAATCTGCTTTCCCTCAGGCAGGATAAGTTGTCAATCTTCCTCTGAGCTTTGGATCACAGTAAAGTCCACTACAACCATTTGGTTGGCAACAAGTGATTGGCATGTCTTAATTAAACTACAGATAATATGTATGGTACAAATTTACCCTTCCTTCCCCTGCAGCATTCCAAAGCGCTCAATCCTTGAAATCTTGATGGATCACTAGTTTTCACCCAATACAAAATAGTCCCAATGGATTTCAGAGACCTATCGTGTTTCCCCCAAATATAGGACCAGGTCTTACATATTTTGGGGCTTCAAAATAAGCACAAGGGAATATATTTGGGGATGTCTTTTTTTTCTCCATGTACGGAATGCCCACTTCTTCTTTCTTGCTCATGGCCGCAATGGAGTAGGAGGCCTTGCGGTATGCTAGTGTTGGCACCACAAGGTGGGGGGGCTGGAGCTGCCCCACATATCTCATACTGGCTTACCACAAGGCTCGCAGCCAGGACATCCACACCCCAACACCTGCCTTGCCTCACAGTGATGGGCCCAACAGGCCCATCCAGCAGGACCCCACATAGCCGCCGGCCCACTTCTTACGTTTGCTCGCGGACACAAGAGCAGGCAAGCTGAGAGACTGTGGGATGGACAGGGTGGGTAGCTGCAGGAGGCTCATCTTTGCAATTCTCAGCTTTCCCACGGCCCACACATCATGTTAGGATCACCTGCTTTCCATCATGTCTCTTCCTCCATCTGCTGCTAGTGCTGCTGCGTGAAAATGAGCCTCCCAGGACCGGCCAGCTCCGCCCCACCCTCAGCTTTCCCACATCCCACGCAACACGTTCAGATCACATGCCTTCCCCCCCTGCTGTTTGGACAGGTAATCAATTATTGTGGAATTTACTTTACTAAATGTAATAAATATTCGATAAATATTACTGTAACAGTGTGCCACTTAATTTAAGCCTAAATTAAAACTAACTACTGTTAATCCAAAATCTCAATTTTAGATAGTCACCTAAAGAGAAAAGGAAGAGTCACAACTGCTCATCCTTCTTTCTGCTTTTCAGTCAAAGCTCCCGAGCTCAATACACGAAAGAATCTTAGTCAAAAACCCTAACAAAAAGGCTTGCAATTTGTATTGAAGGATCAGGATGAAACCTTTAGCTTTCTAGGTGTCACTCAATACTAGTCAGATCTAGATGGAAAGATAGTTCAGCTTAAGGAAGCTCATCCAACATTTTCTTGAACCAACAGTTTTGAAATGTTGTTACAACAAACGTCAAAAGAAATTCAGAAATGTATTTCCTAGAGGTCTTTGCAAGAACTGAGAAGTTTCTGAAAATGGCCTGATGGATCGTGACAACCCAAACACATCCGTTGAAAACTATTTACCTTGATGAGAAAAGGAAGTCACAAAATGTCTGTTTTGGGGGATGTTTCTATGTCTGAAGCGCTGCTGTGCAATGTTATTACAACATGGAAACATAAGCCTTTCAAAAAATACCAGAAACTCCATGCTTACCTCAATCTGGGGAAATTGCACAGATCCGGTTTCTGTGCAGAGCACTGACATAATAGAAATAGTGTTGTGCATCTGATGGGAAGCATTGGTAAAATTTCCACAGGACAACAAAATTTTCCTTCTTCCTTGAGTAACACCGGAAGTGTTTTCATACTCAACAGGTCATTGCCCCTTCCAGCATATTAATTGCTGCACCAAATTTTTCTTTTCTTTCTTCTTAGCATTTTCCTATAAGTGTACAGGTTAGCATTTTCCCACAAGTGCAGAATTTATTTTATTTTTATCAACCAAGTGTTGATCTATTTGGCTGTGGCAGGAATTGCCCAAACATGACATTGTGGGCCAAGAGAGACAGAGACACTGTTCAAAGTCACTCAGCTGGTTTTTCATGCCTAAGTCAAGAGTAGGACTCACATTCTCCTGGTTTCTAACATGATGCCTTAACCACTGGACCAAACTGGCTTGCCTAGTAACTATGTTTTAGATTACAATTCCTTGTTATGGGCAGTCTGGACTATACTGGCTGGAGTTGATATTCAAGACGTGTGTGTGTGTGTCTACAGAATGTGTCAAAAGTCAGGCTCCATAGGCCAATCATAATATGATTTTTTTTTCCAGAGAAAATGTTACTGTCCTTCGGAATGTCTAAAGAGTCTCAACAAATAAGGAAGTATTTACAAGAAAATGGCAACCAATTTGCCATTAGTAATTTATATAATCTATTGTCAAGGAAAGGGGCTGCCTTTTGATTCCCGTGTGTGTGTTTATGTGTGTATCTGTGTCTGTGTATCTGTGTGTGATTCAAAAGCAGATGGTTTGCAAAACCTATTTGTGTGAGCAAAGCAGATCTCTCAGAGTAGCTGAATTGTTTTGAAAGCTCTCATAATTGCTCCAAAGACTGTACAGGAAGTGTTGTGCAGCCACCCCAGCAATTCTAACAGACCTAGCTGCTTTAATGGTGTGAAGAGGGCAGCTTTGACCATGCTAGCATGCTTTATAGAACACCTCTTTTCAGGACTTTCAGTGCCCTAACATTTATAACCCATCTTATGTTTAGGACCTACATCCCTTTACACCACCTTATACTATAAGGAAGCTTGGACTAGAGTCCTGTATGGGATTCTATAGTTCATGTGAAGCTGAACTAGAGTCTAGTTCTGATCTGATTCTAGTTCAATTCCTTAACCACTACAGTGCATCACACTGACTGCCCAGAGAGTTTCAAACATGAATCTTTCCCTTCCAAAGATACTGGGAGATATGGAAAAAGCACTTTTGCTGGCTCTGAGCCAGAGAAAGTCTTCATATGCTATTCTCTTAATTGCACCACAAAATGGGACATACGTTTACCTACACAAACCCACAACTTATAGAAATATTAGCTCTGTAGTCAGTGGAGCTCCTATTGAGAAAGATTTGATACCAGTGGTAAAGGGGATTTTTAAAAGGGGGGACCAGCATGATTTAAATATCTAACATTAAAACAATACAGAGCAAAAAGACGAACAAGATTGTTATCATTATAATACTAAAACTGTTATTATTTATTGACATAAAGAAAACAAGCATGATTTGCAAGTGTAGAAAGTTACAACAAGTACTGTTGGTGTTCTCTATTTTTTGCTATGCTTCCTTTTTAATTTTTTATTGCAAACCTTTAAATTTTTGTTATTATTTTTTGCTTCAGTTTCTGAAATCTGTGTAGCATTGTTTACTATTGAAGGCGAGTATGTATATGTTTTTATATATATATCATTATCATGACTAAATTAAGAACAGTTTTATGTTTGCTTCCTTCCTTCATGTTCCCTTGATTGGGTCCTGGAAAGAGAATAAACAAGGGAGGGGGACATAAAATAAGTAGACATTTGCAAAACTAATATTTATTTAATCTAATCATGTTCCCTTCTTGCGCTTCCAATGGATTTGTGATTACTCAATTTGTCATGTGCAAGACCTTGCTGGCCATGTAGGGTAAAGCATCAACACTTAGTCCCAATGACATCATCAATGTGTTTGCTGTTACATCTTGGGTACTTCTGTTGATCAGAGGCTAGATGTTAAAACTTGGCAAAGAGTCAGAGACTTTAGGAAATTTACTTGCAAGGACATAGGGTTTGTTGTGAAATGGACCTTTGAATCTTTGTGACTTGAAGTCTCTGTGAGCTTTTAAATTAAGCAAGATTCCAAAACTACTTTCCCTGTAGGACTTAAAGTAAATTACTATTCTGATAGGCATAGGGACAGAGATAGAGAGATAGAGATAGAAATAGAGAGATAGAAAGGTAGAGAGATAGAGATAGAAAAAGATATAGAGAGATAGAAATAGATAGAGGTAGAGAGATAGATATATAGAGATAGATAGAAATAGAAATAGAGAGATAGAGAGGTAGAAGTAGAGAGATAGAAATAGAAATAGAGAGATAGACGTAGAGAGATAAAGATAGAGAGATAGAGATATAGAAATAGAGAGATAGAGGTAGAGGTAGAGAGATATAGATCTATCACTAAGTTGGACAAATGCTGCTTTTTGGGCTGGAATCACCCATTTGTTGTTCTTATTTTTGTGTCACTCACCTTCAAGGACCATATAGGCATAGTTATGATATCACCAAAGTAAGATGGGCCAAAACTTTTGGGAGCGGGGAGGTTATCCTGTCTGGGAGACTGCTATACAAAAAGCATGCATGCTTGGATTCAGACTCATAGAACATACTTCATACTTCACATACTTCTTTTAAAACATTAATTGAAAACTAGATGCTACCACTCCCCCCAAAAAAATTACACTGCACCAATGTTGGCAGTAGAATTCTGGCGGTCCTGCACTGGTATGACAAAAGTTGTAAGGGATTGCAGCTATAAGTTACCTAAAAGGAAAAACATATCCAAGGATAGATATTCCTTTTCCAGGTAGTCGTTGACTTATGACCACAATGGAGCCCAAAATTTTTGTTGCTAAGTGAGACATTTGTTAAGTGAGTTTTGCCCCGTTTCTCGGAATTTTTCTTGCCACAGCTGTGAAGTGAATCGTTCCAGTTAAGTTAAGTCACGTGGTTGTTAAGTGAATCTGGCTTCCCCATAGACTTGGCTTGTCAGACAGTTGTAAAAGGGGACCACATGAGCCTAGGACACTGCAGCCATTATGTACATGTCATTCGCCAAGTGTCTGAATTTTGATCATGTGACCAAGGGGACGATGCAATGGTTGTAAGTGTGAAACATGGTCATAGGTTACCGTTTTCAGTGCCGTGGTAACTTCGGACGGTCACTAAATGAACTGTTGTAAGTTGAGGACTACCTGGATTTAAAAGGGAATGGTTGGGTTTTGTCCCCAGATATTTCAGAAGCAAAAAAAAACTTGAGAGGCCACTGCAGAGATAGAACATATGCCTAAATTCCCCGAATCTGGTGTCAAACTTAGCTCGACTCCATCGTTGCCTGCTGCTGCTTTCACTCGCACTTTGCCAAACAGTGACATGAGGAGGGGAGGTGAATTCCTAAGGGGGAAGGAGGCGATGGATTGCCGCGAGCGCCTTCTGTTGCCAGCGAGACATTATCCCTCAAGGACAAATTATGAAGAAGGTTTGAACAGCGCAGTTTTTCCCAAAGCAAAAGACTTGAACTCATTTGGTGAACTGTGAATTGTGGGTGATCCAGAGGGGAAAAAGGGATTTTGCCTATGTGGGTTTTTGCAAGAAAATTCCAGAACTGACTTTGCTTCTACATCTTGGTCATCCTAAATAGCCAGGCATTTTTGTTTTTTATTGAGGCTCGCTGCCTTAGAAGAGTGAGGAAAATTCTCAGGGACGACTCACATCCCGGTCAGCACTTCTTCAGTCTCCTATCATCGGGTAGGAGATATAGAAGCATAGCCAGACGCACCAACAGGCTGAAGAACAGTTTCTACCCGTGGGCTGTCAGACTTCTGAACGGAAAATAACTTCATGTCAACATAGTATGACAGATTTGTGGGGCCAGCAACAAGGCCACGTATTGTAATAAGATTGGGACTGGGTTAGGGACTTCTGTCCTCATTGTGAATTGTATTGGGGGGGGTGCACAAATGGAGGCTCAGCCAATTTCATTGTACACATGTTGTACTCTGACAATAAAGGTAATAATAATGTGCCAAATGGGACGGTTTGACATCAGGTAAAAGACAGCAACCAGTAATGTAAAAACCTGGTCTCTGACCAATCAACTATAGAGTTCATCCAAAACCACCTCCATGCTTTTGTAACTCCCATCCTCAACTGTATTTTGTTAACATTAATTCCAAGTAAATTTCAGTGGGAGCTTTAAATCCATGTTGTCTTAGGCAAGAGTCCCAGTCAAGGATTTTCCCCACTTTACTGCTTACAGAAAAAAATCAGACATAACTTAAGTAATTCCCCAAAACCTTAAGTAATTCCCCATAACTTAAGTAATTCCCCAAGACTTATTCTTATCATTAAAGATCATTATTTTTAGTTGGATTGCAAGTCTGAATGTCTAAAAACATATCTTTGTTTTCTTCAACAGCCTTTCCTAAAATTGTCATTTTTAAGTGGGTGCATTTTGAAAAACAAATCTCTTTCCACGTTATTTAATCGATTAAGGACATGACAAATACATTGGTTCATTTGCTTAAATGCCTTAATGGATGTGTGGTTGTTCCAATAACAAAGTAACTTGGCAAGCAATTTATCTCTATGAGCCATACTTACAAAAATCTACCATTCTGTTACAAAATCCCACAATACTTGCCATAAGTTTCTGAGTGCCTAACATTAAGCATATAAACTTTTCCAGGCAACCATCAGTTGCTTATTTTATGTCACAATAGAAAGGAAATGCATAACTGGTATTTTTTTTAAAAAAATAATAAGAACAACAAATCCAAGCAGCATTGCAACAAATGAACTCCCAATAAAACATGGACTGGCGGCTTTGTGATTCAGTTGAATGCATGACTGTCTGGCATTAGCTACAGCTCTCTTGCACATTATCAAAACGGCATTGCTAGTACTATCTTACCTTCACTGACATCAGCTCCATAAAATCATGATAAATCTGTCAGACAGAAGACTGAAGCAAAGTACATTTCAGCAGAGTTCAGAGTCTCTTGTTATCAGCCCTTGTTATCAGTAAGCTTTATTAGAAAGGCGAAATAGTCAAATACAAATTCAGGTACTGTATATGAAGCGATTTCATTTATGTGTAAAAGTGTGGACTTCATAATAAATGTAAGTTTTTAAGGGGAAATGAATAAAACCTTCATTCCAATATTCCCCTCCAACCTTCAAATAATTGGCTAATAAATATCACCTAAAATGTTTTGTCCTTTTAAAGCTACAATATTTTCTTTATTAATGGCAACTCTATGTTATATTGTACTGACCTCGGAATATTAATTGGTAATGATGGTGTGAAAAATAGGGGTAGAAGCTTATATGTTGCTGGGATCATTTTTCTTCCAGATATAATACTTGGAAGTGTTCCTGTTCAAGAGAATGTTTAGGAACATTTTTTTAAAAAAGCAATGCCTTTTTTGAATACTTTCAAGTGTGCCTTGAAATCATATCTTCCAAATAGTTGTTATCTTTCTGTGACCATACCAAGATCTAAAACCCTTAATTTGAGGAAGATATGGACCTGAACCATCAGGCAATTTATCCAACAGCTTTGAATAGAGATGAAACAATGTGCTTGAAGGTCAATACTGGCTTGCAAATATTTATTGTTGTGCCACACAGCATTGATACAGGGAAGCTGTTAGAGAGATGATCAAGAAAGGGGAGGGAGAGAGAGGCTATCAAGCAAAGGTCACTAATCTATTAAAAAATCTTCTGTAGTTCTGTTCCAGATTCTTAGGTAGATAAGTATTATCTAAAGAACAGCTCTTTAAAGTCATTGTACAACTGCCTTTTCACAAAAGCATGGAGTAACCAAGAGTTTCTATGCATTTCTCAAACAAATATTTATTTCATTTATTCCATATGACAAGCTATCTTGCTATAGAACAAACTAAGCAGGCTTTATTTGGGGGGGGTGCCTCTTTTTCATGCAATAAAAACCAAGATGGACTCTTGATTCTACTAATAAATCTCAGTGTTATGTTGAACTATCAGATCTTAACATGGAAATATCCCAGCAATTCGTTACATTTCTAGGATTAAAACTGGCAGAGTTCTAAACTCTATTATTGGTATGTATTGCTGAAAGAAAATCAGGAAGTCAGCTGTATTTTGCATCAAAGCTGGAGCTGGATGTTGCAAGCAGAACCGAGCCATTCCATGGCTGAAGTAGTGCTGACTTTGTAAGCAATTAGCACACCCAAACATCAGATACGTGAACAAAAAACAAATCCGACAAGTTTGTCGCTTCTATCAGGAAAAGTATACCACATGTCTGGCCTTGGGATGCCGGATCTCCAGTTCCTCAGAAGTAGAAAAATGAGCACTGCATGGAAAAGAATAAGTCAGGTGTTCTCCACAAAGTGTAGATTTCAATTTGCAGGATTCTGGCAACTTATTAAATGGCATTTTTCATGTCAATCTGAGCAGGCCAGGGTGGTGACAAATATGAAAAAATGGCTGAGTGCCACAACAACAAGCAAAGTGAGAGCCAACTTCTCTATTAATGCCACCATCTCTCTTTCTCTCTCATACACACAGACAAATGTGTCTTAACTGAGTGATTGGTAGAAATTAAAATACAATGTTAGAAAACCACTGAGGTAAACAATCTCTCAGGATTAATGGAAGGTTAAAAATTCAGGGAAAGTATCATTTTGATTTGGATTTCCTTTTAGGTTTTTTAAAATCTCGTCTTATTTTTATAAACAACTCAAGGAGGCAAACATATCTAATATTACTTCCTCCCCCAATTTTCTCCACAATAACAACCTGTAAGGTGAGTTGGGCTGAGACAGTGACTGGCCGTAAATCCAGCTGCATTTCATACGTAAGATGAGGACAATTATATCCTTAGGATTATATCCTAAGTAAGTTACATTTAACTACATTGCTTTGAATTCCAGCACAAAGCAAGATAGTTCTCACAACTCTTACTTTATAACTCTACATCTAAATCTCTTCTTCCAAATCCATTTGTAACAATAGCCCCTTTGGGCAACCGTTAAGTCTATACAAGTAGTCCTTGACTTACGACCACAATTGAGCCCAATATTTCTGTTAAGTGAGACATTTAGTGAGTTTTGCCCCATTTTACGACATTTCTTGCCACAATTAAGTGAATCATTGCAGTTAATAGCTTAGTAACCTGGTTGTTAAGTGAATTTTCACCACATGATCATGGGGATGCTTCAAAGATCATAACTGTGAAAAAACAGTCATAAGTCACTTTTTTCATTGCCATTTGAACTTTGTCACTAAATGAACAGTGGTAAGTTGAGTGTTATCTGTACCTAGTTTCACCTCTGAAGTTGATTCATATTGGTTTCTTTCACAACAGCAGTCTCAGAACCTTTTTCTTCAGATTCACACCGAAGCCAATCTTGGCCAAACACTCACAAGTCCTAAATGCACAGGCTGTTGTGCTTTCAGGGAACCTGCACCATAGTTACAAGCGAGACACATTCCTTTTCAATCCAAACTTTAGAGGGAGTCCAAAGCTGTCAAGGTAAAATGTAGTTTGGTATCCAAAAGCGCTTAGTATATGTGGATAATTTCATACATGAGATATAAAACAAGAACGGTTGCCAAAATCCAGTTTCAATCTAAGTTATGGATAGAAGTTAAATTTTCCTTAATTTTATTCTCCTCTTCACTTATTTTAATTTTCAGCAGTTGAGCTGCAATCAACACACTTTGATTGTTAAAGATGTACTGCACATATCTTAACAGGATTTATTATATGTTGTGTTCTTTGGTTGAATTCTTAAAAATGAAGGGTAAATAGTAATTATAATAAATATAGTAAATAATTATAATTGTTTCTTATCCAGCCCAGCCCTGAGTCTAATGAGTAGACAAGCAGAAGCATTTAGATTAAAAACTTTTATCTTTCAACCTATTATTAGCAGTTCAAAATGAACCACACGATGCATAATGGCACTTTATGAATTAGGAATACGAGTTTACATGCATCTCCATAGGGACATAGTTCATTAACTTTTCAATTCCTGATATCTATTAACTGCATTAGATTCTGCCTCCTGAAAACCCTACCAAAACCAATACTATACATTTTAGATCTTTTTTTTTTTTTTGAAGTTAATTGACTCCAGATAACAACTCCCCAAATTTCCATCTTAACACATATAAAGGGAACCAGTTAGGAAAAACGGTCTTTTGTGCAGGCTATAATGCACAAGACCATGCTTCTGAACTCTTCTTCTTGGGTTCTTTCAATAGGATCTGCTCAGTGACCAATATATATATCCCCTTTTCATGTCTGTCTGTATCAGTGGAATGCACTGGATGAGAAAGGTGTGCAGAGAAACTTTGTGAAGGCAGTACATAGTAGAATAATGTGTAATACAGTGGGATAATGTAATGGGAATTATTGCCAAATTTATTCTTATGTGGCTCTAACTCAAACTCTCTTTTCTTTGATCTTCCCTTGTTCCTTTCCTGGGAAGTAGGATAATTTCTAATTGACTGACTGACTGACTGACTGACTATGTGCCACAAGTTGTTGTTGACTTTTAGTAATCAAACAGATTTTCTCCATGTCAATTTATCTCTTACTTGGTCCTTCAGGTCTTCCAATGGTACACCCATTGGCACTTTTGAGTCCATCCACCAGGACTATTGGTTGTTCTCTCCTTCTCTTTCCTTTCATCTTTTCCAGCATTATAATCTTTTCCAGAAAGTTAGGTCTTTGCATAAGGTGTCTGAATTAGGATGTGAGCCTGGTCTTTTGTGCTTCAAACAAGAACTGTTGCTCAATGATGCATTTTTGTTTGTTTGTTTCCTTGGCTGTCCCAGATATTCTTGTGAATCTTCTCCAACACTAAATTTCAAAAGTAGCCATACGCTTCCTACTTTGCCTCCTTTAAGTCCAACAACCGCTTTCATAGAAAGAGATCTTTCACAAATTCAATCTTTAGCAGTCCCCACATCTATAGATATATAACTTGGATAGTGCTACTTCAAGACCAATCAAATAGTCCACCTCAAGGAGCTGTCCCATTCCTCCAAAATCAGACTTCCTTTATCTTCTCAGGAAAATTTATCAAAACCTTAGTAATCAAACTATATTCTATTCCCACATATTCTTCAGCAGATCTATGGATAGAAAAGGTATTCTCTGTCTTTTTCCCTAAGATAAAACTCTATATTTTATCTTAACTAGTCCTAGATTGTTGCTGTAGACGGCTATAATAAATAAAGTCAGGTAAGACACTCCAAAATATCTAAATGACAGGAAAATAGAGACCTTGCAGCACTGAGCAGGAGACCTAGTTCTTATCCAAGGATGCAGTGATGAATGTCACCATGAAGAGGCAACGATGGCTGCAAAATCTGTAATGTAAATTCAAACAGAGCCTAATATTAGGCTCATTCAAAGGCAAGAAGTTCAGAGCAGCTCAAGATGAAGTCCTACTAACAATCAAGGATAAAAAGAAAGCATTGTCCCAATCAATAAAAATAAGAGATTAAGACAGCAAATGTCATGCTGTATCTCCCATTTTTTCATCTTTACCACACTTGTCTTATATCCTTAGACCAGACAGGACACAGATCGTTCTGAGGAGTCAGAAACTGTCTGAACAAATCACCCCAGACTCAATCTCAGTCTAGAAGATGTGCCTTCCCTTACCAACAAAAACAGAAATACTAACAGTGACCCATCTCAACTTTAAAGTAAATGGGAGACTAAATGAAATTTGTTCTCTTATAAATACATAAAACTTCTATCATACAGCTCTATCACAGATTTCCTCAGCCCTCAACCCAGGATTTCTTCATTCTATCAAGGCAACAAAAATCACCTGGTTCTGAAGGCAATCTATCACCTACTGAGCAGATCCCACTAAGTAATCTTAGTGTGAATCAAGCCTATAGCAACTGACATAGAAAGGGGCATTGCTAATAGCTATGACCTACTCTGTTTTTTACAATCTCTACTGCTAGATGGATATTATAATTGGGGGCATTCTATGCCTTGACCCAGTGTCATAACTAAGATTAATAGGGCGTTGGTACTTACCTGATACGCCCATTCTCAGTGAGCTACGACGAGCATCCAGAGAGTGGGAGGTGCTTAGTCTCTGGTTCGATAGGCTGAGCTTGATTGATAGGACGCTGTTGCTCCTCCCTGTCTCCTCCCTAGCGTCTCCCAGTTTTGGCGAAGATGAGGCAATGTGATCCCCGTCCTTTTCAATATCAAGCTAATTGATATTAGTTATCAATATTATCATTGGTTGGAGCAGGAACTAACAGACGGATATTGGGTGGGGCTGGATGCTCGTCGCAGCTCACTGAGAACGGGCATATCATGTAAGTACCAACACCCTTTCTCCATTGAGCTGCTCCGAGCATCCAGAGAGTGGGACATACCAAAGCTTGGCTGTCCTACGGGAGGGTCTCTGTCTAATTTGAGACTCTCTCCCTATCTGAATGAACTTGTTGCAATACCCTCCTGCCAAAGGAGGCCTCAGCTGAAGCAAATGTATCAATTTTGTAATGTCTAATGAAAGGCGATGGGGAAACCCATGTCGCCGCCCTACAAATTTTGATGATAGGAGCCTGGGTAGCCCAGGCAGCCGAAGTTGCCGCACTCCTTGTTGAATGTGCCGTGATACCTCTGGGCACCTGTAATGAATGAGTTTCATACACCTTGGCTATTGTGGCCTTCAACCATCTTCCAATAGTCGAGGGGGATACCTTCTGCCCGAGTAGTCGGTTGAAAGGATACATTCTGAAAGAAGCCATTCGGTGAAGGTACGTACGGATAGCCCTGTGGACATCCAATTGGTGCCATTGCTGTTCTAGGTCCTGAGTAGGTCTGGGACAGAAATTCGGGAGGATCAGTTCCTGTGCCCTATCGAAGGCCAAATTAACTTTAGGGGTGAATGTGGGGTCCGGACAAAGTACCACTCTGTCCGCATGGAAGATACAGAGGTCCTTGCGGACCGATAAGGCTGCTATTTCAGAAATGCGTTGAGCTGATATGATGGCTACAAGAAACACCACCTTGTAAGTAAGAAAATGGATGCTCATAGTTCTCAGTGGTTCAAATGGGCTCCTAGTGAGAGCTGTAAGAACCTTATTAAGATCCCAGGTGGGATAACGATGAATCATCAGAGGGCATAGATTCATGGCGCCTTTTAGGAAACTCTTTATTCGTGGGTGATAGGAAATAGATGGTAAGCATTCCCATCTCACCACTAAGGCAATGGCTGCCACTGTCACCTTAAAGTATTTGGAGAGAGACCCCTGTCTAGACCGTCTTGAAGAAATTCCAAAACTTGTGCAACTGATGGTGAACACGGGCCTATTTTGGATTTGGTGCACCATTTATGAAAAATAGACCATGTGGCATTATATATGCAGTTCGTAGAAGGACGCTGAGCTGCCTGAATGGTATTGATCACCCTATCTGAGAACTTCTCTTGACTTAGATGTTTCCACTCAACCTCCAGGCGGTTAGTTGTAACCATTGAGGTTCGGGGTGCTGGATCAGCCCTTGGGTAAGTTGAACCTTGTGCGGTGGAATTTTCCAAGGTTCGGCTATGGACAACCTCTTGAGGTCCACGAACCATGGCCTTCTGGGCCAGTACAGGGCCAACAGGATCAGTTCCGCTCTCTCTTCTAACATTTTCCGGATCACCTTGGGTATCAGAGGAAGAGGCAGAAAGGCATAGAGGAGACCCTGGGGCCACTGTCAACGGAGGGCGTTGAAGTTCTCTGCCCCTTGAAATGGGTATCTCAAGATGAAACTGGGGAGCTGCACGTATTGGGGGGAGGCGAACAGATCTACAACCGGAAGACCGCACCATTGGATCATCTCCTGAAACAGATCCGGATGCAGGTGCCATTCTGATTGATTGATCGTGGCCCTGCTCAACCAGTCTGCTTTCGTGTTTGTCATCCCCGAAATGTGTTCCACTGTGATGGAACCCAAATTCCTTTCCGCCCAGCCTCTCTGACTCCTCCATGAGCTGTCTTGAATGTGTACCCCCCTGCCTGTTGATGTGAGCTTTTGTTGTGACATTGTCTGTAAGGATGAGAATATGACCCATGTGAATATGAGGAAGAAAACTGCGAAGGACCAAATGAACTGCCCTGAGCTCCAACCAATTGATGTTGTTCAATTGTTCTGTTACTGACCAGAGTTCCTGAGTCGAGATGGTCTGGAAATGCACCCCCCACCCCGACAGGCTTGCGTCTGTGGTAATGGTGAACCTGTGGGGCTCTTTCAGGAGACAACCTCTGTTGATTGTCGGAATGGTCCACCAATGAAGTGAGAGAAGGACTCTTGTTGGAACCAACACTCTGACTCTGGAATTGCTTTGCCCTGATCTTTGGTAACGAAATAAAAACCACTGAAGCGATCTGGCATGGAAATGGGCCCAAGGAATAATAAAAATAGAGGAAATCATTTTCCCCAACAGTTTTGACAAATCAGCCAGAACTCATTTCAGAGATCTGACATTTTGAGCTAATTTCCTAATAACTTTCCAGTCTCTCAGAGGATAGAAATACCTGTCCCTGAACTGTGTCTATTATCGCACCTAAGTGGGATAAGCGGGTAGATGGGACTAAATGGCTCTTTGCCCAATTGACTGAGAAACTGTGTTATTGAAGAATTCGTAATGTTAGTTGCAAATCCGATTCCGCTTGTCTAAGCGAAGAATAACAGAATGTCATCCAAGTAGCAATGTAGTCTGATGGAAAAACCCCATAAGTGAGCGGCTACTGCCACCAGAACCTTTGTAAAAGTCCTTGGGGCAGAGGACAACCCAAAGGGTAAGGCGACATACTCAAAATGTCTAATATTATAGCAGAATCTGAGGAATTTGAAGTGAGAGGGTCGAATTGGAATGTGTGATGCCAATGCCTTCATGAGATCTATGGAGGATAAAAAATCTCCTTCGCTTATTCCAAGTAGAATGGACTGCAACGTACTCATATTGAATTTACATTGAACTAGAGTACGGTTCAATTGCTTTAAATCTAATATTGCCCTCCATCCCCCCGAACTCTTGGGGACTACAAAAAGAAGGGAGTAGAACCCCTGGCCCTGTTGATCCCTGGCTACCAGTTGGATGGCCTTAATTTCCAGAAGGTGATTAATCGCTGCCTCCATCAGGTTCCTTTGGATCCCTGGAGAGAGGACATTGCATAAAAAAATTTGGGGGGGGGGGTTGGAGGAAAATTCCAGAGCTAGACAAAATCTAATAGTGTCACGGACCCAGGAATCCGATGTAGTGGAGTCCCAACTATCTGCAAAGTTTCAATCATCCCCCAATGGGAACGGCCTCCCTGGAACTATCTTGGACCCTGGAAGCCTTTTCCTCCTGGACCTCTGAAGGATCTCCTCCCCTGCCCTCCTCTATGAGGTCTATCACCAAAGTCCGGACCCTCTGACTGTTGGGCGCCCCTAAACTCCGGGACATTCTGGAATCTATTGGGGAACGTACCTCGATAATAGGGACGAAAGGAACTTCTCCGAAAGGGCTGATAGGGTCTGGAATCTGAACGAGGGAGAAGGGAGGGAAGAACTTTCTTTTTGTTTCTGGTTTCAATTAATAGGGGATCTAAGGCAGCACTAAACAATTTTTCATTCGAAATTGGGGAGGAGGCCAGCTTCCATTTGTTTTTGGAGTCAGCTTGCCAATTTTTGAGCCAGAGTAGTCAATGGGCCGTAGTCTGAGAAGCCATGGCTCGAGCTGAAAATTTTACCGAATTAAATGTGGCATCCGCAGAAAACTTTGCTGCAGCAATCAGTTTGGCAATGTCTTGATGCGCCCTGATGTTGGAATTTGGGATAGTGTCCCTCAGGTGGTGGAGCCATCTGAGGGAAGTTCTAGTAAAAAAGGATGCGGCAGTAGCCGCCCTTATGACCCACGCATCAGATTGATGCGCTTTTCTAAGTGTTATCTCAATTTTCTTATCCTCTACTCTCAGAGCATCTTGATTCATTGGGAACAGTTGATGGTGATGCCAATGCAACAATGGGGTCATCTACCGCTGGAGTATCCAGGTATTCTGAAAAATCTGGAGCTAAATTGAAAAATTTTTTATTAAAATTTGTGGGCGAGGGATGCATTGAGGCGGAGGACCATTGTTTTGGAGTAGATCTGAGAACATTTTTGGAACCGGAATGACCTCGACCTCGTTAACTGGTTGGGAGAAAACAAGATCTTCCGACTGCTCGAGACACTTGTTGTTGAGCAGAGGGAGACTTATCAAGCCGAGCTGTGGTTTTTGCTTTATATAGGAGGGATTTGAAAAGCTGTGGATGAAAAAGACCCGTAAAGGTAGGTTGGTCAGGCCTGATGTCTTCGTCCTCTGACATGCCCCTTTCTGGGGACTCGTTATCCAGAGGAACGTCACTATCTTGGACAGACACCGTATCTAATTGGTCCATAGGTTCCTCTTCTTCTCCCTCCTCCTGACCATGTTGGGAAGGTGCATGAGAAATTAAGGAAGGCTCCCCTTGGGGAGGAACCTGAGGATAATGAAGGTCCATTCTGCCTAAAGATCGTATTGATTGATTGTGACAGTCTGACATTGGTACCTGTCTGATCCTGAGAGATTGTTGAAATCCAGCTGCGATTCCCCTGCTGATCGCCAGCTCCATCCATGACTTTAATGCTTGTGGGACCTCCTCTGGAAGAATTTCTTCCTGCCTTAACCTGGCTGCCATCGGTGTGAAGGTTGCTTCTGGAACCCTTCTCGAGATCTGTGAATGACTAGAGTCTGTTGTACCAGATGGGCGAGATGGTAAGGATAAGTCTAAAGGTATTGGTGTATTTTGAACCTGAATCTGTGGAGATGTATCGTGGGGCAGAGAAACCCTTTCTCTCTCCCTTGTGTGTCTTTCAATTTGCCTTTCTAATGCCTCCTGATGTCTGGAGGTGTCCTTATCTGCGGCCTTTGAAGGACCTTTAGTCCTTTTTAGACTTGTCTTGGGTCCGAGGTTTGGCCCCCCCTCTACTTGCCATTGCAATATGCTAAATATAATTCTCTCTATATATATATATATGAATATACCAAATTGTATTGGACTATTGGCACGTCCAGGGACCTGTACCCCCACTGGGACAGGGAACCCAATCAATGTACTTCTCCCCCCCCTTTTTTTTTTTAGAAAAAAAGTCTTAGTATTACTATATTTACAATTACACTAAGAACTTATAATTATTATGTATGTACAAGAATGAGAAATAACTTTAATAAAAACCAAATAAGCCAAATTTGAGAACTTCAGATATATAGGGCTTTAGATACCAACAACAGCCCTCAACAGTTGCCCCAAAGGCCCCAGGCCTTGGTAACACTGTTAATGCTGTGATCAAAGATAAAATTGTGAGCTGTGAGGGTAGCCAACAATTCAATGAATTAATCTCCCAAAACCGGAGTTAAAAGGAGTAAAGATTTTTTTTTACACCCTCTTCCCTTGCCTAGAGATTGAGGGGAAAACAAACCACTCAACAGCAGATTATAAATATAATACAAGACCACACGATGCCACATGTTGAGATCTGGCCTGGGAAACGTGCGCTCAACAATGGCGGACTGTCCCTGAAAGCAATGGCGCAGATCCCTCTTTGGCGCCAAAATCACAGCTTAAGAGTCACGCCGCTCCATTGATTAAAATGAAACATCTGAGAGGTGGAAGGGGAGAACCGGGCTCCAACGCCCTCACCCCTGCGTTCTCGTGGGGAGGAATCAAAATTTTTGAAATGACAGACCAATACTTGAAGCAATGGCAAGGAGGGGAGACACGGGAGAGAAAAAGTGTTTGGGAAACGCTTCTTTAAATGCAAAGCGGCTGAGAAAAGATTCTCTGCTGAAAAGATTGCAATCGTGATCGGAACGCCTGTGGCGATCCGCGATCGCCCCGACTGCTTCAGTCCAATCGCAGTCGGTAGTTAAGTAAATTTGAGAAAATAATTTGAGTAAGTCCAATTCAAGAGAAAAAAGGAAAAACTAATCTCCTCTATCTGTCCTGCTCCGAGCAAGGAAAAGCTGCCTACCATCTCCAAGGCTGAGTAAAAACTGGGAGACGGTAGGGAGGAGACAGGGAAGAGCGACAGCATCCTATCAATCAAGCTCAGCCTATCAAACCAGAGACTAATCACCTTCCACTCTCTGGATGCTCGGAGCAGCTCAATGGCGAATGAGCCTTTCACTAGAGCAAGCAAGTCAACTTACCTTCCTTTTATCCAGTTCCAAGTCCAATTAGAGAGGGGGGACTGGCACAAATCAGACATCAGATGAGCCATCAAGATCTACCTGAGCACAACATAGGAATTCAACATCTCAGCCTCCTTCTGACAGCCCCACCAGTTGGGGAGCAAACTTTCAGCAAATTAGCCTGTGAGACTCAAAATAATAGGAATTGTAGCTTGTTCTCCTAGATGTGGCAGCAACTTCAATCATCCTCCGTATTAATTTCCCCAGGAGACCCCTGTGGAGTGTAGAACATGATATTCCACAATGTATGTTTTTAACCCATCAAAATAATGCAACTCTTGGTGTTCTTTATAATGTATTATAACCTTAATCCTTAGATCTTAGCCAAAGTCTCCTTCAACTAGAGGGCAGAACATAGTTCCTAGCAAGTAATAAATTCCTCCAGATCTGATATCTACACTTAGGAAATCCTAGAGGTATCAGCTGGGCTCTTAGGATCTAGAAGCAAATTTACTCATTTTCTATATGGTAAATGGGTTTTATAATCGTATTTTATAATTAGTTACTTGTGAAAATCTCCATCATATACTTTCAAAATCCCAAACATAACCTTGCTTAGATCTTGTTATTTTATGTCCATCTCTCAAGAAAATAGTTATTACAGAACATAAACTCATACTCATAACTCATATCAGTGAATATCATTCTGCTAGGATAGAACTTTGGGTTTTTTCCTATCACATACCCAATAATTTGCCTTGTTACCATCAAATGATATGGAACTGACCATTGACTAATACAAATATTTCAAAAGGAGTTTCCCCTCTCCCCCCATGCAATACTATTGTTAATAATGTTAATAATTATGTTTTAGGAATCAAGTTGAGAGGCCAATAGTATGCTTTAATTTCTTCCTACCATAATGATTACTTTCAGAGAACAGGGAGATTTTGTTTCTTCAGGAATTCAGACTAATGCTTGACTTGGGATAATTAATGAATACATTGAATTGTTTGGATGTAATTTGTGTTTGTTTAACTATAGGCATTATTGAAGCTATGATAGAACTTGCTCCTTCAGATATATTACCACTCACTTGCAAATAGCAGCAGAGCCTAACAGGAAATGCATTCCACAATCCTATAGATCCTCTAGTTTAGTCATAAGTTAAAGGGAAAAGAAACAAGCGATTTCTAATTTATGGAAAAAACATTTATCTAAGTAAACTACTTAAATACCAAACTGGACAACAGTTTGGTATGATACAAAGACATGGCACCATTAAAAGTAGAGAGGGATATGAGGGCCCATCAGGTGAAGAATGTACATGGAGAAATGAAAATTGTGAAAAATAAGAATTCTTCCTAATGCTTTCTATCATCAGTGAAGAAATCGCTATGTCCAGGGGTGGGATTCTGTTGATCCGGCCTGATTCGGCTGAACTGGTAGCTCTGAGGATCATCTGTGAGCAACCAAACGATTAGGTGTTGGGCCTGCCCACCTGCTCCGGCTCTATTCTGACCTTTATTTCCTGGTTTTCAAGCTCAGCTGATTCACGTGGCACAGCGGATTGCCACGCATCAGCTGTTTAACACACAGGGAGATTGCAAGATTCCAGGTGGTCAATAGCAAACCCTTTGCTCGCGCACAAAGCACATGTTCACCAAACCGGTTGTTACACCAGTTGAATCACACCCCTGGCTATGTCCAGTCCTTACACTAATCTGAAGAAAATGGGAAATGTGTTCAAAGCTTACTATACGATAGACAAAAATGGAGGTTTAAGGCAAGGGATAAAAGCACCTCCATTTTTTATTTTGTGGTGTCATGTCTCTTTTTGAGCTCCCAGCCCTCAGTCCCTTAGTTAAGTAGCCTTTTTCTCTGGCAGCTTCCCAGCTTGTCTCTGTTGTGCCTGAGTTGGGAGTTATTACACTATAAAAGTAACATGCCTTTTTTGAACATCTTGAGATAATGAACGTCTCCTGAAAAAATGGTCAAATTAGTAGATTTCTCTGAGCACATGATAAACTGCAATCATTGGTTCCAGATGGCATGATTCAGGAGCTAAACTGCCACCAATACCAGATTTCATGCTTTTCCCTCAATATAATAACCAAATCTTTTTATGGGAGTCACTAGTTTCAGATTTTCCTTCCTTCCCTGCTATAAACACAAACTCTTTCCCGATTATGGACAAAGTTGTTCAATATCTGTAGAAGACAATTCATCCTGTATTACTTGTCAATATGAACATTTAAATAAGGAAGGAGCTTGGCCTACATGGTTTTAACTTCAATTGAATTATCATTTGACTACGATGCCCTTATTTTGCCCTCTTTATCTATTTTTATAATGGCAACATTTTCACACTGTAAAAGCCTTTCATTACAAGGGACAGCACAATATAGGTTTATCATGATGCCCACCAATATCTCACAGCTGCAATGATAAATAAGCATCTACAAACACAGCTATTATGTTATGTCTCCTTTGATAAGGTAACTTCAACTTGCATTCTGGAGGATAAGGAATTTTAATAAAAACCATTGATTCTGCCATTTCAGTAAATGTATTCTCTCTTGGATAACATGACCTCTGCTATATCTGAATCATATGACCAGTATACAGTATGCATGTGAAGTACCATGAGAACTTACATAACCAAGTGGTGTTTGACAGAAGAACACAGAGACAATCATTTTGGCCAGACATCTAAATATCCTTCCTAGCTTCCTTTATTGCTTTTATGCTTATGGTCTCATTTCAATTTTTTTAAAAAAACAAACAAAAATCATTTAAACTACAGAAGAAAATAGAATGAGCATAAACATACACATATATTACATCTAGAAGATTTTCAATACTTTAAAAAAATGTTCCCTTTGGGGAATACCTGTGGGACAAATTTTTAAAACCACTTTCATGAATGTGCAATTTGAAAGATACAAAAAAAAGTCCTCATGGCCTAAATGATTACATTTCATAATTTTCCCTGTGGCTATTGGAAAATAAAGAGAGAATTACATTTTTGCTACGTCTGGAGAACACTGGGTAGATTGAGTCTTCATTCCAATGTTTAATTCTACTTGAACATACAGCATTTTCATTTGTAAATCAACTACTCTGAAGAGACAGAGAGAAAGAAAAGGAGAGAGATCATGACCTGTACAGTAGAACCAGCTAAATAGACATCTTTAATCTCATAACATGATGAAATCATTATAGATTACAGATCATTTGCTAAGTGAGTATGCATGCAGTCTTCTTTGAAATTGTCACCAGCAGAGAAGCACCGGATATGCCTCACACTCTATCAACGGGTTTTGCTGTCCTACTTTTTACAGCAGACTCTGGACTGTCAATCAGCTTGCCTGGCATCAATGATTCAGTCCATGTGACAGCATTTCACCTCCTGGCCTCCCGTCACCATCAATACCACCCTCCCAAACCCCTAAATCTAGCTCACAAGAGGAGCTTGCAGCAGCCTCCTTTCAGCCGCAGGAGATCACAGTGAAACGTTTGGAAATGCATGACATGTTGTGGAGGACAATACCGAGAAGAAAAACTAGGACACAGGCCACCAGGATGACAGTGCAAACTCCTGACCAGGTTGAGCTCTTCACAATGCCCCTCTGGTCTTGCTCCTCGTCTCCTGTAACCTGCGGCACCCCAGCCTGCAGGGGTTGTTGCTCGGCTGGGATCGTGACCACAGTGAGAGACTTCTGTTGGCTGCTTGGCAAGAGACGACAGCCAATGTCTCCAGGCAATAGAGACCTCTCTTTGGAGATGGGCAAGGGCAACATGTAACACCCATTGCTAGGAAGTTTGATGAAGACTGGAGTGTGCTCTGAAGTGTGGGGTATTGCAATCACAGCAACGACCTCCGGATCATCTGGCAACTGGGCGACAGAAAACCCAGGTGGGAGTTTAGTGACACCTCGGCACCATGGACACCTCAGGTCCTTCTGGCTGGTCCTCATCTGCTGAAGGCAAACGGAACAACAAGTATGCTTACAGTCCAGTAACTTGGGTCTCCTCCGTGGGCTGTAATAATTGAAACAAATCTGACACTCCAGCAGAATGTCCTGGGATAGAGTCTCCATGGTTGCCCAACTATTGAAAAGCAAAAGAGATCACGCTGACTTGGCAGTCCAGTCCAAAATCCGGTGCCCAGAGCTTTCCTTGTCCGCCCACGGTGACTACTTTGTATTCTGCTACCAAACAAATGAAGGTATGAAGTTTAGAAGGAAACATCTGACTGGAGGTCCATCAGCATCTGAGGGGGGAAAAAATAAATGAGAATGAATCATAAAGATCTATTAAAATACCAGAGGGAGGAAGAGATTTATGAATGCAGAGGAACAGAAAGGGCTTCTGAACTTGAGACTCCCCTAAGCATTGTCACAACAACAGCAATCATTAAAAAAAATGCAAGCTGCAGCCAAATAAAGACCTTTAAAGAAAACCTTTCAAGCTAGCGCCTGAATCTCCATGTTTATTCAGCCAGTAACAAAAATACTATTTGCTTACAGGAAAAAGAGAGGAGAAGAGTGATTAATTATTATGGGCTTTAGGAAAAAGCTTCATAATTTGTTAACAAAGGGCTGAACGATACAAGGCAAGTAGAGGAAGAAACATTTAAACAACTTCTCAATCATTATGTTGCAAGTTATCACATGTCATTCTCATATATGCATTGTATGATCGTCTGTTGCATTTAATGGAAATCCCCATATACGTTGTACACCTTAGGTATAGCGTAAGAGCTCACTGAAATGGAACAGACTTCTTCAATCTCATTCTTTGGCATGGAATTGCTTACTAGATATTCTGGGAAATGTGTCCCAACTGGTTTAGCTAGGTACTGCTTGTGTTTGGATAAGGCACCAAAACATACGCAAGGAGAACTTGTATGTTTAATAAATACAGCAACGTATTGATTTATGCAACATCTATATTTGCAAAAGCAATCCATGGGCAGTGAAACCTGCAGTTCTATTGTTATGATAATGGCATGGAACTAGTCTATGTTATCTTCTAAAGGAGGACTTTAACAAAATTATACTCTGGACAGGACCAGTTTCTTTCTGATCATTGCATTCTTTTCTCTCTAGATAATAATCAACTAGAAAGAGCATCACAGTCATGCTAATTCTATTTAACTTCTCTTTTTTAATGTTTGGGAAATGCTATGGAAGCATAACTTGTGCGCCATACAGGTCAAATGGGGAACCCCCACTATTGATAGCAATATGGGAAGTAGTTATTTTAATAGTAGTAGACCCAACAGGCAACTTTTCCAGAATATCACAAGCTTTTTGTCTGAACTGTACCACAAGTCCAAGCAGCTCAACTCTGTGCTTAGATTGTTGGTAGAGTTTTCCAGCTTTATAATAGTGGGAGATTTCAACCTCATTTTTTGGCTTTGAAGAATGAAGCAGTGCGGGAGTTCATGGCCACTATGGACCTGATCCAGATTATTTTTGTTAACTGAAGTTATACCCTGCCCATTTTACTACTGAACAGACTCTGGGAGGCTTACATAAAAATTATTGGGGGTCAAACACTTGTTGTGAGTTATACAGTGGATCTGTTTTTTGTCTTGTTGCTATGGTGATGTGATCAGGATTTGAGGGATGCTAACATCTATCCCAAACTACTCTCTGATTACTACAATTGTTGCTAAGCCTTGTATTCTTTCCCTGTTTCTATTAAAATCTACATGACACAGTTGAGAGAGGGTTAGGGTTGTAATGTAATGTAAAAATGTACAATACATTTGTATGAATTATGTCATATTTCTGAAATTCTAATCCTGTATTAAGCTGCAAGAGTTACATGGCAAACAGATGGACATGCACATTTACATAGAAAAATTATTTCTTCAAATGCAGCTACTGAAGAATAAAGTAGCTAACTTTTTGGAAATAATTCTGAGATATTTAAGAAAACAATTCTTAAGGGAATTGGATTGCTGGATTGCCCTGTGGTGTTACTTTGGTAATATCATATAATATAATAACATAAACTCCTGAATAGTCACTGTGAAAGGAGGGATTAGTAACCTTTGATACAGTATTTTTTATGTTTGCATTGCTGAAGAAAAATTTAGATTGTTTTGATCAGTCCATTACAATAGATCTAGAGTAAAACACAAAACCAAGACAGAGAAGAAACTGAGATAACTACTACTAAGTGAACACCAAGGTGATTCCAGTTCTTTTGGTAAATATGGTATGAGTGTGGGGGTGTCCATGTGTACATACACACCCTTGGGAAAGAAATGATGTATAAAAAAGCCTTACAAACATTACAAAACAGAAATACAGGTTGTATCTAAACAGGTAGCATAGTAAGCCAACAGAATGGATTTCAGGCAACAAGAGTGGAAGAAAACCAGGAGAACAGCATCTTCCTCCTAAAACAGGCTTGTAGTATATTAGATCAAAAGATTCTAATTTGGATTTTGGTACTAGAAAAGTTTGCCAAATGGACTCATGCAAAAAAAAAGTAGCCACCCACCATTCATTTATCTGTCATATATTTCTGTATAACACCTCTTTTCCTTTTAATAGGCTATTTTAACATTATTTTAATTTTGTTTGTCTTTGAATGGTTCTGTCAAGACAATACGCTGAGAGGTGTAAAGTAATTCAAGAATCTTAGAATAAAGATAAATAAAAACTATCAAATCCCTGGTAGAACGTTTCATGGTCCAGTGGCCATAAGGCATGGCAAATCTAAATTTAGCACAATTTCAGTGCCTCTGTAGCCCAGCTTATTACCCTTAGTAATAGATGTAAGTCCTAGGCAGCAAAAGTAAATAAATATGTAGATTATCTCTGGTGTACGTGTATGTTTATAAGAGTATGCACATTTTGTATGTATGCACACATATATAGTACTACCAAATACTACAAAATACCTTAATTTAGAGATACATTAAAATGGATTAAAATTATTCATACATAAGTTCGTACATAATTTCAATAAAACACATATAGCAGAAGTTTTCATAATGTCTTGATTCATGGTGCCCTGAATGTCTCAGGAATTTTTTTCACCCCCTGGCCAAAACTGTGTACTACCTAAAGCTAGTAGTTCACATGGGGTAAAATGTAAAATTCGCTGTGACATCCATGCCAGTTTGCTGCAGCACCCTGGGGTACCCCCCAGCACATACTTTGGAAACTGCAGATTTAAAGTGATTTTAAATTCAACCTTTAATATCATTTTGGTGCCTTTTGAAGCTTTTCTTTTAGATAAAGCAGTTTTTCTTCAGAGAAAAGTGCAGTAAAGGTGAGATTCTGCATGTCTTCAGGATTTGCAGTATGGATTCAGAAATATAACCAGTTGTGGGGTCCTCTCTGACTTGGTTGTTTTCTTGCAGACATTTCTTGCAAACTAGGTAACATTTTCAGTGCTAGTCAAGTTGTGTACTGTGGGAACCAGGTGGCGAACCAAATGAACTTTGGTGATATTAAAACCTGAGTTAAAGTACAGATAGTACTTTTTATCTGAACCCTCCTCAGACTGAGAGAACACACACACACTTTTCTGGTTAGTTTAGACTGAGAAATAGTGCTGTACAAGGGTTAAAATGGATTTGAACTTACATCCACTGCATCTTAAATGTATATGCAGCAAGACTACAATTTGGTTTCCCCAAATCTAGCACTTCCAGATGTGTTGGCATGGCAACTTCCAGAAGACCTAACACATCAGAAGTCTGAATACACCTTAGAGGTATCCATTTCAGGGAAACTCGTGTAAGCCACCTTCCCACACAATCCAATGCTAGGAAAAATCCAGGATATTTGTCCCATCAATAGAGCCTACCACAACTGCGGTCTGTGCTTGCAAAGACATTATGCACAAATTTGCTCAGATCTTATATGAGGGTATAGCTGACTTCAGCAGCAGTCAAAAACACTGTTTTGTCATTAGTACTTTGGACTATCTGATGACAGCCAAGAAAATATTGCTGACTGAGACAACTGAGAAAGACAGTCAGGGATATCTTTAGAACTCTTAAAGGACGAAGAGTAGGGAGAGAGAAGGGCTGGAAGGCAATGACACTCAAGTGAGACCAAAAGACACAGACAATCAGAATCATGATTAATATCCTTGGTTAGTGCAGATTTCATAGAAGCTGAAAGCTCTGCAGGCTGAGCTATATCTACTAATGTTAATAAAAGCTAATGGTGTATGAAAAAACCACGGGCAAAAGTCTCCAAGGAAGAGAAAGAGGTGCATTAACATCATAAAGGAGTAAAGGGGGAGGGGGGGTCACAAATTAGTTTAAGCTAATTTTATTTAAGGGAAAAAAAAGATTATTGAAAGTGACATTGTTCCTGAAATGTAAATGCAGTTCTTCACAGTATGCCTGCTGGTCTTGTGAAAGAGACTGCTAGTAAAATCGCCTATGACTCCTGAAGTTGCAAACTCTGGACAAGGATATGCATTTATACACACACTGCTATTCAGCAAGGTTAAGATCAAGCTTGTAACTAGGCAGCACATTGCCTTTACCAAGGAAGTTTCAGCATGCAAACTCCCCAAATACATTAAGCTTCCTTAGAAACCATTACATACCATGCATGATATAAATATGGCAATGCTTGCTGCCCTAAGGCCATGAACCGGGGGATGGGGGATTGTTGAGGGCAGAAAACAGGAACGGTTCAGGGTTGCACACGAGAAATTTACTGCCGGAATGAAATGCATTAAAATATAACAGGATGCATATGTTTGAGTCTTCACAAATTATTTTACAATTCCCACCCTTCTGCTATAAAGGTATCTTCAAGACTTTCACAAGGTCTCTAAATCTGTGGTTAGATACCAACCTGTGGAAAATTACCAAGCAAGTGTGTCTCATGCACTGTTTGCTTCTCTTTAACTACTCAAATAACTTACATAGGTTCGTGAAAACTTTTCAAACAAATGCATAAGGACAAAGAGATAGGGATGAGATTTCAACTTTTGGAGCATCTTAAGACATTTGTCTAAAAAGTAAAGAGATAGGCCAATTTAGAGTTCCTGATTATACAACCTCCACACCATTCTGCACCTAACATACTGTATAAAAGGAACAAGAATGAAATTGCTATCACTTTTTTACTTGGTGTTATTAATATCCCTTTGTTTTCTAACTGCTCGGAAAACATCTGTCTTTTAGATAGTGTGTAAATTAAACAGCTACTTGTGTTTTATAGAAGGCTCATCAGCCATTTAAGGAGGAACAAAATGAATGTGTTGCTCTACTGTAAAACAACTTATAATAGTTTATGATTAGATGGCAGGGCACAGTTGTCAACAGAACATTAGGGACTGGTATTATTTTTTTAATCAAATTCTACTCAGCTGTAGTGAAGAACAAGAATATCACCAGCGTGGTATTCCTGTTATGATGGCACTCTGGCTTGGGAATTGTAGATACAATACTTCAATTGTTTTATCCCTACTTGAAGTTCTAAATGTTTGTCCCATGGACTGTATTAAGCTCTACTTCCACTTTTCATTTGAATCTTGTGGAAATGAAATCTCATGGGATACCTGCAAATGCTATGAGAGAGAGAGGAGAGAAAATTGGTCTGGCATTTTCTGTTCTTCCAATAGCAGCCAAAAATATTTTTTGGTTTTGGTTTTCAACAGGTAGTTACCAGGTTTCTCAGTCAACATTCCAATTTTAGTATTCTCTTCACAGATACTCTGCCCAATGAAGCAATTTCAGTTAAAATCAATTACTTTACAAAAAAAACTCTTCTTACCAATCTAGCATCAGTCTTCCCAAGTAGACCAGGCAAGAAACAGAACCAGATGAGCCAATTCTACTTTATTGCAGGGCTTCTTTAATAGAGTCTTGCAAATCTGACAGTACAAATCTCCTGCCATCTCTTATACTGTCTGGGAATTTAGGGAGGATCCTTTCCAAGTTTCGTTCTCTGCCCATTAGGCAGCTGCAGGCTATGCTCCGTCTTATCTGATCTTTCCCTAGGCAGCAACTCTTCATATACACCCAAGCACACACACACACACACAGATCACCCAAAGTCATTCTCACATATTATTTCACAGAGATTGCCAGATTTCATTTATATGAAATCATATAAAATCTATATATATTAAGCTGGCCAACTTATTACAGAAATTAATTATAGCTGTTCCATGCAATGGCATGACATACGCTATTGTAAAATGCAAAGACATATAAACATATGATGTTATTACATATTAGAAAAGCAAAATTTCCTGTTCATCTAAGGAAAAAGTAACTTTGCAAGTTGCTGTTGCCCCAGAAAAAAATTGCATTGATAATTTTGCAATATGGAGTTGGAGGCAAGAGTTGGAGACACTGTCTCATCTCTCTTGCCCCAGAAACCAAAATGCCACAACATCATGGTGCTTCCCCTAGTAGTTCCTGACTACTCTGAGGAGATATTATGCCTTTCCTTCAGAAAGCAAATGAGTGAATTGAAGGTTGAAGATGGAAGACGTGTTATGTTGATGGTGGACATCTGGAGATGTTCATATCATTGTAGAAACTGTGAGGTGGTAGGACAAACTCCATGTATAGAAATGTCCACATAATGTCCTTTACTCGTCTGCTATTCTGTTAATTTTTCCATGAGCATAGTTGCTAAAATGACTCTATCATGATTTGTTAAGGACATGATTTGATATTATAGTTAGGATTGAGACCAGCACAGTGGAACCAGTCATTCCCAAATTAGAGAGAACTATTATGTAAACAATCTCAACTGCCTCATAAGGTCGTCAAGGGACCAGCCAGGTTTCTGTTAATTCAAAAGGAAGGAAAGAAAATGTCTACTGTTTACATTCTGCATCAGAGACAGCTAGAAAGTTCTGTCTTCTTTGTACCACTGTCAAATGTTGAGTTTAAGGCTTCACTCTTGCCTGCAAATAAGGACTCTAGTCTAGCCAAATCATGTCTCGATAGAGATTTCAATAGACAAACTAGAGTAATGAAATGTCTGCAAGAAAACAACCAAGCTCAGAGAGCATCAAGGACCCCTCAAGGACCATCTCTGGTGGCCTAGAGGTGGAGCTCTCCCCTCATAATCAGGAGGCTGTGAGTTCGATCCTAGGTAGAGGCTAATATTTGGAATAGACTCGAGCAGGGGGTTGGACTAGATGACCTCCAAGGTCCCTTCCGACTCTGTTATTCTAAGTCATGTCTGAAACTATTCAGCCAGGTCACGCCAAAGAGAGAATTGTGATTTACTGAGCCAGACACTTTCTATTATCATTACTATTACTACTAGTAGTAGCACCAGCACTACTATTACCGCTCTTGCCATACTAAACAGATCTCGGAAATAAGACTCCTAGCTTTTGTGTATGTAAAATGTTTGTTTTAGCACATTCCTGCAACTAACTTTTTATTCGCTGAGAGTCCTCTGATAACTCTCTATTTAGGCTGGCAGATGTATGCTATAAAAATCCAAGTGGTCATTAGATAGAATTTTTTTTATAGATGTCTATATCTTTTTGCTGTCATCTAATGGTGCCCCAGATTTTTGCAGCATAGAATTTATGATCCCATTTAGCTAGCAGAATGACACATTAGGGAAGGTTAAGATAACATATTAAAACTTTTGTTTAAAAAAATTATGTGAAGGAGACTAGAGTACCATATTTTTTGGTTCTATTTGCATTTATTCATTCATTCAATTAATACATATGGCCGTTCATTTCAGCAAATGACTCTGGGCAACGAACGATTAAAATAGATTTCCATCAAAATAATCACTATACAAGAATTGTAGAAACAACTGGGAAAAGGTAATTTCTTGGATAACTGGGTCACAAACATGAAGAACTTTAAAGATGGCAGCCAGCACCTTAAATCCCATCTTAGAAGCATGCTGGCAACTAATGTACTGTAGTTCATGGAATCATAGTGTTAAAATGTGCCAAGTAACCAGCACCATTTACTACTTATTCAGCTGTGTTCTGTACCAGTTGAAGCTTCCAAATGCTCTTCAAGGGCAGCCCCATGTAGGGCACATTGCAGTAATCCAAATTTATCTCCTATATCTCAAAAAGCAAAAAATGAAACCAGCAAAACCAAAAAGGAATCTTTCAATTGCAGTCGTATCAAATTTTACTTCCTTGCAAGAGTCTGGTAAAGATGAGTAAAAAAACCAATGAGGCAAGAGTAAAACCCAAAGATGCGAAGTATAACAGAGTAAGCAAAGGAGCAGCATGGAGTTGCCGACAGTGCTAGTGGAAATGGAAAAATGATAGAAAAGATTCTTTACTGACTTCTGATTCCTTCACAAAATTGTCATTCGTGCTTCCATTAACTGAAGAAAGCCTTCTGCCCATATCTTCAAATTGTACAGCAATCACAGACTGCAGTGCCAAAGAGCAACAATCTGCTTTCAATAAACTAGTGCTGCTTGAACATGGCCTTGTCTGCTCGAGTTCTCTGTAAAGACCAATGGTATAAAACACTTCTGGCATTTGCAGCTCAAATCCCAAGAGCTTGGCCTCCGAGAACTGGAAAAGCTGCCAGTCCAAATTGGGAGAGGCATAATTGAGTGAGGCTCAGTTCATGAAGTCAATTGGTCTTGACTGGAGACAAATCAAAAAATCCCTAAGCTCTCTGCTGTGAACTGCTTTCATGTGTAGAAAAACCAATGGGACTTGAAACTTACATTTACTGCATGTTTTCCAGACAAATCTATTATTAAAACCCACCCAGTCAACCACGCAAAGAAATATATTACAGAGGCAATATAAACTGAAATGTGTGTCAAGAAGTCTTTCTAATGGCAAACCAAACCCCGCCGCTCAAGTATTCTCCATGTAAGGACAATAGAAACAGCTCTATTGTTAGATTTACTTTACAGTGGGTTTGATACAGTGGCTAAAGTGCAATACTGCAGGCAAACTCTGCCCAAAAGTCTGGAGTTTGATCCTGATGGGACTCGTGGTTGTCAAGCCTTTCATTCTTCTGAGGTTGGTAAAATAAGAGCCAGGATTGTTGGGGGCAATATGCAAATAATGTTTCTATATTGTTATCTGTCCAGAGAGTGTTTGTAAAGCACTATGGGCCAGTAAATGGTATTGCTATTGTGATTTACTAGAATTCCAAATTCCATCAGACAAAATCATTCTGAACACACAATATTGTTTCAAGAACCCAGTTCACACAGATCTTACACATAATTCTATTGCTGCATAGTTCAGATTTCCTTCCTTTTACTAGTATAATGAGAGGTGAATCGTGGTTATTATTAAACAACTGTGAAATTTGGAAATGTGGAAAATCCATAGAATCCAACCTGAAAACTTGGGGTCTATCCTGGCCTATTTGTTGCTCAACCTGGTTCCATAATTCACTTTAAAATTTACAGGTAGTCCTTGACTTACAATTCATTTAGTGATTGTTCACAGTTACAATGTGACTTATGACCGTTTTCACAATTACAGCCTTTGCAGCTTTCCCAGGATTTATGTGATCAAAATTCAGATGCTTGGCAATTGGTTCCTATTTATGACCATTGCAGTATCCCAAGGTTACGTGATCACCTTTTGCAACCTTCTGACAAGCAAAGTCAATGAGGAAGCCAGATTCACTTAACAACCGGGTTATTAACTTATCAATTGCAGTGATTCACTTAACAACTGTGGCAAGAAAGGTCGTAAAGTGGGGCAAAACTCACTTCTGAAATATCTCACTTTAACAATAAAAATTTGGGGCTCAATTGTGATCATACATTGAGGACAAACTGTATTTCCTATGTTTGCTATGCACCATATAATTTTACACCAAGTAGCTCCAGGTGTGCAATTGTGGCTACACTGAAAATAAATAAATATGGATAGATTTAGTCTTGTGCTAAGACACGTTTTTGTGAAAGATCAAATCCCAACCAAGTGTGTGGTACCTGGTGAAAAAAAAGAAATTTTTACAATGCAAAACAGGTCAACTTTAACCAACTGTAAGAAAAAGCTTCAAACAGGTTTTTCCTTTTGAACCAATCTACGGTAAGGAAGAATTTCAACCAGCAAGCACTGTGCCAAAAAAAATAAAAAATAAAATGAACACCGCTGCTAATAAATCAACACTGCTGTGTTAAGCATCAGTGTCAATGCATTTTTCATTTTTATTTTTAAATGGGCAAACTCTAGCCAAAACTAAAAGCAGTGGCAGCAGAAAAAAGCAGTGAAAGCATAATCTTGGTATGTGTAGCGTGCGTGGAACACATGCATCAAAAAGACACCTTTGTGCTAGCAACAAAAATGAAATGCTCAACTATTTGTACTGGACAAAGAAATTCTACATAAACCAATCCATATTGTGCAGGGTGCTGTGAAATACACAGGATTGCAAAACAGAACGTTCACACTAATCAATGACAGCAGTGCTGCATAGAGTATTTGCAGAATTACATAGTCTTTAAAACTAAACCGCATAAAAATATTTTCCACTGTGTCTCATAAAATTTTACTTTTAGAGTAGTAAAATTAGATTAGAACAAAGCTCTTCTTTGAGCTGTCTATATCCCTGCATGCCATTTAACTAACCATTGGAAAGGGGACAATACTGGTAGTCCTCGACTTACAACAGCTCATTTAGTGACCGTTGAAAGTAAAAGTGACTTATGACCCTTTTTCATACTTATGACCGTTGCAGCATTCACCATTGTCACATGATCAAAATTCGGACGCTTGGCATTTGTCTCATATTTATGACACTGAAGTTTCCCAAGGTCATGTGATTGCCTTCTGTGATTTTTCTGACCAGCAAAATCAATGGGGAAGCCAGATTCACTTAACAACCTTGTTACTAATTTAACAACTACAATGATTCACTTAACAAGAAAGGTAGTAAAACTGGGCAAAATTCAACCAACAAACGTCTCACTTGGCAACAGAAATTTGGGGCTTAATTGTGGTCATAAGTTGAGGACTACCTGCATAACTGTTCATTACAGATGCAGATCCCTAATGTAAGTATTTGACCTCTGCAGCAGGATATAAGTGGAATTGTCCTTGATTACCAATTTTCAGAAGTTAATTCATGCTTCAAATTGCAGCTCAAGCAATTCTATATTTCAGTTGAAATTGTCTGTCTCCTTAACTCATTTCAAGTCTGCCTTATCTCTCAAGAGATAAGTTTATTCCCTTTTTAGAGAATAGCCTTGACCTTGAAGTCTTTAAGGTTCCCAGACACTTCAGAGAATATGCCTACCAATACACTGCAATTTGGTACCAAGTCTCTTTAGTACCCTATCTGGGCATCAAATCTCTACTAGGAGGCAGCATGCGCAAATCTAACAATGCCAATGGACTGAAAACAAAAATCAATCAATCTACAATTCTGTTTGCATTAGCATCAACACAATTTAATTCTTGAATGGCACAGTCTCATCTACACAAATCAGAATGAGCGTTAGAGAGCCTATTAAATCGGTGTGCCATGCATTGATCTTCGCTCTTTGAAGTGCTGGCTAAAAAAAAAAAAAATTTTTTTTTTTAAGAAGCAATCCCCTAATAAAAACATACCATCAACTCTATTATTAAAAATGGAAAGAATTGAACAAGGGCCACACAGCATTTTTTTAAATATTAAACACACTGAACTTTTTGGCGCTGACTGATAATAGCCTAATATCCTTTCTTCTAACTTTAGAGATAGAAAAGTCTTTTGACCGTACTGAATAAGTAGTATTTTTTTCCAACTCTATTGCCTTTGAGTAGAACTTCACTACCATCGCTCCTTGTGAATATCACGGCAAATTGAGACATTCTCAGAGGAGAGGGGTAAAAAAAACAGAATCTTTAAAATATGATTTAGTGACTCATAAATATGACATCTGGAGTAGATCTATTTGTTAAGGTCCTCTTCAACCACATTAAAGCAGGATAGATTTTAAGTTAGTTTTCCCCTTGCTGCTTACCAACAAGTATGTTGAGACACTCAACTTGAAATTTTAGAGTTTAATCTTAAGGCTGGAAGGTGCTAAATCTGAGAACAATTAGGACAGTTTACTTTTTCTAACACAGAATCACAGTTGCCATAAATTATTTAATGATATAGTTTCAGCAATTATGGTCATTCAGCAATAATCATCATTTGAAAAGTAACACATTTCAAGAAACTGCAATCCATTTCGTATTCTCAATATGCCACTGAGTTTGAATTTTTCAGTGGCAGAATGTCATCTTACTATTAAATAACCTGGAATAGTTGTTATAAATCAGATATGTAAACTAATACAAATTGGGTTATCAAGAAAACCTGTTTCCAATAAACCAGATAAAGAAGTATTTCTTTGCTGTAATGTATTTTGTTCTCTTAATCTGCTACTATATGCAAACAACGAATCTAAGTTTCCATCTGCAGAGGTGAACACCAACAAATCCAACAGTCCAAAACAGTGGCTAATTTTGATTATTTGGATAGAGGCAGTATAAACCAATAATTTTAAACTTGCAGAGGTTACTAGCACTGTGAAAAGTAATACAAATCTAGGCAATGCTTTTTTAAAATCTCCACTTCTATCTGCCTCATTTGAACTAGAACAATCAGAGGAATGGTCATCCTCTTCTTTTTCACAATCAATATTATCTCTTATGTTACATGTTGTGGCTAAACATTTATCCTTCACTTTGAATTAATGGAACATTTCCTCTCCTTTTTGTTATATTTCTATTTCAGTTCCATTCTCTTAGTGTTATTATACAGAGGGGAAGGTTAATTCAAGAGAGGTTATATGGAATTTTGGATCTTAAGCATTTTCAAGGTTATTATTTTAAATATGAAATCTACCCATTAGCAATAACCCTCTGAGCTGCATGCATTCAGATTTAATTTCAGGTTTAATTTTTCACTAGAAAACAACAAAATCTCTGAGAGAAAAGATACAAATAATTATTGTTTAGTAAGACTGAGTAACAACTCAGTCAATAAGCAAAGCAGTTGCTAAGTGAAAGTATGACTGTGCCTATGAACTTACTTTGTTGTTGTTTTGTTTTTTGCTTTATAGATTTGTGAAGGTTGTAAATGTGAGGACTGGTCGCAGAGTTATTTTTTCATCACTGTCATAACTGTGAACAGTCACTAAATGATAGTCGCTTAAACAAGGACTGACCATATTTGAGAATGATTGTTGAATTAATGAAATGATGGACCAGGCAAATGCAAAGGAAAGCAAAATCACAGGAGCGATTATAAAGATTATTTTATGATATATTATGATATATACCCGTATTTTCCGGCGTATAAGACGACCCCCTAATTTTATAGTTAAAACATAGGTTTAGGCCTATATTCGCTGTATAAGACTACCCCCCCACTTCCGAGGCAACACCAGTTCTTTTTTAATTAAAAAGCCTGCTTGGATTGGCTGAGTTAGAGAGGCGGTCCGAGCAGCCTTGCAGTGATTGGTGCAGGATCGAGTTGGAAAATTCGTTTGCATGCATAAAAAGCCTGCTTGGATTGGCTGAGTTAGAGAGACGGTCCGAGCAGCCTTGCAGTGATTGGTGCAGGATCGAGTTGGAAAATTATACTCGGCGTATAAGACGACCCCCGATTTTTGGTTGACTTTTTTTCGTTTCAAAAGTAGTCTTATACGCCAGAAAATACAGTACATGTATACATGGAAAGAAGAGATAGAAAACACACAGACATCAGAGGGCATGGCTGCATTTCCATGGTGTATGCAGCACTTGCAAACTTCATCAGAAGCTGCTATTATTAATCTTAGATTTTGAATGTTGGTAGTTAAGAGTATTTACATAGGAGGGAGGGAGGGAGGAATATTATATATCAGTGATGATAAACCTTTTTGTTGTGGTGTGCCAAAAGCACGTGCGTGCGATGCACCCCGCCCCCTGTGCATGCGCATGCAACACCCCCACCCTCTTATCTGCACTGCGCATGCATGTGCCTCCCAGCTGATTTTTGGCCCGTTTGAGACTGTTTTTGCCCTCCTGAGGCTCAAGGGAAACCTCTCCAGCCTTGGGAGTCCGAAAAACGAGACTTCTGGAAATACCAGAAGTGCCCACTTTCAGCCTCCAGAGGGCCACTGGAGCTCAGGGGAGGCTGTTTTCACTCTCCCAGAGGCTCAAGGGAAGCCTCTGCAGCTTCGGGAGGGCAAAAATGACCTCAAATGAGCTAAAAATCAGCTGGTAGGTGCGCACATGTGCAGTGCAGGTAAAGGGCAGAGTGGGAGTATTGCGCACACATGCGCAGGGGTGGGGCACATTTCATTGTAGGTGCTGGCATGCGTGCATGCACTTTCATTTTGCCATCACTGCAATATAGCAATGATTTTATGCTATAGTTTTGTTCAGAAAACTGCAGAACACAAAATGTTCCAGTCATCAAAAAGCAAAAGGGCAGGTATCTGTATCCTTCACTGATTGTCTCTGTCTTATGAAACAGCACATATAGCAAGATATGTTCTAATTTGTACTCAATTAACATTGTATTAGGTCAACTGAAGAAAACATAATCATGTTACAATACATTTCAAATTTCTTTATCAACAAGAAGTGATGCATGCATAATTTAAAAAAAGGATTTGTGATAATTTCACATTTTAATTACTTTGCAAAGAGGTGATGTGCAGACTCTAAGGAGTCCTTAAAATATTTTATAGTTTTACGCTTTTACAGCTTTGCCTGGATTATATATTGTTATCTTGAGAATATATTAACCATATGGATTTGAAATGTACATGTCAAGTTATTTGACATGGAACATACTATCCAAGATTAGATGACTTCAAAATTTATAACTAGACTCTTAACACTTATTTCTAGGCCACAATTCTTAACTATTTTACATTTTGCATAATGCATAGACACAAGCTTTTTAATCAGAATGCTGTAGAATCCTAAATTCTGTGAGACCTTGATGGAGTTCTGTAAAAAACTAAGGACAACACAGCCATTTTTTTAATCACCAGAGTTTGACCTCTTTCTTCATGGCTTGGAAAAAGTCTGAAAATCCCTGGTATCTGAAAACCCCATGGATCTTAATTTTTACCTTCTTAGGAGAGTATTTCCCAGGTACAAGCCAATGATCATAAGTCTAGTTACAATACAAATTCACCTCACCATCAACATGGTGCAATTTTATAATATGTGTTTTATCTTTATATAGCACATGCACTTTGTCACACAGTTCCATGACAAATGTGATCAAAGTATGGGCTCTTCCTCTCCTGGATTAACTTGGAACCTGAAAGTCTTCGCGGCACAAGGCGAAGTTATTTGCAGTATGGCTACTCTCTGAGGGTATCTGCTGCCCTGGTGCCACCAGGTCATATAATGTGGATACACTCTAGATCCCTTTCCTAGCAGGTCTTAGACAAGATACCTTCTAGAAAGTCTCAAACACAAGGCTTATCTCAACTAAGGGTCAGTAAAATAACTTTAGATGCTCTCATTTGGTATCTCAGCTGATACTGATAATTAGAGCTCATCTAAAGAAGTTTAAGAACAACTACAGAAACTCTGCAATAATAAAATGCTGGTAGAGAATAAGACCTGAGCCAATTTATTATTGCTTTAGTTGTAAAATTCTTTATTCTTTTGCAACATTTTGAAAGGCTGACTTGGTAGGCAATCCGGTTTCTCCACTGGTAGAAACTCTTTGTCATGCCCTACCTCCCAGCTTCAGAAGTTTAAAATTATATAACATTCTCTTTTCCATCTACCCATGCAATTTCATATTGACTGGAACTTTCCCAGCCTGGCACCTTGTAATACAAGAAAAGAAAAATGCAGAGAAAGGACATTTGCCAATTTAATCCCTTTCTTTTTCTGAGCTATTATGCATCCAGGAGTAGTCCACTAACCATCAAAGCCTGGATCAATCCTGGCTGCATTCTCCTTTTGTCAACACAGCAACAACAAACTATGATTACAGTGATTGTGAAAAGTATCTGGTTGCAAAAGGCCAGCTTCACAATGAATGTTAAATGAAAACAGGAGAAATGGTAGCTTTGCAACAAGTAGGTTCTCTCCCAATAGAAATTGTAGATTTTTCTTATAACCAACGAGATAAATTTAGACACGAACTGAAAGCATGAATGGGATAGTGCCAATAATTTGTTTTCATTCCAATTTATTGCCAAAGGATTTCTTATTGTTTAAGATCTTGCAATTGTTCAAAGATGAGACACTGGCTGACATTTTTTCCACTCATATTGGTCAGCTGGAGAGAATATTAAATGGTTCAAAATGTTTGCTGGCTGTTTTCAATACTAGTTGGTTGCACAATTTCACTGCCATGAAAATTTGCCCAATTCTGGCAAATCTCCCCCTAATACAATCTTAAAGCATTTTATTCTGGGTCTTATATGATCTCACACCCCATTAAAATATAACAAAATGAGATACCGTATTCTCAGCTTTGGGAAATGATGTTAACAAATGTAATACATGTGCTTTGAATTTTAAGTTTTAAAATGCTACCCTTATTAAAATGGCACATTATCATGAAATATCTGTGGTGTGCTGAACAGAGACTTCTGGAGCCCACATCGTCTTTCGACCCAACCCTGTTTCAAAGTAATGTTGGTTTTCATGAAAGTTTTTTTTAATAAAAACAGTAGAAGTGAGAAAACATGAACCACATGCATGAATATGGGTCCAAAAAGTTGCTCCAGAATGACGGAGCATCACATGCACTTCTCCAGACAGCAGAAATTTCCACACTACCTGACACACAAGCACACAGTGTGATTTCAGCAAGCAAATTAGCACACAACACAAATAAAGGTGAAAAAATCCCATCATCTTTTTCTTCTCTCCCGGGAACTCATCATTCTTTAATTTAACATAGCCCATTCTTTTGTTCAGAAGGTTCTCCGGCAATTTTATCATTGGGTAAGAAGAACACAATACAAATGCATCACAAATGGTTAGCAATGACATCACTTAACAGATAAATCAAATATACATAGAAAGAACTTGGGTACTTTATTAAAAAGTCACTGTTAATCCAAAAATAAACTTTTACCTATGTGGCTTCTCTGGTGAACCTCAGCAGAGAAATTGATCATTCTGGATAATCATTCTTTTTGCCCTGACCCTTTGCATCAAGTAAAGTATTAGTAAAACACTGGAACACTAATCACTGACAACTACGCATATACAAAACCTACCGTTCTAAAAACTGAGTATTACAGAGACTGCTGGGATGTTTCATCAATCTGGCTATTCCAGGGTGACCAGCAGTTTTCAGGAAACTAGTTTTGCAAACAGAAACAGTTTATAGTACTCAGTTGAAGAAACAGAATTGTTTCAGAGTAGGACCGTGTCCTGAACATCACTTCCAGCTTGGAAATTTGAGAAAATTACAGCATATAGGTAGTCCTTGATTTACAACAGTTTGTTTAGTGACCTTTCAAAGTTACAACGCCCCTGAAAAAAAAGTGACTTATGACCGTTTTTTAAGACTTAAGAGCACTGCAGCATACCCTTGGTCACATGATCACAGACTTTTTTCCCTGTAGAAGTGCAATGAAATTCTCAAAACTGAGTGATGTTTCTCAAATCAGATACCCATACACGCATTGCCTCAGTTTGTCTATTGATGTGGGCTTATCCATATGTTAAGGAACACACCAGCGGAGGGATTTAAATTTTTTTACTACCGGTTCTGTGGGTATGGCTTGATAGGTGAGGCAGGGGAAATTCTACTGTAAAATCTCCAGTCAGAGGTGGTATTTGCCGGTTCTCCGAACTACTCAAAATTTCCGCTACCGGTTCTCCAGAACTGGTCAGAACCTGCTAAATGCCATCTCTGGAACACAGACATTATACTGCAAGTCATTCTTCTCTCCCTTACCCTCTGGAGTATAACTTTAATTTACTTTAAGCCACTTTGATTCAAAAATCTAATTGTGTCCGACAGTGCCTAGATCAGCTTCGTTTTGAAGTTCAGCCCTAAGCTAGTGTGCAAGCAAAATAGGTTTTCCTACTGTTACAGTAAGCAATTATACAAACACTGGGAAAAGATTAGCCTTCAAAAATACTATCAACTGAGATGACCTAACCTAAATTACAATAATCCTTTCTTTAACATAATTGCTTTATCTAGCTCTATCAAATAAAAATTGTATTAAGAATTGTTAACCAAGCTAAGAATAACATATTTCTAAAATGTAGAGAATTGGGATCCTTTAAAAAACAGCATGTCATATGGTTAAATAAAAATAGCAAGGAACTTAAGAATCCCATTCAGAAAATAATTTCCATCAACCAGCAGAAGAAAAGTTTCTAAAAAAGTTTTCAGAGTGGCAAGGCAAAGGCACTGGATGAAGATTGGGTCCTCAACCACTGTAGCAGTAGGAAATGGTTACCGAGTGACTTTATTGTTGTTTTTTCTTTAAAAAACTTTTTTAATGAGCCTTGAAATCCATCCTTTGGTTGCAAAGAAAAATATTTCTCTACCCATGTTTACAGGCTGGAGACTAAAACCAAATATATTTTTCAGCCTAATAGCAGATGGAAAGAAAATTAGATTTAACAGAGCAGATTCCTAAGGAATTGAATATGGAACGATGCTAAGCAACTCCATCTTCTATATAATGTGAAAAAGAAAGCAATAAAATATTTTATCAAATTCAGATCCCGCTTTCTGAAAAAAATGAGGGAAGATTATATAGGTTTGATGCATTTTTCTTCATCTTTTCTTATTTAGATAACTAGATCTTAGAAGAGACTGTATCAAAATTGAAAGAAAAACATTACTCTTAGTTTTAATAGAGTACTACACAACCCTGTGACACATTGGGTCATCCTTTGAGGCAAAAGTAGTGCAGTCTGATGTGACCAGAATGAACATTAAATTTTAGATTGATCATATCTTTTTTACTCCAATGCTGGAACAGTGTCATGATCAACTAAGAACAGCATACATCATAAATAGAAAAGTAATTATAATAGCAAATGAACTTCAATAAAAAGTCAATATTAAGTTACCTACATCAATAAACAGAATGACCATGGATAAGCAAAAGAGCGGTGGGAGGTGGAGAAACTTCCAACTTCCTGTAGGCTTCCCCACTGACTTCGCTTGTGGAAAACAGACCAGAAGTGTTGCAAATCACAACCATGTAACTAGGGAACACTGCAACAGCAACAACTTTGAAAATAAAACTGGTCTGAACATCATGGAAATTTCAATTCCGTAGGAGTAAGAGTCCCAGATTTTTTATACATTCTTTAAAGTTAGTGAATGTTAGGAACCTTGAGTCAAAATCTGTTGCAGTATAATGCATTGTTTGGGCTATCTTGAAACTAAAAACAGATAAATACAATGAGTTTTAGTAGACTGTAGACAGATAATATTGATTCCCATCACAAGGAGATTTGTATCTGTATTTTCTTCTATTTGATGAGCAAGGTCACAAAACAAAATCCAAGTACACATTTTAAAATCTACTAGGTTGCCACTTTTCCCTGAACTTTTATAGTTTTCTCATCCATTAGCTTTGAAAGCATTTTAATATAATGGCTGATCCTTTTTTTACTCCCACTTGAGTTAGACTATTTGAAGTTCTTTGCAAAAGTCATTCAAAATCCCTGAAAGTAACCAATAAAGTATTAAAATCTCAGCTTCAGTAGTTCGCTTTGCAAAACTAATACAGTACTGTACAACATGTATGCAAATATGGTATATGAGCCCAATGCCTATTATACGGAAATGTATAACCATCAATAGCTGATTTCAGAAAAACTTGATCCTCCGGTTACCTTTTTCAAATCACTGCTTTATTTGAACTGACCCTCAAATTCCAAAATATCACCGCTACAGTTCATAAATTGCATTTCAAGAAAGTTAAACAACAATAGTATGTTTTTACAAACTGTCATTTTAAAAGTCTAAATGGGATACAAAAACAAATGAAGAATGAACCCAAACCCCATGAATAAAGCATATGTAATCATTCAGACATAATCATAAACTGCATTTGCAATCAATTAACCATAAAATTATGTGGGATATAAATTCTTCTTTAGAGATCTAAAGCCAGCCATACATTTCTTGATGACTCTTATTGCATGTGATAGTAAGCCAAAATAAAGAAGCTATTGTTGTGTTGTGGTACAGCAATTTTCTCCCTGAAAACTACATATTTATTCAAGATTGAAATCAATAAGCCAAAAAAAAAGGTGAAATGTATGTGGAATTTAAGCATGATTAACTTTCTTTAGTCTGGAATATGTGTTTTATTATACTTTTCCTAAATGGCATCTATATTATTTTACATATTATGAACAGCATTTGCAGTGTTTCAACTTGTGGAGTGAAAACCAGTTGAACCAGATCAATGAAAATCTTTGTTTAATCTGAAGAAACCAAATATTGATAAACAGATTACTTTCTAATACTATTTTAGTTCTGGTGGGGAGTGATAAAACAACCCTAGTAACACTAGAGAGAGGTCTTTGTTTGGACTGTAAATTCTAACTTCATGCAGAAAGGTAGCCACAGATATGTTTTAGTAATATGCAAATATATTTATATTTAATCACCTAATTTATCACTGATTACCCAACCAGATTGAGGCAGATTAGTCATTAATTAAGATTTGTAGCAGTCTAGTCCCTAATGGTCCAAGTTCTGGGAAACAAATAGCCTGCCAAACAGATTCAACATTTGATATAAACATTTCAACAAATTGATATAAACACTGCCTACAGATTATCCATATACAGATAGTCCTTGATTTACAACAGTTCACTTAGTGACCATTAAAAGTTACAACAGCACTGAAAAAAGTAACTTATGACCATTTTCACATTTATGACCATTGCAGAATCTCCAGGGTCACATGATCAAAATTCAGCTGCTTGGCAACTGATTCATATTTATGACGGCTGCACTGCCCCATGCAACCTTCTGACAAGACGAAGCCATTCACTTAACAACTGTGTTACAAACTTAACAACTGCAGTGATTCACTTAATCATTGTGGCAAGAAAGATTATAAAATGGAGCAAAACTGTCTCACTTAGCAACAAAAATTTTGAGCTCAATTATGGGCATAAGTCGAGGACTACTTGTACTGTATGTCCCTCCTAGAGTCAAAGCAGTACAGGTAGTCCTCGACTTATGCCCATTTTTATAATAAAATAAAATCTAATTTTATAACCATTTTTAAAATCTAATGTAATTATAATTTTATAACCACTTTTAAAATCTAATGTAATATATCAGAGTAAGAAGGAGGTCATTAAAGATACAAATGAATATTAAGAAAGGTCTAATGTTTATTTTCTGTTCTCTCATCTGCATCTTTAAAAATTGATTTCTTACTCTGAAAAAGTACATTGGATTTTAAAAGTGTCTTATACGGATCATCCATTCAGGTCTTTTGGTGACAAGATGGAAATGGTTTGCCATTACCTTTCCCAGGATAGATGTGTGTATCTGTATGTTTGTGTAGCACAACTCCTCTGAGGTGGCCTATTTATCCAAGAACTAACCAAACTTGATCCTACTTGGTTTTCTACATCAGCCAAAGCCAGCAGCTGTTGCTACCTGTTGAGGTAAACTTTAAACAACTGTGACCCAAATGACTATGATTAATCTTGTAGAGAAACTTAAGTTATACTATCTATATCTCCAAGATCTTCAAAAAGGAAAAGTTCATTTTCCTATTCCAGAAATAAAGGAAGTGGACTCTCATTTGTGTAAAATTGTTGGTGGGGGGATGCATATTATTTGGTAAGCTACAGATGGCAGTACAAGCATTGTTTTTTCCTTAAAGAAAACCCAAGTTTGTAACAACAACAAAAAAGCCTCTCAGAGTATTACAGTTCATTAACATGAATTTCAAATTATATTCCTACAGACAATGGAACTACTTTTGCTTAAATGAATGCCTCAGGAACTCTTTCATTTTTACTTATCTCTAGCTTTAAGCTTTCAGGTAAGATTTCCTTTGGATCAAACTAGATTACTGGTGGCTTCATAAAAATGTCTATGCAGGGTTTTTCTGCAATAGTTTATAAGTAATTTACCATTTCCCCTTAGCATCTTAAATTTACATAGGGTGGAGAAACACTGTTGAAAGAGAAAAATGGTTTCTTGTTTATTCTAGCCTATTCGTTTAGTTCAAACTTTTCTTTAAAATGAATTTCCAAGGTTTTGTAAAATATTTTTTGAACTTGAAAATTGATTTTCTTCTTATAATTACACCAATAATAGAACTGATACAAATGACTTGAAAGAAAGGCAACAGTAGGAAAAAGCAAATCAGGCAATTGGAAGTATACTATTTTAAATAATTTAAAGTAAAATAGTACACTATATATAATAATTGTAAATAAACACCCGAGTGCAAAATATAGGTCTGCCTTAAAAGAGTCAGGAAAAAAAGAGAAATAGACATCTGTACTACCTGGATTTACACAAAGTTAAATAAATACATAAATAGTATAAGTCTTAACCACAGGAAGAATTGGTTGGCAGCGCTTACAGGAAATAGGTGCGGTACATGTGGTGCATTTTAAGCCATCCAGAAGCGGAAGCTCAGTAAAGCAGGCTTCCTTGACCAAAAGAATAAGCTCTCCAACAGTGCTCAGCTGCAGCATTAGCTAAAGACCATGCCAGATTGGTACACAAGAATCTTTGACTGTATAAGGAAAGAGAGAGGCGCTAGCGTTTGGACAAGTCTATCAATGACCATTAATACTGAAGAATCAATGTTACTTCCATGGCCTCCAAATACCAGTTGCAAGGCAACCATGGGAAAAGATAAATAAGCTTTCATCTCTGCTTGTGAGCACTCCAGAGGCAATTTGTTGGTCACAGTGGTAATTCTGTTAAAGATAAGAGCAGTGGTGGTATTCGACCCATTCTGCCTGGTTCCGGAGAGCCGGTAGGAGCAATGAGCAGCGGAGACTGAACCGGTTCTCTCCACTGCTCTGCTGTTGGGCCCACCCGCCTGCCTGGGCTCTCATACTCACCTTTATCCGCTGAGTTTGAAGTGCACTGCTTTGCGTGGCACAGAATAGTGCCGTGCGGCAGCTGTTGAAGTGACCGGGATCGTGCAGGCTTGCAGGAGGCGAGTTAGAATGCCTTTGCACCTGTGCAAACACTTCTGCACCTGCGCAAAGTGCGCATTTGGTGCGCGCGTGCATGCAAAGTGAGTGCAACGCGCAAACCACGCCCACCAAGCCACGCCCACCAAACCGGTGGCAACAATATTTGAATCCCACCACTGGATAAGAGGTATGGAAAATCTGCATCCTTCCAGATACTACTGAACTATTAATTCCCACTTCCAGCACTATGCTTGGCCTATCCATGTTTTGTGAACCCAGGTGGTATAGTCCAGGTTTTACAATTAGTGAAAGAAGTCACTGATCGCGGTCTAGCCAACACAGAAAGAAAAGATAAAATTGTTTTTACTGTAGATTTACTGTAGATTTTAAAGCTCAGTTGTGCTGCGACCAAAATACCGATACATACATGAATACAGATTCAGAATCCTAGCCCACCCTAAAAAGTGGCCATCGTATCAAATATTTTTTTGTCTTCCCAGATTACATTAGAATCACTCCAACCATCTGAAAAAACAACCATTTCATTTAAAAGAGTTTCCCTTCTTGAACTCTACAAGCATGCCTCTCATAACTAGCCATTGCCAATACTTTCCTCCACAAAGCCTGCTTCCATTTTTTCCTCTTTCCAAAGAAGTTTTCCATTCTCCTAGTCAGTATGCATCACTATTTATGTACCTAGTCTTCAATGGAGTGTTTTATCTACACCCACACACTCCTGCTGGTACCTCTGTCTTGTTCATGAATTGTGGCTTTTCTGATATATAGTAAACAAGGGCACGCTTCTCCAAATATTGAAAATAAAAAAAGTTATTTACATTTCACTTGCAGTAAAAATAACTTATTGTAAAAACTGGGACCAAAAATAAATGAAAACATTTCCCACTAAGTCGTCTCTAACATGTTTCCATTTCATCAAAACACTTAGAATTGTTATCTTAAAATAACAATTCCTGACAAAATTTGAACCTCCCAAAATGAATCAACAACCATAGATAATTTCTTTCTAGAACTGAAGTATAGGTGGTTCTCAACTTACAACTACAACTAAGCCCAAAATTTCACTGCCAAGGAAGACAGTTGTTAAAGTGAGTTTTGTTCCATGTTACAATCTTTCTTGACACAATTGTTAAGTGAATAACTGAAGCTGTTGGTAACATGGCTGTTAAGTGAATCTGGCTTTCCCAACGACTTTGTCAGAAGATCACAAAAGCCAGATTCACGTGACCCCAGGACGGAACATTTGCCCATTGCCAAGCAACTGATTTTTTTATCACTTGGCCACAGGGTTGCTGCACCAGGCATAAGTGAAAAACAGTCATGTCACTTTTTTCACTGCTGTTGTAACTTCAGTCACTAAACAAATGGCTGTAAATTGAGGACTACCAAGGGGTGGGATTCAACTGGTGTTACTACTGGTTCAATGACTACATTTTGCTGCATGCGCATGTAAAAAAAACCCATCAGCCGAGCCACCCAGACAGCTGAAAAGCACTATGTGCGGATGAGCAGCGTTTGAAAAGCCACTTTTTTCCTGCTTTTTCAACCTCAGCTGTGCCGCACAAAGCAGCTGAGGTTGAAAAAGCAGGAAATAAAGGTCAGGTAACAGCCCAGGTGGGCAGGTGGGCCAAACAGCAGCAAACACAGAACCAGTTTGGTGTCTGCTGCTCTTCAGAGCTACCGACTCTATAGAACCAGGCAGAACCAGTACTATCCCACCCCTGGGACTACCTATAGAGTCATCATCAGTCAATCACTGTTATCTTGCTCAATCTTTTTGACCCCTTCGCTCTGCAGGTTTTGGCAGAACAAAAATCCCCTCATCCTCCATAAAGATCAACTGCAAATATCCCCTTCCTCATTCACATTGTTTTTATTTGTATATGTATATCATATATATTATATATACATATACATACATACATACACATATATACATACATATACATAACATATATGGCCATTTGCAAAAAAAACCCCCAAAACTGAATAACTGCTGTAAAGTGGTAGCTACAAAAATACTAAGTTATAATTTGTCTGTTGCTGAAAAAATGTTATATTACATGATAGGATAGCATGCTAATAATTTTGTAACTATGTGGATTTTTTTTTTCTGAAGGATACAATCAGCTAAGAAAACCAGCAGAGTGAAAGAGATGGTCGGTAGCAGAACAAACAAAAAACAAAAAACCACACCAATCAGCCCTCCAAGATTTTTTCACAAGGCATTGCTCCCTATAAAAGAGAAGGAACAACAGATCCTTGTACTGTGTAGTCTAGGATAAGCAACTGTAATCAGTCAAAGTGGCCAAGATCAATCCATCAGGCATTTTAAGGTGGACTTCCCAGAATGATAAACAATTTATTTGGTCATATTCCACAAACTCAGGGCAATTATTATGAGCTGTTGTGCCACCTTTCCCCTTTAAGGACCTGTAAACAGCTTGAAACTTGGCTGGAGCCCAGAAGGCGGGCTGAGGCAACAATTTCTGCCAATCAGAAAACAGATTTCCCAAAAGCCCTGCAAAGCTTCAGTATTAAATGTCTGTTTTCCAATTTAGCTTACACTATAGCTGAGCTAGAAAGAAAACAGCTCAGACACACTATGCCATAAAAACCCAGGGGAATGGAGCTTTTTTCCTCAAGGGATGCAAAGACCTCAGGCTGTTTTAAATCAAATTTAAATTTAGCCCCAATGACTCTTCACCCAGCAAAAGCAACATTCATCTCCAGTGCAATTTTGCAGCCTAATACAAACCTATGTAAAATAATTGAGTGCAGACACTGTTCCAAAGATATGATTAAAATTGACTTGCTTTAAAATCTGCACAACTAGCAGATTTGGAGTCTTCAAACTGGCCAAGCGTGCCACAAAAATGTCATATAGCAATTGCTTTTTTTTTAAATCGTTACTGTAATTTTATCCCTTTCTTCACAGACATCAGGGGGCAGCAGAAACTGCTCCCTTGACCCATACAGGAATAGTTTGCAATAATGCTTATCAGAGACTAAGGGCTCACATGTTGCATTTGTACACAGAGGCTGTTCTCAAACCTCCTCTTTGTTTCTCCTATTTATTCCTACTCGTAAGAATTAAAATTGCCATTCTTTCATAGCTTCCTCACTCTTCTCACTTCTGTGCTTGCTGGTTCCTGCATCAGGCCACTGGGACTGCACCTCTTCTTTGTAAGTATGACAGTCAGAGAGCTCCTCAAAATTCCTAAATAGATATTGGCTGTTCTGAAATTCTGTCCAGTTTCTATATGTTCATTCCTCCACACTTAACGCTCCACAACATGTCATCCTGACTTCAGTACTGGAGACGGTTGGCACTGTAAAGAAAATTACTGCACTATATTCCCAGCTCAACATCAAGGGAGATTATTTGAAAGAAAGCAGTTCTGCAGTAAAACCATGGCACCTAATCCTTGGACATCATTCATTCCTTGAAATCATGTTTACGTAATTCGGAGGCTTTTATCAAGAAATTATAAGCCTTCTACTTTATACTGTAACTCTTGGGCATAAAACTCTCAGAGTAAATAAAATCCCCCACACACCCCGAATAATATTCATGGAAAATTAATATCAATGTAGCACTTCCAATACTGGAACAAAACGAATCTCAGACTGGAAGGGTTTTTTTGCAGTCTGAAGAGATGCATTTGCGCTAAACTAACAAACGAACAAAAAGCTCGAAGCTCACATCTAGCTTTTCAGTAATTGAAATAGCCTAAGGTAGACTTTTACACAGAAACTAAACTAATTTAATTCCATGGCAATGGCTAAATGAAGTGTGGTAGGTTTTAGAGCACAAGCAGCCATAGGTATGACAAAATTGGACCCTGGATGTCTTCCAAGTTGTTTTATGTCTCAATACTTTGCAAGCACATCACAGTATTTCAACAGCTAGAGTATCATGCTTCTCTTAACTGGGGAAGGTCTGAGAAATTGCTGGAAGTATACTAGTATGTCATCCCAGAAATACCAAAGTGTAAAGCTCAGTGCATTTTGGGCTGGTGATTTTAATTGTTTAAAATCACAATCTTCAGTGAAGTCCAAGACAAACAAAGATGCTGGCAAACCCTTAATTATTAGATAAAGCAACAAATGCTAAACAGACAAAGTCCTAACAGAATAAAAATAAGTCTATGAATGAAGTTAAATATAACAGCTTTCATGTTCTACAGGGCAAAGCTCTAGAATGATGTTGCAAACATTGAAAGGGCCTTTCCTCTTGCTGTAGACTACTTATTTTTATTTAATCAATCTGTAGGATTCTGGGCACTGGACCACAATTACAACACACTATAAACTGAAAAAATCAAAATAAATAATAAAGTACCTGTGATAGCAACCCAAAATAAAGTACTGAAAGAACTGATATAACTTACTTTTAAAAACTTAGGAGAGTTGGTTGAAACTTACAGGACCAATAGCAGGTGCAATCATAGTACTTTACAGACCTCTCACAGCGGTTTATAGAGTGCAGCACATTGCCCCCAACAATCTGGGCCCTCATTTTACCGACCTCGGAAGGATGGAGGCCTGAGTCAACCTTGAGCCTGGTGAGTTGTTAATGTTAATAAATGTCTCTGATGTTTTCTGACAAATAGCAATTCTGTTTTGTAAGGATTTACGGTAATTCATACAACCTCTATGCACTGATTCAGAACTTCCACAACATTTGTGGTCTGGTCTGGCTATGTATAACCTCATCCAACAGACCAATTATCTCCTCCAGCAGTTTCAGTAGATGTTCAATAACAGAGGAAAAAGTACCAAGCTCTGGGTAATACTACACTGGGGTCCCAAGAGCTTAATCACCCCCCTCCAACCACTGACTATATCAACTATTTTGGTAGGGACAAAACCATCACCTAATTGTGATCACCCAATTTCCAACTATTTAAGCCATCCAGAAAAATACTATGGAAAATGATCTCCAAATGCAGGTAAGAGGTCTAAACAAATCAAGAGGAACATATTCTCACAACTATGTCACCTACCAAAATCAAAGCTGTTTCCATTTGATTGGGTCTGAATTCTAACTGAAACAGAAGCAGCATATAGCCATTAAAATGAAGAACATGCAGAACTAAACAAATTACTGGCTACTATTATTCCATAAGAACTTGTCAGGCTCTAGACATACTTAATGCACTTTCATTTACTCCATGAGGCATTATGAAAATATGGTAGTGGGACAAGTTAAAAAAAATTACAGATGGCTTTTCCACCGGTTCCACCACTAATTGCACTCCCTAATGCGGAGTTGGGTTGGAGATGGCGAGAGGCATGTCTTGACTGGAAGGTTTACCAATCTGTCAAAAGCAAATCTATGGTAGCAGATAAAGGTTTTCTACCTCTCCTCTGGGTTGAGTGAGAGACTCTCCAGGAATAAAGTACTACAGCCCCCCACCCGCCCCCCCAAAAAATTTCACTCACTTTTATGTTGTCACTGATGACATTTGCTTGGAAATATATTTTATGTCTTTCGTATTCAATCATCTCTTTCTCTTTCACTTATATTTCTTTCCTTCACTCACTCACCCATTTTTGCTCTGTTGTCTGATCCTTTGGTCTCTTAGCCCATCACTTGACCATTGATGTCACTTGCTCTATTGCCCAGTCCATTACCTATCACACACACCTTCTCTATTTTCCAATACTCATGTCCTATTTTCCTCCTCTTGTCTCTCTTGCATACTTGCTTGATCACTTTTGCTTGGCTGCGTTTCACTTGACCTTCTTTGTCCACTCATCCCTTTCAACAGATTATACCCGAAGAAATATTGTCAACAGAAACATATTTTGTCTCTAGCAAGTTTAAAACCATCTGAAGAGTTGCATTTGAACCTTCTGCTTGCCCAGTGGCCAACAAGACACTTCTATCCAGAAGCAGGATATAAATGGAAAAGCTACCTAACTTTGTCCTTCAGCATGCTTTTTTAAACAATGAACACAATATTGATTTATGTATTTATTTATATCCTGCCTTTATTGTTTTTACAAATATTATGTGCTAGTAAGAATAGAAAAAATCATGGATTCAGCTAAATGCCATTTTAAAGTTGATTATCTTGAAATAATGAACCCATAACCTTCTGTCTGTCATGAGTTACCCGTCAGTTATCAATGAGTTTCACTGGATAACCCTAGGCAATGGAATTATAAGAGGGAAGAAATGTATTTCTATCCAATTTCTCTACACCATGAACAATGATTATGTCTTCCATTAATCACCTTTCTTATAAGTCTAAAAGTCCCAAATGTTGAAACTTTCTTCTAAGGAAAGTTTATTACTTTCTGAATCTGTTCTGTATCTTTTTCTGAAACAGCAATTTCTGAACTCAATTCAGTATTCCCAGTGTGATCACACACAAATTTTCTAATAATTCCTAACACAAAGCCTGTTCATTCTTATATGAATTCTTATTCTTATTATGACATACAAATGCAGTCTGGCATAATATCGGCATCTAGACAAACTATAAATTACAGTTTAAGTCAGCTTGTTTTCACAACCTGCGAGATCCTTTTTCATTTTAAATAACTTATATGTCATTTAGGATTACATGTGCTAATTGCTTTCTGGCCACACCACAAAAAGAAAGGGAAAAGAATGGTAATTGTATCCACATGAAACTAAGCCATGGTTTAGTATTATATACAAAACTTCATAATTTACTATATGAAAACATATCCTCACTAAATCTTGCACATATACTGTATATCCTGAAAAAAGTTTGTCCCTGTTTTCTTCCAGGCATTGATGAGAATCTAATCGGTATTAGCTTTAGTGAGCTTGCTAAGTTATTTATCTTGATATCCTTTAATCCTATTAAAGTTCATTTTATTAACTTGAAATGGAAGAACTGCACAAGAATTAAAGACAAAGCACAGATCAGGTATTAACTTCATCAGAATCAGCAAGCCGTTTATACATTACATGAATACATTTTATGAAAGAGTCCTGTGGACAACTTCCAAATAAAGGTGTTCCTAGAAACACAGATGCAACAAATCTAAATCAAATTGTTGACTTTTGTTGGTACGATTAAAAAAAAAATGCGAACGTTCACAACATTCTAAGACTGTTAATATGAACAAAGTGATTTTTTTTCTAAATATGGGGCTCATGTCTAATTCTCTTATTTTTATGATTACATAGCAAGTAATCTCAATAATTACCCAAATAAATTTCCATTTTAAGTCATTTTCCAATGAACCACCAGGATTCCTTAGGTGAGCCTTATACATTTTAAAACTAGCTGGGTAGGAGCGACGGTTGACAGATTGCACCCAAAGTTTTCTCTCTCCTGCTTTACTTGACAGCTATAGAAATGTCACCTTGGAAAAGCAGCAGCTGTTACAAATTATCCACTTAGCTGAGCAAACCCCTGAGTTTTTAAAAAAAAATTGTAAATGAAGGCACAAAACAGAACGAGTTCCCCCTCCCCCACTCCATTATTTTCTTCTTGGTGCTCTTTTGTTTCATATTAGTCCAGGTTCTAGAGAGAATTAAGAATAGTCTTCAAAACATTCTCTTCCTAGAAAGGTTTTCATTGCACAACAATAAATAAAGAAACCAAAACAAAGTCACCCTATGTATATCCTCAATGACAAGCTCATCACTTAAATGAAATCAGTGACAGATTTCATCATAATCTCTCAAAGTAGCATGTTATTTTTCATTATCTCTTCGGGGCAAGCTTTAACCTCAGCCTGAGTTTAAAGATGGGGTGGGTGAGTAGAGAGCATATAAATAAAATAAAATTAATTAATTAATTAATTAATATAGCTGGTGCACTTGAAGAAAAAAAAGGAAATTTTATGGAGTATCTTTTTTGTTTTTTTGTTTAATGATCAAATTTCTGTTACACAGAAGTGTCACTTTGAAAGAGGACGAGGACAAAATAAGAGATCATCATGGTTTGTAGATTCAGTGGTAACAAACTTGTATGTGAAAAAAAATGTGTGTGTATGTGTATATATATGTGTGTGTGTGTGTGTGTGTGTGTGTGTGTGTGTGTGTGTGTGTATATATATATACATATACACACATACATTTATCCCTGCCACATATTAATCAAACACATTCCTTATGTTCTCTACCTCCATAACCTCAGCAACTGTATACCACTGCTTTCATATCTTTTACAAGTTTTCAAACATTTTCCCTACTTGTTTTCCTAATAATCTGGGTTTTTTTAAACCAGTGTTTTTCCCCAAGCAGTAACCAACCAAAACTGGTTGTCATAAACAGACGAATCATGGTACAAAGGATGCTTTTTCTTAGTTATTGTCCCCAAATTATTTTCAAAATAATTTCAAAAATTATTCTTCAAAAATTTTCCTTGAAAATTATAGCAGTCCACATTGTTCTCTGAATGACTGAACATCTACCTCCTTCAGGAGGGATTTAAAAAGAACAACCAAATAGTTTCTACTTCAGTTTCATTTGCTTTTGTATCTATGTATAAATCAATTCCAGGGCTCAGCACCTCTCATTTAAAAGAAAGGAAAAAAAAAAACCCAAAGCGATTCAACCACAGATCGAAAAGAGAGTTCAACAAAGTGGCCATGCCCAGAAAATGCTCCAGCAATAGCAGCTTTCACACAGCAACAGATATCAAACATATTTTTGATGGCATTACCTGAATCTCTCATTGTGTCTCATCCATCCCCTTTCTACCTGATATCGAGCCAGGGAAACATTCAGCTGCTTGCAGGCAGGAGGCGACAAGCATGAAGCACAGTTGTGACAGAGCTTTGTTCTGCCTGCAGTGTATTACAGGAAGCCAGGGTTAGACAGCAGCAGCAGCAGCAACCAACAAATTAGGCAATCTGAGTGGCCTTTTCAGCCAGGATATGCCCATATTTGGGAGCCAGAGGGGCACAGGAATGAGGAATATTATCTTGCTTACAAAGATACCTCAATCTTCCTCACCAGCAGCCCCAGGAACAAACAAGCTATGGCTACTACAGATTATGTGGCCAGAATATAGTTGCTTGTCTACATGCATCATATATATATATATAGTTATGGGTCAACTTGCATAATCAGATGTTCTGCAATCATCACCATTCTCTAAGCAACCTAAGCTACGTTTTCCCTTTAAAAAAAAATGCAAAGGGGTGGGGGGTGTTGAGGTTTCTGAAACAAAAAGCCCCGTCCCTCCCAAGAGACAAACACACAATGCTCCCCCTTTTGGGTTGACCCGCAATGCTCAGCCAGCACAGGCTCCCTGTTCTTTTTGCCTTGCCCTTGCAGGGATCACTACAGCCTGTCGAGCAGGATCGGCCAAACGAAAAAGACCTAGACATCTGCCTCTTCTCTTCCTATCTCCTCCTCCAGAAGAAGAAGAAAAAAAAAAAAAGGGGGGGGGGGGCGGAGGGAATTCTGGCTGGAGATAGAAAAGAGAAACAGACAGCTCCTCATCCTCCCCCCACCACCATCCAAGCTGCAGCTGGGTCTTTTACAGGCAGCTTGCTTGCTTAATTTTCCTACACCCCCCCCCCCCCCCAAAAAAAAAAAAAAATAACAGCGAAAGGTTTTTCAAAGGGGGAAAGAGAGATGCTTTAAGCGTCTTCCCTGCCTGCAAAGAGACTAAGTGAAGAGAAAGGTTATCTTTTCACAGCTCCTGGCTGCAACCAAGGCTTACGCAGAAATACAAAGCTTTTTCTCCGCACCAAGTCCCTTCTCCGAGACCCCCGCTCGATAGTAATTCAGACTCCTCCTGCCCACCCTTAGTGTAGAAGACTCCTGCAAGATTTTTTTTTTTTTCCAGCATCCCTTTTATTCAATCGGGCTGCCCTTTGGCATTTTTTTTTCGGGAGGGGGGGGGGCTTCTTCTCCAGTCTATGAAACATTAAAAAAAAACTAAACATGAACTACACAAATGAGGTTGAGTTTCTCTCCCTATTGAAAAAAAATATATATCTAAAAACGAGGAGGAGGATGAGAATGACGACGACCAATTCCCCTACGATGCATATTTTACAAAATCCTCCAGGGCATTCTCTGTATCAGAAGGGAGTCCTTTAAAAACTTAAAAAGACCTTCCAAAACTGCGCGTGCAACAGTTTGACTGCAGAGGCGAAGGGGTTAAACCTGGGGGGGAGGGGGGAGTGTGCAGAAAGAGTTCTCGTCTTAGCATTACAGTATGTATTGTATATCAATATGACACAAACAGACTCGGCGCGTGTGCGCAGACAGACGGCTCCCAGCGTGCGCCTGTCTGTCTGTCTGTGAAAATATTCCATCTCAGGTTAATTTCCCTCGCGCCCCACATAAGAGTGGGTGATACCCCCTCCCCCTCCCTCCCGGCTATCCCGCAACCCCCGAGAGGCGAAACCAGGTCGGGGAGGAGAAGCGGCTTGCGGGTTTTGTTTTGTTTTTCAATTTATTCCTTTAAAGAAAAATAAATAAGCCCCGCACGTTTTGCTTACATGGCTCCGCCCCATCCTCGCAGCCTCGCAGCCTTGCGCTCCTTCCTTGCTCCACCGTCGGCAGCTAATTGAAGACCAAAGCGGTGGCTGGCGGGGGTAGCAGGCGGGGGGAGGAGAATGAGCTCCAAATGTTAAAGGCGAAGACACACGGGGGAGGCGTGGCGGTAAAGCTCCGCCCCTTTGGTGTCCCAGCCCCGCCCCCTTGAGGAAAGGGGCTTTGTATTTTATTTATTTTTGCACCTCTCGAGTGTGCAAAAAATCCCTCTTCTTCTTCTCCTGTCCGAATTCCCCTTTGCGCTCGATGTGTTTGCAAAAAAGGGAGGCCGATGAAACGCGATCGCTGCAAGTCAAATGCCGGCGTTAACCGAGCGAGCCAGGCGGGAATGGTCAAAGCGTCTCGGTAGTGGTCTGTCGGCTTCAAACGACCCACATGGTGGTTTATGGCATATGGTGGTTTAGAGACCGCTTCTTGAGAAACGGGGTTATTCTGGGTTATCCTCTGTGTGCGCGCCCGCCCAGGTAAGGGGTGGGAAGAGGGTGAGGCTGCTCCAAGAAAAACACAAGCTTTTTCATACTAAAAACAACAACAACTCTGTATTTTTCCAAGGAATACATTAGATTCGTTCCGGGGCTAAGAGCGGAGCCCGGGAGATCCAAGGGAAATTAATGTCGCGATTAAATTGGATTCCATCTCCCAAACGCACTAAGCTGGGTTGCTGTTTCTTTTTTCTGCCCCGTTTGACGTGGTGCCTTTTTACTACTCGCCTGTCTGACACATAGAAATCCAACAGGTGATTATTATTAATTTTTATACTGCAGAAGTAAGAGTATAGAGCTGCATTCGGTGCTGGAACAGGAAAAATAAAAACATTTTTTTTTAAAAAATAAAAAAGATACTAGCGGGCATATCTCCTGGGTATTTTTCTCTGGAGTGTTTTTCAATGCTGACTGAGCTGCAGTAAAGTTTATTGTAGTGCTAGCCTTCTTGCTCACCCTTCACGGAGTTCTCTGAAAGTCACATACTTCTGATTTCCAGCTGGTTCTTGGCTTGAACTGATTTCTTGCTGTTTTCCTTTTAATCCCTAATTAGCTGTATTTGCAACAAGGAATGCAACAAGAGCCATTGATCTTCATTATCTCCATTCTAAAAAAGGCTGCTTCCTTTTGAATTTCAGGTAGCTACACACCATCACAGATCTCCTTGTCTCTGCCAGGTCCATTCCAGCAGCCTGGAATTCTTAGTAATCGGATGCATTATTTAATTTTAAACATTATAACTAAGTCCCTGAAAATCTCCTCTGTTATATCTGCCTTAATTAAGCAAAAGCACAATGCTTAATATCCAGAAAATATCTATCCATTATTTAACTGTTTCAAATAACTTTTTAAATTGCTGTTTCAAAATATTAAACTGCACAAGTGTATTAAAATTATGATTGTTAAGCATGCAATCATTTTTGATGCTAGTAGAAGATGCCATGAACATCTGTGTGGGAAATAAGGCTCGCTATCTTCAATGGGACTTATTCTGTATATATACACAGGTTCAGAGGGTGAAAGACCAAGCAGACATAGTAAGAAACATAAAACCACATTGGATTTGTTTACATGAATGAGGGTGAAAAAAGCTGGGATATCTGGAAAGATAATAGTTGCATCAACATACCATATGAAAGAAGCAACAGATATTGACTTATATGGACTGGAAATTAAGAAAAAAGGTTCAGAGTTTGAAACAATTGCATTGGTGCCTTGATACTACCCACGCTTTGTAAATAAATTTGTTAAAGTACATCTATTTCAGAAAATAATATGAGATATGGTTCACTTGACATAATTGGTATTGCTTGCATCAGTCCATACTGATGAGATGCGTGCTTGCAGTGACTTCACCGGGCTTGTTTGAGTCATTTATCATAGTTCACTCAGAACTCATATCTGATTTGTGTACTTGTCTAATCCACGTGATGAATTGCCTCTGAGTTTATAACCCCCTTATTGCTGTATAGCAGAGTTTCCATAAAATTTCATATACAGGCCATAGTATAAAAAAAATAACCTTGGATTATATTTGTCATTTTCGTTCATAAAGATAAGAATGGGCAACTTTTTTAATTCCCAAGATTAACATGGACTTGGGATGGGGTGCTCAGTTGGTACAGAAATTTTGAGTAGTTCGAAGAACCGGCAAATACCACCTCTGACTGGCTCCGCCCCCATCTATTCTCTGCTTCCTGAGTCCCAGCTGATCGGCTGGGTCTTCTTTTGTTGCCCTGCACAGGAGTACAGAACTGGAAAGCAGGTTAGTGGGGTGGGGAGGGAATGGGATTTTGCAGTAACCTTTCCCTGCCACACCCACCAAGCCACACCACGTCCACCAAGCTATGCCCACAGAATCGGTAGTAAAAAATTTTGAATCCCACCACTGCCCCAGAGGTTAGAATGGCCTCCTCTATAATACTCTTCCGGAAGGCACTGAAGACCTGGTTCTGCCAGCAGGCCTGGGGAGTCCTGAGCAGGATGGAGCCCATCAAATGGCTCATGTCATCCGCTGTTGTCAGGACAGGTGGGTGGAAGTTGGGGGTGATTTTTTTTATTTATTTTTTCCCAGATTTTGTTCTTTTGTACTTTATTAATTTATTTGATTCTTTTTGTTAGTTTTCATTGTTTTTTTATTTTAAATATGGTTTTACATATTTTAAGCCACCTCAAGTCGTCATAGGCAAATAGGCGGCAATATAAATTCAATAAATAAATAAATATACTTTTACAGCCTTTCATGTATCTACATAGACAACCATCAGGGATCACAATGTAAACTACTGATTAAGTTATTTCAGAGAGTATTCTTCCTTCAACTTCACAAGTCTTATTACTATATCACTCTTCTCCCTGGATGTGTACTATGATTACCTTACCACTAATACTAACTTTGAAGACAGGTAGTCCTTGAGTTACGAACTACAATTGTGCCCAAAATTTATGTTGCTAAGTAAAACGTTTGTTAAGTGAATTTGCCCCATTTTACGACTTTCCTTGTCACAGTTCTTAAGTCCTGTGAATGAATCATTGTACTCGGTTGTTAACTGAATCTGGATCCTTATTGACTTTGCTTGGCAAAAGGTCGCAAAAGGTGATCACATGACCCCAGGACACTGCAACCCTCCTAAATATCACTTGCCAAGCATCTGAATTTTGATCATGTGACCATGTGGATGCTGCAATGGTCGTAAGTGTAAAAACAGTCATAAGTCACTTTTTCAATGCTGTTGTAACTTTGGTCACTAAATGGACTGTTGTAAATCGAGGACTACCTGTGTTAGAACTATTGCAAGCAAGCCTAGTGTCAAGCTGCTTTTCCTTGGTAGATATCCCTTAATTAAAAAAAGTTGAAGAATTAATTTAAAGCAATGTTTCTCACTTTAAGACATATGAATTTCAACTCCCAGAATTCCCCAGCCAGCAATGTTGGAAATTGAGGTCCACGCATCTTAAAGCTGATGAGGCTGAGAAACACTAATCTAAAGCTTGGGTGTTTCTTTAGGGCAGGGGTGTCGTCGTGTGATGTATTGGGACTTTTTTCCCCTTCACTAAACTGGGCGTGGGTGTGGCCATCTTGTGATTCATCCGGCCCGCGGGCTGCAAGTTTGATAGCCCTGCTTTAGGGATTCAGAAACCCAGAGTCTGATCTCAACAATAGTCCCCAATCTGGTATACTCTCCAAATATGATGAACTACAGCTAACCGGATGTATTACGCTTTGGTTTACAGATGCTAAAGTATGTTACATCTGGAAAGTATTGAATTGTACTGGATTGTACTGAAAGTACAGTAGGTTTATAAACTAAGAAATGTAGATGGTAAATGCCTTCCTGAATTGCTTTCTTCTCAAGCAAGAATGGGAGGCAATCAGAAACCAAATTTATATTTGTTTTCACATTTCGTTCAGAAGTGCTGCAGATAAATATTAGACAAGTCATTTGGGCAGTATTATTATTTTAGGAAGCTAAGGAAAAGTTTTTGATACAATATTTGATTAACACTTACCCCTTCTCCCCCAAATTCAGAAATTTTCACTTAAAGTCATTCCTCTGACTGGTACCAGAGAGCAGATATTACTGAAAATACCATATTTGTCTTTGGGAATAGTGCAAAATTCCTTCTGAGGTTACTGGATCTGAGATGAGTCGTTTAGATACTGTAATTGAAGTCCTCCATTGATGTTATAGGCAAATAGTGATAAACAAGTATTTGTGAATCAACTTCACGTTATAGTAACATTAACTATACACCTATACATAATATTTTTACAATGGGTGATATTTTTCATCTATTTGATGCTATTTTCTGAAAAGAGGGAGCTAATGCTGTTTTGTAAAATTTATCCATTAATTATTAACAGTTCAAGAAAAGACCCTCTGATACATTATTTTGTATGACCCCTTCTTCTTAAATAAAATAAACTATACTGATGTTAGGGTTGTATAGGAAATAAATATTTTGCTTTTCATAATCAAATTTGAATTGCTAACACAGGGGTTCTCCATTTTTTCTGCACTATTATTTTTTAAGGTATTAATACATTATATTGTTTTGATACAGTGGTGTTTATACAGTATTAATTGAGGATTATTAGCAATTTAATCTTTAGATAACTTAGACTATTGAGGATAAAAAGAGTTATTATAACTATGTTAATTACAGTTTTGTATGTCAGGATCGTATTTTTTAAAATCCAGAATTGAATACAACATCTTTTGCATCAAAGTATGTATTGTGCAATAAAGGTTTTGGTCTTCAGTCAATTAGTTAATGTTAAGGTATCCATTGTATTGTTAATGTTTTATGTACATGTTGATAATGGGAAAAAATAAAAAAGCAAATTTAACAAAATACCAAAAATAAAGAAAGGAAAAAGATTATTAGGTTCTAATTTCTCTCTTTTTGTGTATCTGCTTATTTACATTGTTTATAACTTTTGGGCTCCCTTAGAAACCTATCATTATATTTGCCATGATTATAAATGATTACATTTGATTATATGATTATAAATACGATTATAAATTATTATATTTCATTATATCATTATTATAACTGATTACATTTGATATTCATGATTATAAATGATTATACTGGTATTTGCCATGCTGGATGATGTATTGTCTATATGGAAAGGACATTCTTACTTAAATTTAGTTAAACTTCTATATATACTGTTATATATATAACTTCTATATATACTATATATACTGTGTATACTGTTGAGAAAAGGATCAGTGGAGCTGGGTTTATATTTTTAATAATATTTTTGAAAATACTTGATCAAATGATTAATGGAGCCAGAATTATTTTTATACTTGATGTAAGAAAAGTATCAGAAAGATTGACTATATTTGTAGAGGTACATATTAGGAAAAAAATAATTGAACTGTATGTTTACCTATATTTTATAGAAGTGCTAATTTCTTAAATTTTTTACAGAACTTAAGAAAAAGTTTATCAGTCCTAACAATTTGTCATCACACTTCATAACTCAATATGTCTCTCATGAACATGAACTCCAGTAATTACTTCATTTTTAACTGCTATATGTTGGAACGAGGGAGTAACAATCCAGAAGTAATGGGCAACAACCTTTTCCTTATAGTAATGATCTTTGGAATAGACACACACATAAAGATAGTGGCTTTTCTTTTAAAAGATAACAGTTTCTAAAGTTGTATCAGTTGCACTGATCAGATATGATTGCATGCCATAAAATCTGCTGAAGAAATCAACATGTATTATAGACTGACTGGCATCGTCAGCAAAATGCTGTGATCTATTTTTACTTTCCCCTGTTGAGAAGCAATTCAAGCTCAAGTTGGACGATAACCTGTGGAAAAGAGAAGTGTCATTCCCCTGGTGGAGACTGACTCTGAGGGAGAGGAGGAACAGCCGACAAGGAGTAGAAGTGTAGTTCCGGAGGTTGTAGAGGAGGCTGGGGAAGGGCAGAGGCCAGCTGGGCAGTCAGAGGAGCACCCAGGCCCACCCCCTCTCCATCCTAAGGCACACAGAGAGGAGAGAATAAGGGAGAGACATTATCTACTGGAGAGGAGAGGCCCTTGATCCTCTTCATGGGCTGCAGCTGTGACAACTGGGTAAGAGGATGGACATGCATACAGGCGAGTGCTGGAAACAAAGCATGGAAATATCTCTAGTTTATTGTTCCTCTCTGAGTTTGGTGTTCTTCCCAGTGTGTGTTCTGATATCTGTGGACATCTTCAAGCCTTTATCTTGCCTGGTTTGTGTTGTTTTTTACTCTTTATAATTTAAACGGCATTTCCTCCCTCTTGCAACTGCTTGTGTGGGAGTTCTTTTTGTCTCCAATCAAGGATATTTGGAGCTTGGAAGCAAAGTGAAAGAATAAAAGAGGCTTCACCTGTTTTTTGTGACTGTGTTTATTTTGTATCCCACCCTGGGTCATCACAAGAAGTATTTTCTCTCCCAGGTTTCCCACAGGTTGAGAAATAATTTGAGCTTTTTAGTTAGAGGTCCCCTTCTTAATAGATACCAATGGCTGTATGTCTGATTTCTTATTTTATGTATAATAGCCCCCCATAACTTATTGGCTGACAGTGGATCCGCAAACAGCTACACGACCATTTGTTTAGTGACCATTCAAAGTTTCAGTAGCACTAAGAAAAGTGATTTATGACCCATTTTTCACATTTACGGCCATTGCAGCCTCCCCATGGTCATTGGATGCTTAGCAATTGGTTCATATTTATGAGGGTTGCAGTGTCCTGGCCTCACGTGATCACCTTTTGCGATCTTCTGACAAGCAAAGTCAATGGGGAAACCAGATTTGTTTTGTAGCCGTGTTATTAACAATGGCACTGATTCACTTAACAAATGTGGCAAGAAAGGTCATAAAATGGAGCAAAAGTCACGTAATAACTGTCTCACTTAACAACTGTCTTACTTAGCAATAGAAATTTGGGGATCAATTGTCCTAAACCGAGGATTATCAGTAACGTAAACCTTCCACCAAGGAGAATGTTTATGCTCCTGTGATGCTTCCAACCCAAATAAAGTACCAGGCAGCCTGATATTGCATGGCATGACACAAAAATCCTTCTGTCAACTCATAAAACATTCCTATGCTTGTTTTAGTAGTTGCCATTAAAAAGAAAGGGGGGGGGGAGAAGGAAATCTGGAAGAGCAGTTGAAAGCAAAAGTACATTCCAACTCTTATCTTTAAAAGATTTTACTAAGATACCAGAGTTTTTGCCCACATATATATTTAATTGGAGAACGTGAATGATGACACCCAGCCTGTGAATGTGCTCAATTGAAGAATCTGGTTTATGAGACAGCCAGGGGGGAGGGAGGAAACAGAATCACAGGTGACTGTAAATTACCTGTGCCAGAGTTGTCTTCATACAGGGCAGAACCAGTATGTCAACTCTAATGAATCTTTTGAAGTTTTTTGAAGTTTGGCTCGAGAATCATGATTTAATTAGAGCGATTGCTGGAATCTTGACACCTTCATTGTGTCCAGGTTTGTGTCTCAGGACAAGAAAAGTAAAATGGAGGTCTCTGGATGGTTGCTGCCACCATCATGCAATTGCCACATGCATTTCTACCCTTAGTTGCTGCTTGTATAGCATCTATCCGGGCCAGTTGCTTAGAAGTTGAAGGTGAGTTAATTAAAGGATTTTTCTCTTACAAATTAATATTGCTCAGGTGGAGAAGCAAATGGACTTTCCCTTCACGATCAAGTAGCCTATCAGCCAAGGCCAGCCAATTTTTTTTGGCAGTGACCATTTACTGTATACAGAAAGCATTTTCCCCTTTCCAGTAGTAAAATCCAGTTATATAATGACCAGTTAGCTGCCCTTTCAAACTACAAATAAAAAGGCTTGTATTAAAAACCAGCTGCCTGCAGAAGCTCATTCATTCTGTCAAGCAGCAAAAAATGCTTGGATAGATCACCTTCCTTGCAGATGATTCAAGCAGCTCCTTTCCCTCAGGAATATTATTTCAAGCTTTTGCAAATTCCACAAGGGTGAAGCAAAAACACATACTTAACTCTGTGTTAAGCAAAGTTAAGAGACCATATTTGGGGATCGTAGCCGTGCTTAGCACAACGGCAAGAATTTGCTAAGCTTTAATGAGGGAAAATATGAGTCCCAAGAAACATTCACAACAGTAAGAAAGCAAGAGAAATCTCAGCCCACCACTTGTATTAAGAGCCATCTCAGAGCTGGCCAATATACATTATTTCCACACACCGTATTTTAGCATTTTAACTAACTGCCTGGGTAAAGATCTCGGGCAGCTTCCAAAGTTTTAAAAGGCTAGGCACCACATCCCAGCTTGACAGGGAGAATAAACATTTTAAGATAGTGAGGAAACATGCTAAGAATGTTCCTCCAGGCCATTTCCTTGACTTGTTTATGCTGCATATTCAAGGCTCTGAGCAGTATGGGATGACAATGTGTTGTGCTATACTATACGATACAGTCCTATATGTGAGAAATCCAGAACTAGAAGGGAAGCAGGAGTTTAAAGGCATTTCAGTTGCTTTTCCTCCAAACTGATCACCAAGAGGTGGTGCATGAGGGACAAGAATGTAGCAATAAACAACATCCTTCACACCACCACTCGACAACAATAAGTCATGCAATTCCCCAAGCTACTATTAGTTCCAGGGAAGGTGGAGGAAGCTTCTGTCGGTACTTACAGAATTTCCCTTTCTAGGAATCTCAGGGAACATTTCTAATTAGCAGGGGAGAAAACAATAAGACCATTTCTAATTTGATGCTCTCTCTGCAAAGTTAATAAAAAGAGAAGACAAAAACAACAGATAAGCCATTAGATAACCAGTTTTGGTAAAAGAGGACTAGGTAGCCATTTTGCCTGCAAAAAAAAACAGAAAGGGAAAAACGGAATTTTGCAGAAGACTGGGATAATCCTTCTTAATACAAGCAGATTATAAACCTAAAGGAAAATGGAGAATCGTCTTTAGATTTCTTGCTCCTGTTGTTTTGACTCCTGGCACAGTCTTCTCCTCCCTTTTTATTAGTTTATTTTTTATGTTCCAAAAACAGCTGCCCTTGCAAGTTGCTGCTTGCTAGAGACCAATAATTCTTGGGTCTGTTCAGCCATACCAATCACCACAAAGATTGCTGAGAGTAAGTCACTTCCTGCTTTCCTTTGGTTATAGAGATAAATTCACAGTTGAGGGATCTCTTTGGCAGGGGTGGGTTCAGGCTGGTTCAGGCAAACTGGATGTTAAATTTACATCTGGTTCACTGAATCGGTAGTTGAACCAACCGGCTGGCCCCACCCATCCCATCCCACCCCTCCCAGGAGTCTCCATGTGGCCTATTTTGGATGCACGTAAGTACAGAATCTGCGTGGAGGCGTTCTGAGGGCAAAAAATGGCCTTCCGGAAGTTCCAGAAGTCTGGAAACAAGGCCTGTTTCTGGCTTCCAGAGGGCCTCCAGAGCCCGGGGGAGGCCGTTTTTACCCTCCCAGAGGCCCAAGGGAAGCCTCTGGTCTCTGGGGAAGGTGAAAAACAGGTCTCCCGGAAGTTCAGGAAGTCCAGAAATGGGCCTGTTTCCGGCTTTCGGACGAAGGCTGTTTTCACCCTCCCAGAGGCCCAAGGAAAGCCTCTGATGAAAAACAGCCCTTGTGGAAGTTCCAGAAGTCTGGAAATGGGCCTGTTTCCAGCTTTCGGAGGCTTCCAGAGCCAGGGGAAGGCTGTTTTCACCCTCCCAGATGTCTGAGGGAAGCATCTGGTGAAAAACGGCCCTCCCGGAAGTTTCAGTAGGCCATGCCACCACCCACCCAGCAACTGGGCAGAGAACCAGTTGTTGGGATTTTTGAATCCCATCCCTGCTCTTTGGGTTTCAAGTGATCATTCTGTCACTGAAGCTTTAGCTCAGTGTTTCTCAAAGTTGACATCTAAGATATGTAGACTCCAACTCCCAGAATTCCCTAGCAGATAGTATACTGTCTGAGGGATTCTGGGAATTGGAGTCAACACATCTTAAAATTGCCAAGTTTGAGAAACATTGTTTTAGCTATACTGTAGAAGGTTGCCTATGCTCTTGAAGGTAAACTGACAGTCAAGTATCCCAATTAAAGCTTGTTCAAACTCTTTATGCTTAAAAAAAAAATTAACCTAACTTCTGCTTCTTGGTTTGGATCAGTATTGTGTTTCTGATCTGACTGATACAAAAAAAATAAGCACACTGCCAAAAATAAACTTCCATCTGTCCATCCTATTGCCCCAAGTAGGCAGCCAATAATAGTCATGGTAGATTCAGATGCAATCTGCTCACCGTATTTCCTGCAGTCTCTGATTTGCTTTGTTGACAAAAGGGAATACAAAAATGTTTTTCCTAGCTTTCTTTGATGAAGAGCAATCAGATAGCCATAATCCCCTCATGTTTCCAAACCACGAACAATAATCCACAAACAGACCCACTGTTTCTTTTGTTTTCCAATTTTCTTGTCTGTTATGCCAGATAATAAATAACCTATGTGTGAAGAGATTCAACAATTCTCTGCAAAACAGACTGATGCTTAGCCTTTTCTAGTCCCATAATCTCAGGATGCATTGCATAAATTTGTTTACTACTTTATTTTAAATCCATGTGTTTCTACTGTTTCTTAATTGGAAGCCACAGAAAAAAATAAGTATCCGTAAAATAAAAAGCATCATCAGTTATTAAAATAGAAATCTAGCAAAATTAAGAAAAATATTGAACAACCAAAGGCTACTTCCTTTGAGGGTTATGCTAATTTCTGGAGCAATAATGTTCCATTTCTATTAGCAATAATAGAAATAATATGGGATGCATCAGCCCTGTCCACCAAATTGTGTCTTTAATGGTATGGAATAGAGGAAAGCTCACCTGGTGTCCTATTTCAGTCTCTGTTGTGCTGCCATTATGTACATAAAAGGGTTAAAAGTGGAGTAACAAAAGGCCACACTATCTATGCTATTGTTTCCAGTGGCCCTGAAACTTGCCTTCTGATAGAAGATAGCTATACAGATAAGATAATGTAAATTCTTGTCTGTTTCTTATGGCTGGTTTTTGTCTCATTTTTGCTAGTTAACTGTTTTTGATGTTTGCTGATATTTAATACATAAACTCTTTTTTTTTTCTTTTTTTGCTACTTGATTTCAGTGGTGTTAGTGCTCGTTCTGATCTGTTTGAAAGTATATTAGGTACAAACTCAACTGGAAATTACTCACAATAATTTTCCAGCAAATAAGAATGCAGGCTTTTCCCCTATTTATACTATCAACCATGCTTGAACAAACAAATTGCCTTTACATTTAAATTAATGGTAAAAAAGAGAGAAAGAAATAGGAGCATTATAAAAAAAATTGTAATCCTCTGGAAGCCGCTATGAAGCTTGGGTCTATAACTAAGAAGACCTTCCTAGAGTAATTGATTCTAATTGTTCTTTTATCTAGGTCACCTATAATCAGAAAATTTGGTTGTATCTGCCTTTTTTCCAAATTGCTCATAGTGTATGTATGGGATTTTAAACAGAATTGGATAATTTACAGTGCACTCAGTATGCACATCTCTGAGCTTCATCCACAGGTTGTTTCTTCCTGGTGAACCCTTCAGAGGTTGTGGTTTTTTTGTGTGGTGGTGGTGAGGGTTTTTTTTTAGGTATTTGATTTATGTTACTATTTGTTCAGATTTCAATAGACTGCAACTCCAGGATTAGCAGGGTTTGGTTAGACACAACTAACACAGTATCAAGTTTGTTTTAAAGGTACTAATTTTTATTCTGTCTTCATTATTGTGTACAGTGCTAAATGATAGGATAAAGTGAAAGGACATTTTTTTTGTATGAATAGTAGTCATCTATCTATAAAGCCATCAGAAGAAAAAAATATATTTCCCTTCTTTTATGTTGTTCAAGTACCAAGACCAGGGCTGTCAAACTCCTGGCCCATGGGCCGGATGCATCACACGCTGGCAATGTCCATGCCCGGTTAGCGAAAAGGGGGGGAAGTCCCAATACGTCACGTGATGCTGCCATGACAATGTGAGTTTAACACTCCTGACTTAGACCAATGAAAAAATATGACTTTTTTTCATTAAAAGAAAAACCCTTCCTTTCAACCATCTACAGTAGTGACCACAATTGTGGAAATCTTTTGGGAAAAGTGTATTTTTGAGATTTGACAGCTAATAACACCACTTTTTTTGGAGTAGTATCATAAAATTATATATCAATGGAAAGATAATTTAATCAAGAATGTAATGCAACAAAGTTTGTTCAATTATATGTATTCTATGAAAAGTTATAGCTAAATAGCCAGAAAAAGTAAGCACAACTTGCTTAGGTTGATATCAAATAGCTTTCCTTCATCTGATTGTAGCCAATGAGCATGAGTGTTTAGAGAGCCAATTAGGTGTCATCTTATTTTGGCAATGAGCCAATCATATCACAGTAGGATTTAGTTATTGATGTCATGTATTGAAACTGAGAGGAGGACATTTGTCAGTGTGTTATGTGATTGCAGGATGTGGCGGCCAAGTGAGCCTGGCCCAACTTGCCGGGTCTTTCCACCCCCGATATCGAGGGCTGCTTGTGCCGGATCCCATTGATGGCAAGCTTCTGGAACCTTTTTTGGTTCCTTTGGAGGCGCGGCTGGCCGGGCGATATAAGACTGAGCCGATTAGATACTTGTCAGTGGACTTGTGGGCCCTGGGAAATGTCCCCCTTTCCTTGAAGTGGCCCTTCGGATTGTCAATGGCCTACCTTAAGGACGGATCCTGGGATCCTGAGAGGTGGCATGGCCAGAAGGAGTCTTTTAGGGATAGAACAATTGTTCTCATTTTTATTTAAATTTTTATTGGGGTTAGGGAGGGTGACCAGGTTGGGTTTGGGGGACAACTCGCCTGAGACGGGGGTCAGACCGGGGATCGAGCACGGCCGGGAGGTTTTGGGGTCGGGGATGGTCAGATCGAGGATGGGGGGCTATTTCCGGGAGGGAGAGACGAAGTCTATTGTCACGGTGAGCGGGAGAGGCAGATATGGCGTTATAGGGGGCCATAGCATGTTTTGGGGGCATGCCCCCGCTATTTGTATACAGTGGCTCGCTCCAACCCCCATGGCATTTCCCATTCCCTGGGCTGTCTGAATCATCGGGCCTTGGGCCTTCGGCTGATGTTGTGTAATGCCAGGTCCGTAGTAAATAAAGCCCCCTCATTTATGATCTGATTTGGGAAGGGGGAGCGGACCTGGCGGGTATTACCAAAACCTGGTTGGGCCAGAAGGGGGGTATTCCCCTGGTGGAGATGTGGCCACCCAGGTTTTGGGTTTTCCATCGGCCGAGAGCTCAGGGCAGGAGTGGGGGGGTTGTGGTGATTATTAAGGAAGATCTTTGTCCTAGGGAATCCACTATTTCTCAGACGACCGAATGTGTATCCCTCTTTGTGAAGTGTGGTTCCAGGGTTCAGGTGGCCTGTTGATACCTGGCTCCCTGCTACATGACATTGGCCCTGCCTGAGCTCCTTGAGGTTATAGCCATCTTGGCGGTTGAGACCCCAGGCTTATGGTCATGAGGGATTTCAACCTACTTCTGCCGGTGAGACCTCGGGGATTGCTCAGGAGTTCATGGCTTCCATGACAGCCTTGGGCCTGACCCAATTAATTTGGGACCCCACACACACTGGGGGTCACACCTTGGATTTGGTTTTTGTCTCTGGCCAGTGGCAGGATGATCTAGGTATGGGGGGGTGTTGTTATAGAGTTCCTGTCATGGTCTGATCATTTGCTCCTTAGCCTGGACTTCCGTTCCACACCCCCTCGTCACGGGGAGGTGGGGCCGATAAAATGGTTCCGCCCCAGATGCCTGATGGACCTGGATAGGTTCCTGATGGAGCTTGGGCCTTTTCCTGAGACTCACACACACGATTCGGTTGGGGACTTGGAACAGGGTGGCGGCCGAGGCCCTTGACCAGGTTGTGCCCTTGCGGCCTCTGACCCGGTGCTGATCCCAACCAGCTCCTCGGTTTTCTGAGGAGCTGAGGGAGATGAAGCGCTGGAAAAGACACCTAGAGAGTGGTTGGAGGACCAGCCGCTCCGGATCTGACCGAACACTATTGCGGTCCCATATTAGGACCTATTTAGTGGGGATAAGGGCAGCAAAGCGGTCTTACTTTTCCGCCCTTATTGCGACCACAGAAAATCACACAGCTGCCCATTTTAGCATGACCCGCTCCCTTTTGGATGCGGGAGTGTGGGAGGATCCCCTTCAAGGATGGGCCGAGGATTTTTCCAGATATCTGCAGGACAAAATCGCTCAGATCCGGGACAGGTTGGTCTCTGATTGGGCAACTCTGGGCGGGAGGACTGGGGCAGATTTCGGGGAGGTCATTTGGGGCGAGTTCGATCCTGTGACCATAGAGGACGTGGACAGGATGCTGGGTGGGCTTAATGCCACCACATGTTTACTGGATCCGTGTCTCTCCTGGTTGGTTTTGGCCACCTGGGAGGTGACATGAGGTTGGTTCCAGGATATTATTAATGCTTCCTTGAGTGAGGGGTTTTTGCCTGCCTCCTTGAAAGAGGTGGTGGTGAGGCCCCTCCTCAAGGAACCGTCCCTGGACCCAACATTATTATCTAATTATTGTCTGGTCTCCAACCTTCGCTTTGTGGCGAAGGCTGTTGAGAGTGTGATGGCACAACAGCTCCCTCAGCACCTGGATGAAGCTGTCTATTTAGATCCGCTCCAATCAGGTTTCACATTGGTGGATGATCTCTGGAGGGCCCGTGACAGGGGTTGTTCCTCTGTCTTAGTCCTGCTAGATCTCTCAGCGGCTTTTGATACTGTCAACCACAGTATCCTATTGCAGTGGTTGAGGGGGTTGGAGTGGGAGGCACCGTGTTACGATGGTTCTTCTTCCTCTCCGACCGCTTGCAATTTGTGTTGGTGGAGGGGTAGAGGTCGACCCCAAGGCCCTTGATTTGTGGAGTACCTCAGGGGTCCGTGCTCTCTCCCTTGCTGTTCAACATTTATGTGAAGCCACTGGGTAAGATCATCTGTGGTTTTGGGGTAGAGTTCCACCAGTATGCTGATGACACTCAGTTATACATTTCTATCCCAGGCCACCCTGATGAAGCCATTGAAGTGATGACCCGGTGCCTGGAAGCTGTGTGGAGCTGGATGGGTCTTAACAGACTTCGACACAACCCGACCAAGACCGAATGGCTGTGGTTTCCTGCGCTCATTCCATCACTGGCTGTGGGGGGAGAATTTTTGACCCCCAAGGAGAGGGTGCGCAATCTTGGTGTCCTCCTGGATGTACGGCTGTTGTTAGAAGATCATATAATGGCCGTCTCCGGGGGGCTTTTTGTCAGGTCCATCGGATCTACCAGTTGCGGCACTTTCTGGATCGGGATGCACTTCGCACAGTCACTTCTGCCCTCATCATCTCCTATTGCAATGCTCTCTACATTGAAGAGCATCCGGAGGCTCCAGCTGGTAGAATTCGGCTGTGGGGGTGATTCTGGGGGGTTCTCGGAGCTCCCGCATTACACCGCTCCTGCGCGAGCTGCATTGGCTTCCGGTGGCCTTCCGGGTGCAATTCAAGGTTTTGATGATCTTTAAAGCACTCCATGACTTGGGACCCAGGTACTTACGGGACCGCCTGCTGCCACCATCAACCTCCTGCCGACCAGTGCGCTCTCACAGGGTGGACCTCCTTGGGGTGCCGTCAGCTGGGCGATGCCGGTTGGTGACCCCGAGGGTGTGGGCCTTCTCTGCAGAAGCACCCTCCCTTTGGAATGAGTTACCTCCGGAGATGTGGACTATCCCTGACCTGCAAACCTTCCGGTGCGCATTGAAGACCCATCTTTTCCAGCAAGCCGGTTTGACCTAGTATGATTGGAATGGTTTTAACTTTTGTAATTTTTTACCTTGTTTTAGTGTTTTATTACAGTTTTAATTTTCCAGCCATTAATATAATTCATTTTAATCTATTTTTAATTTTCTATTTGTAATTGTATCATTTTTAGCTCAGCTGTGCACCTCCCTGACTCCCAATTTGGGAGAGGGGGCGGTATATAAACTAAATAAATAAATAAAAATAAAAAAAGTTGAGTGCAAGGACTGTTTGGTGCAGACTGCAGGAATTTTGCCTAAAATCTAGAATTCCATGAAAAAAGGCACTTTTATCTCTCAAACAAAGGTGGAAAAGACTAAATTGGGCTAAAACCCATGTTACCTGGACAGAGGAACAAGGGACAGTATTTGGAGTGATGAGACCAAGATCTCCCTGTTTGTAGTGATGGCATAAAATACATAAGGAGACACTTTACCCAAAAGGTTTCCACAATTTTGGCCACTACTGTATAATAATAGAAAGGTGGGTGGACGGGTAGGTAGACAAATTAAAATCCAGTAATGTAATTATGTACTGGAAAGCATGAGAGAATCAATGGCTTAATTTTGGCTTTTGTTAGAAGCTGCTACAGGGCATTGGCATTCCCATTCTGTGAAGCAGTACTTAATTTCATATTTTAAAGCAGCACTGTCTCATTTATGAAACACACACAGCAGTTATGCATATGGCTTTATTATTTTCAGCACCGAGATTGCAAAGAGTTACATCGTCAAGCTCACATTGCTAAAGCAAATAAGACTTTTAATTCTTATATGTTACGTTCAATGACCGCAAGTGCAGGCTACAGCTAATTGTAAACCAATTGATCAGTTGCAGACATTAAAAGTCATAGAAATATAAATAGGTAAAAATTCATTGCATGACTTCACTTTGTAATCAAAGCCCCTTTTAAAATTAGCCTAAGTCTTAAATGTGTGTATGGGGGGGTTGCAGACTATACTGTATATCAGGGGTGGGATTCTACCAGTTCGCACCTATTCACTAGAACCGAATTGTTAACATTCTAAGCAGTTCGGAGAACTGGTTGTTAGAAGAAATTACTAGCCTAATCCTGTAAGGAGGGCAGGAAGGAAACATTCTGGTGTTGCTTACAAAAACTGCCTCTCCGTTAATCCTTATTACATTCTTGGCAGGACTAGACTTTCTATCTCTGGAACTTCTCTGGAGTTTTTTTCCCCTCCTTTGCTGGTACTTTGCTTGTGTGGAGTGATCATTCAAAGTTACAATGGCACTGAAAAAAGTGACTTATGACCATTTTTCACACTTACGACTGTTGCAGCATCCCCACAGTCATGAGAGGACAGGCGAGGAGATGTGTGCCTCAATGTGAGTGATATTGAGTTGGCCACTCCCAGCCAGTCACATGACCACCAAGCCATGTCCACCCAGTCACATGACCACCAAGCCACGCCCACCACCTAAGCCACGCCCACAGAATCTATTGTTAAGAATTTGAGTCCCATCCCTGCTGTAAGGGATGGTAAGATCAGTACAGGTGGTCCTCAAGTTATACAAGTTACAACGCCCCTTATGACCATTTGCACACTTACAATCTTTGTAGCATCTCCATAGTCACATGATCAACATTCATACTCTTGGCAACTGTCTCACAGTTGTGACGGTTGTAGTGCCCCAGGGTCCTGTGATCCCCTTTTGCGATCTGATAAAGTCAATGGGGAAGCCAGATTCACTTATCAAACTGTGTTACTAAGTGAACAACTGCAGTGACTCACTTAACCATGGTGGCAAGAAAGGTTGTAAAATGAAGCAAAACTCACTTAACTGTCTCACTTAGCAACAGAAATTTGGGACTCAATTGTGGTCATAAATCGAGAACAACCTGTTTGTATCATTATGGGAAAACCTCAGATGTATTAATACCTTCAATAGGTGAGAACATGTTTCAGTCATATTAACTTTGGTAGAGTTAGTTCTACATTTTCATACTGTTCTGTTTTTCGTTATTCCATCTCTCAGCATACCAAGCCCTAAAAATAGCTTCCAGGATTCCTCTTCTACAAGGTTCAGGCATGCTGGAGAATTATTAGAAAAAGCTAGGAAGGGAGATCAGCAGGGGTGGCATTCAGCCGGTTCGGAGGTTCGGGCAAACCATTTGTTACAATTTTGCACAGTTCAGAGAATCAGCAAATCTGGCACTACCAGTCCTTGTACTTACGACTGTTGCAGCCTCCCTACCATGATGTGAACGACAATTAGACGCTTCATAACCAGCAGGAATTTACAATTACCACAGCGCCCTACATTCACATGATTTTTATTTGCGTGCTTCAGAAGCAGTTTCGAAGACGTAGAGTCAAAGGAGAAGCTGGCAGTAAAATCACAAGTCATAGTCACATAACGTCTCACTTAATGACCTGCAATCGCTTGCTGAATAATTGGACCAGAAATGAGGTCTTAAAGCTGGCTGTGGTCACATGGTGTTTCACTTAGTGATGGAGTCAATGGCCTCAATTGTCAACCAGCAAGGAGTTGCTGGTCCCTTCTAAATTGAGGACATCTTGCATTGTACTTTAACGAACAAGTAAAAAAAACATCATTACAAAGGAAGATATAACACTTTTTCTTACCCTTTTCACTATTTTTCATCCTAACTTGAACTGCTATCTGTTTATGATCAAATTAAATTGATTTTTTGGGGGTAAAATCTTGCTTCTTCTGAAAAAGCTTATAAGCATCTAGCTAAGAGATTTAGGCTTCCTCTTTTGAGTTCTACCTCAAATCTCAGAATACATAATTATTTCTTAAATGATCCATTTTTCTGTCTCCTTGTCCCTTACATGCATTACATGATTTCAGGTTGAATTCATTGGTTGCTACAAAAGTGACCAACTGGAAGTCCCAGAGCTGTGCCTGACCATCCTCCAACAAATAAAGAAATAATCAACACCACATATTTTGAACTAGGAAACATACAAGCCTTCTATCCTGAGTCACAAAATATGCATATAGAGTTTCCCAACCTTGGTAACTTTAAGATGTGTGGACTTCATTTCCTAGAATTCCTCAGTCAGTTAACCTCCCCTGTCCCCCAAAAAAATCCCCAAAACCCAAATGCTCCCTCAACTTCGTATCAGTCTCCTGTGACATTTCCTATCACCACTGTTACAACTCTAGGCTATATAAAATAGCTCACAGCTTGGAGAAAAGATATCTTCAGATCAGACATGCTTCTGAAGATAAGACCAAAAACAGGATAGGCTGTGTATTCAGTAGAATAAGTCAGGCTCTTTTCTATGGAATGGAGGGAGCTAGATTGCTTCTTTTGCTCAACCAATACAAAATTAAAAAGGAGATAAGCCAGGGGTGGGATTCAAATTTTTTAACAACTGGTTCTGTGGGTGTGGCTTAGTTGGTGAGGTGGCTTGGTGGTCATTTGGAGCACCGCCGCTGCGTTTGGAACTGCTGCTTCCACATTTGGAGCACCACGAGTGCTTCCACGTTTGGAGTGCTGCTGCCATTTGTAGCACTGCCGCCGCTCCAAACACGCTCCAAACGTGGCGGCGGTGCTCCAAATGGCAGCGGTGCTCCAAACGCAGCAGCAGTGCTCCAAACATGGAAGCATCAGCTCCAAGTGCGGTGGCAGTGCTACAAACGCTGAAGCGACAGCTCCAAACATGGCGGCGGTGCTCCAAACAGCGGCACTCCAAACGCGCTCCAAACAGCGGCAGTGCTCCTAATACGGAAGCAACAACTCCAAATGCAATGGCGGCATGGGCAGAAGGGAAAGCAACAGTGGCAGGTGCCGAAGGTCTCGGGTCTGCAGCAAAGGTGCTTGGCGGGTGTAGGGAGCTCTTTGCACTCCGCCAAGATCACCTGTTAGGAGCGGCTGGTGGCGAGGCATGGCTGCCTGAGGGCACTCCTAATGGCAAGTCCCCCCCGCCCTTCCCTCCGTTTCGCATGTTTTAAAATAGGCCTAAATTTTGGGGGAGGCACTTAATTTCATTTTATGCCTATAAATCATGCTGGGTCTTCTATTGGGGGGAGCGTATTGTTGGAGAAACACAGCAGATTCCTGAAACCTTATATTTCAGATCTGAAGAACTGAGGAAATATAACTAGTACCTACACGATGACAAAAAGAAAAGATGTAGTTCAGGCAATCTTCAACTTACAATCATTTATTTAGTGATTGTTTGAAGTTTACAATGGTACTGGAAAAAAAATGACTTATGTCACTGCGTTTGTTTTTGTTTGTCTGAGGAGCTTGCCATAGAAGTTTACAAAATAAGCTGGACTGGTTATCAAATCTCCATAGTAACAAGATATGAGTGTCTTGTGAAATTCTGTTTTACTGCGCATGTGTGCAGGGGAGGAGTTTTTACTTCCACTTCATCTTTTTTTATAATTTTCTTTAGCTTGCTTAGTAGAATGGTACTGCTGTTTCTTTGTTTCTTAGTTATTTTGTAAATAAAATATGCTGGCAACAGTAAAACACGATCCATTTCCTCTAATTTATAAAACTGAATGATCAAAATGCAGGGGCTTGGCAACTGGCATGTATTTATGACAGTTGCATTGTTAAAGGGTCATGTGATCACCATGTGTAACCTTCCAAGTCAGCTTCTGATAAGCAAAGTCACTGGGGGAAACTGGATTCACTTAATAACTTCTGTTATTTACTTAACCGTGGCAAAAAGATCATAAAATAGGGCAAAACTCACTTAACTGACTTGCTTAGCAACAGAAATTTTGAACTCAATTGTGGTTTTAAGTCAATGACTACCGGTACTTGATGACCTTAGAAGACATAATGAATATTAACTGGATTAACCTGCTGGTCATAAAAATGTACCATTTTCTAAGAGCAGCCTTCCTAATACATGGAAAGTGACTGGAAAAGAGAAGAATATTGTCTATTTATGCAAATAATATTAGAAGATAAGATCCGGGATCATAGTCCACATTGTGGAGCGGCAGAAATTACTTGAGGCAGACACCCAAGGCAAAAGATTCAGCTCTAGCTTTATTAACGAATAAAGGGTTACCGCAAACTGCCGCGCTAACACGGCAGCCAGCTGGAGCAACAACAGCTGATGTCGTTTGACAGCTCCTTTTATAGCCAGCTGTCAAACAGCATCGACCAATGGGAGAGGTCCGTGCTTCCCGCTTGAAGCACGGACCTGAGTGAAAACTACAGTCAATACACAACACTCCTCCCTCCCAGAGAGGAGCATGCGTAGTCCTGTAAATATGTTGGGCGCCTGCGCAGTCATCCTAATCTTCTTAGTTCTGCTGAAAATGGCGTCGGCTGCTGCCTTCTGCTTGCTGCATGGCTTCCATCGGTGGGGAGGCTGCAGGATCATCAGGAACTGGGTCAGGACCTGGTCAGCTTCTTCTCCTGGTAGGCTGTCATTGCCGGTGGGCTGGAGGCAGGCTTCTTCAGGTAGAGGTAGCTTTTCCACGTCGGGACCGTCTAGATGACCTCCGAGTGTAGTGCTCCAATGCATCCTCAGGTGGTCCACATGGCGGCGCCAGACATGCCCATCTGGTAGCTGGACTCTATAAGACTTAGGACCAATTACTGCCACCACACAACCAGGTAACCATAATGGGTGCCCAGCAAAGTTCCTGGCATATACTAAGTCGTTTTCTAGGAACCCTCTAGCTTGGCTGTTTGACCCAAGGGGAAGCACTGGGGCATAATTTGGGTGAAGTCTGTTAAGAGTGGTTCTTAAATGGCGCCCCATTAGCACTTCAGCTGGTGACCTATTTGTGGAGGCACAGGGTGTTGTATGTTGGTTCAGAAGGTATTGGACCAGTCTGGAATGCCAGTTAATGGGTCCCAATCTCTGTAGTACCTCCTTAGCAGATCTGACTGCCCTCTCAGCCAGACCATTACTTGCAGGGTGAAATGGGGCTACTAATATGTGCCTAATGCCCAGGTTGGCTAGGAAGATCTCAAATTCGCATGAGGTAAATTGGGGGCCATTGTTGGATACAATGGAATCAGGGAGGCCATGTGTGGCAAACATCCTGGTCAATGCCTTCTTAATTGCTTCAGTGGTTGTGGTGTGCATTAAGGTCAGTTCCACCCATTTTGAAAATGAATCAACCACTACTAGGAATGTACCCCCATGGAAAGGGCCAGCCAAATCAATATGAATTTGGGACCATAGGCTTCCTGCCTCTTCCCAGGTCCCAGGGGTGGCTGCTGGAGGGGCCGGTCTGGTGGCCTGGCATGCCTGACATGAATTAACCCAGCTAGAGATTCGGGCATCCATACCAGGCCACCATACATAGCTGCGAGCGAGGGCCTTCATCCTAACTATCCCTGGATGCCCCTCATGAAGTACCTTTAAGACTGATATTTGTAGCTTGGGGGGATCACTACCCTGGTTCCCCATAGTAAACAGCCTTGCAATGAGGAAAGTTCCTGTTGGCGTAGCTTGTAGGGTAGGAATTCTGATGGATAAGGAGTTGCAGGCCACCCCCTCCCTACCCAGTCAAGGACTTGGGAAATTACCTTGTCCTTGGCTGAATGGGCAGCGATGTCAGAAGTGGTGACAGGCAGCTTGAGTTCTTCCACCAGGAAAACGGCATTTGTTGGCACAGGGTCCTCAACTGGAACTGGCAGGGGACAACGACTGAGGGCATCTGCATGGCCAAGCATTTTTCCAGAGTGGTGGACCAGTGTATATGAATATGCAGCCGGAAACAAGGTCCACCTGGTCATCCTTGGGGATAGAATCTGAGGAGTTTGTTTAGTGTCAGATAAAATTCCCAACGGAGGTTTGTGATCTGTTACCAGTTCAAAATGATGACCGTAGAGAAACTCATGGAATTTCTTTACGGAAGCAACTGCAGCCAAGGCCTCCTTGTCAATTTGACTGTAGTTGCGTTCAGTGGAGGATAGTGTCATTGAAAAGAAGGCAATAGGGGCTTCTGCACCATTTGGCAGTCTGTGACTCAGAACAGCCCCTACTACAAAAGGGGAAGCGTCTGCAGCTAGTACTAGTGATAAATTCTTGTTGAATTGTATTAAAATAGCTTTGGACATAAGCAGCGCTTTGACTTCCTTGAAAGCAAGAGTTTCTTTTGGCCCCCAGTGCCATGGTGTCTGCTTATCTAGGAGCCTGTAAAGAGGCTCTGCAATTGAAGCTTTATGGGGCAGGAACAAAGCATAGAAATTTAGAAGTCCCAGAAAAGATTGGAGCTCAGTCTTATTAGTAGGAGTGGGAGCTTCATGAATGGCCTTTACTTTAGATTCTGTTGGGTGAATACCCGAGGCGTCAATTTTGTAACCTAAAAATTCCACTTGTGGAGTGGCAATGGTGCATTTCTCTCTTTTTAATTTGAGACCTGACTTTTTAAAACGTTCAAGGACACTTCTGACTCTCTGTAGCAATTGAGTTTGGTTGTTGGCAGATATAAGAATGTCATCGAAATATGGTACAACGCCAGGTAACCCTTGCAGAAGCCTTTCCATTAGAGACTGGAAAATTCCAGGGGCTACACTAACTCCAAATTGTAGGCGTGTACATTTAAAAGCATCTCTGTGTGTCACTATGGTCTGCAGCTCTGCAGTTTTGTCATCAACAGGGAACTGTTGTTATGCCTGTGACATATCTAGCTTTGCAAAAATGGAGCCAGGCTCAAAGGAATGGAGTAAATGTTGCACGATGGGGACTGGATAAGTGCTTACTTGTAAATATTTATTTATTGTGCTTTTATAATCAGAACATATTCTCAAACCTCCGCCTTTCTTTTGAGGTGTCACTATTGGGGTCTCCCATTTGGAAAAATCTGTAGGTTGTAGTATGCCTTGTTTAATTAATTTGTCTAGTTCCTTGTCAAATTTAGAACGAAGTGCAAAAGGTACCCTGCGGGGTTTTAAACGGATCGGTACTGCTTGGAGGTCTACCTTGAAGGATATTGGGTTCCCACATAGCAGCCTAGGCCTTCGCTGAATATATCAGCATATTCCCTGGAACAGGGAGTCAACTTCTGAACTTGTAATGGTGTGGATTCCACCTATGTGGAGGCCCAGGGCAGGGAACCAGTCTAGTCCCAATAGGCTTGGGAGGGCGCCATCCACAATCACTAAAGGCAAGTGACCCTTATAATCTTGAAAATGAATTAGAAACTTGCCTTTTCCAATGACAGGAATGGTTCTGCCTTGGTAGTCCCGTAGAGTCAGATTGCAGCCTGGAATCTTCTTTCTTGTTATTCTGGGAAGCACTTGTTTCAAGGTGCCCCACAAGATGATGGATAGTGCAGAGCTGGCGTCTACTTCCATTCTGCATGGTCTACCTTCTATAGAAACAGTGACACTAATTTTGTTAGAACTATTTTTTGGTATTTTAGCTTGGTAGCATGTGAAACAATCCTTGATTTGTCTTGGAAATTGTATGGCTTTCTGAGTCCTTTAAGGCTGGTTAAAAGTCTTTCCTGCTTGACATATTCTTGCTAAATGACCCTTCTTTTGACATTTTAAGCATATGGCATTCCTGAATCTCTAGGATGCCCTGAGATGGTTGCCCCCACAGCTTAAGCAGGTGGGTTGCATTCGTGGAGGTTGATTTGCAACCTGTCTGTATTCCCTTTGATTAGGGTTGGGCTGTCTGAGGCGGTTTATCCCAGTAGCCTCTTCTAAGCTTTCCTCTGTGGAGGCTTCATCAAAATGAATTGTTGGGCTATCTAATTTAATTGGATTTCCCTGTATTTCAGCTGCTGAGAGTGCTGATAGCTCAGCAGCCTGGGATTCTTCTATGGCTTGTTTTAAGGTTAGGTCCCCTTTAGCTAGTAGCCGACTTTGCAGCCTGAGGTCCCTAACTCCACAGACCTGCTGATCTAACAGCATATCTTCTAGATAGTCCCTGAATCCACAATGTAAGGCAGCTGTTCGTAGTGCTGCCATGTAGTCACTAATAGTTTCTCCCTCAGTCTGGGTGCGCCTTCTAAAGGCATGGCATCTGGCAATTCTAGAAGGCTTAGGGGAGTAATGGTTGGAGAGAATTTCTTGTAATTCTTCCCAAGGAATAGTCTTAATAGAACGTGGAGCCAATAATGCTGTTGCGGTGTCAAATACCGTGGCTCCGCAAAAGCTTAGAAAATAAGACTTTTTTCTATGATCAGAAATGTCAGTAAGGTCTATAGCATCTAAAAAGCAGTCAAACCAGTTCCTGTATGATTCCCATGTCTCTGCCGTCGGTCTGAAAGGCGGAATGCAGAATTCGAAGTAATCGTCCTCTCAGCTGTGCCGCTTCTCATGAGGCGATTTAAAAATCGTGCTTCGCGAACAGTGACAGCAACACTGTAGCGATTTCAGCTCTTAGTTAGTGACTTCGCTCTTTGTCCTTTTTGCCTGACTTGCCTCTTATAAGCATCCTGCCCTCATCACCAGTATTGTGGAGCAGCAGAAATTACTTGAGGCAGACACTCAAGGAAAAAGGTTCAGCTCTAACTTTATTAATGAATAAAGGGTTACCGCAATTGCTGTGCTAACACGGCAGCCAGCTGGAGCGGCAACAGCTGATGCCTTTTGACATCTCCTTTTATAGCCGGCTGTCAAACGGCATCGACCAATGGGAGAGGTCCATGCTTCCCGCTTGAAGCACGGACCTGAGTGAAAACTACAGTCAATACACAACAGTCCATATTACCTAGATCAGTGGCCTCCAACCCAGGGGGGGCTGCTACCAGTTCGCACCAGTTGGGGCGAACTGGTTGTTAATTTTATGACCAGTTTGTCAAACCAGCAAATCTCATCCCTGGCTGGATGAGGAGTCCCCACATGGCCCATTTTGGATTGCGGTAAGTACAGAGCCTGTGCGGAGGCTTGGGGAGGGCAAAAAGCAGGCCTCCAGGAAGTTCCGGAAGACTGGAAACAGGCCTATTTCCAGCCTCCAGAGAGCCTCCAGAGCCCAGGAAGGCCGTTTTTGCCCTCCCGAAAGCTCGAGGAAAGCCTCTGGAGCCCGAGGACAGCGAAAACACCCCTCCCCCGCCGTGGTGCAACAGGCTGACTAGGCCACACCTACCATGGCCACGACTACCATGGCCACTGCCACTCAGCAACTGGGCAGAGAACTGGTTGTTAAATTTTTTGAAGCCCACCTCTGCCCCAACCTTTTGGGCATCAGGGACTGGCTCCATGGAGAAAGGTTTTTCTGTGGACTGGAGGTGGCATGGTTTTATGTGCTGCCTGCATCTTACAGATGGGGCTTAACTTGTTTGCGTGGCCTGGTTGCTGGCATGCTGTGGCCTGGTCCCGGTCCACAGACAGAGGGTAGGGGACCCCTGACCTAGATGATGGCTTGCCGGCACAAGGTCAGTTGCACTTAATAATGCAACTATGTTTTGGCTGAAGTATGTTTAGTTTAGTTTAGTTTACTTTTATTGTCATTGCACCTCGTACTACAAAATCAAACACCATCTTCAGTGCATATCATGCATATCATGACCATATCATGATCATTGAACTGAAAATCCCCGACACTACACCAACACTGTTATGTTGAACTTAAGTGAATTTTACTTTGAAGCCTATGGAGACCAAGAGATGAAAAGCTTAGACTAAAAAAAATTACTTAAGAACTTATGCATGCATGAATAAATGAGGTGCTATTAACAATAGTGGGATTTATTAAACAACTCATTAATAAAGTTCTTGGGTTTCATTGTTTCTGTTAGAATAGTCAGAATATGGGAAATATACAAGTTGGAACCTGAACTTTTGAAACAACAAATATAACAAATATTATACAATAGACATAGCTGAGACTTGATAGGATGATTCTTATTACTGAAATGCAGCAACAGAAGGATATTTTTGGGGGCCTGGAGTAGAAGCAACAGAAAAGATGAGCTGCATTTATGTTCAATACTCATGCCTACATGAAAATTCAAGAGAATAAATTTGGAACATCTCTATTAAAATCATTAGAAAAAATAATATATATTATTCACATCCATTGAACTGAGGAGAACTATGGATGATGTTTTCTAAAAACAAACTGAAGATCTTTTGAAGTAGCATGTAGTAGCGATGGGAAATGTAATTTCTCCAGCATCAGTTGAGAGACAAACTCTGCCAAGCATAGTCCTTCTAGAAAAAATACTGACTTGTCTTGCTGATCACTTTCTCCTTCAAATGGCAGAAGAAGTCACAAGAGAATTATCCATCCTTGCTTTGATCTAAACCAGTAGAGCAAGTAGGAGGAACTTTCAAGGACAGTAACTATGTGAGACTGGATTGTAGAATGTGAAGGCAGAATTATTCCCCTCCATTTTGCTTCTGTCTCTTCAGAGACTGAATGTCATTTCTGCCAAGAAATTGTGAACTGCTAGTTGAAGGAGCAGGATTCCAGCTCAAGCTTTTTCTTTTTTTCTTTTGCATCTTGGAAGTCCAAGCTGATTAAACTCCACAACTTAATTGTCATGGCGTGTGGAACAACGACTCATGACCTCCGTTTACTGGTCCACAGTAGAAAGCGTCCTCACATATTGCATTACAGTGTGATATCCTGGTTTGACAGCCGTGGATAAAAACACATTACAGAAGGTGGTGAGCACAGCACAAAACATTGTGGGCTGTTCCCTGATACCACTAGATGACATCGCTAGGGCTCTCTGCCTTAGAAGAGTCAGGAAAATTCTCAGGGACGACTCACATCCTGGTCAGCATTTCTTCACTCTCTTATCATCAGGTAGGAGATATAGAATAGCATAGCCAACAGGCTGAAGTTTCTACCCGTGGGCTGTCAGACTTCTGAATGGAAAATAACTTCATGTCAACATAGTATGGTAGACTTGCAGGGCTGGCGTGTTGTACAACAAGGTCACATAGTGTAATAAGATTGGGACTGGGTTAGGGACTTCTGTCCTCACTGTAAGTTGTGTTGGGGGGCGGGGTGCATGAAGGAAGGCTCAGCCAATCTCATTGTACACATTTTGCACTCTGACAATAAAGGTAATAATAACTGCTTTAGAGGAAAAGTTTGGGAATTTTGCAACATTTTCTCTGCAGGTACAGGACCTCCTACTTCCAGAATTCCTCCGCCTTCCAGAAGCTAAGGCAATGTGTTGCCTCAGCTTCTTTCACTCACCCCTCCATGCATTGATGCTCATCTAGCTTCAGTTGGCTTTCTGCCTTTTCTTCACTCACTGCGAAAAGGGAACAAAGAGGGAGGTGCAGACTTCCTTCTGTTTTTGGCACATACCCCAGCTGAATGAATAGAGACAGCCCGGAGAAGAGAGACAGTGGGGACAACTATATAGTATACAGTGCATTGTTGTATAATTACATAAATATAAGTATAATGAAGGACATGAAATATGTCCATGTAGAATGAGCCACAGTTATAGAAAAGTTACTGATTTAGAATAAGTGCAGATCTCCCGAGCTAGATGAATTGTATCCTAGAGTACTAGAGGAGTTTGTTGATGCCAAATCCCTATTTTTGAACTCTGCACAATAGATTGGTGGAGCACAGATATGGACCTTGACTTCATTAAAGGGGATGGGGAGGGAATCTGAATAGATATGGATCAATCTGACTTTAATACCTGAAAAGATTCCACAGTTCATAAAGAGCTTGATCAGTAAGCAATTTGATGATGCAGTGATTGCTAGGAGTATGGGTTCTCTTATTTCAGTTTTTTTTAATCTGGGAACACCCTGCAACAAAGCATTTGCTAAAGTACTCAATGACATTTTGATTAGTAAGCTAGTTAAATTTTGATTTGATGACATCACAATTCAGTGAATTCACAGCTGGTCTGAAACTGGTACTCAAAGAAAGCTCATCCAAGTGGAATGAAATATTAAGTGAGACACCACAGAGTACAAACTCAGACTCAATATTTCTCTTTAAATCATGGAGTTGGAAAAGACCGTTTAGGTAACTGAATCTGAACACTCAACCTACTTTAATCTGAATTAAATTCTCCTCAACTCTAAGAAGAGTTGCCTGACTCTTCTTAGATACCCTTTTTCATTAATTGGAGAAAGCATTTGGATGTTTAATGTTTTAACTTCTAGGGGGCACAAAACCTGATAGGATCTGTAATATTCTAAAGGAGAAACAAAATAGCACCGAAAAGTCAAAAAGAATGTTAGCTTCGTCAACAGAATTACCGGAAGTTAAATCCAGGAAGGAAGAGTGCACATGTATTCTGCTTTGGTCACACCCCATATACATATACTCAGTATATTCAGTTCCAGGCACCTCACATCCAGTTTAGATGAAAGATTCAGCTAAATTGGAATAAGTACAAATGAGAAGAGCAAAAGATTATCAGGGATAAAAGTAATGCTAAGGGGAGAGACTGAGATATTTTTAGCTTTGAGAAAATATGGCTAAGGAAGGATCTAATCCTATTTTCCAAGTACTTGATAAAATGTCAGGCCAATGAAGGTCAAGACCTGCTCTCCATCATTGTGGAGTACAGAACACAAAAACCATGACCTTAAATGCAGATTTAAGTTGAATGTTAGGAAAAGAACAGATCCATGGGTAGGACCGACCAGGAAAGACAAAGATAATTGCCTTTCCTTTTCAAGCAGAAATTGGATGACCATTTTTCGGGGATGCTTTAATTGGAATTCCAGCACTGAGCCCTTGATCAGACTTCATAAACTAAATGGTCCTTTCTAATCCAATTAAATGCTGTAATCTAATTGTGTAGCAGCCCTAATTTATTTCTATAAAGCATGCAATAGTCTAGATTGGTCAAATGAAAATGGGCTATTGGGTATCATGTTTCTGTCTTCATCTGAATCTGCTAACAAGGAAAGGAAGGCAGGATCATTCTTCCTTGTGATTGCTGTTCACATTGTATTGACAAAGTCCTTTCTATGCAGACTTTATATAACAATACTTGGTCTATTTGTAAACATTTAAGCAAAAGGGCTCCTATAGCATGGATAGGATTAATAGGTACCCAATTTATATGTACATTAATTCTTTCAGAGCTATCCCAAACATCAGGAGCAATAATTAGGATACCCCCAGATAGCTCTTTGTGACTTTACTGGAGTTGCCATCTCATCCCAAATTTCAGAAAAGCTTTCTCCCACACAGTTATCCTCTGAAATTCAGCTAGATGAAAAATCCAGCCCACTCCTATCGCTGGATTTTTTTTTAATTTAAGTTTTATATTCTACTTTTTACCTAATCAGCATGAACTGCCTTAACCATTGCTTCCTAACAATAAATGTGATAAATTTAGCAAATAAATACTATGATTCCATTCAAAAGGAATTCAAAATATACTTGTCCGAAGAGCTGCAATTTTAAAATATAATTAAATTAATTTTGAGTTGGCTTGGACACCGATACATTTTTCACTCATACTGTCCTTGTATGGAGCTGACAGGCCTAACTGACAGTAGTTAGAATGCAATACTGTAGATTAACTCTGCCGACTGCCAGCAATTTGATTCTCACCAGCTCAAGGTTGACTCAGCCTTCCATCCTTCCAAGGTTAGTAAAATGAGGACTCAGATTTTTGCGGGCAATATACTGACTCTGTAAATCGCTTAGAGAGGGTTGTAAAACACTGTGAAGCGGTATATACTGTAAGTCTTAAATGCTAGCTAGTGCTATCTTATCTGACAGTGGTAGTTATGGCAGACCTCCACTATCAACTTTGCCTTAACTTCTTCTAGGAATTACTGCCCTCATTTCCACAATATCCTGATTGATTTTCCTGCTGTTTTAAAATGTGAGGCTTCAAATATGGGAATATATTTGTTTTGTGCTGTCTGCTTCATGCTCTTGCCGTATGCATTGGGGTTGACCTCTATCAGAAGAAAAATGTTGAATTTTACGGTCTGACCCAGAAAAATTCCTTCAATGATCTTATATTGTGGTAACAATTTATGGCTCTTTCTTGGTAAGGCACTGGCATTTTAAGGTTGATTTTTGCCACTGGCATAGAATCTGTGTACCTGTCCTACGAAGGTATTTGTGTCCTTGAATTGTAATAGGAGAATATAGTGTAGCTTTCACGATCAGTTAAAAACTACAACATTGTTTCATGAGCTAAGATAAGCAGATCTTTACAGCAATTTATAACAAAGCAAACAAATATTTTATGCGCATAAACAAAAGATAATGTGTTTTTATTATATTTACAATAAACATGGGCCTTGAAGGAAAAGAACATTCATATTTTATTTTTAGAAAATGAAGGATGACACACCTATAATACAGTTGCTAAACCTATAAACATCGTCAGCATGTCTCTTACCAAAACCTTATGCATGATATATAAAGGATGAACAGATTGCTTTTGGGGTTTTTTGTTTTGTTTTTGTTTTAAGGCCATTTTAAGAGCTGTTGAATTTCCCAATTATACTGGTGAATTTATGTCTCGCTCATGTGTTGGCTTGTAAACCCTTCAAGATCCAGTTCTGGTGGCATCTATAAATGGGATTTTCTCATCTAGCCTTGAAGTTCATTGACTTGCAATCGTGCAGGAGAAGTTGCATCTAAAATATCTACCTTTTCTTATAAAAAGAAATTGTGTCACTGTTTAAAGCTTCATTGGGAAGAGGTTTTTTTGCATCAAAACAGCTAGCAAGGGCATATAGGTTCAGAAAGTTAGTTAAATGCCAAAATACTGTTTACTATACACACTGCAGAATACAGTGATATTTCAGTCTGTAAAAAACTAGGTAGCCCTAAGACAGAGGTCTCCAAACTTGGCAATTTTAAGACTTGTGGACTTTAAAGTCCACATAGCATAGCTGGCTGAGGAATTCTGGGAATTGAAGTCCACAAGTCTTAAATTTGCCAAGTTTGGGGACCCCTGCCCTAAGGCATAAGGCTTTCGGTTTGAGATGAGCACAATATTAGTATTTTGTAGTATACGTTAAAGCAAGATTTTGTGTTTAAATAGCTAAATTTGCAAACACCAGATTTTAAATGGAAACATATCATACAATATAAAGTAATAATAATAATGCAATTACAGGTAATCCTTGACTTATGACCACAATTGAGCCTAAAATTTCTGTTGCTAAGTGAGACAGTCATTAAGTGAATTTTACCCCATTTTATGACCTTTCCTACAACAGTTGTTAAGTGAATTATTGCAGTTGTTAAGTTAGTAACACGATTGTTAAGTGAGTACATTCCCCATTGACTTTGCTTGTCAAAGGTCACAATGCAACTGCCATAAATTCTAGAGAGGATTTATTGAGTCTATCATCTGCACCTCTATAACTGTCTGGTTGGTTCTGCAACCCAACAGAACAGACACAGACTTCAGAGGGTAATTAGGACTGCAGAAAAAACAATTACTACCAACCTGCCTTCAATCGAGGACCTGTATACTGCACGAGTCAAAAAGAGGGCTGTGAAAATATTTACAGACCCCTCACATCCCAGACATAAACTGTCTCAATTCCTTCCCTCAAAACGACGCTATAGAGCATTGCACACCACTAGACACAACACTAGACACAAGGACAGTTTTTTCCCAAATGCCATCACTCTGCTAAACAAATAATTCCCTCAATACTATCCAACTATTACAAAGTCTGCGCTACTATTACTATTAATCTTCTCATCACTCCTTATCATCCATCCCCTTTTCTGTTTTTTTTTTTCTAGTATGATTTAATTGCTTATTGTACCCTATGACTATTATTAAGTGTTGTACCTTATAATTCTTGATGAATGTATCTTTTCTTTTATGTATACTGAGACTATTTGCACCAAGACAAATTCCTTGTGTGTCCAACCACACTTGGCCAACAAAGAATTCTATTCTATAAGTATGAGTCAACTGTTTGAATTTTGATCACATAACCACAGGGATGCTGTCATAAGTCATTTTTTCAAAGCCGTGATAACTTTGAACGATCACTAAATGAACTGTTGTAAGTTGACGACTACCTTAATAGGAATGGTCAAATAAAAAACCTGAAGTATATTTCAGAGCCTGTTTATTTGATTAATGGATTGTCAGTGTATATCACTATATGGAATAAAAATATTAAAACTTGATCTACTAGATTTCAGCAACACTCACAAATACTCCATCTCTGTGTTCTTTTACTGAATATTTAATTTATATAATTAACAATCAAAACAGTACTTTCATTAATTTAAAGCTTTCAGCATGCACGTGAAATATAAAGAGAAAATATTTCACTTTTCAAAAAACTTGTAGTAGAATATCGCTAATCTGCAATAGCAATTCAGGTATTGATGATAATGTGACATCATGCCTTATGCCATTCACCTGTCAATATACACATTCTGCTGCAATTCATCGTGATTCTGAGTAAGCCCTTTGCATTATGAGACAGGATGGCACAGTGGTTAGAATGCAGTACACTGCAGGCTACTTCTGCTGACTGCTGGCTGCCTGCAATTTGACAGTTTGATTCTCACAGGCTCAAGGTTGACTCAGCCTCCAATCCTTCCAAGGTGGGTAAAATGAGAAGCCAGATTGTTGGAGGAAATAGGATAACTCTGTAAAACTGCTTAGAAAGGGCTGTAAAGCACTGTGAAGCGGTATTAAGTGATATTGCTATGTGCTATTATGAAATAATGAACATCTGTTATGTTTTATATAAATCTGAGTATAAAATGATGCCATGAGGGTAAAGCTGACAAAACCACAAACTTGGAATTGGAACGGAAATTGAAATTGAAAGAAGTGGTTTTTAGGAAACTCAATATAAAACTCCATGCAAAAAGAAACAATAACACGCTTTGAAATGACTGAATAATAATATCAAGCAATATATTACTTTCTGTTATTATATTGGGACTGTGTCCAACATTCCCGTTCTGACTTCTTAGTTAGAGTGGAGACAGTAAAAGCTGAGAGAGAGGCAAACATAGAATTTTCACTCTTTCCATTTACTGAACTTTTTTTTTTTAAAAGAGGTAAACATGGGTTTCTGTAGTGGTTAAGGCAACCAGACTTGAAACTGGAATACCGTGAGTTCTAGTCCTGTCTTAGGCACAAAGCCAACTGAGTGACCTTGGGCCAGTCACTAGGAAAGAGGCAATGGCAAACTACTTTTGAAATGTTGCCAAGAAAACTGCAAAGACCCATCTTAGCAGTTGCCACTCACTCAAAGGAATACAGGCACAACCCACCCACTATAAAGCCATTGACTATTATCCCTGTAAGTTTTCCCATGTTTTTCAGTGGTCCTATAAGCTCATTTCATTTCGCTATTGTGTAGAAATGCCATAAATGGGAACCCAAATGATTCCCCCACCCCAATCTCTTTATCAGATAAGAATCTTTTCCTTCCTTTGTGGAAACTAACAAGGCCTATCTTGCTTAACACAGCTCAGGTCTCAAACAAGTAGCTTCTATGACTCAGGAAAAGACATAGTAACATTGTAGCTGGCCTTTCATGTGGAGAAAGATTACACAAAAGCAAATATTTCCTTCCCTGTTCTCTAACTTGGCTTATCACGCAGCTCAGAAGGTTGCTGCATCCAACCGTTTTTTAGTTCCAACAAGGTAGGGTAAGAGCAGTTCAAATAAACTTAAATTAAAATAAAAGAGCACTACATTTTCAAGACTGAAATTCACATTTGGCTGAAATGTTATAATCAGAGACTATACTCTAAAAAGTATAGATAGTCCTCGACTTATAACAGTTTGTTTAGTGACCATTCAACTATTATAATAGCGCTGAAAAATATGACATATGGCCACTTTTCACACTTTATGACTGCTGCCGAATCCCCATGGTCATGTGATCAAATTTCAGACGCTTGACAATTGACCCATATTCATGATGGTTGCAGGATCCTGGAGTCATGGAGTAACCTTTTGCAAAGTTTCTGAGAAGCCAAATTTAATGGAAAAGCCAGATTCACTTAACAACTGTTGGCAAGAAAAGTCACAAAATGGGGCAAAACTCACTTAACACCCATCTCACTTAGCAACAGAAGTTTTGGACTCAACTGTGGTCATAAGTCAAGGACTATTTGTAGGCCAAATCAAGAAAACGTTTAATTTCAATTGAAAAATTCATAAATGTATTTAAATGAAAATGAAAATCATTAAATTGTACATGTGTTTTATAATTTTCTATTTCCCAGTAGAAAACATAATTCCAAGTCAATTTTTGGACATGCTCTGGGAGTATCGCATCCAGAGGCTGGAGAATAAGGATAGTGGGGTTGTCAATAAGGAAGTAGCCTTATAGAACTTCTTGTTTAAATTAAACATGTGTGTGTGTGTGTTCATTTTACACACTCCCTTGAAATTTTTGAGGAAAAGTTGAGAAGGAGGAGAGGGAAGGAGGAGGAGGAGGGAGGAGGAGGAGGAGGGGGAAAAGAAGGAGGAGGTGGAGGAGGATGAGGGAGGAGGAGGAGGAGGGGGAAAAGAAGGAGGAGGAGGAGGGGGAAAAGAAGGAGAAGGAGGAGGAGGAGGAGGAGGAGGAGGAGAAGGAGGAGGAGGAGGAGAAGAAGAAGAAGAAGAAGAAGATATCCATCTACATTCTCTAACTAATCTAGAGCACCCTGTTCATAGCTGAAGAAGCTTCTTGGATGAGAAGTGAAATGTCTTCAAAAAAAAACCAGAAAGTCCAGTTGCCTCTTGAAAAAGCACCTTTGGGACAACCATGACCTGGATGACTAAGTCATCCTAATCAGAAAATAATACTGTATAAATACTAAATTCAGTGGGAATTGCATTTGGGTAAAGATTGCATTCTAGGGCATCTGCTTTTTTGTTTATCTGTTTAATTCTCAGTAGATTTAGGACTGCTGAGTTTGCAAATTTTGCAAAATGAAGCAATGGCCTTTGAAGCATCCTAATATTAGCCCTTGGGTTCAGATTGGATACCACTCTTTATTGGCAATCTTCCAACATCCCCCGACCTGCCTATGTACCAAAACCATCAATAAAAAAAACAGCAGGAAGTAGAATATTTATTTTCCCATGTGCTCAGCAGCCAAGTACAAGTCAGCAGAAACCATGGGAAGCGGCAGGTGAGATATTTTCTTTCCTGTTTGGCCAGCTACTTGACAGGGCTGCTAATTCCCTGGGTGCAGTTTCCATCCCAAAGGATTCCCATCTTGTTATTAGTCTCTGATTAATTTGCCCCATTTGTTATTAATGCACCAGGAAGCATCATTTCACCCAGAGGATTGGGCTGTCGTCATAATAAAAGTCACCTTCTCCAGGAAAAAAAGAAAAGAAGTCATGCTTGGGAAATATCCTGTTCAAAAGAAAAGCTCCAATAGGAGTAGGAGAATCTGTCAGCACCTCTTCCTAAATGGAGACTTTCTGGTCACCCTATTCATAGAGAAAATAATTCTGGAATTGCAGATGGCACGAACTGGAGCCTTTCCACAGCTATATGATTGGGTCTACACATCACCCTGTACAAGTCTAAAGAAGCTACTTGGATAAGCAGTGAACTGTTTTGAACCAACAAGAAAAGTCCAGGTGCCATGACTCAACTTCCAGACAAGGTTAAGAACATAGACAGAGCCTTGCTGGATCAGACCACTGACTCATCTAACCCCATATGAACATGACAGGAGAGCAGTGGCTTTCTTTAACTATTGTTCTCTGGCCTCAGATATTTGTGGTATGTTTATGATGTATTATAAAGTCGAGCTGAACGTAGTTTGCAGATGGACCCTACATTCTATTTCTAAGCAATTATTTGATAAGCACAGGATTAGACCAGGGTCCACATAGGATCAGACCATGCCTACCATCTTAAGGCAGCTCCTAAGATGAATGACTTAGTTTTAGACAATGTTTACACTCTTCTAAACTCTCTACAATGGGAAGCTAACTCTGTGAGTCCTTGTTTTAATTTCCCAAAGTGCCTATCAGCTGATATAGCCTATTGTTCAGGAGACAGAATTATAATTTATAACATCTCTTACTACTGGCTATGGGGGAAGGGTATCATCTGAAGGCCATATGTACCCACCCTGCTTACGACAGAAGGATTTTAACTAGGACAGAAGAATTCCTAGCAAACCTCTATAGCAATCCTGCTAAGGAATCATTATATTTTGACTCTGATAGATTTTCCTAACTCTTTATAAGAACATCGATGTGTCCTTTCTGAACTTCCCCATGTATGCTTATCGCTTGAGTTCTTTCCTTGCATATTTTCACAACAAATGAGCTGCTAAAACATGACCAAACCAGCATGCAGGATGATCAGTAACAAATTCAGACTTCAGGCCAGTGAACGACGATGATCAGCGCCAAAAGACAAAGATTGAAGTAATCACACTCTTGGAAAGGATGCAGAAAGTGCTGGGAAAATTGTAACATCAAAGATTGGAAATGTTTTTGTGCGTTCAGAAAATTCCAGTGGCTGTTCCCATTATTTTATCCTAGGGGATTTCTGTTGCTATTCATCCCATTTGACTTTCAGCCAAGAAAAGGGGCACAAGGACAAAGAGTTTTTACAGCATCTGTGTGCACTTAGGCAGAATCATTTTAAAAAAATTTGCAAACATGTTTTTGTAAATAGGGTAATGAAAACCAAATAATAAGAGCTCAGCAAGCTGGTGTCCTGATATTTTGGATGCCAACTCTTATCAGATGAAGCCAGTACGGCCAAAAGAAAGGGATTAGGGGAATTGCACTTTATTCGTTAATTAATTTTTTATTTTTTAAACTTACTACATGCTTCGAATTACTACAGATCTCAAACTGAGTTAAAAGCATAAGTTACAAGCCACAGATTAAAACAGTACAAAACTAATGCTCAGGATAAGCACTGAAGGGAAGAAAAAGAATAAAATAAACCAAACATCTTTAATGGGTACATTAAAAATGTAGGGTCCTTGGTGCTCTTTGAGCTTGGGCACCAAGGCTACGTAGGCCACTGATGATGTTACCTAGTTTGGTAATAAAATGTCTGCAAGAAAACCACCAAGCTCAGAGAGCACGAAGAACTTTAACCCTGAGCTAGAAATATTCTCTTCTACAGGTACATGAACAATGTAATTGTAATTGTCTCATGAAGTCCAGGGAGACATTCCAGGATGACAGTGTTACTGTTGGGAAGGGCTTTCCACAAATAACCATGGTCCTCTGAGTTTCTGAACATCTTGTCACTCTCTGTTCTTTTATTTCCAGTTGAAAATGCTTAGACATATTTTCAAGAGCAAAAAAGAAAAAAAAAAACCAGAAGAATCTTTTTTTTTTAGGGTATCAGGGGAACAGCCTATCATTCCTCTTTATTTTACTTGCCATTGCTTCCTGTTTCTTTTGTTCCTTCCCCTATATTGAATTCGAGAGCCAATTTGGTATAGTGGTTAAGGCACCAGGCTAGAAACCAGAAGATTCATCTTGGACACAAAGCCAGATGAATGACCTTGGAGCAGTCATTTTCTCAGCCCTAAGAAGTAAGCAATGGCAAGCCACTTTTAATAGCTTTCCAAGAAAATTGCAGGGATTGGTCCATGCATTTGCCAAGAATCAGCGCTGACTTGAAAGCACACACACAAAAAGATACACAGACATTATTTACAAATAAAATTTTATGTTGATAACTTATAATGGATCTTAGCCAAAATCAACTCCCAAAACTATTTGCTGTCAGAATCATTCTTTTATTGTAGAAAAATCAAACCAATTCACGTCCATGTTCTCTCCCAGATACACCACTCCTGCAGGAGGTAAACGAGAGTCTGGGCAAAACCAAAAGTGGGCATCCTTTATAACTGGTGGGAGGGGAATATGCAGTGAAGCATTATGAGACTTGTATGCTTAACCAGTTCGACCTTTTACCTTAACATTTTAGATTGTCAGTTGCTTGCAACAAAGACCTAAAACAGGGCCCATCAGAACAGTCAAGAAGCATTTGGGGCATTGCAATCAAAGCTTTGATTTTTCTGCATGCCTCCTTTTACACACAAAGAAGCAGGCCTTCAGTTCCCATCTATAATTACCCTTTTGCCCAGTGATGGGATTCAAATTTTTTTACTACCAGTTCGGTGCTTGGTGGGTATGGCAGGGGAAGGATTACTGTAAAATCTCCAATCAGAGATGGTATTTGCCAGTTCTACGAACTACTCAAAATTTGTGCTACCGGTTCTCCAGAACTGGTCAGAGCCTGCTGAATACCACCTCTGCTTTTGCCCATTTTGACTCTTCCCTCTATAGCTACCATTGAAGTAAAATGCTGTTCACTACATTACTCTTTGCATTGTCTACACAGTAATGTTCTCGAAAGAGTTTAAATAGCTCTTTGTGGCAGTCCTATCTTGTACAAAATCAAACACAGAATCTTTTATACAACCATCCTGATTCAGTTGCTCCATGTATCTGCGTCTGAATTAAATGAATTACTCTTCAGTCAAAAGGCATTGTCAGTTAGTTGCCTTTTAAGAAATTAACAGATAAAATGTTCAACCAGCTTGTGGATTATGAATACAGGTGTGTATTTATAAGGTAAAGATTCCCCTCGCACATACGTTCTAGTCATTTCCAGCTCTAGGGGGGCAGTGATCATCTCCATTACAAAGCCAAAGAGCCAGCACTCTCCGAAAAAGTCTGCATGGTCATGTGGCCAGCATGACTAAACACCGAAGGCACATGGAATGCTGTTATCTTCCCACCAAAGTGGTCCCTATTTTTCTACTTGCATTTTTACGTGCTTTTGAACTGCTAGGTTGGCAGAAGCTAGGACAAGTAATGTGGCGTTTGGGATCCGTTATGTGGCTCTTGGAATTTGAACCACCGAACTGCCGACCTTTCTGATCAACAAGCTCAGTATCTTAGCCATTGAGCCACCATGTCCCTATGTGTGTATTTATACCACACGCCTATTCAAGAGCTGTCTTGATATGCATTTGTATCCCTCATCATCATGCTCATTGTCAGGTTGCAATCTTCATTTAATTATTTTTGTCAATTCCATCTCAAGAAGATTTCATTCAGAAGAGCCCTGGTGGATGAGAACAATGATTAAGTCTCTCCTGATCTGACAGTCAAGCAATGCAGCTTGCTATCATTTGTTGCCTCGCTCAGGGAAGGTCTTTTAACATCTTTAGATAAGGCAGAGAAAATTCCTGCTTTGCACCCTGGAAAATGACTGCTAAACATATTGATAAGTAGAGTTCTATATTCACTCTTTTCCTGACTTGAAATATTTTTTCCAGCTACATTGCAACCTCTGATGTCAGTGAAGTTAGACAATACCATTGCTTATTCTGAGCCCAGAAAGATTTTATAAAACTTCCAGAATATTCGGTAGTTAGTTGTCATACTCAGCATCAATTTGAGATACAGTTAATCTTAGTGAATTGTGCAGCACTGTTTTTGACACACACACACACACACACACACACACACACACACACTTCAATTTTGACCCTTTTTGACACACATACACGACTATGATGCTGGGACTCGAAACGTTTCAACATCAGGCAAGCCACAGGTTACTCAACTCATGTCCAGATAAAAACTCAATATTGTGAGTTTCTCTTTGTATATATATGCTACATATCATCTACATACTGTATGATACTTAATTATAGTTCTTAGGATTTGCTAGTCATTTTCTTGACATTTTATATCTGCAAATGTATAGGACCAGCTCTTAGGGAGAATTTTCAACCAGAATCTGTATTGTATTACCATGCTCCAACAACCAAGTCAATTGTTTTGGGATGTGCCCAATATATAGAACAAAAATATTTTGGCATATCAAATGTAAACTATTTCTTCTTTTATCGTGTATGATATACTTTCATTTTTAAAACCAAAGAAATATATTGCTCTGTCCACACTTACCTCAGTGTAGCATTTTTCTTCTTTCATATTAAGTTACTTACTAAATTATCTTCTAAATTAGATGTGCTTTTGTAATTTAGAGCAGGATGTGATTCACAGTTAGGTAGATGAGATTCCAGATACCTCTGTACTGTCTTTTGATTAAAAATGGGGGTGAGGGCAGCTGTGTATACTCTATTAGCCCTAACAACTGGTCAATAGGCCTGCAATTCTCCTGAAGATTCAGTCTGAAACTACAAAAAGATTTATAGAACTTGTTCAGTTGCTAAATTGTGTCTGACTCGGTGTGATCCCATGGACCATAACATACCAGGACTCCCTGCCCTCCACTCTCTCTCAGAGTTTGCCAAAATTTATGTTCAATGTATCAATTACACCATCTAACTGTCTCATCCTCTGTTGTCCCTTTCCCTTCTGCCTTCCATCTTTCCCAACATCAGGGTCTTTTCTAATAAGTCCTCTCTTCTCATTTGGTTGCCAAACTATTTGGATTTCAGCTTCAGCTTCATTTCCAAAGAACAGTCAGGTTTGATTTATTGTCTTTTTTTTAGGATTGAGTGATTTGATCTCCCTTGCTGTCCAAGGGACTCTCAAGAGTCTATATTCAAGCATTCAGTGGAATAATCATACTGTGTTGTTGTCAGTGTATAATTAGATGTCAGTTAAACATGTATATAGTATATTAGCTGAACCACTGGGTGTTTTATACTTTCATAATTAGATTCAGTTTATGCTTTGCAGCAGATCATTGATATGGGCAGGAAGTAGTTTTCAGTGTGCAAAGGCACCAACGAAACCAGCCTAGAGAGGCACATCACTTTCCAAACTAATTAGTGGTATACATAATGCCTTTGGAGGAAATCAGAAAGAAACTTGCATATGCTCTCATAATTGACTTTTCACTGTCTTCATTGCCAATATTTATATATGTATTGTTGAAAGGGAGGGGGATTCTTCCTCAGAATAATGATGATACATTTTCCCATCTTTCTAACCATGATTATGCATGAAAAAACATAGGAAGTCAGTCTGGACTTGCATATTCCTTTGCATCCCCCAAGTATTAGCACATAAAAGAAATCATGGGCATCTGAAAAATTTTAATAGTTTAACACTCTATGTGGGTGAATGCAGAATGCATTTATATTTCTGTAGTATTTATAACACCATTTTTAATAGGTCTGCCTTTTATGCATTTTTCTCCAGTTCATTTCACAGGTTTAGGAAATTAATTACTTTTTAGATTTTGGTTCCCAGGGAGAAGCTTTCCAAAGATAGATTATTAAAGACACAAACATAAAATTTTCTTCCACTTGGTAGCATCTAAACATATATTAGAATTATCAGAATTCAAAGCAAGTATGTATTTCTAAAACATCTGGAGTAATAGGCTATATTGCCATGGAACTTGTAGGGTAACTATACTGCACCTGCTTAAAATATTTTCCTTTCTGATTCAGAAATCAAGTTCTCCCCTATAAGACCAATTCATATATTCATTCATGCTTTTATCTGTCTCGGCTCAGAGTGGCCCCTGAAAATCTTATCCATTTTCTAATTAAAGGAAGTATAATGAAGTTAAGTCTTCTCCTGTTCATTTTCCCATTGGTATTATTATCTTACTTTAAAAACAGGAGTGTAGAACAATAAGAAGAGAACAATAATCTTAAAAGTGCTATTCCACAGCAGAGAGAAGGAGTGAATAATGGACTAGGCAGAAAAAGGATTGATTTTTCCATCTATTACATGTCGGACAATTTGAAAGCAAAAGGGTATTGCCACTTTATTCACAATTTGTTACTAGAAATTAAGAAGTTATGTACCAGAATTTGTTAACAAGAGATCTGAGTCTTAATACTTTCCACAATCACAACACCATTCAGATATCTAAAATGGAAAAACCTGCATTATTTCCAATTACTCGTATAGTGGATGGATGGATGGATGGATCATCAAGTCAATGTTGACAATAACCACATAGACTTTAGATTGATCTTCCCTGATCTGGTCTTTCTGCTCTCCCAATGGTGCACTCATTGCCTCTGTAATTGAGTTCATCCACCTTACTGTCAGTTGTCCACTTTTCTTCAATCATTCCCAGCATTATAGACTTCTTAAGACAGAAAGATTTACTCCTGATGTGTCACAAATTTGACCATTTAAGCCTGGTTATTTGTGTCTCAAGTGAGAACTCTGGATTGATTTCTTCTATAAACCATATTCTTCTTGCCTGTCCATGGTATTCTCATGTCTTACCTCTAAGGTTAAGACATCATAGTTATAATGTAACTATGAAATTCTGCATCCAAACGTTATTCTTATATCAGACTTTGCTACCTGTTCTTGGTATATGTGTTGTAATGCGAAGAGTCACAAGGACAAAGCGGAAGTATATGACACCATCTTTAATACTCAAGATTCAAGTTTGGAGGTAGTGTCTGAAGGTCAAAAAGTGGGAGATATTTTTCCTTTTGAATGCTCTGTGAAAATTAATTGATTAATTCTCACCTAGAGCTTTTAGCAAGGATGGTACAAGTGAATTTAAAATGCAGCAATATGCTGAAGTTTAATTGCAATATCCAGAGCCAGTTTAGTTTAGTGGTTAAGGCACCAGATTAAAAACTGGAAGATTGTGATTTCTAGTCCCACTTTAGGCACAAAGCCAGCCGGCCAAGAAATTTGATAACAAAATTAAAAAGGCAATGTGGAAGGTGGATTTGCTCAACCACTATGTGATTCACTTAACAAGTACAACAATAATGGCAAAAAAATATTGTAAAATATATACTGCTGACTTTACCATCATCTTGTTTGGCAATGGAAATTGTAGTCTCAGTTGTGATCATAAATTGAGGATTGCCTGTAATGTGTTCCTCAGCTCAAACAACTTTTGTGCTCTTTGGCTCAAAGTACCCTTCACAGGACAAATTCAGATTAAGAACGGAATGCTAAAAGTTTGAAAATTATTGCATATGTTTTTCTTTTAATGCAAGGAATCTGGAATCCTTATGCAATAGTATGCTTTTGGATATCTTCTTAAGTTCAGTTTCCTTGCTCCACTAGCTTAGATTCTATTAATAAAAATGCATACATTGGAAGTGTTATTCTGCTGCAGAGCAAAACATCAGCCTTGGGCATAATCTGTATTACTAGCAATGCTTCTGGGTCATACATATTTCCCCAGAGCATATTTAGAAACTATTCAAGATTCTGTTCTTTTCCTCAACTAGGAAAAGATGTGCTACTACTGTATTGCTTTCTTGCTTTGCCAGCTACCTGAGACTTGAAAACTGTAAGAGTGAATTCCTAGTCTGAGTTTTACTAATTAATTAAGGCAGGACCTCTCTGGAACATTTTCTTCCACATCTCTCACATCTTGGTAATAAGAAAGATACCAATGCCTTAAAAACCAGAATTAAAACATGGATAGTGGAAAGCTTCTGAAGAGAAGACCCCAAAACAAACTGTATCACATGGGGATAAACGTTAATTACTGGGGGAAATGAAGGCAGGTTGCAAATTTGTCATTCAAGAGCTGATCTAGACATGTTGAACAGGAATTTTGAAAAGATGGATGCTAGCCAGATATTGAATAAAGATGGGTGCCCTGTTCAAAAAAAACTAGGCCATTGACAGATTCAATGATAGTTGTTATTTGGGGTGTCATAGAGGAGTCTCCAAACTTGGCAACTTTAAGATTTATGGATTTCAACTCCCAACTCCTTCAGTTCCAGGAGTTGAAGTCCACAAGTTTGGAGACCCGTCATAGAGAATGAAGGAAATGTGGTATTTGACACTGTCACTCCTGTGATTAACTGAGAGATGATCTGGCTCAGTTTTTAATTGGCAAATTATTCAAATAGACGTATTGTGTCAGTCCTTCAAGACTGGCCAACTCAAAAAACAAACAAACACCACAGGATGTCAGGAATGCTTCCTTTATTGTTTTAAAGCAGGGGTATCAAACTCAATTTTGTTGAGGGCTGCATCAGCATTGTGTTGACTTCAGGGGGCCAGAGTGGGCATGGTCAGGGTGGGCCTGGACAACTCAATGTCACTTGTGTCCGGGATGCCTGTGGGGCCTGAGCGCTCTGCCAGATAAAACAGACTCCTGAGCTCTGTTTTCAGCTATGACAGTCTCCTGCAACACTCTGCCAGTGAAAACAGAGCTTGGGAGAGCTGCATGTGGCCCTCCCGAACTCCATTTTCACTGGCAGAGGCACCATAGGTCAGTCCTTTGCTGTTTCCGGGGCGGCCTTGCGGGCCACATCTAAGCACCCTGTGGGCCAGATCCAGCCCCCAGGTCTTCAGTTTCGCACCCCTGTTTTAAAGCAAGATAACAAAAGCTTGAAAGCTGGTCCAAATTTCTCTTTGCCCCATTTATACTAAAGAAAATAAAGAATAGGCAATTTCAAGTTTCTTTCTTATAGTTTCTTTATTCTCTCTGTGTAATGTCCAGGGGTAGGATTCAAAAATCTCAGCAATCAGTTCACTGCCCAGTTGATGGGTGGGCATGGTCATGCTGGGCATGGTCTACCAGTACTTCTGGTAGTGCCATTTTTCGCCTTCCCAAGGCTCCGGAGGCTTCCCTCGGGCCTCTGGGAGGGCAAAAATGGTCTCCCCCTGGCTCTGGAGGCACCCTGGAAGCCAGAAACACGCCCATTTCCATACTTCCAAAAGGCCCATTTCCCTCCCCCCTCAGAGCCTCTGCATGGACCCTGCACTTACCTGCATCAAAAATGGACCACGTGGGGGCTCCTGGGAGAGGCAGGGTGGGTGGGGCTAGCCGGTTGGTTCAAATACTGGTTTCGCAAACCAGATACAAATTTAACATCCAGTTCACCCAAACCGGTCCGAACCGATAAAATTCCACCCCTGGTAACATCTGCTCCAAGTCCGTAGTTAATAGCTCCTTCATGTCTTCCTTGAAATAGTGAAACAGGAAGTAATACTACTGAGATTCTGAAGAACTGGGCTTAATCGTAACAACTGGGCTTAATCCTTCCTTCTATTCTACTTTGGCTATATCAGCCCTCCACCCTAGACTAGGAAAGCAAAGTCATTCAAGTAACAGAAGCATGCAAATCTGAATGCACTGCACCCCTCCAACTTTTTACCTTCTTGAGAACTAGAGAAGATCTTGTCTGAGATGGTTACTGTTCTGGATTCCATTTTCCCCCCCTAACTGTTGTCTTGGTTGCTGTTCTTCCACAAGATTATTCCTCCTTCCCATTGTGGATTGTACTGGAGTAACCAAACTGAAAGAACTGAAGTGATGCAGTAGAGAATAAGAGACTTGAAGCCTAGGATGGCCTTGAGCACCAGGAAATTGGGAAAACCCAGACAATAGCATTCCAGCCCAAAGATTGGCCTTGATAGTAATTCTCATGAGAATAGAAAGTGCTCAACAGAGTTTCTGCTGTTTCAAAGCTTGAGATGTTCATGAGATGAAGGACTATCTCAGCAAGAAGAAGGGACATTTGGAAAGGGATCCTTCAAAAGCTATTGCTTCTTGAAAGATGAGAAAGACCAAAGAGAGCAAGGTTGGGCTCTTAACCTTAGGGGGCTAAGTCCAAGATTCCATTAAATCCTGAAAGAGAACTTACGTTAGTTTATCTCTTCAAGAAAGTGACTTGATGCAGAAAGGCCGTATCTATGATAATATTAAGGATCACCCCAATTTAGTAATTATTGGGAGGTGGTAGTTAACTGTCCCTCTAGATTGACTGCTGTCACTGATTAGAAAAGCCCTGGATTATTGCATCATAGTGCAGCAATCCTGTTTTTGTCAGTTTGATTTTTCCCCTTGTTCTTGTACTGCAGGCATTGCTGAGCCAATGTAAAGGTTTGCAAAGTGGGGGTGTGTGTGAAAGGATGAATTGGAAGAAGTCCAAGATTACACAAACTGTGCAATTCAAAATCCATGCCAAAGGATGAACAGCAATCTCAGGAATGCCAAGAAACTACTAGAGTAATTCAGGTGAGACACCAATAGAGCATGAACCAATTGCTTAGCCATCCCAATAGTAAGAAATGATTGAATACCAAATACAAGTTGAAGATGCTTGTAATATTATTGATGAAAGGCTTTAAAAATTGTTTCTTATCAAGAAATTCCAGATTTTCCTTTACAAGAGAAATAAGTTAGCAAGTGCCCTGAAAACTAAAAGAAATGACAAATGAAAAAAGGATCATTAGGACAGGAAATAATAAGTTCAGCTTCATCCAAATTTAATTTAAGGTGATAGAGACATATCCAGCTGGAAACTCTAACAAGACAAAATGGGAAATTCACATTGCATCATCCAAGTCAGGTGTAAAATACTATATCCAGAAACATATGTCAAACTAAATATGATAGTTAAACTGAAAACAAAGAGAACCCAAAGACAAAGTAGTCAGAATGAATAGGAGGTAAAAATGGAAAAGGGGTAATCTTGACTTACAACAGTTCATTTAATGACCATTTGAAGTTACAATGGCACTGAAAAAGTGACTTATGACCATTTTTAGAACTATGATCATTATAGCATCCTCATGGTCATGTGATTTGTATTCAGATGCTTAACTACTGGCTCATAGTTATGACGGTTGCAGTGTCCCCAGATCATGTGATCCCCTTTTGCGACTTTCTGACATGCAAAGTCAATGGGAAGTCAGATTCACTTTACAACCATGTTTCAAAGTTCTGGCCAAGTCCAGTAGATATGTATATGAAAAACGCAGTCAATCAAACTCAGTTTGTTTATTCATAGAAACAATCTCCAGCAAGAATCCATAACTAAGAATAGGGAAACTCTTAAAACGCCAAGTAACCCCTCGTGAAGGTAACACTGAGAACATCCACTTCTCAGCATTACCTAAATACCCTCAGTCTAAACACCTTCTGCCCACACAAACCCTGACTCGCCTACATCAGTTACAGTCTTTAATTACAGTAATGTCCATGAATGAAACAATTGCTGGTCGCCGTTTCCCCTGCTCCTCAGTACCGTGACTTCTGGTGACATCATCACTCTTCAGTCACTTTGAGTAGACATCATCCAACAGCAATGGAGGCAGCGGAGACATTTGAGAAATCGCAGCGGAGATCAACCTCTCAGTGATGTGGATGTTTACTGCAATTCGTGGCGAGGGGGTTGAGGCTCGACACTGTGTTACTAATTTAAGTAACATGGTGATCACATGTTAAAATGTAGCAAGAAAAGGTCGTAAAATGGGGCAAAATTCACTTAATAAGTTTTCACTTAGCAATATAAATTCTGGATTCCATTGTGGCCATAAGTTGAGGAATGCCTATAATAAGAAGGAATGGTCAGACCTGGAGAATGGCCACAGATAATGGGGAGGGCTGAGAACAGAAACACTTTCACATACAGTAACTGCAAATAAATGATGAAACAGATAAGAACCAATGAAAAATATTATCAACAACACTTTTAAGAAGTCCGGGAGGGGATGGAGTAGAATTTGATAATGAAGATCATCACATGCCACAGACGAGTCCAGCCATGCCAGTACTGAAAAAGCATGGCTAGGCTTGGCCATCAGCAAATCATTCATAATCAAGGAAAGTGCCATTTCTCTCAAATGAACTATATAGAACCTTGACTATGAGAAAATGTAATTGATTATATATATAAAGGATATTAGAAAAACAGAGAATATGGTAAACCAAAAATGATTACATTGTAAAGTATTTGCAATGAGGTTATTATATTATGATTAAAAAAGAGGGGAATGAAAACTTAATAAAATTCCATAGGTAATATTTGGTTAAATGGAAACAAAGAGGAAATATGAAATGGTTATATGAATATCTCTGGAATAAATATAAGATTTATTGTAGATTGGGAGGAAATACCATGTGGATCCTGAGTATATTTTATTTGATTCTTTTTTTTGTTTGTTTATTATATATCAGCTTTGAGAAAGTTAAAGAAGATAATAATGTAAAATAAAATAGGTAGTAAGCTGCAAATGAAAATAATAGGGGATAAAGAGTAGAAAATATATGTGAGGATGAAATGTTTTGATATTGGATTAATGAATTGAAAATATGAATAATTTATTTAAAGATCAACGGAATAATGATTTGATATGAAATTAGATAAGAAAGTTGGAAATGTAATTATGACTATGCATGAATGTTCTAGCCTGGAACCATGTTGCTCACTTGAAGAAATGTGTAAAAAATAAAATAAAAATAAAAAACTTTTATAATAAAAAAAGAACCTTGACAAATGTGTACTAGTGAAAGAGAAGAAACTTACATCAATTCTTTGAGAAAAATCATGGAAATGACAGTGGGTAAAATTAAAACAAACTAAAACATCCCTGGAAGATTTTTGAAAAAGAGGAAGATAGCAGGCTTATTTCAATGTCTGGGAAAACAGCCATTTTAGGATGAAAATAGATTAATTAAAAATGACAAAAAAATAAAGAAGAAATATGTAGAGAAGGGAAGAAAAAGGCACATTGCTTAAAGAGTCTCTGAAACTATTTAATGCTCCTTTAAGTGGAGAAAATTAATAACTAAAGCAGGGGTCTCCAACTTGGCAACTTTAAGACTTGTGAACTTCAACTCCCAAATCCACAAGTCTTAAAGTTGCCAAGTTTGGAGACCTCTGAACTAGAGGAAGAATGGCTACAAATAACAAAGACAATATTAGTGACTTGCTGACTAAGTTTAGTCAGACAAGTGACTGACTAGAAACTGAAGCCTAGAAGGTTTCAATTTTAGATAAGAAGCACCTTCCAAAGTCCTCAGGTGTTAAGTGAGGAAGAACTTTCTATTTACCAGATAGGAAAAGAAGAAGCAACTCCAAATTATTATTATCATGGTAGATTTTAAGGATTCTATATGAAACTTGCTGTTTCATACATGTCAATTCACTCATTTCAAATCCATTATGGCTTTCCAATTTTTTTCTGGGAACACTGAATAACATTCTGAGAACTTTTGGCATATTGAAACAACGCTATCATCAGGAAATGATTTATGGCTTGGAGCATTTAATCATTTTTTCTTGATGCTGAGATCTGGAGGAAAAGGTGAAGGGAAAAAAATGAAAAGGTGAAGGCTCTGAAATTCAGTGTGCCTCACACTAGGCAATAAATGTATTACACACTTCATTTTATCAAGACAAGCCAACTATCTTTTAATTCTATTGTCATTGAACACAACGCCACAATGATCTTATGCTTAGAGTCCAATTTCCAGTTTTTGTCTTCAAGTTTTTTAAAAATTTATTATTATTGAAGGAATTCTTTTACACAGTTAAAAACAATACATTTTTAAAAAAAAGTAAAGTAAAAAAAAAGAAAAAAGAAAAAGAAAAAAAATCTATAAAGGGCTTCCAATGTTCTTTATAGCAGTTATAAATTCTACAAAGATGCTACATTTCATCCTTCCCCCATATATTCTACCCTTTCTAATAATCAAAATCATAAATCACAGGTTCATTTTTTCCAAAAAGTCTGTGTTTCCAGGTGCTAGCAGATGTAGCTGTTGCCTTTTTTTTCTCTAATTAAGCAAGTCAATTTTATTATCTCTGCAAATTTGGTTATCTTCACCAACCACTATAGTGAGTATTTCAGATGATTTCCATCTTTGTATATATAACAATCTTGCTGCCGTTACCTTGTTAATAAAAAAGAATTTATTAAGAAAAGGTCATTTCTAGTTGTCTATCATTAGTCCCAACTAAAAAAGTGTTGTGTGCATTTGAACTGCAACTTTCCTGTGTTTTTGTTTTTTGCAAGACCACCAAGAATGATAAAATGGTCCTTCATATTTCCACATTTCCAACATACGTTTTAAGTATCTTTATACAGAAACTTTTTCCGATGTCACATAATCAATTGTATATGTTTTTATTTAAAAATGTCTTTTAAATTGTAACATAATGTGAACTTCAATCCTTTCAACCATATATATTCCCATTGATCCATTGTATATTATAACCAAAGTTGTTCATCTATTTGTCATATATTCTTTAACTTTCCTTCTTCCATTTCAAATTTCAATAAAAGCTTATATGGTGTAGCAATTACATGGTCATCATTTGCCCATAATTCAGTTTCAAATTCTGTCTTACGTGTTCAATTTCAAATGTCCTTTTTGCTACTTTAAATCTTTCTCCTAATTACATATGAAATCATTGGAAACTAAATCCCTCTGTGGACAATTGCTCTTTTGACTTCATCTTATATTTTCCATGTTCTAAGAATTCTCAATATAACGTTTAATTCTTTTTCCCTACTTCTTTTCAATAAAACGCTTCTTGTGCTGAAATCCACAAGGTGTTTATAGACTACAGACTGGGTTTATACTCTATTCCATATTATCAGTATGGCACTGCTAACATAATTATATTTAAAAATCCACATTACTCTTAACTTTATTGTACCATAAAAAAATTAAGTCATCCAAATCTCAAGTCATGCTTTTCTATTTTTAAAATCCACATTTCTCAATAATTTGTCTCCAGATTTTCTAATCATTGTCCTAGAAAGCTATTCTCATACTTTGTATTAAATAATAATATAGTCTAGTTGATTTCATTTTAGTTTTGCATCTTTCTGCATCTAGTTGTAGAAGTTAGCATGAGGTGGGAATCCTGTGGTTAGCACTTAGCTGTAATAACCTTATAAGATTTGGCAAATAATTGTATGAAGACTCATAATCCAGGATCTAATTCACAAAGTAAATAATGCTACATAATCTGGTTGCAGTGTGGGTACCAATTCTTATGGGGGGGGGGTCAGTAATTTGTAGATTATCCTATAGATCAATTTCCTCACTTGCTGTGTTAATGATGAACACCATATGTTAACTGTGCCTGAGGTAAATAAATAATTTCTTTCTCTTCTTTTCCATCATCCTTTTCCATAAATGGAATTGATTAAACAGGACTGCACCCTTTTTCCTAAATAGTATTCCAACCATCCAATGAGTTTTAATTTATGAGGTTAATAATAAGCAGTGCATCCCATTTAAGGCTTATGTGGAACATGCTTTTTATAAAGAGCTTACTATACTAGCTAATTAGACTGTATAAGGTATATGATGTCCCAGAAGGATTTTTTCATCCTGCCTTTATTATTTTTATAAATAACTCAAGACAGCAAACATACCTATACTTCTTTGTCCTATTTTCCACAAAACAACAATCATGTGAGGAGAATTGGATTGAGAGACTGACTCAGTACCCAGGTGACTTTTATGTCTAAGGCAGGATTAGAACTCACAATCTTCTGGTGTCTAGTCTGATGCCTTAACCACTATATCCACTTTGCCATTCTTTCCTCTTTGTTGTTTTGGCAAATAGCATGGCAGATAGGTAAGCAAAATGCATCCATTTAGTGCTATATCCAAAGTTGATTTTCTTGGCTTTGAATGATTACTTTTCAAAGAGTTATCACAATTCCAACAATACCTTTCTTTTTACTTCCTTGGTCTACAATGCAACAGGATGGAATGCAGTAACAAACTGTTAATCATTGTTATGCATGTACTTTACTAAATATCCAGAGGTATTTAAAAATAAAACCTAAATGCTTTAGTGGATATTTAAAAATAACATCTAAATGACTATGATAGTAGTTAAAAGTCTAACCCATGTAAATATTTATTTTTACTCAATGTAGACTTCTTCTGACTCAAACTCATTTTGGAATTAGCTCGTCATTCTAAAATTGCTTTGAAGTATTTCCAACCTTCTAGGAAGATCTCAAAGATACAAAATAGCCCTTTTATTGTCCTTTGTAACAATGACAGACTCAAAGCACAAATTACAAACCAAGAAAGCCATTTAAAAATCCTACCAAGTACCCTGCAAATCTTTCAGTGTGGTTTTTAAAGTATTCCCATGAAAATTAGAAGGATTTATAAGTATTTAACTTTGGGTGGAACAAAACTGAAAACAAATTAATGAGAAAAAAAGAATATATTATAAGAAAGTTTTTTTTTTCATTTACTTTAAATTAGGTCGTAATTGGTCTTAGTCTTTACTTTTTAAACCCTTGCCCCATCCCGATTATTCAACAACCAAATTTATTTTTTAATTATTTTAATTATTGTATTCTCAATGTATTTCAAATGTCTGTACACCGCCCTGATTCCCCCAAGGCGGTATATAAATCTTGAAAATAAAATAAATAAATAAAAATAAATAAGAAAACAAATTAATTAGAAAGAAATGCTCCAAGAGAGTTTGCTATTATAAGAAAGTCAAGTAAGAAGCCTTTATGGGTGGAGAAATGTCATATGAGTATTTAGGACACAAGTTATGAAAATATTGTTACATCTTATCCGACTGATTTCCATCATGTCCCTTCCACTGGAATCAGTACACACAAAGGATCACTTAATAATGAGAACAAATTCCAATGTGCAGAGTGAAATCTTAGCTATCAAAATTAGAATTATCTTCTTTTAAAAAAAACAGCATTTCATATTTTTATATATGTATTTTATATTTATATGCATTTGATTTGTGTTGATTGTTGTTATACGGCGTTTGTAAGCCACTTAGCTTTACGTGATTGAACGGCATAAATAAATAAAGAATGAGAACATTTGATTACATCCCAGAATGCCTTTCTTCCACCAGTTAAAAACCCATCTCAGGAGAGAGGAATGTTTGGAACAGCCTTTAATTAGTCTTATTTATTTCAATGGAAGAGGGTTATGCATGTGCGTAATTCTTCTTTTGGCATCACTGGGACTTCAAAGCGTGGCTGAATTCCATCTGTGCAAAATTTGCCACAGCACTTTCAGAAGAATGCAGGATCCATTTCCTCATACACAAGTGCCTAAGCTCACAATTTGCAGCTAAAATGCAGCAACATAATCCAGCGGAAAATGTTAAAATTTAAGTAAAGCCCTGTGGGTTCCTTCCTACCTGCAAATCATTTCTGAGTGTTGCCTTTGTGAAACAATAAATGGGCTTGCCACCTCTATGCTTAGTCAGCACTTCCTAAATAAACTTACTTTGGCAGGAAAGAACCAAGTCTGGTTCAACCTCAATGCAAATTAAACTTAAAATCAGAGATGTCCAATTATCCAAAAGGTGGAGTTTTAAAACATGATTTATATTTAGTTGCTTTTGCTTTTTGAGTTGCTTGCTTATATTGCTTTTTATCATTCAGAGCCACCGGACATCACAACATTGTGATAACAATTGAAAGAAGGCTACAAAAGAGTTAAAGCCAGGGTAGATGAAAGGGAGATCAAGAAGCTATTATATCTGGATAAGAGAAAGTCACATTCACATCTGATTAAATAGTTGATATTCCAAACTCCTGGAGTTAGAAAAACAGAAACTGTGAAGATGTGCCTGGAGAGATAAAAGGTTTAAAGACACAGTGTGTAAATCAACAGTAATGCGGGGTAATTTAGCCCAGCATCTGGCAAGACTATAAAAGACCTCAAAGGATTTCAGCAGAACTTCTCCATCCAGACAATGGTCCTCCATCCTCTGCAAATGTTTGGTCATCTCTGAGTCTAAATGTACTAAAAAGAGAGAGGGAAAAAGGAGAGGGCTGGGACTCATAAAACCATAGGGCTACTTGGAATTCCAAATAAAAGTTCACTAACCATACAAACTCTGCTCCATAAGGACATGAGTGCCAAGTTGCAAATCAAGTATAAAAGAAGGTGACATCAAATCATGAAACACCTTCCTCCCCGCCCCCATTATGCTATAAATCTAACTGACCCTGTACAATTCATCCAATATAATCCTATTCAACCTATTCCACCACCAATAAACTCGCAGGAAGATTTTTTTAAAAAATACAAATGTCTAACACTTTATCAAAGACCTCCCAATCTTGCAAATCAAATAGTTCTTGTTGGATTATTTTAAGACAAAGGAGGGGAAAAAAAACATGAATGTGAGAATTTAGATAGTTTTTTTTTTTCAACCTCAGCAACTGTAAAGTGTGCAGACTTCAACCAACAGGCTGAAGGTTGACTGGGAAAATCTGGGAGTTGAAGTCCACATGCCTTAAAAGTTGCTGAGGTGGTGAAACACTGAGAGTAATCACAAGTTACTCTCTTTGAAACTGGCACCCAAGGGTGTTCAGAACAATCATGTTACTTCATTTGTGATTAACTTAAAAATTCAGGAAAGGAGGACCCCCCAGAATGAGAATTGCATATTGAAAGATGTGTATGCAAGGCATGGTTTCTAAATCCCATAAAATCATGATATCAGAAAGCGCTGAAGGTGATGAAGTATTAATAATCCTTTTAAGAATATCTTAGATAATATTATATAAAACTTAGTAAAAGTTAGATAACTGTTGTTATCTCAGCATTTGCCCTCCAGGGCTGTCTTTCTGTTGATCATCTAACAGCTTTCATAGCTATCGGTCAAGAACTATTGCTATTCCTGTCAAAAGACGTCTCCTAATGAACTTGCTGTAGGCAGCAGACTGATGTGTTGGATACGCCTGCAGAAATAAAGGGAGGTGACATTACAGGACAAAAAAAGGGTGAACAAATATCACAAATGTGAAAAAGTGACAGCCAGGAATGCATATGCTGTATCTATGCATTTAACCTTAAATACACGCCCACATATCTTAATAATAATTACTGCATATCCTGCTGTGACAGTTGTCTAATTTTTGTCCACTGTGAGGCTAAAGAACTTTTTCCCTATTCAATCAATAAGAATGAACTTCTGAGAACCAAACGTATCAAAAGGAATCCTTTATTGAGATGAGATAATTCATGTAGGAGTTTAAAGCAGCGTCTGAACCTGAAAATGAGAGAACCCGAGCCGCCACCCCGGATCCAGCGGAAATTGAGCGGGCAGAGGGACAAGGTGAAGAACCAGCAGCCATACCACGTACCCGACCCTTAAACGCCCCGGATCAGGGAACTAACCCTGGCCAACCTAGAAACATACAACTACAGAGAAAGATCCCGCCCTTGGGGGTAAAATTCGATGGAGACCCCCAGAAACTGGGATTTTTCCTGGTGCAAGTGCTCACCTACATGCAAGAATATGAATGGGATTTCCCAACCCAGGGGTCCCGAGTACGAGTTGTCACCCTGGCTCTTGAAGGGGCAACAGCCAGGTGGATGGTGACGTTCCACAACGTCAATGCCCCAGAATTAAGAAACCTAGATCGCTTTATGATGGCCCTACGCCACCACTTTGAGGACCCCCTTGCCAATAGAAAAGCCCGCAACCGCATTAGAGTCGTAAAACAAGGCCGTCGCCCGGTAGCAGAATACACCGAGGAATTTCGTAACCTGGCCGGCCAGGTAGATTAGCCAGAGGATATCCTAGTCTGTTGGTTCAAAGATGGACTAAATGATGACCTGTACACAGCCAGCCTGGCCCATGGGGCCCCAAACCTCTTGCACAACTGGTACATGATGCAGAGGAGGCGGAGATATACATGACTCGAAACCAGTACCCCACCGGTAAGTTTTGGAAAAGATCCCCATCCCTGGGGAAATGAGAAGTTTTCAAACCCCAATCCACCATGACTCCAAGAACATCTGATTGCTTTAAGTGTGCAAATGAGGGACACCGCACACCAGAATGCTGTTCGAAGACTCCTGCCAGAAAGCTAGACCACCCATAGGGGGGAAACCCACAACATCCAGCTCTCGAGGAAAGGAGACTGGCCTGAGAGGCCGAGTAGATATGGGATTCCAATCCACCCCCAACCCTGAGGAAGAATCCAAATGCTCCGAGGGGACCTGAGCCACTCCGAAAGTGATCCGGAAGACGACCCGCTGGTAAGCAATCCAATTGAACCCATCACCCTACCCCTGAGGCTGTTTATCCCCAGCCAAGGGAAGAGGGAGGAAGTTGCAGTGTTGCTGGATTCAGGATGCACCCGATGCCTAATCAAACCCTCCCTTGCAGATAAATTGGGAATCCAACTGAAAGAAATGGAAAATCCCATCGCTTTCTGCCAATTAGATAGAACTATAGTGGTGGGGGGGGGGGGGGAGCCAGCCAGGTTTACAACAGAACCATTGAAAATAACACTAGGAAATCACAGAGAGATGCTTACATTCATTGTAGCCCCAGGAATGGAAGAGCCACTTGTCCTAGGTCTCACATGGCTACGGAAATGGAATCCAAAAATAAATTGGAGGAAAGGAACGATACAATTCCAGAGAGATGTAATAATTGCAAAAAGCTCAGAGGAAAGGATAAAGAAAGGGACAGAGAAAAGAGAATCAGCCATGATCGGACAGTCGGCTGAACCCATTAATATCCCCAATGAGTACCAGAATCAGACCCAAGCATTTAGTGAGGAAGCTTGTGATGAACTCCCACCCCATCGAGCCATAAACTGCGCTATCGAAATCCTACCAGGGGATAAACTCCCAAAACCACAAATGTACTGCATGTCTCCCAGAGAACTGAAAGAACTCAGAGCATTTATCGGTAAAAACTTAAAAAGGGGTTTCATCGAACCTGCCCGACCAAAAATAGCTGCCCCAGTGTTATTCTGCGAAAAGAAAGATGTGTCTGTGTGTCAATTACAAAAAATTAAACACCATTTGCATAGAGAATATGTATCCACTCCCCCTCATGAAGGACATGTTAGCACACCTCTCGAAAGGGATTTTTTTTCAAAGTTAGACCTACGGGAGGCATACTACCGCATCAGAATAAAGGAAGGGGATGAGTGGAAGACAGCTTTTAACACACCATTGGGATGCTACCAATTTAAAGTGCTCCTTTTTGGACTGCAAGGAGCACCTGCCGTGTTTATGCAATTGATCAATGAAACCCTTCATGAATTTTTATATAAAGGGGTTTTAGTGTATCTTGATGATATTTTAATCTACACGGAAACGATGGAAGAACACATCAAGCTACTCCATGCAGTCCTCACAAAACTCTTAGACGCTGCTTTATGTCAGGCTACAGAACCTTTTCCCATTCAATCAATAAGAATGAACTTCTGAGAACCAAACGTATAAAAAGGAATCCTTTATTGAGATGACACAATTCATGTAGGAGTTCAAAACAGCGTCTGAGGTCCCTTAGGCATACAATGATAGGTAAGGGAGTTTAGAACCTCTCCCCTTATCTCAATGTATATTTAGGGAAACAAAAGCCAATATGTTAATTCCCTTCCTAGCCCTTCTCGTAGGAACGATCTTTCTCACAGTTTCCCAGGGCATACCTAATTCCCCACCCCACCCCCTTTTTAGAACGGACTTTTCTTTTGGAGATTCCCCAGAACAGCTCACTGTGGAATTTTTATGATCTTCTCATGTCTTGGCTGTGATCTCGGAGGTGTTAGGTTCTGACCATCTGGCTTTTCTCCCTCTATTGTATCATGTGTGGATATACAAATTCGATATAAGGTTAAATATATTCAGGTTACATCAAGAAAGGATTTATCAGTTCCCCACCCCCTTTTCTTCTTTCACTGAAGAAATGTCAGATACACGGATCTGACATCCACAATGGGCAAAATTCAACATTTATCTTTATTATCTGCATTCAAGGAAGGCTTGGATATTTCAAGTTTTCTCCAGGAAGCAGCATTGGAAATCAGAGTCTCAGTGCTCTAGGACAGGGGCCTCCAACCTTGGCAAATTTAAGACTTGTGGACTTCAACTCCCAGAATTCCTCAGCCAACAAAACAAAGAAATTCTGGGTGTTGAAGTCCCCAAGTCTTAAAGTTGCCAAGGTTGGAGACCCCTGCTCTGGGATGCACACTATCCAGCCCTAGGAAGGTGTGAAATATCAACTATAAAAAATACTAGATTAGCTTATCGCTGCAGTTTTAGACTGGCTTTCTTCATTTTTTACACACTTACATACACGAGAGATTTCTTAAAAGTGAAAGCATAATAACTTTAGTTTGTGGATGGAGAATTCCCATAAGATTGGAATCTGATCTTAGATGTTCTGGGCTATATAGTATGACATCCTGAGAAATATCCAATTATATATACAGGTAGTCCTCGACTTACAACAGTTCATTTAATGACCGTTCAAAGTTTCAACATCACTGAAAAATGTGACTTATGACTGTTTTTCACACTTATGACTGTTGTAGCATCCCCATGGTCACATGATTTACATTTGGATGCTTGACAACTGGTTCATATTTGACGGTTGCAGTGTCCAGGAGTCATGCAATCCCCTTTTGTGACCTTCTGATAAGCAAGTCAATGGAGAAACCAGATTCATTTACTGTAACAACTGTGTTATTAATTTAATAACGGTAGTGATTCCCTTAACAAATGTGGCAAGAAAAGGCATAAAATGGGGCAAAACTCACTTTTAACCAATTTTTCACTTAGTAACATAAATTTTGGGCTCAGTTGTGGTTGTGAGGACTACCTGTACATCAGGGGTTAAATTCAATTTTTTTTCTTTACTGGCTCTGTGGGCGTGGCTTTGTGGGGGTGGCTCTGTGGGACTCAGTCTCTAAAAGGAAGAAGGCGGGCAGGCGTGGGTGGGGCCAACCAATTCAAATCGTCCCTACCGGTGCGAGTTGGTTGAATTTTACCCCTACTATACATACATATGATTAGAAACTGCCCAACTCCCAATATTCTGGATAATTTAGACTATGAAACAAAGAAGAGAAGTAATGAATATTCTGAAGACGCCATCTAAACCAAAATACCAAATCCAATAGGACTCAACAAGGCCCACGTGTTGATGCTGGGAGAAAGTTTTGAATAGCCTCTGAATGTCATCAAGGTGGTAGTTATCCAGATTGACTACGTCAGGGTGTCAAACCCGTAGCCCAAGGGCCAGATGCATCACGCGCTGGCCATGCCTACTCCCAGTTTAGCAAAGCGGGAAAAAGTCGTGATATATCACATGACAACGCCGTGACGACATGCGTTTGATACACCTGAACCAGGTGGATGCATGGAGATTTGAACCTAGCTGTTCCTGACCAATGTCTGCTGATGCTAAAACAAACAAACAAACAAAAATACCCAGAGCTTCTAGCTACACATTCTTATTCTACCATGCTATCTTGCAATTTTTCTCAATCACAATATTTTTCCACCCGGTTTATGAGTAGGAGGACAGAGATAAAGAACTTTTCATTGCAATGTTTCTCTAAGTCCATCCAGACGTTAATAGGTTGTACTAAATAGGTCAATACTCAAAACAGAAAATACAGATATTCTGCAAAATATTATATTAAACATTGCACACAGAAATTACACATTAAACTTGTTCTGAAAACTTAGATGGGAAGATTTATTTAATTTTAAAGCTGTTAATAAAGCTTGGCTGTCAATAATTATTTCTCTTGATTTTTATCATAATTAACAGTTATGACTAATTTCATGCCTACTGACTTCCCAATCGCAGAGGGATAAACAGGAATGCCTAGAACATAGTTTACTTTCTTTAATATTTTGCCTGAATTTGTAGGTATGTGATCGCCATTTGTAACCTTCTCACCTGACTTCCGACAAGCAAAGTTAATGGGAGAAGCTAGATTCACTTAGCAATCTCACAATTCACTTAACAACTGAGGTGATTTGCTTAACAACGGTGGCAAAAAGGTTGTAAAAATGGAACACCGTTTAACAACTGTCTTGCTTAGCAGTGGAAATTTGGGGCTCAATTGGGTTAAATAAATTGAGGACTATTTTTATGTAGGGATTGTAATATATCTAGGGATTCAACTTAATCCTCTAATAAGGATCCCTCCAAAAATAAGACACCAAAATAAATAATCTCCCTCCATTTTGTTCAGGTCATTCCTATGAATAGTCTTCCTCAATATTTTCCTCATTTTTCAGATGCTTCCTACACTTTCTTCCTTACTTTCAAAACTATCTGCAGTTTCTAAAGCAGGGGTTGCCAACCCTTTGAACCTCAGGGATCACCAAACTCGTAATTTTAAATCCTGTGGACCACTAATATGAATTTTGACTGACGGTGGCTTGCTGAAAGCAGCAGAAACCCTGGGAAAATCCCCCCCAAAAAAGATTGCAAACAAATTTCCACCCCGTTTTCCTACCAATCGATCATTCTTTATTTGAGATTGCAGGATACCGTCTCCAGCTCTGTTTTCAGGGGGAGAGAGAGAGAGAGAAAGAGACTTTTGGCTTCATGCAAGGAAAGCAGCATCTCTGGCTGACACCTCTAAATATTTTATAGTTGGGTTTAAAAGTATAAGCATATCTAATATTGACCATGATTTGGCCCAAATTAAGCACATTTAAGGGTGATTGCTTAGCTTAGTAATTGTGACATTATTCTACCCTTGTAATGAACTTCCTGATAAGAGTAATGTGACTATAAGAGTGTATAGGATGCACACCTTGTTTCACCTTAAGTTCTCCAAGACAAACATGTAAATCATAAAAACTATACATTGTTAAAATACTTGAGATATTTGTTGCCAAACAAGGAAAGGCAAGGAGAAATCAAAGCTCCAGTGTCTATTATTATTTGACTCATTTTTAACATACACATGCATGCACAAATGCTTTCATTTAAAAAGTAATTTAGAAAGTTTTACTGGTGGGAGAAATCTTTAAATACTCACAGGATTTTTCCTAGTTTCCTAGTTGTGTGCATTACTTCCAATTATGTCAATCAGCTTTGTTTAGGCTTTCCTTACTCATTCTTCTTATTTTTATAAATATACAACCTAATGTTAAGCAAAGGGAGTGAAGTGGTAAGTTTCTAGACTTCTACTGCCTCAAAATAGTAATTTCCCAGTGTTGTCTGCCATTGGGCTGCCTTTGGATAGCTATTTACCACACACACTTTGTCTGAGCATCTACCTGACTGTAGAAGGGATAAGTTGGAATGGGCTGGATCTGTTGTATTTCTATTTAATTTTAAGGATCTCATTGTACCTTAAAGTCTCTGATCCAACCAAATTCCACTAAAACCAAGAGAACAAATAAAGTATTTACAAAATACTCACTTTTCAACTCTTTACCAATGTTTCAGGGTTGTCATTCTGCTTGGAGTCGTGAGTTTCCAACTTTGTCCATTGTCCAATTTAAAGGTTAGAATCAACTTGGAAATAAATGGGGCTGGAAACAGACTGATAATCGTAACTATATGGCTCATCAGTTTCTTCCAATTAGCAGCTTAATGGGTGCATTCAAAAGCATTTGAATTTTCTAAACTGCCTTAAAAGAAGCCCAATGGACAGCACATTATTTTAATTTAGTCTGGAACTAACTTAGGCCAAATATTCTCCTTTCTTAGTAACTTAGGCCACTTTTTCAGAAAAAGAAGAGAACAACCTGCATGACAAATTAACCCAGGGAAAGCCTCTTTCCAGATACTTCTTCCATCCAGCAATCTAGCAACAACCCTGACTGGAGTGGGATGAATAACTACTGTACTTTCTTTTGAATTAAACTGCCATTTGTCCTTCCTTTCATCCAAATCACAAGACTCAATTTCACAACCTTTCTGTGGAAATGAGACAATTATGTGCCATCCAGGATGTTCTGGAATAGAACTCTAATTCCAATCTCCTAATAACTTTCTCCCACATCATATAGATATTAACTAATATGAGAGTCAAGATAGATCCAGAGCTCAATAGGTAGAAGAACCATTTCTTAGCATCTAGAATCAAAGTATCTAGGAATGCGATACCACCAAATCCTGATGTAATCAGAAGGATATAGTAGAATTATAAGTGATGGTTCTGAAGGTGCCAATGATTCAATTACAGGGAGCAACAGCACTTCCTATGCAGGGGTGAAATGCTGCTGGTATAACAACTGGTTTGGTGATCACGCTTTGCACATGGACATGCGCTATGCATGCGTGAACAATGCACAAATCCTTAGCTGCTATGTTACTTCGAAGGAGTAACACAGCTGAGGAGCGACAATCCACTCTTCCATGCTGATCAGCTGGGATGATAAAGGTCAGTACAGCGCAGTGGCAGGCAGGCAGGCAGGCCCACATGATTGTCAGAGCGAACCAGTTCTCTCCCAGCTGATCTTCAGAGCTAGGGGTTCGCCCGAACCGGTCCAAACCAGCAGAAGCCTACCCTTGTTCCTATGGAGATCATTCATCCTGTTTGTTTGTTAGGCAGCTTGATTTCCCAAACAGGCATCTTAAAACAAATTACCAGAGCATTGAAATAAAAGCAGTGGAAGAGTAGAATATACAAATTTCACAATTATAACGAGGCAGCTTCAAAGGATTTGACATGTGCATCTGATATATCTGATGCTGGGTCACAAGGTAAAATGGCTGTACATATTATAATATATACTCTAGTAATAACACTCTTTCCCAATTACCTTCTTGGGGAATTGTGACCACTTGAGAACTTTTGTTTTGGAATAAGGCAATTATAGATAATCAGTGGAGCAGCAGTGCAGCTAATTTGTAAGTAACCTGTTAAATTGCAACTGTCAAGAGCCTGAGGGTGAAGGTGTGCTGCTTGGCTGTGTATTTTTATTTCCTTGCTGAATGCTACCCAGGATCCTAGGAGACCAGTGCATTATAAACAATGTAAAATAATATTAAATAAATAATACACAATTATTTTATAGCATTTCCAAAATACAGTTCAATAGACTATTTCTATATAATCGTAAATAACTGAAAGAAAAAAACCTTGCAAAATATGCTAAATTATCCCAATCATCCTATTGGTGATTATACACAACAAAAAGCAATGAAAAAACAAGAAAAGTTGTCATACTGACACCTCACCTAAACTGATTTTGTGCTCTGGGCCAGTGGTGGCTAACCTTTTTGGACTCCTGTGCCAAAAATTGTGCATGCACTTACATGCTTGTGCTCGCGTGCCAGCACCCAAAAGGCAAAGCACGTCCCCTATGCATGCATGCGCAATCCCCACTCTGCCACTCCCTTACTTGCAGTGCGCCTCACAGCTGATTTTCAGACTCCTAGAGGCTTTAGGAAGGCTTCTGTAGGCTTTTCAGGCCGAAAACTAGGCCTGTTTCATCACTTCTGGTATTTTCGGAAAAACAGGAAGTGACAATATGGGCCTAGTTTTCAGCCTGCAGAAACCTTCCTAAAGCTTCTGGAAGGCCGAAAAAGGCCTCAAACTGGCCGAAAATCAGTTGTGAGGTGCACGCATGCGCAGTGAGGTAAGTTTGCCTGCAGTTCATGTGCCAGCACAAATGGCTCTGCGTGCCACCTGCGGCACGCATGCCATAGGTTCGCCATCACAGCTCTAGGCTATATTACTCAGGTGTTCTACTGCTGACAAGGTAGTAGAGATTCTCTGAACGACAATTTGGAAAGCACCCAACTAATCCTTCTAAACAACTCAAGAACTTCTGTTGGCCAAATTACTAATCAAGGATGAATATAATAAACAATGGAAATTAATCGGTGTAACCATATTATATACACACAAAAACTGCTCGTCTCAAACTTCAGTCTACAGTTGAGATGGCTAATTCATTCCTAGTGATCAAATGGATTCTCACCTTCTCCCAGATTTTTGAGCTTGGAATTAAAGACCACTGAATCAAGGATTTATGTATGTTCAAAAGAGAGGGACAAATAGGACATTTCACAGTGCAATCAATTGTTCAAGGTAAGGCTGCTAAATTGCCAGAATTATGTAACCCTCCAGTGCTAGAGAAATTTCAAATAGCAAGGACAAACACTCTTCACTTTTCACCCAGAAAAAGTCTAGGAATAACTTCCTCAGGTTTTCCATTAAGGATGTATAAAAAAGCCCTGAAAGGTGTTCACCTTTAATAGGATTAATAACATGATCAGAGGAAGTCAACTAAGGTCAGTGGTGCTGTAACTCAACCAAAACAATACTAATTGAATTAGCAAATCAACCTTCTACCGCACAGTAGGAGTAAAGAGAAATCAGAGTAGATACTTTTCCACTCTGTGTTTATATACATGAAAGCTGCATTAACATGCGCTTGTTTATCACATCACTCCAACAAAGCTCTTCTTCTATTTTGGAGTGGGTATTCTTTATTTTCCACAGTGCCTACATAGCATAGTTCTATCCTTTGTTTCTCTTGAAATCTAAATTATTTATTTTGGCAGGAAATATTTACATGGCATTTATTTGCAGGGTGTTTTTTTTTTCCAGCTGTGACGCTTTTTCCTTTTTTGAAATGACTTTTTTTTTGCTCTATTAGGAAAACTTTTCCCGTTCTTAACCAATGCAGCAATACTGATGATTAGAGCTGTATATAGCGCACATGGAATTTGAAGTCAAAAAAGGTGCTCAGCAAGACAAATACAACATCTATTGGCAGCTATTTGAACAAAAATCATCTTTTCTGAGGTTCTATGGCAGTTGAAGAGAGAAGGCAACAGATTCATGCCTCTCTACATGTTCTAAAACATTTTTTTTCAAATCTTGGATCAAATTTCTTGACCTTGCCAGCTCCTGGCAGATGAATTTTTCTAGTATTTTTTTTTTTGACATGTTATTTCCCTGTTTCAAGAATACAAATCAATGCTTTTGTCTACAATCAAATGAATACTCCTATTGGGGTATCTGGATTCTAGAGTTTTACTGACATAGAGCCAAGAGGCTGAAGAGCTACAGCAATTTTCAGGATGAACAGGTTGCTGATATGTTCCAGTTTTGACAGCTACCATGGTGTGTGTGTTTCATAGATTTTTTTTTCCTGTTCCTTATAATTATGGCAGGCTCCTACGCCACAGTATATTCTCTCATGGACACCATTATTTCTACTGACAAATTAGAAGTCTGAATAATGATGGCTTTCGTGAGCTATATGCACTTGCAAGTCCATTCTCCCAGCAATGTACTACAGTGCAGTATTGTTATTGCCCTGAAGTTTTTTAGCTCAAATGTGTAATTGTAGAGAATGGCTGATTTCATACTGAGCAAATTGTAGCTCAGTGGTATACTACATGCTTTCTCTGCAGAAGACTCTCAATTCAATTGCTGAATATATTGAATTAAAAGGATCAGCACAAAGATGATTAGAAAGATCAGGACAAAGCCTCTGTCTGAGAGCATGGAAAGCATTTTCCAGTCAATGCTTCAAATTATTCAAGAAAGCACCACAGTAGCAAACGCTAACTTATACCAAAAGAGAAATAAATTCAGCTCAAGTGCTGAACGGTGGCTGTAAAACAATCTCATACAGCTCTTATGCAACTGATATTTGTATGAGAGCTGAAGATAAGTTTTAACTGAACAGCTACTATTGAAAACATTTGCTATAAAAGTTAACTCCTTGTCCTGGTGTTCAGCAAATATGGTCTCAAGCACATAACTTGAGCAACCAACTGGTTTGCTAAATAGTTCAATTGGTTTAGTTGGTAGGTGTATAGTTTGTTTGATGGTTACAAAAAGTTTAAACAGGTGGAGCTGGCTTTCAATATTTGCTAAGACAATTCCTCACAGTGGCCTTGAGCAAATGAAGCAGTTGTGAGATGAAAATAGGACAAACATTAATACATCATTCATATATGATGAAAACTATTTTTGTATGTTTTATAAAAAGAGATGAAAAGCAATAGCAGCAAACAAATATCATTAGTCTGCATCTTAAAATGAAAATTCCATTCACACAATTTTAAAAAGTACTGTTAAAGTTTCGATCTCATTCCAAAATATACATCTTTAAACCTGATTTGAATTTCCAAAGTGAAAAGTCTGCCATATATCACAGCAAAAATGTATCTCTCTATTGTTTGTTACAAAAGTTGGCTTGGGAGTGGGACCAGGCACAATGCTTAGCTTGTTAGCAGCTCAGAAACTAATTGTCCTGCCTTCTAGAGAAACCAATAAAACCAAGTTCACCTTCCTATCATTCTTTTGAGTCCCTTTTGTAAACACAAGCACAGCATTTACCCTTAACAATTAGCAAGGTTATATATGGTAGTTGTTCACTTTGAAACCGGAAGTTCCTTTGAAGGAAAAAGGAAGAAAATTTAATTCCATAGAGAAAAGATGACAAGTTACTTCATGTTCTTCTGCATCAAGTTCTTCAGGAGTCTCTAGAAGCCAATTTCATAATTCGGTCTGTCTCTTGAAAGAATGAAGATTCTATCAATACAAGTCCTTCAGTAATTTGTCACAATGAATGGCGTTTAGTTCCTTCCCAAAGCTCCAGTCTCTTTGTAGTGAGCAGCTGAGCCACTCCACTTAAAAGCATCAGGAAAATAGTGAAGGACATCACAATGACATAATGGCTAATACTGCAATGAAGAGAAAATAATACGTTAGAAAGAAGCAGATTACAAATCAAATAATCTAAGGGAACATGGTTTACTGTTAAAATTATACACATACACACATGCACAGATCCACACACACATATAATCTTAGGCAGGTATGTTTAAAGAAACAGCTTGCAATCTATCAGTTGCTGGTTTTAACTGGACATTTGCAGAAAGAATGCCAGTCATAGATGGATTTATTTCTAGACATTAGATCATAATGCATCAATGCCTGAGAGGCTCCCACAACTTTTTGGAAAATTATGGTTACCCAAGTTACTGGAACACAGAACTGCAATGTCCTACATGCAGAGTTTATTTTTTTGTTTATTTAATTTGTTTGCTGCCTGCAATGCAAAAGAGATGAGAAGTTGCCCATCACTTCCCAAGAGGCCCATGGAGGTTTGATGCCAAATACCTTACTTGGGAGCTTCAATAACAAATGAGAAAATCTAAGATAAAACTTAATTTAAAAAAATATATCCATCATTCAATCAGGGCCAAAAAGCTAATACCAGAGCTTAACCATGATTTATATAACAGAATAATGGAGTTGGAAGGGATCTTGGAGGTCTCCTAGTACAATACCCAGCTCAAGCAGGAAACCCTATATCATTCTGGACAAATGGCTCTACTTAAAAACCTCCAATGATGGAGCATCCACAACTTATGAAGAGAACCATTTCCATGTTCATTGTTCCACTGTCAGGAAATTTCTCCTTAGCTCTATGTTAGTTGTCTCCTTGATTAATTTCCATCCATCGCTTCTTGTCCTGCCTTCTGTGTGCTTTGGTAAATGGGCTGGCTCCCTCTTCTTTGTGGCAGCTCTTCAAATATTGGAACACTCTTATCATGTCAGCCTTGGTACTTTTTTTTCATTAGACTAGACATACCCAATTCCTGTAAGTGTTCTTCATGTGTTTTAGCCTCCAGCCCACCAATCATCTTTGTTATTTTTCTCTGCACTCTTTCCAGAGTCTCATATCTTTTATATATATATATATTATGGTGACCAAAACTGGATACAATATTCCAAGTGTGGTATTACCAAGGCATTATAAAGTTACTAACACTTCATGTAATCTTGATTCTATCCCTCCGTTAATGCAGCCTAGGATTGCAATGGGCTTTTTTGGCAGCTGCAGCACACTGTTGGTTCATATTTAAGTGATTGTCTACTAGGACTCCAAGATTCCTCTCACAGTTACTGCTATTGAGCCAGGTTTTACCTATTCTGTACCTATACATCTGGTTTTTATTGCCTAAGTATAAAACCTTACTTTTCTCACCACTGACTTCCATTTTATTAGACAGGAGTATTGTCATCTGCAAATTTGATGAGTTCCTCTTCTTTTCCCTCATCTAAATTGTTTATGAAGAGCCATGGTGGTGCAGTGGTTAGAGTGCAGTACTGCAGGCTACTTCTGCTGATCACCGGTTGCCAGCAGTTTGGCAGTTCAGGACTCACCAGGCTCAAGGTTGACTCAGCCTTCCATCCTTCCGAGGTTGGTAAAAAGAGGACCCAGGCTGTTGGGGGCAATATGTTGACTCTGTAAACCGCCTAGAGTGGGCTGTGAAGCACTATGAAGCGGTATATAAGTCTAAGTGCTATTGCTATATTGAAGGGTATTGGACCTAAGACAGAATCATGAGGTACCCATTCACTGCTTCTTCCATTCATGTAGATGTAGTTTTATTAAAGATTACATGTTGAGTGTAGTTTGTCAGCCAGGTATAAATCCATCTGGTGGTATTGCTGTCTATCACACATTTTTCTAAGTTACTAAGGAATAGGTTGTGGTCTACTTTGTCAAATGCCTTACTGAAATCCAAGTATCCTATGTCCACAGCATTTCGCTGGTCCCTTAATTTATTCACTTTGTCAAAGGATGAATTAAAAGCCATTTGACTTTAACATCAGCCCAGAATTTGCCCTCAATCCCTTAACATTTCTGAGAACCAACCAACAGCATTACTCAGGTTGCATAAAAAGAAGTCAATAATAGACAGGTAGAATAATCAAACTGCAGAAACCACTCTTTCAACAATTTGACTCACACCATACAGTTGCCCAAAATTCTTACAATAAACACAACCTCTCTGGGAGGAAAATATTAACTTTGTAATCCAACTGAATTTTTTTTCTTCATTTCCAAGTAGTTTCAAGATAATGAAACTGTTATTGAATTTGTTCTCATTTTAATGTAGAAATTCGCAGAATCTTATAAGTTCTACATTCTATGTTAGTATCTTCTTTTCCTTCCCCAAAAGCTATATGCAAGTGAGGAATAAAGCATAAGTCTCCACACTTAAGTTTTGATGTTTAAAAAATACAGAGATTATTTGATGACTATTCAAATTTGTGTTTTATTTGAAATTTTAATTACTCTGAATAATTAAAAGGAATTCATGACTGCATATTTTGTTTGTTCATAGTCAGAAGTTCAGCTTATATTAATTCTAGAGAATCTACTCAATCAGTGAGAAATATCTGTTGTAGGATATGGCTAAATGTCAAACAAACAATTGAAACGTCATAATCAGTAGACAATAGGAATTCATAATTGTTTGAACTGTTTCTTTGACATTTTGATTTTAAGCATATCCAGAATCAATCTAGCACGCATTTGCTAAATTGCAAATCAAACAATTATCTTCTTTCTTCCTGGATTCACCTTTTAACTTCCTTTAAATTATTCTCATTTTTTTCTGTGAATTCTTTGACTCAGCTCTATATTCTTACCAAAACCAAGCCTAAACTGATTTCAACAATTAAATTAAATGCATATTTTCGCCTGTTACCTGTAAAAACCATTACTTGTGTCATTTTTAGACACTAAGAACCTTGGAACAGAGACAATCTTTTTAATGACATTTAGTTAAGCATCGTAAGATGCTACTAAATGATTGGCTGAAATGAGGAAAGCGGGTTTATTTGCATAGTGCAAAACTTGCCGTGTTGAACACAAACTGTCAAGGGGAACTTCATTCCAAAAGTTATATATTACTGAAGTAATTAGAAAGGAAGGAAGCTTAGTATAAAATCCTGTCAAGAGTCAAAAATTTAGAAAGAGAATAGCTAGATAGATAAGAGACAGATTTATAGATATATGGTTAAAATGAACTGATATATCTGTTCCATGTATAAACAAATGAAACACACACATACATACGAATGTATACCTATTTTACATAGCAATTGCCCAGTAAAGATGATCCATAGGAACAAGAGTATTTAATGTCTTATTTGAATGTGACTGTATTCCTTCTCGTTTTTCCCAATGGAGAATTAGAGGGAACCATTTGTTCCAGGCTTTAAGCGGAAGTTTATCACAACTCTGCTACCAGAAACCCGTGACCAAGCATAGCATGGATTAGAAGCAACAGCTTCTAATCCATTTGCTTGTGTTTAATCTGTTTTCTGCATAAGCTAGGATTCTTTGCCTGATGGCCTAAGGACTGCAGTGGATAATCATCGGATTGAACATTCAAGCAATAAAGCACAATAATTTGAGGCAAGGCAACTGTGTTTAGAAAATGCAATATGGTTCGGGTTGGATGTGCATGTGTATGCATTTTTAAACAATAAACATTAAGCCAGGGTATATATCATGCTAAGCCAGGCTAATGTTTTACAAGGAGTGGCACCTGCTCACACTCATTGGCTCCATTCCCTGGGCAATGCAACTGGCAAACAGATGTCACTGTTTACCTAGAGCATAGCATATATTCCAAATGTGGTTTCCATGCTGATCACAATTACCTAGAGAACATAACCATAAATAAATCTTGGCTACATTCTCTGGTTAATACAGGCTGGATATAAAGTACATCCTGCTTCCAGAGAACACTCTTAAGTGTAGACACTTGTTTGAATATCAAATTAGCTAAAGAGAATATAAAACCAGGGGGACTTCTCTATGCTTATGCTGATTTCATGTGATGTTTAAGCATTTCTTGAACACATTTTACGGAAACAGAGGGTAATGAGTGCAGAGGTGACAGACCCGTAAATGTCAAACAAGTTTCACTCTTACCTATAGACATCAGTTGCATTAGCAGTCTAGAAGACTTTCGACGAGCCACACAATTGATAGTAGCTGTCTTTTCCCATTAGAAGTAATTTAATGTGTTAACATCTATTTCTGTCGCTTTGCCTTTAAGCTGCAATAAAAACCCTGGACCTCAGATCAAATGAGACCAATCGTGTTCCAGAGAAGAGCTGAAACTTGGTTGTGCATATGTGCACAGAGGCATGTGTTCTACCGCTGAGCTAGCATTGCCTGGCAGAGTCTGAACAAGGCATTCTCATTCATGCCAATCAAAGCTTACAAAGAGCGCTGCTAATCAGGATGAGGACACAGCATGATTCGGAAACTGCTCATCTTTAGTCATGATTAGAGAAGGAACATCAGTGGGGGGGATAAGCTGTGATCTGAAGAGGTTGGTTGAGGCGTCAGGAAGTAACTTCTTTTAAAAATTTTAAATGACTCCTCTCCCATTCTCTCCTGATTGTGAAAGGCAGGCATCAAAAGCAAAACTAGAGGCACTTTTTTATATAAAGAGCTTAAATGTTATACCTCCAAGACTACACGTTCGTATGCAGCTAAAAGTTAGGTAGCAGGTCAGGACATTTTAAAAACAATGTCCAGCCTCTGTCTTGATCCATGAGGAGAATAAATGCCATTTCATTTTATAGCATTCTATAAAGAAAACCATGGAATTATGTTATCCTCAGTTCTGAGTTAAAGGAAGAATAAACCAAGGGTATCCAACCTTGGCAACCTTAAATCTTGTGGACTTCATATCGCAGACTTTCCCAGCCAGTATTGCTGGCTGGGGAATTCTGGGAAGTCCACAGGTCTTAAAGTTGCCAAGGTTGGATACCTCTGATTTAAACAATCATTGAACCATGAGTTTTGTGTATTGTTAGAAAATATCTAATGATTTGTTTGAAAACATATCTGTCAACTTCAAACCAAACCTGGTTTTTTTCTTGTTAGAAAAAAAAAATGAAAGTAAGTTTAAGGTGGAAATGGTGAGAAAAATGCTGACAGACAGCTTCCTCATTGATTTACCTCCAGAAAAATTAGTTTACCTTCTGAAAATACAATTGTTTGCTGATTGGCCAGGTGAAAACAGTGCTGCTGTTTTGAGAACAAGAAAACATTCACAGGGGAAAAGCCACTTGGTGAGAATTACAAGAATATGCTTCTCAAATTTCAAATATGCTCATCAACAACTCACAGAGGCCGGTTTACTAAAGGAAATGGGTGTTGGTACTTATCTGATACGCCCATTCTCCGTGAGCTGTGAAGAGCATCCCGTAGTGGGAGGTGCTTCAGTCTCCTCTTGGATAGGCTGGGCTTAATTTGCAGGATGCTTAGCCTATCCAAGAGGAGAATGAAGCACCTCCCATTATGGGATGCTCTTCACAGCTCAGGGGAGAAAGTCATAGAGTGCCAGAAAAAATTAGTAAAATAAAAAGCATAAAAGCCTTTCAGATGTATGAAAACTAGACAAATACTGTATTTTAGAGATGAAGACTGCAAGGACATAGATACCGTACTAATTATATAAAACTTAAAGTAAGATGGGCATTTATACTGGTGTAGCAGCGAAACCAAAGCCGCTGTGATGACCCAGGGCATTGCACATGGGCAATACAGTCAAATAATAAGTAGGAGTCCCTTTATTTGCTCCAATTTTGCCCCAAATGTCCTGGTTACCATCTGGGCTGGAGAAAAACTCTCCCAGGAACAGCCTTTGGCTGCAGAGATTCAAATCCAAAACGTTGTCAACAAAAACTGTAACTATAAGTCCAATTAAGGCAAGATGAGACATGAAGGAACGGCAGTAATTCAACTCAGTTGGAAGGATGCCAGGAATGCAGATAACCAAAGTCAACACAAGATAAACTCACATTTGTTCCCAGCAGACGCCACTCTCAGCTTGCATCTCTTTTAAACTCTCTTCCCAGGTGTGGCTAATGAAGGGAATCAGGGCCCTTTCCTCCCCCTTAAGCCACGCAACCCACATTGCTTTCTTCTCCGTTTCTCCCTGCGTGCCCTAGATGAAGAGTGGGTGGGCCTGGGTCTTCCTCTGAACGCCCTCTCCCTTGTTCTACCCTGCTCTGCCAAGCCTGACTTTGCCCTTCCCCAGTTTCCTCCTCCAGGGAGCCACACTCCCGCTCCCTATCAGCGATTTATCTTCCTCCTCTGATTCAGACTCTGACAGGGGCATGATAGTCGCTCTTGTTTTGGATATGTATCATGAAACAGCTATGTAAAACAAGGATGGTGTACATCAATTAATGAACCAAACTCTTTCAATAGTCTTGAATGTAAAGAAATATTCTACTTGCAGCTCAATCCGTGATTACTTATTCACCCAGGTGATTTACTATTTGATTCTGAAATGATCAAAGGAATAACAAAGGTATGGTATCTTTTAAGATTTCTAGAAAGTACTGGGAGGGGAGGGTGTCATATGTAATTTGTTTTATGCATTCTTCTCTTGTATTTATTAAATTTGCATGCTTCTTAACTCACCATTGAGCAAGGAAGCTTATTATATTAACTATGCAAAAATAAAAAAATTGCTATAAACAGAATGCAATTGAAAGCAATTCCTAAGAATTTTTTATCAGCTAATGGCAGTCTTCAAATATATATGGAGTTATCAGCAACCGGTTAGTACATGCTAGCAGCTCTATTCGGAAGATGACTTTTCATGGAGAAATGGGATGGTAATTTTTATAACAAAAAAAAGTTTGCTGAACAACAACAAGAAAAGGATCAAGTTCCTACTTCATGACAGGATTTGATGACCTACAAGGCAGGCACAGATTATGTTTATAATACTGAATATGCACACTCTTTATATTGCTTAAATGTAAATAAAAAATCTGCATATTAGCAGAAATGGCATATGTGGATGTATGAACATGAGAAGACAAGGAATTAGATGCATCAGTGAATTTAAAAAATATATCTACAGTATATTAAAAGGCATTTTTCTAAATTCAGAAAAATCATTTAGCAAAACTCTTCCAGAAGTATACTTTTCATGCTAGCATGAGATTGTACATCTGACCACTTCTCCATACACAATCTGCATGACACTGCTAAAATAAAATAACAAAACAAAGCCTAAAAATAGATAGGAAGAAGAGTAAATTAGCCAAAGCACTAATTTTTCAGAGGCAGAGGTTGTTTTACAAGAGAAAGTGCTCAAATATATGTGTTCCCATGCTTTGGAGTTCCACTTTAAGAAGACTGCAGATTATCTGTCTTTTAAGAAGATGTAATTCACCTCAAAATGTAGCACTTCAAAATAAGTGTTACATAAATTAAAAATAATCTAGAGGGAAAAGGAAAGTGATATTGACAGCAGTGAAGATAGAAATAAATTAAGGGTATCAATTATATAGGATTTCAAGTTTCCTTTGTGTTACCCTACAACAATAAAGAACATACTTGGAATCCTTGCCATACCCCGTTTCTTGACCTGGTCAACCTCAAAGAGTTGATATCAATCTTGTAAGCTTCTCTAAGCCTTATTGTATGCAAATAAAATCAGGGTTATTTTAAATTTATCATGCTTTCCTCTTTCTTAGGATTACATATGTTTCTGCAAGTCACTTGGCTCACTTATTATTTCTCCCTATTGTCAGTGTTGGGTCTACTTTCTTTTAAACAGGAGATCATGGCTCACAGCTTGAGAATCGCTGTCCAAGCAACATACGATTACCCAACTTAATAAGGCAAACACACACACACACACAGGAAAAAATAAAACAAGGTTAGGAAATTGGAAAGTAATGAATCCATTTTCTTTGCCTAGAACAACAAGCAGCATTTTGAGGAACCACCAGCATTTTACGAAGCATTCTTGGTCAAACTGTTGGACTGGTAAACCGCACATATTTGTAACATTAGGGTGGAAGAAGAAGTCGCGGGAGGAGCTAACCAATGATTTGTACCTTGTTCCAATGTCTAGCCAGCTTCCATAATCTTTAACCAGAAAGAAGAAGTGCTGGAGGGGAAAAAAACATAACTAGATTCAGTACATGAATATTGCCCAATAAAAGCGACAAAATTGAAATGTATATTTGAAGTCGACTGTTCAGGACATATTAACCTATCTGTAAAAAGAAAAGAAAACAAAGGCCAGTCTCCAAAAGATGGTATTTACAGTAAATAAAAACAAGTACATACTGTATGCCTGATTCACTTTCACTAAGAAAGTGAATGGGTAGCAATCTGGTATAGTGGTTAAAGACTGTGAGTTCTAGTTCTGGCTTAGGCACAAAACCAGATGGGTGATTTTAGGCCGGTCATTCTCTCTTAGCCCTAGGAAGAAGGCAAGGGCACATATTTCTGAAATCTTGCCAAAAAACCCTGCAGGACCAGTACAGACAATTTGCTACAAGTGAAGAGTGATTTTAAAAACACACGTTCCCATCCCCAAAAGGAAACTGAATACATTAATGTAAATTTTGTATTTGGTTATGAACTCCTTGAGCCCAGACAGATATTTCCATAAATAGACAGCTGCTGCTAAGAGCAACCAACCTGTCTTTTCTTTATCATGTTTGCTAAAAATGACCCAAAGTGTAATCATGGCTGGCTTTTCCTTTCTATTTTGCTGGCTACTGCTTGCAGAGATGGGATGATTCTTACTGGAACAATCATGCTTCTCTCAACATCTGCTTCAGCCTTCTAAATGGTCTTTGGCTAGTCGCTTCTCTTTCAGCTTTAATTCCCTATAGCTGCATTAATGATCAACCTAAATGATACCATTACTGAAAAGCAGGCTTGCTGAAGAAGCCATAGAGATAGTGATTACAGTTTATTGTCTAAAAATTAGTGTAAATTCCCCCCCATCTCATGAATATGGCAAAGTAGTCTCCTCTTCACCATTAGCAGCTGTACTAGTAGAAGAGAAAGCAACGAGGATAAAAAGAATTCTATTAATTTATTTCACCATTTGGCCAGATGGACAAAAGTTCTGATTCAATTTAAGGCAGTTATCAAGCTATACTGCTACATAGCTATCACGTGTTTATCCACTTTAAAATGCTGACAAGTACAACTTAGGAGATGGCATTTAAGAGGATTCTGCAGATTAGGTGGGAATACCTAATCAACCATAGTTGCTTCCAGAATAAAGTAAGGTGGAATAACACCACGTCTGTACAATATATTGAGAATTTGAAAAACAAACAAACACACACACACACATAGAGAGAGAATGAAATGGCAAGACCTTTCTATATTGCTGCCAAGAAAACTACACAAATGTAGCCAAGAGTTAAGCTCAGCTTAAGAAGTTTAAACCTTTATTTTGGACTCAATAATAAGTAGCCTGGGATTTGCAAATATTTCCTCCTATTTATGAGATTTCCTGGACCAGTTCAATCAAAACAATTTAGTTATGATGTGATAGAACAACAGCTGTGTGTCGTATTTAACTAATTCCATTGGGAGGAATAAGGGAACACTGATTTGAAAGCATAAACCCCTTCCATTGTTGTTCCAAAGACACATCCCTTCTAGCCAAGTTGCGATATGTGCATATACTACAAGTATTGTATATACTTTGGGGTGAACATAGTTTTTAGTTTTTTAAAATGCTATGTTTATTATAATTGTTTAATCTATTTGATGGATCCTCATCCACCCACCCAAATCTCCCACCATGTACAAAGATTGGCTTATTCAACCCATCTTGGGTGGTATTTCCCATTACATCTTGCTTGATAATTTAATATTTCCTTTGAAAAATGAAAGGAGACTCTTTTTTTGTTCTGAAAGCAGGGAAGAAAAGATTTAAAAAATTAAAGTAGGCATGCAGATGCATCTGGTATTTTCTTTTAAAATTCTGTATGAAGTACATGAAAACTTAGTAATAGCTAACTTAATGGCCCCATAAAAGAATTGAAGTAATAATACAGACTTACAACTTTTTTGATCATTAATTAAATTATTTCAAAGAATTATAGTGTGGAGAGAGGGCCTTTCTGCAATTTATGCAGGGTTTCAAAGTCAACTCACTGACCTAATTCAAGGAACTTTGATGTCTGAAGCTAATTCAGATATCCCTTGATTGAATTAGCAAAGCTCTCTGGATTTTGATCTTATTTGTACAAAATGTCAAATAGTAGCTTACCAAAGCCATAATGTCTGAAATCACAAGAACAATGAGAAAAAGCCTGAGGGGGGAAAAATAAATAGTGTGTCAGAAAAGGACAATAATTCACAGTTCAATAAAGTTTCGAAGAACAGAAGATGTGTTCTGAGGTACAATGTAGTTCTCTTTTGATCTATTTTCTCAGTATTTCATGTCTTAAGAATATCAGGACCGCCATACTGTACGTTAAGTATCAAACATGGGGCAGGCAGGGAAATGAGCAGACTTAAAGCAGGCTGATTTGTATGACTTGTCAAAATTAGACCTGTTTTTTTTTTACACTTAATGACTCTTCTACATAATTTATTATATAACAGTTACCTACTTTTTTCAGGGACCTGACAGTCTCTTGATTGATGGAACCCTACTAAATTGTACAATTCAAGTTTCCAAAATTTCACAAAGGATTGGCCAGATTTCAAAGATTTATGACATTTATATTCCAATTCTTTCCCAAGAAACACCAAACTACACCTGATTTTTCTCTTTCTCTTGGGCCATGTAATAACCTTGACAATCATGATTCCCTAGTCTTAATTCAGAATTATAACCACTTTTCTCCATTTATTCAATATTATCTACTCATCCTTACAGACTAGAAATTGGCTTAAAGCTGTTTCTCAGTTTCTATCACATACCCACACAAGACTGCTTTGGCCAACAGTGCCCCTCTGCTGCACTTTCACATATCTCTTGACTACCAGATGTAGCACTGCACAGCTTGCAAACACAAATGTTTGTTGGGTTTCATTTGTTCACTTAATTACTGAGGCAAGAAAGGTCGTAAAATGGGGCAAAACTCAGAAACAAGCAACAGAAATTTTGGGCTCAATTGTGGTTGATGACGATAGGTTCTGCACAAGAACATTTACTAATATTTATCACTGTGTCTCAGTCATGAAGACCTAAAATGATGTCCACCAGGTTCAAAGATCATTGAGTATTTATTTTCCTTTAGCTTTAGGCTTAAGTTACCTGTATCTGAGGTACCCAAGACCATATTTGTTTGAGAAAGCACTTTTCAATAGAAAAAAAAGGACTAGGAACAAGTAAACACAAATACCACTAAAAACATTTGCAATATCATTATCTTTTCATTAAATAATTGAAATATTTTGAATGTGGATACTGTTCTAAATCACCAACAGGCTGGTTTTACTCCAGAACTGTGCTAAAATGCTGCACATAGCTGACCTAGTAGCTCGAAAAAGAAATGGGTCATTAATTGTAATAATTTAATTTGTAAGAATTATAAAAGTGCTATCAGTTAGAGTGTGAAAACTCATTAAAATGTGCTGCATTATGCCATTAATGCAAGATGATCACAACAGCCTCTAACAAATTATATCTAGTCATATTATCAAGATCAGTTTTGTAAATTAACTTTACCTTAGAAGGCCATTAGAACAAGACAAAAAAAAAAAATTTCCTGTTAGAAGCTTACTTCTCTTTGCAAAACAGATAACTCAGTTGGATACCATCAAAATCACTGATGGCATCTGATCAGCAGTGAGTATCTGTGCCTCTCTTCTGCATAGATTTGACAGATGCACAGAAATCAAATCAAATCAATTTCTATTGATTGCACTAATTATGGCACTGAAATTTCTTGCTTTGGAATTTGGAATTTACAGCTAGGTTTAAATATTTACCTACTCAGCAGGGACAGCCAATGCACAGAGGGAGAGCTGATCTGCATTTTTCTTCTCCAAGACATAACTTAAATCATTGATGCAGTCTCTCCACATGGAGGTATATGTATGCCAAACTGCAATTCTTCAGTCATTCAAACTACTCCCCTCTCTCTTTAGAGGTGAGGAAAGAGAAGAATCCTATTAACTAGACAGTGATATTCAAGTATGGTCCTCTGTATGCGTTTGCCTGCAAAATATGTTACCTCATCATTGTTGACGGGCATGCTTGGCTGCATTTAAACTCTCATGAATGTTTTAAAAACCCTACTTTGATAAGAAAAAGCATTTCATTCAATAATCTGTTACGTGTGAATTTTCAGCATTTGAGTGGAACTAAAAAAATATCAACCCCTGTTCATTATGCAGAGACTGAAAACTTAATATGTGTATGTATGTGTATGCGTGTGTGTGTGTCTATATATATTGACACACATAAAGAGAAATCTAACAAAAACTGAATACTTTCTGAAGGGGGGAAAAACTCAGGAACTGTATCTAATGATGGAATTTACAAAGTAGCAGCCTACATGCAGTTTAATTTTTTCCCTATTACAAATCCCCAAACAACTTCTGATTCAGTAAGTGCACACACAGAAAATCTTTACCTTTTAGATGATAGCTGGGTTGTGACTTGAATAGCTTCAAATGCACATGACACAAGAACAAAGGGGATTGCAATCTGTTCAATAAACACAATTCTGTTAAGCTGATGGCAGAACAAAACAAATCAAAAAGAAAGGATGCTCAAATTAACATTGCTAATACTTAGACAGCCATTTTTATGCACAGCCCAAAGATCACCAGGTTGAATGCAGAGACTACAATATATTCTTTTTAAATAGTTCAGTGTTGTTTAAGTTTAAACTAAACATTATTTTCAGTCAATGGCAAATACAGGCTGCTGCATTATGTTAAAACCTTTTTAAAAGGTTATTAAAATAAACCGACTACAAAATGACATTTTTAAAATGAATTATCTACTTTCAAGGAACATTCTCCATATAAATGCTAAGAAGCTGTTTAGTGATATAGAAAATCACTACTGGTAAATACTGTCCCAGAACAACCACCAGTGCTATTTTCATTGTGGAAACTTTGATAATTTCTGCTACAACAAATTCCCAGAATACAATTTAAGATTGACTATATCCATTTTATATTATATTGACAGTATAAGATTTAAAGGATGGCATTCTTGAGTTCCATGCATTTTTTTCTTTATTTTTCAGGATGGGCTCATCCTATTTACTCTGGAAATTATGCTATGGGTGTTGAAGATAGGTAGGTAGGTAGGTAGGTAGGTAGATAGATAGATAGATAGATAGATAGATAGATAGATAGGGGAGGGAGGGAGGGAGAGGGAGAGAGAGAGAGAGAGAGATTTTCTTGGAATTACTACCACAAGTAATAGCAGCAAATACAGATTGATGTGAAGTATTGTGTATTTCTTTAGTAACATTTTTCTCCTTCCTTCCCTTTTCTTTTCTTTCTTTCCCTTCCTTTCTTCCTTCTTTTCCTTTCCTATCTATCTCTCTATATTAAATTTCTAAACACACAACTCCTCTACAAGTTGACTCTGGGCGGTTTACAAATTATCGAAACAGGTGAAAAATAATTAAAAGATTATTTGCTGGAAAGTGAACCTTACTAATTTTAAGGTATAGTGACAAGTGTACAGTAGAACTATAGCCTATCCTGGTAGTTTTGACCTTACTACATACATCTCATACATAGGTGGGACTTCCAGGTTGTGAAACCGGAAATGCCATGACATTGCAGGCTTCTGGGTCTCGGGAAGAGAAAATAAGCCACATCTTTGATGACGTCATGCAGGTGTAGTTACACAGCGGTGTAGTATGTCCTGTCACTTTCTGTGGTTTACTGATGTAGCACACCTGCAGGTATTTTGGGGCACATAAATGTGTACAGTACATCGGTTGAAAACCCCTGGCCTATCTAGTCTAACAAATAATATTTTGTATAAGAGACAATTACTGACCTTCCACAATAGCAAGCCTCCCATCAGGAAAGGGCTGAACACAGTCAAGAAGCAATATACAGAGGTTGGATCAAAGCTAGAGTTTAAGAATGAGAACAGAACAAAACATTATTAGTGTGCATTTTTGTAGCAAACAGCATGTGTCCTTTGCCTCAATTACAAAAAATGTGACACTATTATGTAGCAAAAGAGATACGCTGCTAGTTTATACTGCTTCTACTTTTAGAGCTGAACTTTAGTGTTTTAAGTCTACAAGTAACATTTCTACCTGCTAAATATTTTTAAAGCCCCACTGATATCACAAAGTATTTCCTTATATCATTTCCTTTTCCACTGATAACTATCAGTCATTCCTAGATCTGTAAGTAAACAAGTGACATCTACAAAAGTACCTGGCACATTACCCACTCCTTGTAATGATTGGCTGCTAATTGTGAGCCAGCTTACTGGTTTTGTTGTTTTTTTCACATGGAAAGGATTATATTTTGGGTTCTCAGTTTGATGTCCATGATCGGCAACAATACCATATTTGGTGTCCAAGTTTTGGCCCACTTGAATTTATACACCCACGTACATGTTTCTTTCATAAAGCAGATTGTCAGCTTCCAATATAAACTTTTACTTCCAAAAATAACACACAAGGAAAAAAAAATTTAGTACAAAGAATCTTACAAAACACACGTAGCAGATGGTTGTACCCAAGTGCTCCATTAATGCCTCAAGAAGACAAGACTAACCTTGGTGGGAGAGTGCTTTGTGGGATAAGCAGCATAAAGAGCATTCCAGCTAGATTTTCTTGTGTGGGTTTGTGATTGCCACACTGTGCAGTAGCAATTATTTTGTCAAGAGGTAAAATCTCTGATAAGCAGTTTTATTTATTTATCAAGAGCACAAATGACATGTTGAAATTCTGATTATGAGTGCTACATTGTGCATAAGCAACCATTTTGGCAGCACATAAGGCCCCTGATAAGCAGATCCATCCATCCATCCATCCATCCATCCATCCATCCATCCATCCATCCAATTTATTTATAACATAGGTGACATGTTCACAAAATTGCAAATATGCCAGCCAACTACAAAAGATTAGGGATTTCTGTTTCATAGAACTATATTGGGACAGGCTTCATTCTGTTCTTTTTCCATCCACAGCCCCCTTTTCCTTTAAAAAAATTATATGTGGGTCCAACTGGGCAAGAAATACTTGGGTGTAGTACAGATACACTTGCTGACTTGTGTTCCCTTTCCTTTCACCCAATATTTTAGGAAATGTCATGCTATTAAATAAGTATTTTTTGCAGAGACATCATTCGTATTTTTGCTAAGTCCCAGCTTCATGTTGGGAAAGATGAAATTATTTTGCATATGAAGTGACTGCCATGCTGCATAAAGATAATTTAGATGTGGTAAGCGTACACATCTGTTGTGTTTCTATTTGTTAAGACAAAAAGGAAAAACAAACTGTTGAGTAAGGTCTGCTAGAGACAAGAATGTGCTTAGGAACAGCAGTGTCAACTGCAAGGGCCACCTCCGTATACTACAGATCAGCCAAAGCTTTGACAGTTACCACAGTAAGATGACATGGGAAAGTCCCCACAAAAAAAACCATCTGGAGCCACAAGATGCTTGGCTCAAGACATCCGAACCAACCCTAAAGATGTTTATTGCGGCTGCCAGTTGAAAACGTATCAGAGAGTTTTCTGTTTATGACAAGAGAAAAACTCCATTTTTAGATCAGCATGTGCTATGCTGAAAGGATGGGGCCAAATGCAAACATCCACCAGGGAGAGGTCCATAAACATTACGCATAAGCATGTTGACATCTTGAGTCATTCCTGACTGGCCAATCCTACACTGAAACCCACCAAAGAAAGAAATCTAGGATAACCCAGGACAACACCAAAAATCCCTCAGCAAGTCAGAAACAGATTTTGTTACATAGTAAACTACAGATAATCCTCAGCCTACAACAGTTCGTTTAGTGACTGTTCAAAGTTACCACGGCACAGAAAAACGTGATTTATGACTATTTTTCACCCTTGCCATCGTTGCAGCATCCCCTGGTCATGTAATTAAAATTCAGGCATTTGGCAACTGCCTCATATTTATGACGGTTGCAGCGTCCCGGGGTCATGGGATCCCCTTTTGCAACTCTCTGACAAGCAGAGTCAATGAGGAAGCCAGATTCACTTAACAACCCGTGTTACTAACTTAAGAACTGCAATGATTCACTTAACAACTGTGTCAAGAAGAGTCAAAAAATGGGGTAACATTCTGACTCAGCATCAGAAATTTTCAGCTTAATTGTGGCCGTTGAGGACGACATGTATATGCTACTCTATCCTGAGTATTTAAAGACAGAGAAAACAGCAAAAAGCACTTATACAATATCAGCTAGAGCTTCGAGTTAGTAAGATGGAACTCCTGCAATTCACAACTCACTTTCCCTCCCTCTATTCTAGATTGTTGGAATATTAGAGTATCCTGATGAAAGAGATGGCAAATGTTAAGTATCCACTCCTCCCTCAGTAAGATAATGCATGCCAGGACACAGCTTTCATCCAGATTTAAATTGTTCATAAAAGATACTTTACCAGCATTTAACCTGGCATTAAAAAAATGGAATGTTTTAGCTGAAAACTCTACCATCTCTGTCACCTAAACACACTTTCCTATTGCATGAAAGGAAAACCAGCTACCGTATTCTCCCCTTTACAAATGGAAGAAAATATTTGGCAAAATTCCCTAAGGATAGAGAAAATTTCTGATCCTGCATATTCTTTCCTCATCGTGATTAATATAAAACATAAAACATTCCAGAGTATGTAATATTATATGCAATTATAAAGGCATTTGCTTAAATTGTTTAGTGTAGAAACAAGTAAGTGGAAACAGAATGGAGAGCCTGCAATGGTGGCTTTTAGCATCAGCTTAGATCAGTTTACCTGTTAACAGAAGCTATATTTCCTGTGCCGAAAAAGGCCGTCACTATGAAAAAAACCTGCATCAAGTTGAGGAAAATGCTATATTGCCAACAAGGTAACAAAGCATAATCATTTGCCACAACATATTTTACAAAGGTTAGAATTTCCTGACTGATACGGGAACTAACAAGTATATACATTGCAATTCTCTGAGTATGTACTCAAAATTATGACTTATAATACTCATCTAAGAACACCAGCCAGAACTGCAACTATTAGTGAGATTAATATGGCAGCCAGCTCTTTACAGGCTACTAAACCCATATACATATATGAATGAAAAGCAAATCACTGCTTTGCATAGATATTACATTCTTCAGTTGCTTTAAGATGAAATAGTTATTGAGACATTAGTTTATATGTGTGGCAAGAAAAGGAGGGAAGAATAATTCAAATTTCTTGTACCTGGAAGCCCCTGCTTATCTAAATAGACATTTGTCTCAATGTTAAATTACCAATAATTTAAAAAATATTGTTGCCAGCCCATCTCTCGGGATGACTGAGGTTACATTCCATGGCAAATCTGGCGCACCAATTTCAGCTCACTGGTTTCTAAATTTTATCACTGTATTAGGTCCGTATGATTTGAAACAAGTTCAATGGAACTAACAGTAGCTGCAGGAGGAAAAGATTCTTGACAAGTGACTATTCCAGTCATTCAGCTTTCACTGTCAAACAAGAAAAACAAAACCAAATGGCCATCAGGTAGTTTCAACAAAGAAAAACAGGTCATGTTCAGAATGAGGTCTTAAAGGCCAGGAAGATTGGGATCAGATGACCTGATAGTCTTTTGGAAACATAAAAGCTTGCATAATAATTCATGAGCAAAAAATATCTCAGCTGTTAACTGTTGAAAGCTTAATATATAGACATCTAGAATGCTATATATGTAGTTTCATTTTATTAATTTGTTTGTTGACTGTTTCTTGGTTTTTTCTTTTTCTTTTCTTTTCTGCCTTCAAATCAGTGTTGATTAAAAAAGAAATAAAATAAATATAAACTGATTTGTGACTTAAATAGCTTTTGTAATCTATAAATTTACCAAGCTTGTGAGCCTTTTAAATATGCAAGTTTATTCAAAACTTGTATAAACACTTTAACCTTAGATGAGAAACCTTTAATTTCATTTGAAACTAAATTATGTATAAACAGTAAAAAAAAGCCAGTAAAAACAGAATATTCTGTGGTAATATTCAATTTTAACTGTTATATCTTGCAATATTTAATATTTTCTAAGCCCAAAGATCTCTTTACATTAGCCTAAATGTTCTATTTTCAAGAATGTTTATGGACAATTAATAATGATTAAAAAGGTAGACAAATTTTTCTGATTAATTCTTATTACAAAAACCTAAATGCATGGAAAAATAAGATTTTCTATTCTTATGTTTGAAGCTATATGAAGTTAACTGGTAGCTAACACTTTCTAAGTAATAAATCTATAGATAGATAATACTTAGAAAAAGTCAAAATGCTGTTGTTGTCAGACTGTTTTGTGATAGTAATTCAACCACAATCCTAAAATAAGTCTATCAAAAGAACCTTTAAAACATTTAATCATTTAGGCAGCAATCTCCTAAAAGCAACTGTTTTTTAAACAAAATAATAGATTATTCTGTTAAAAAATAACATATAATCAGAGTTGGAAGGGACCTTGTAGTCATCTAGTCCAACCGCTCCCGCCCAAACGAGAGACCCTACACCATTTCTGACAAATGGCAGTCCAATCTCTTCTTGAAAGTCTCAAGTGATGGCACTCTCACAACTTCCGAGGGCAAGCTGTTCCATTGGTTGATTGTTCTCACTGTCAGAAAGTTTCTCCTTATTTCCAGGTTGAATCTCTCCTTGTTCAGTTTCCATCCATTATTCCTTGTCTGGCCTTCGGGTGCTTTACAAAATAACTTGAATCCCTCCTCTCTGTGGCAACCTCTCAAATATTGGAACACTGCTATCATGTCTCTCCTGGTCCTTCTCTTCACTAGATTATCCATGCCAGTTCCTGTAACCATTCTTCATATGCCTTAGTCTCCAGTCCACTAATCATCCTGGTTGCTCTTCTCTGTACTTTTTCTAAAGTCTCAACATCTTTTTTATAGTGTGGTACCAAAACTGGATACAATATTCTAGGTGTGGTCTTACTAAGGCTTTATAGAGTGGTATTAGTACATCACATGATCTCGATTGTATCCTTCTGTTAATGCAATTTAGGATTGCATTAGCTTTTCTGGCTGCTGCTGCACACTGCTGAGTCATATTTAGCTGGTTGTCCACTAAGACTCCAAAATCCCTCTCACAGGGGGAGCCTGGTTTCACCCAGTCTATATTTTGATTTTTCTTGCCTAAGTGTAGGACTTTACTTTTCTCTACATTTAATTTCATTTTGTTAGATACTTAATACTTTTTTTAGATATTTGATCACCTTCACTCTACTCTAGCTGAGTATCTTTTCTCCTATGTCAAAGGATACAAAGAAAAAAGCCCTCCTGATGTCATCCACATGAAGTGGTCGAAACTGGGGTGTTTCTGTAGTGTAAGAAAAGCTGAGAGCAGCAAGCTACAAAAACAGAAAAAGAAAAATCAGTAACATAGCATCAAGTAGGATTGCATTTATATTAAAAGTATATATCCCAGAGATCAAATGAGAAGTTAAAGAGTGATTCTTCAGAAAATCTACACAAAAACTCTTCTTCTGCAACTTTGTCATATCTCAATTATTAATACAAAAAGTTTCTTTTCAAATACTGGTAACTAGTCAAGTACATTGGTTGCCTTAAGTAAGGAAATAATACTCTGACCTATCCACTGGCTCTCTTGTTTTTTTTAATCCAGAAAAATTGATTTTGCTTTCTAACGGTATCCTCTAGAGCTTTATGGAGCAGATATTGCAGTGCCAAATCCATACTGAAAGTTAAACTTGTTTTGCTCTGATAGGTTTCTAGCATCTTTTGCCCACTGCTCTCACATGCCCTGGATTCAGAAGCTTCAATAAATAGAATCAGAAATAAAGAAAGGAGTTTAAAAAGGCATCTTGTACATTTCCAGTTAACATAGAATCTTCAATGCAGAATGCAATCTACATTGTGCTGATAAACCATTGCCCTCTCTGCTTTAATAACTCCAGTCGAAGAGGCAGATATTAGCAGATTATTATGGAACAAGTTTTTATTATTCTAGTTCTAAACTACATAGCAACACACATAAAATAAGGCTGTTCTATCTTTCAACATGATGTCTTTCTATATATTTGAAGTTGCCTATCATAGTTTCTTTTCTAAACATATTCAGCTCTTCCAAGTAATCTGTAGACTTTTTAAATCCTTCGAAGTCTTATCTCCCTGTTTTCAATTTCTCCAGATCTACTGATATCCTGAAATGTGTTGTAGCACTCAGCATGGTATCCTGAATAGGCTTTATGCGCATGACATAATAAAATCTCCTATTACTTTTTATGTTTCAGTTTATTTTTTTAATAGTAGAACATAGAAAACTTCACCAGCAAAAAAAGATGTACAGCAAATGTATACAAGTGTACAACATATATAGTATATAGAGAAATAAAAAAGATAGCAATTAAAATAAACTAAAAAAAGCAAACTAGTAAAAAGATTTATATACTTTAGTAACAGTATAAAATTAATTCAATCCTTAAGCTTATAAATTAAATATCAATCACAGAGAAACATACTGGTTCATCAATAATATCACCTCTTATGACATGGATACTACTGTTCCATCAATATAGCTTATGACTGCATTTGCTTGCTTAATAGCCATATCATACGGACAAGACTAGCGATATGACAAGAATGGTTTGATTTATATCATTCTTTGGACTGGGAAAAGGAAATAGAACCTGTATGTGGCACTTTAGCATTCATTTTTTACTCCCAGAATAAGGTAGCTGGGGGAGATGGGGAGGAAATTAGGGGCAAACAGATACCGTAAGTGTCTGCAAGAACTATCATCATTCATTAAATCCTAAGAGTGGCCCCCAAAAGGCCAACTTCCCTCAATCTGGTGAATATAATTGCGTTAACAACAATGCCTTGCAACCATTAAGTGTTCATAAATAAAAATGGGGCCTGGATGTAAAAATATTGCCTGAAGCGAACCATCTGACGATAGCCTTCAGATATTTTTCAAAACAATTCCGATAAGTTCATGAAAACTACGCTTCTGGCCTGGGACTGTGAGTATTTTCAAAACATTCTAAGGTTACCAGATCACTTAGCTCTGGTTTCCTCTGACTATAACTAGTCAGATTTGCCCTAGTGAAATACACACTGGCTTCTGGGAAATCTAGCCACCTCTGTGGCCACAGCTAATGAGTGTCTGTGAAACCGCTGGACTTCTCTTGTTTCTGCATTCTGTTTTAAAAATATGAGCACTGAAGTGCTTGGGATTCTGTGGCTACACTCCCAGGCTCATGAGTCAGTTGGGATTTTAATTGCTGGGGGGAAAGGGTGGCAGCATTTTTTCCTGAGGTGTGTACTGAATCATTTACCTTAGGTTTAAATGAAATTCCATACTGTTGGATTGCTTCTTGTTCCATGTCTATCCACACAAACATCAACAAAGCCAACGCCAGAGGGAAAAGAGCTTCATACCTACATCAGCACATATTTTGACAGCAAGTGAATATAAAGGAAATAATCTAAGGTACTGATCTTATTTCTATCTAGACGTAATCATGATTTTTTTTATAAGAAATAATAACCAAGGGAGCACGGAGAAAGCTAGTAGCTGTTCTGAAGGAGAAAAAAAAACAAATCCAAGTGAAGATACTTTATATCACTTATATTTAAAATAATTGTAAGACATAGTACATCTATGGAATTCAAGTTATTTCCAAGTGTGAACCTGAAAATGCACCATACTTTGAAGTATTTATCTTATAGGATAAATGAAGTAATATATTTGCACAAATGTGACAATATTCAATAAATTCTCACAACTGCATAACCTTCTCCAAACCCAAAGCAAATCTACACATACGGAATACAAGTAAAGATTATCTTGAATCAGATTAGATTCCCAGCCATCATACAGACAAATCTATGTAGTCTATTTTGCAACATTATGGAAGCAATTTGCCATTGCCTTCTCCCATGACAATTTTCCTATTTCCCAGTCCCCTCAAGATACCTAGAATTCTTGCTGGGCTTCCATTCAAATATTAACCAAGCCTGAACCAGCTTAGCTTCCAAGTTTAAACAAAGTGCTGCCACCTGTTGCATAGAATCATCAGGGCTCAAATTCAATTTAAGGGCAACTTAATCTTTTATGTTTTTAAAAAAGGGAAAAAATACCCGGTGCTAAGGAGAAGATAAGTTGACATCAGAGAGAGAAGTATGCTCAGCAGCCTCAGGAACAGAAAAGTGGGACTCAGGAGTGGCACTATCAAGGATGAAACTGTAAGAAATAGAATATTATCTGTTAAAAAAAATAGTTTAGTGTCTCTTTAACAGCATCCTAAATTTGGAAGCCATGTACCTGTAAACTATTGGCTAGTTTGCATTTGCATTCCTGGAAATTACAGGACTAAAACAGAAGAGCAAGAAGAAATTTACTTTCTATACCTTTTGAGGAAACTGCATTGCAAATAGTTCATGCTGCGTACAAACAAAACAAGGGCAGCGAGCACAGCCATTCTGAATTTCAGTCATGGAAGGGGATGCTAATTTGTGTTCAATATTTTCTTCCTCTTTAAGTGGCATTTGCATCAGGCAGTTTGGAAACTAAAAGTACAGAGGCCTGCAATGCTTGCTTCAAACCTGTGCTCTAATGCCAGATAAAGCACAGCAAAGGAGACAACTTAGAAGATTAAAAAAAAGAGGAGGAATGAATGAACTAGAGCCATAAGACACTTGCCTCTTCTAGGTAGAATGGAAAGAAAACAAAGACCAGGATGAAAGGATAGCAAAGTGGACTGGAAAATTCTGTTTTAGTGCTTGGAACTTATATTGCTTTCCCACACATCAGCTGGTAAGTGAGGGAAGTACAGAGGCAAAAATTTCAAGATCTTCATTCATCTTGGCACACAGCATGGATAACATCTGATCATGTTTCCACCAAGATCAATATTCGAAGAAGAAATGGGACAGAACCTAGATCAAAGCAGTCAGGTGATGGGAGGTTCCTGACATCAAAAGACTAGGATTGTGCAACTGGAAAGAATCAGATGTCAAAGAGTTCAATCTGTGGCTGATTAATTATTTCTCAAGCCTTAGTTACAAAAACAGAGTGAATATTATATTTTCTTAGATTTGTTATCTACTTTCTTCAGGAGCTCACATCAGCATATGTAGCATTCCCTCTTCTGTTTTTCCTCACAAAATCACCCAGTGAGATAAAGTAGGCTGAGGGAGAGTGAATGGCCCAAAGTTTTTATTTTTAAAAAATATTTCCTTTAAAATGTAGAAATAAAGAACGGCAGAATTCAGAATTCAAACAGAAAAAAGGAAGAAAATACAAAGAATAAAACACAACGCAGATATAGAAAACAACTTAATTTTAAACAGTTTTAAATATGATCAGTGCTTCCAGATACAGAATCAATTAATAAACAAAAGGCAAAGACCTCCCAAAACCCAAAACTCTGGGGTGGTCCTAAACCCAGTCAGTTTCTATGGCTGGGGTTAGATTAGAACTGAGATCTGCCCAATTCTAGCCCTTCTTCATTGCCACCACACTATATTTAAACCAAGGCTCTATAATTAATTATAAGGCTTGGAATTTGTATAATTGCCTTAATTCATATGGACTAGTCAGAAACCAGGCTTCTGAAAATGAAGATCAGATAAGAAACCACAGCCAGTCTTCCTATTTCTGAAGAAAGAAGAGCCAAGCAAGATAACATTCTTTCAAGGTAGATTTCAAAAACCACTGCTAATAGCTAGGCCACAATCAGATTGGGCTGCAGCAAATACATCCTCCACTTACGACCACAATGGAGCCCAAAATTTCTGTTGGTAAGTCAGGCATTTGCTAAGAGAGTTATGCCCCATTTTACGACCATTCTGACCTCAGCTGTTAAGTGAATCACTGCAGTTGATAAGTTAGTAACTTGGTTGTTAAGTGAATCTGGCTTCCTCATTGACTTGGCTTGTCAGAAGGTTGCAAAAGGGAATCACATGACCTTGGGACAGAGCAACCGTCATAAATATGAACCAGTTGCAAAGCATCTTAATTTTGATCACATGACCATGGGGATGCTGCAAAGGTTATAACTGTGAACAACAGTTATAAGTCACTTTTTTCAGTGCTACTGTAACTTTGAATGGGCACTAAATAAACTGTTGTAAGTCAAGGACTACCTGTACCTAAAATATACAACAGAAAATATAATCTTAAAAACAATTAGCAACAACTCATATCTTGTCGCCCATATCCCTAAATAGCTCACATGCTGATTTTAACTAAAAAAAAATTCAGCAAGTGTTCAATCCAGCAAATTATTCTGAAAGGAGATACAGCAAGGAACAATTTATACTATTTAAGTGGGTGGGATGTTTTGTTTTTGACTGCAACATACAACAGAAGAATACATTAAAATGTGTGTTTGACAAATTGTAGGGCCAGAATGAAGAAAAACCGAAGTTACAGGTAAAACAAGGAAAAGGGAAAGAAAATTGCAATCCCAAGGAATAAGGATCTTGTACTTTAGATGAAATCCAGAATGTATTTGTTTAAGTGTGAGAACAAATCTCTCACAAGGCCAACCCTGGCTTATAGCTGTTATGAAACTTCTTATGCTTAACGTGCCTCTTCTAGGTCTGATCACTCTCCAAATGTCAGATCTGGCTCCTAGGGAACTGATGGACAAAAGGCAAACACTGGGAAGGGCAGAGAGAACAGCAGCCAGCTTGAAGTGGCAAGAATGAGCTTTCAAAACAAACAAGCCTGACCTGCAGAGTCTTTATGAAGATCGGGATTGTCTACCCTTAACTGGCAGCAGCAGGCAAAAGCAGAAACATCATACACTACAATCACATATAAGAACAAGTATCAGCAAGCGCTGGCTTAGAGAAACTTGGAAAATCCCCAGTTCAAATTCACATAATTTTCAAGTTCAGGGGGTGGACAGGTGGGAATTGTTAAGGCACAGCCTTACTTTGAGGAATGAATGCTTTATATTTATTAGTGATCCTCTTTTGTTGAGGAATGAATGGATTGCTCATAAGCTATCAGCATCTGCCTGACTATTGCTATATGCAGCACTTAATAGAACAGATTTAGAGCATAGTGCATGTGGTTGTCCTCAATCCTGTTCTGTTTGCAACAACCTTATCTAGAAGATTAGGTGAAAGCTTGTGAACTTCATAACCGAGAAGAGATGGGCACTTATTATTCAACACTAACATATTACTATTTGTCCATATTTAGAGCAGTTCTTTGGAGGTTCATGCAGTGTCTTTTTTCCCCTTAAATAACTATTTCTTTCCAATAAGAGAATTAAACTGAGGAATTCACCCCGCCAATATGCTTTATTAGCTGCTTTCTCAATTCTTTGCAACTACTATATAGTTCCAGGATCAATAATAGTAGTAAACTTAGTCCCTTAATCCACTGCTGCTTCTGTTGAAACCACTCAGCACTTGACCACTAATTAAAGCCATCTCTCATCTACTTCAAAATAAATATTCCTCATAGTGTGTTAAATCTGCTTGTATTATTGGAGGATGCATATGGATTCCTGTACTTATGTAATTACAAATCTTTATCAGAGTATAATCCTTCAGATCATGTTTCTCAAGGGCAGAACATGTGCAGCAATAGTAGAAAGACCAGCAAACCAGCATTTCTTATATGTACCTGACAGATCTTTATCCAAAATAATCTCTGTCGAGAGAGGTAGGCTTACCCAATGTCATCCAGCTGATAACCTGATTTATTATAGGCAATCCTTGTTTGCTCTGAAGACTGCTATGAGTACTGTTCACAATGTATGTTGATGCCACCAGACTCAGCAACTAATAAAAAAATAAAATTATCAATAGCTCATCGGAACAGTTTCACTTTATTGCAGTCTTTAAGGAATGCTAGCAAGGCAAAAAATGGCTATTCATAATTTTTCCAAAAACTAGCTCTTTTTAAAAAAAAAAAACCTGGAATGTTAGCACTTTTGTAAGAGTTATAATCAACTTCAATTGGCGATTTAAATAAAAAGAAATTGTGTACAAAGAGGGAGTGGTAGAGAAACCTTCAAAATCACTCACTGCTTAAAATTTCATTTGATAACATATCCGTTAAGATATTGTATAACCCCATTGTGTTTTGGATATCACCATAAATGCATTCAGGAACTGCCGGAGCAAACTGTTGGTTTGTTCTTGCATAACTGCATTTCATGCTTGATTTCCTCCAGACTGAATAAATAAGAGAAAAAAGCACTGGGGGGGTGGGGGAGGAGCTTTCAACGAAGTTTGTTTAAAAGGGAGATTTGTCAATAAGAGTCCATTTCAGAGTTACAGATTAGAGAAGTAATTAGAGGAGGTCATCAAACAAGCGCTATTTGGCATCAAGTTTTATGTTGGTTTATTGAACTTTGCCTGATGTGTCACCATGTGACAGTTCATAGAAGCCATAAGAAGTTGCCAGGCTGCCTGTCATTTTTCCCACTGTTCCTATGTGAGATCATTTGGACTTTAAACTCAAATATTAATAAAATGGCATAATGTTCGTATTTTAGCTCTATTAAAAACAGTGTATGCATGATCCAAAATCAATCTCTCTATATATCAGGGTGTCAAAGAAAAGGAATCCAGCATTAAAATAATTCATTGTTATAAAGCAATTTCCTTACGTAAAAGTAAGAGGAGTGAACCAAATAAAAGGTGCAATAAATTGGCACCAGTTATGCCAACCATAATAGGAAAGCAAAGCCAGTTTCTTAATGTGTTTAGAAAGAGCCGCAAAATAATGGTACAGAAGCAGGTATGTTTCATCTATATAAGGACAAAAAACAACCTTACTGATCTCTCCTAACAACAGCTAATCTTGAGTTAAAACCATTTGTTTACTGACCATTCAAAGTTACAGTGGCACTAAAAAAGCAACTTATGAACATTTTTCACACATATGAACCTTGCAACAATCTTATGGTCACATGATCAGAATTCAGATACTTGGCAACTGCCTCATGTTTATGACAGCTGCAGGGTCATGTGATCCCCTTTTGCAACCTTCTGAAGTGCAAAGTCAAGGGGAAAGCCAGATTCACTTAACAACCATGTTACTACTTGAACAACTACAGCGATTCATTTAACAACTGTGGCAAGAAAGGTCATGAAAGGAAGCAAAACTCACTTCACAACTGTTTCCCTTAGCAACAGAAATTTTGGGCTCAATTGTGGTCATAAATCAAGGACTATCTGTATCAGATTTTTACCAAAGGGGCCTTCTGGGGAGATAAGGAGTTCATGTAGGATGATTTTGGGTTAACCAAGGCTCTTATAAAATGAAATTATATGATTCCCAATTTTTTTGAAAATAGTACACTTTTGTAATGTTTGTTTTGGGCTAATCTAAGGTGATTAAAGATTAAAGTATATGATTTCCGACTAAAGAAATAGTACATTTTTATAATGTTTCAAATCTTTTTCACTGTGATGCAAAAATTGAAATAATGTGAGGGAAAAAATCCAATATCTAATTCCAAGACTATATTAAAACTACATAATGACAATTCTTCTATATTTTAATCTGGATTAGTTTCTCTCAATTTCTTCATTTATCTTAAATTTATAGTGACATCTACTGGACATGTTTTAATCTTTCACATGAAGCTTAGCAAATTTTTCCTAGGATTGTTTGACATCTAGTCATAGACTGTTTTGTGAGAAAATCTGTTTATACACCTGGCTCCCCCAGCTAGTGATGCTCCCTTTGGGAGAACCATCTTGGAGGTAACATGTTAGTGAAGACCACAACTCCAGCAATGTTGTATGAGGGAGTCTGCATGAGTAGATGATGGGAATTGAGGGCAAGTTTCCCTACTGATTTTATTAGTGTTTTGCTTGGTATCTTGAATCATGAGTTTATTAAATTGGTCAACGTAAATTCTCCTAAACACCCAATCCAACCTGTTTCAAAACTGATTCTATGACTAATTCATGACTAAAGCTCAGTATGAGAAACTGTGGGGAGGTTGGAGAATAATAAAAATAATATTAAACATGAGCAATCAATGTTTAGGAAGGGAAGACACTGATAGCTTATCCAAGATATTAAGTCCAAGTCCAGACACTTGGAGAAAATGATTCAGATGTTCTGAAAGACTCCGTCTTAATGAAGCTACTAATAAATGAGGTTTGGAAAATCTTCTGACTGTTTCTAAGATTCTGTGTTTAAACCTAATTCTAGCATCATAGTATCACATTATGGTGAAGGGTTCTCCACTTGTCCTGAAGAGTAGTACCTCTGAAGGATTCCATGTTTTGAAAGTATATAGAAAAGTATATGAAGAATTCATTTTGTTGTTTGGAGTTGCTGACATATAACTAGTGAGCAGATTTTTTTTTTAATGTAAATTTAAAAATTAACTGAAATAACTGAAAAGCAGTTAAAATTGATGTTGACCCAAAAATATACAAAAGCTGATTTTTCAAAGCAACGAAAGTTATACTTCTCAACAATGCACATTTATAGAACTTACTTACCTGAAATAGATATATTTGGAGATGTTTATGATGCAAATATTTATTTTTGCTCCTCCGAAAAAATGTCACTAGGTAGGACAAAGCTATCAATATAATTAGCAGTCCAGCTGCTGTTCTGTAAAAGATAAACTATTTGTGAGTGCTTTTCAAAATGTTTCTGTAGGAATTATTTCATAAAAAATTAAATTAATCACAAAAGTGCAACTATGCAACCTGAATAAGACATTAATCTAAGCTCCAGGGAGTCAAAAAGAAGGTTCAAAACTGACGAATCTATTAAGGATGATCTTCTTTCCTATCACAATTCAATATTACCTGGAGTCATTTGTGTGTGAGTTGGGTGGCCATATAAATTTGTTTACTAAATAAATAAAAAAACAAATACAGCAAGCTTTCAAATTTGCATTTGGTTTATTGCTGGTAGCTACCCTTAAATGATCAGTTAATTATTTTTGGTTTTTTTTAAAAAACTAATACTGTTCCATTGCTGCTGGTGCCTTTTAAAGCTCTGACCAACACTTTTCTAAACCACTGACTCTAAAAAAACATTAAGAAGGTTGGATTTACTTCAGAATGGAGTCTTGGTGCTCTTTTAAAAAAACTGTCACCAAGATCCATTATTATATTTATTTATTTGTATCCTACCATTATTATTTTTAAAAATTAAATTCTCATCTCCCACTTTCTAAGGTGTTTCAACCACTAGATAACAGATCAGATAATGGAATATCCCTAAAAAGACTTCCATGGTATTTCGAATTTTAAGTTTCCTGCATCTATTTTACAGGATAGTACATGCTTTTCATTTAAAAATGACATCGGGGGTGTTTTCTTTGCTGCTTCATACTTGTTCTTTCTTTTCCATTTCTCAATTTCTATCTGATCCTATTACAGTCTGCTGCTGAAAGTGAACCAGATAAACTGCCCTCTGGGTCAGCATGTGATACATGGATCCAGCATGTGACTAGAGACTCATCACTTCTTTACATCTGTTCTGAGGATGTAAGAGGCTTATGTGTAAACTTCTAGATCCATTTTTGTTCCAATTTTTTAAAAATTGGTTTTCACTGATAAAAGGGAAGCTCGAAAACAAGAGAAAAATAAGACACCATGGGTGTCAAACCTGCACCCCGCGGGTCGGATGTGTCATGTGCTGGCCACGCCCAGCCCTATTTTAGCAAAGGGGGAAAATCACAATACGTGATGTGACAACAATGTGACGCTGTGAGTTTGACACCCCTGATCTACACTATAATTTTTATAGCCTACCTAAAGTAGAAATCACAAGAAAATTATAATCTTCAGTTTGAAACAAGAATAAGAAGCATCAAAATTATTGTTCCAGAAAGAATAACTTTACAAACACACTATTTTAGAATATCCTTCTTTGAAGAAGAGAATGTGAAGCATTCTGATAATGAGGTTCTCATCTGATAACTTCAAAAACTTACATCAATAATTGCCTCTTTCCCCACTACCATAGTTATGTGACTTTAATTTTGGGTTTCAAGAATAAATTACTTGCATTCCAATAACTTATTTCCCTTCTAGAGACAAGAATTAGGTGAAATTAGAACATGATTACATGAAAGTGGTAATATGAAGAAAGCTGATTCATACTTACACTAAAGAGATATTTGATTCTCTTCCTATTACAGGCATCAAGGGGAAGATTGCCAGGAGCAAACACGAGAGAATCCAACTTAGCACTGTTGCCTATGGTAAAAAAACAAGTTACACATACAAATAGAAGTATAATGTTTAAATATTAATGTATGTAGGAAACATTTCAAATGAAGTTATATAAATTTCTATCTAAAACTATATGAATTCAAAATGTAAATTTCTGGTGTTTGGGAATGTATATAAAATTTCAGTATTACTTGAAAGAATCACTCTAAGATAGCGTAGCGTAAAGTGCAGGGCAGGGTATTCGGCAGGCCAGATAACAAGAGTAAGTTGTCACCCATACTACAAGGTGGTCAAAATGTGGAAATAACTGCCATTAATACCTGTGTGATATAGCTATGTGCAAAATGAGATGGTATAGTCTACAAAAATATGCTAAACTTTTCCCTACTGACCTGACAGAATTATTTCAGAATATCTCTAAGTTATATTGCACTATTAATGATTTCACTGAATTTAGATAACAGATTAACAGAGTTGGAAGGGATCTTATAGGTCATCTAGTCCAACCACCCCCCTGCCCAAGCAGGAGAGCCTACATCATTTCTGACAAATGGCAATCCAGTCTTTTCTTGAAAGCCTCCAGTGATGAAGCTCCCACAATGATTGTCTCAAACTGAATTACATTTCAGGACACCTCCACATTCTCTTATTTACTACGTTTTTCGCTGTTTACAAATTCAGATAAAAGCTAACATCATCTGAACTCAAAAAAAAATCCAAAAAGAAAACCAGTATTGGAGCATATTAGTACTTGAATAAGAATTCATAAATAAATCCCAGGATAGGCTAAACTTGGAAGTCAAAACAAACATTTGAAAAAGTTATACTTCTGTCTGTTATTAAGAAAGCTAACACAATCACTAAGACTTGAATTTGACTTAAAGAACTCTTTACTTTTCCTTCAAATAACTTAGGCCGTTGTAGAGGTATTCTTCGATTTAACACTATTCATTTCATAACCATTCGAAATTACAGTAGTGCTGAAAAAATGACTTATATCCAGTCCTTGCACTAATGACTGTTTCAGCTCCCTGCAGTCACACAATCAAAATTCATACACTTGGCAATTAGCATATATTTATGATGGTTGCAATGTCCTGAGGTTATGTGATTACCAACTGAAACCTTCCCAGGGACTTCAATCAAGCAAATTCAATGGGAAAAGTTGAATTTGCTTAATGACTGAATTAAAAAGGTTGCAAAATCAGGTACATTTAATTATCCTGGTTCTGATTGGGATAGTAAGTCGAGATTACATTATCTTTATATTAATAAATTATCTTTATATTAATACTATAATGCAGCATAATATTATCACCAAATAGAGAGACATTAAGTGGCCCAGGATCCCTGAATAAGGATAATAACAGGAATTTGTACACAAACTGTTACACTACAACAAGCTGCTTTCTATTCTTAATCTGGCCTAGTAATAGTATAGGTAGTCTTTGACTTACGACAATTGAGCCCAAATTTCTGTTGCGAAGCAAATCAAATGAATTTTGATCCAATTTAAGACCTTTCCTGCCATAGTTATTAAGTGAATCACTGCAGTTGTTAAATTAGTAATATAGTTCTCAAGTGAATCTGGCTCAAGTGAATCTCCCTCAACACTGTTCAACTATTTACAAAGTGTGCACTACTATTACTATTAATCTTCTCATCACTCCTTATCACCCGTCGCCTCCCATTTGTGATTGTAGGACTGTAACTTTGTTGCTTGTATCCTTACGATTTATATTGACTGTTTCCTAGTATGAGTTGATTGTTGATTGTACCCTATGACTATCATTATGATTCTTGATTCTTGACGAATGTACCTTTTCTTTATGTATACTGAGAGTATTTACACCAAGACAAATTCCTTGTGTGTCCAATCACACTTGGCTAATAAAGTATTCTATTCTTCCCCACTGATTTTGTTTGTCAGGTAGCAAAAGGGGATAGGAGCAGCTCATTGGAGAAATGAGTCAGTTATCAAGCATTTGAATTTTGATCATGTGACCATAGAGACCCTTCAATGATGGTGTGATAAATGGTCATAAGTTACTTTTTCAACTGCTGTTGCAACTTCAAATACTCACTAAATGAACTGTTATAAGTCAAGTACTGTGGCTGCAGAAGCATCCACCCATTACTAACTTAAACTTATCTTTAGCATTTGAATTCCTTTAAGCAAAGATTGTTTCACAGAAAGCCACTCTCATTTAAAATTAGGCTTCAGCATAAGGTTTCCAAAATAGTATACCTAACTTGCAAAGAAGGTAACTAACTACGGCTAGCAATACTAAAAAAAAATACTCTTCCAGATACCTTTTTAATTTAAATAATACACTCATGAACGTTAAATGGAAGTGTGCATTTCTGTAGGGCACTGGCTATAACCGTTCTACCAAATCTCCCTATGCAGAAAATACCTTTGCTTGGATCCACAGTTGAATGACCACAGGCCATACAGAAAAGACAATCAGGCCAAAAGTGAGAGTGGAGCGATAGAAGAAGGAGAAAACCTAATTCACACATATACAAATGGAGAAAAAAATAAATAAGGTAATGAACTGAGATTCTCCTCAGATACAAAATTTCATCATAATTCTTAATTTATCAAAAAATATTTTTATTTGATCCGTCTATTATTTCATTGCGTGCTTTTATTCTAATCATCAGTATTTTAAAAAATTATACACAAATAATATTAAAAGTCTATTAGCCAAATTACTTACTAATATTTCAATCCCCACGGTATATATTACTAGGAATCCAGCAAATTGAGCCCGCTGAACGTTCAAGAGAAATTTGATCAATACATGGATAATAGGGTATCTAGAGGAAAACATTACGCTAAATAAATTTCTTATTAGACCAAAAGCTACATAAAAATAAGAAAGCAACATTTCCCAATTGAGAGGGATGGTATATTCTAGCATAATCAGGGGCCCCTAGATTGGGAAGATTGAATTAAAACACAAACATGAACAAATTTCTCCAAGGTAGTTAAATTCAAACTATCTGTCAGGAATATCTGCTTTATCTATGCTAAAGATTCCCAACTTTCTGGTTTATGGTGCCCCCTGCTGTTTTAATATTTTTTTGACAGCGTCTCTAGTGGCTCTCAAACTTTGTGCTATGGCATCTGAGAGCACTACTAATTCGGTTTCTTTAAATAGTAAAATACCCTGTGAATTCCAAGGCAGAACAATGTCCTGTCTGGGAACCTTAGATATATTCCATCAGTATTCACAAGAGTACATTTCATAAAATTGAAACACAGCTTAGTAAGAATGCTTGTCACAGAATGCACAAAAGGAACTATTTCCTAAAACGAGTTCTAGAAAAAAACCTCCAGTAGTTAAGACAGCACAACCATTTTGCTAACCTACAGAAGATGCAATTACTCTTTAGTTTGCTGCACATTCTGAAGTAGTCAGTATCTCTAACTTTTGAAAGATTCAAGATCAGATGTTGCTGATCTACCAGTCTACTTTCCTGCTGCTTCAGATGTCAACCATCCCTTACTTTCATTTTCTTGCTAGTAAAAGTTCATGTGAATCTACTATAAACATGCATTTTTTAAAACCTCAAATAGAAATCCTGGCATCCATCATTTCACATACTAACCTTGCATTTTGAAAACAATGTGAAGTGTTTTAGAAAAGCACTAAATGAAATGAGAAAACCCAAATGGCTTAAAATCCAGGAACATTCTGCCCCTTTACACACACACACACACACACACACACACACACACACACGAGGGAGGGACAGACAGAGACAGTGAGACAGACATTAATTTATTTTTAAAACCTTACTCTCTTAAAACTGCATACCATACAGGGACTGGTAATAGGCAATATATGTAGTAGGTCCAAGGCAAGCTTTGAATGAAGAGAAAAAAGGCTATCAAAACTCCAATAGCTGCAAACCCATATTGCAAAAACTTGTCAGGCACCTGAAAATAGAAATGTTAATGTGATTTGATTATTGTAACACTGTAAGTATCTATTTAAACATCTCCAAATATTCACCAGGTTTTGCAATATACAGCAAATATAAAAAAGCATCTCAGTGTAGTCCATGCTGGGACCATTATTTTTTTAGCAGCAGGTCCCAGTTACCATTTATCTACCTGCTCTTAGATGCAAATCAGAAGATTCACCAAAATTATTTTTGCTGCAAGGTCAGAGAGCTAAAGTTTGCTCTTTTCCATAGCAAAATCTGTATACTTTCACTATACAGAAATAAGAGTAAAGTTCTTTCACTAACACAAACATAAATTTATCCAAACTCCTCAAGTAAAGGGGGCTATCAAATACACACTCACATGTGGACACTCGTATACAAAACATATACTTTTATCAGCTTTATATGATCTTCATCAGAATTAATGAAATTCTTTTTGGATAATTTTTTATAAATACAGTTTTGTACCCGAAGCAATGATGATGACCCTTTTTAGCCATCCAAATGTTGAATTATGGACAGTATAACAAGATTGTTGTCAGCTGTAATTCAGCAATCTCTGATCTAAATATTCAACAGGTTACAAAATGTAATCCAATTCTCAATATATTTTAAGGAAACCTAAAAAGGAACTGAATGAAGGCATATGCCAAAAATTCCAGTGCTAAATTTGTGTAGATGAAATAGATTCATTTATGCAACAAGCTAATAGGCAAGGCAAACCAAAAACGTACCTTATTTTTTGATATACCCCTGGTCATGCTTGTATCTGACTTGATTATAATCAGAATCGCATAAAATGTCCAGCCTACAAAACCCATGATAATACTCAAGCCAAGGAAAAATCTGTCGTACGTATGGTAATAAGAGAGACCGTCTAAAGCAAGATTAATCAGCTTTCTACAAAGGGATATCTGAAAAAGAAAAAGAAAAACAAACAGCAAACAAACATTTTAATTTTAGTTGCAACAGATTGGTATACAGGAATTCTTCTCCATGAGCATGATTTTGCTGGATCTTTAATATTGCTTTATCACCTACATTATCCTTGATCTATTTTTGCATACTGCAAGATTTACTGTAAATGAACCACTTAACCACTGAATTTTCAGTCCCAATCGTGGTCACTAAACAAAGACTACCCATAACAAGTCAAGGGGAATTCTTATAAATATTAAAGACGACCTACTAGGACAGATTCAGAGTATAGCCAATTAAATTCTATTGCTCTTAACACAGAATTACATTATTGTAATTCTGCGTTAAGAGCAATAGAATTTAAGGGGCACAGCTTTTCTGAATGAAAGACAGATGCTTTTATAAGACTATCTGAGATGAGATTCAAATGTATGCTCACATATTAGAAAAGTATAATTACACCGTTAGATAATGGACCAAAAAGAAAAACGGTAGTATAATTAAGTTATAAATATAACAAATGTATTTTAAAATTATCACACATAAATCCAAAGGAACTAGGCTCCAATAGGAGTTACTTACAGATTCTTCATATTTCTCATGCTGAATAGATATCCTTGTTTTTCTCAGAATATCAATTTGCTCTGATTCAGAGAGAGACCTGTGCAAGACAGAATATTTTAATATATCAGTTTTATTACTCTTTTGGGAAAGATGGAATAAATAGCACGACTATAAAGATTCTTTTAAAAGCAATCAGTTGAACCAGTCTGCAGTATTTTGATTGATAAATCAGTTTCTAGTAAATACATATTTATCAATAATTACTTTTAATCAAAAATTGAAATATCTCAGAAGTACTTTTAGCAAGAGATTCAATACAGCCCAAACAAAAATTTCTGGAGAAATTAAAGAGTCTGAAGGATCTGTTCAAGAATCAAGTTTTACAAAAGCAAAATATATAAAACAGAACATTATGCAGCATATTATTTTATAGAGCTGAATGTCTTATTAATAATTGCATATATTAATATTAAGAATATGATTAATCTGGATCATTATAACTAATGCTAACCAGATTTTTCAACTGAACTTATATGCAACGGTCATAGACTTTAAAACTGGCTTAACAACTGCTGAATAGAAGCTGCTCAGTTTCCTAATTATAAGTTACAATGTGTGGACAATTAATTACAAGATTAAACAACAGTGTTAGTTGTACAATGCTTTGTAAATTGTCCCTTATAAGATGCAATGGATTCTTATAAGGAGCATAACTGATAAAATTATTATTTCTATTACATAATTGTCTTCCATTAGAAAAAAATCTTGATAGTCAAATCTGCAATAAAAATATATTATTATGATAAGCTCAAGAAATTTCATCCAATCAATGTCTGCCATCACTATTTTTAGATGCACTATTTCTACAGGGGTCATTTTCATGCCCATAATTGCGAATAATTTGCTAATACAATGAATTTGACAACAGAATTTCTTGCTATTGCTTGCTATTTTTAATTTTTTGTATGTTTGGTTTTTTTAGGATTAAGCCACATGGCTCCATGTGGTTTCAGATCACAATATTATAAGGCCTGTATTATATTTTATCTAGACTATTCACATGTATATGTGAAGATGTATTAACTTTTCCCATCTCAAAGTATTTTAAATGTTGTGCATTGAAGTTTTAAATAAGTAGATCATTTTAGAAATTAAAATAGATTCTGTTATAGTTTTTAACTTTCAGCCACAATTTAGCATTTAAGTAGCAAAAGGAATAGGCATACATGCATATGCAAGAATATTCATAAATTACAATAAATAAGTAAAAACTAAAATTTAAATGCAGTATCAAAAAAAGAGTAGATTCCTAAGATTAAAGATTAAAACATTTTTTTTCTTTGGACAGGAAATTAAGTTGTTGCTATTCATAATGGTTTAAACTCTGTAAGTACCTCATGATAATAAAAATACTTTTAAAGATTCAGAAGAAAAACAATAGGTCTACTTGCATATTTCTCTATTTTATACTTAAATTAAATTTATTTGGAGTTTAATTAAGGACTAGAAAATGTGATCTGTAATGTCTTCAGCCATTACATATATCTCTTTTTAGAACAAATATTCACCTGGTTATGTGGCAAAGGCAAAGAATGAAGAAAAATGAATTGGTTGTTCCAAATAAAAATAATGAATGGCTATTTAAAAATTTGCTCTTTATCTAACTAGCAAGGAGGAGACATAATTAAGATTTATTTCCCAGTCCTACAGCCCAGAGAATTATATTGTTGAAAGAGACAACAAGTTAGGGAAATTCTCATCTCTTATCAAATAACAAGTTATTGTCTCTGAAACACCATAGTGAAATATTGTTCTCCATTAAATGATTATAAGCCTTTCAGAGTTACCTTGGAGGTAAGATGGGCAGCTTATAAATTTAATACATACGTACGTACGTATGTAATCAAGGAAACAAACAAACAGCCACTTGTGGAATGTCAGACATTGCTGATTCTTGACAAATGTATCTTTTCTTTTATGTATTCTGAGAGTATTTGCACCAAGACAAATTCCTTATGTGTCCAACCACACTTGGCCAATAAAGAATTCTATTCTATTCTAAACTACAAATATCCCTGATTTGTAAGATTTTTTTGTCAGGATTATTAAGATATATTATAAGCTCTAAAATAACTCAGACAACATGATGTTTATTAAGCACTAATTAAATGTAATAGTAGAAAATTAATAAAACTTAAATAAAAAAGATATATTATAAGCTCTGATACTTTTGAGAAGTGTATAAATCCTAAATAATATATTAATAGTAACAAAATCCTATCTTTTGTTCAAGTTTTGTAGTTACTTTGTTTTAAATACTGGTTTATAAAATCCCCAAGCTCACTGTTCTTGTCTAAACATTAAAGATTGGGAAAGGTCTAGTTCATTGAGCAAAATAATTATCAGTCAAGCAGAATCATTCTTGCATTTAAATTGCATCATAGTTTCCCTTTCCCTTTCAATTATGTCTAGAAAGAAATTCAGCTAGGGCTCTGATTTTAAATTGTGGATTCTATTTTTTTGATCCCCCCAAATACTAATCGTGTCCAACTCTCATTTATCCGACTGAAACTTAGTTTCAGTATAATATTCAGAACATTTCCTTCCTTTATGACTGGTTTAAAAGATATATTCTGAGAACGGAACATGTACTTACTTGAATGGCGAAAACAAGAATGATAATGTAGTTTTCTTCTTTTGAACCATCTTAACCTGAAAACGCAGGAAAAAAACAAGCAGCATTGTTAACAAAGTAGTTCTGTATAAAATGAATGACTGGAACAAACAATATGATCTTCATTTTGTTCTACTAACTAACTGACTACTAATCGTAGCTAAGTTAAATAATTAATTTATTAAAAATTAATAAATTAGTAACATATATTTTAAAGATCGAGGTTAGTAATAGTAAAAGTGGTTCATACAGAACAATTTATTCCCCAAAACCCTTCTCAAAATTGAAGTCTTTGCAATGTGAATAAAAAGCAATTAGGAGGGAGCAAGGCAACCTTCTTTAGGGAATGATTTCCAAAACTGACTTATATTTTATTTCCTGATTTCAGGAAAGGCTTCCATGGTAATATTAATTACTAGATCTTCACACTGGAGGAACCTATTGTCCTTGAAGTATCCTGCTGTCAAGCAGCTTAAAGATCTAAACTCCATTTTGTGTAATGGGAAGCAATAAATAGTGACAACAGAAATTTAAATCTCAACTCCTAAATCAGTGGTTGGAATAGGAGGTATACCAGTCCTAATAACATCAGAATTGAATTATAGGAGCAATTCTACACCTTGATTAAAATTTTATTTTATTTATTTATTTATATCGAATTTATATACCGCCCTTCTCCCGAGGGACTCAGGGCGGTGTACAGCCAACTATAATATAATACAAATTACAAAAGTTAAAAGAAATTAAATACAGGGCTGCTGCAAAAATTATACTTAAAAACCCCAATAGTAAGATATAAAAAACCCCAATTTCTAAAAACCCAACTTTTAAAATCCCAATTTCTAAAAACCCCAATTTAAAACCCCAATTTAAAATCAGCCCAGGCCGGCCTGCTCAAATAGCCAAGTTTTCAACGCACGACTCAATGCTCTCAGGTCAATGGTCGTCCATAACTCAAGAGGCAACCCATTCGAGAGGGCGGGTGCCCCCACAGAGAAGGCCCTGTTTCTCGGGGTCACCAGGTGGCACATAGATGCCATCAGGACCCAAGGAGACCTTCCCTGTGGGAGTGCACCGGTCGGTGGGAGACTACTGGCAGAACGCAGTCTTGCAAGTAACCTGGTCCGATGCCATGGAGCACTTTAAAGGTCAAAACCAGAACCTTAAAGCAAACCCGGAAGGCCACCGGCAACCAATGCAGCTCGCACAGGAGAAGCGTCACATGGGAGTTTCTTGACGCCCCCATAACCACCCGCGCGGCCACATTTTGCACCAGTTGAAGCCTCCGGGTGCTCCCTGCAGGGAGCCCCATGTAGAGGGCGTTACAGTAGTCCAGACGGGAGGTGACCAGGGCATGAGTGACCGTGCGTAAGGCGTCCCGATCAAAGAAGGGCCGCAACTGGCGAATCAGGCGAACCTGATAAGAAGTCCCCCTGGAGACAGCTGTAATATGATCTTCTAAAGACAGCCATGCATCCAGGAGGACCCCTAGATTGCGAGCTCTCTCTGTGGGGGTTAAGATCTCTCCCCCAATAGCCAGCGATGGAGTCAGCTAACTATATCGGACCGCCGGAAACCACAGCCACTCAGTCTTGGAAGGGTTGAGCTGAAGCCTGTTCCCGCCCATCCAAATCCTCATGGCCTCCAGGCACCGGGACATAACCTCCACAGCATCGTTGGGGTGGTTTTGGGTGGAGATGTAAAGCTGAGTATTATCAGCATAAAGATGACACTTCACCCCAAAGCCACGGATGATCTCCCCCAGCAGTTTCACATAAATGTTGAACAAAAGAGGGGAGAGGACCGACCCGAGGCACCCCACAAACAAGGGGCCTAGGGGTGGACCTCTCCCCGCTGTCAACACAAATTGCAAGCGGTTAGAGAGGAAAGAGGAGAACCACCGCAAAACAGTTCCTCCAATTCCCAACTCCTCCAACCGCTGCAATAGGACACTATAGTCGATAGTATCAAAAGCCGCTGAGAGATCTAATAGGACCAGGACAGATGAATAACCTCTGTCACTGGCCCTCCAGAGATAATCAACCAATGCGACCAATGTTATTTTGGTGCTGTACCCGGGCCTGAAGCCTGATTGGAAAGCATCGAGGTAAGTCGCTTCCTCCAGGTACTGAGGAAGTTGACATGCCACTACACTCTCAACAACTTTCGCCACAAAGGGGAGGTTGGAGACTGGACGGTAGTTATTTAAAAGAGCCGGGTCCAGGGCAGGCTTCTTGAGGAGGGGTCGCACCATCGCCGTTTTCAAGGTGGTAGGAAGCGATCCCTCCCTCAACGAAGCGTTGACAATCCCCTGGAGCCAGCCTCGTGTCACCTCCCTGGAGGTAGAGACCAACCAGGAGGGGCACGGGTCCAACAAACATGTGGTGGTATTCAGCCTCCCCAGCAACCTGTCCACACCCTCGGTGGTCACAGGATCGAACTTCTCCCAGATAACAGTCTCAAGACTTGCCCCGGACACCTCCCCCGGACCGTCCAACCGGTGTCCAGCCCGCCCCGAATCTGAGCAATTTTATCGTGCAGAAATTGGGAAAACTCCTCTGCCCTGCCCTGCAAGAGGTCCTCCCACGCTCTCGGCTCAAGCAGGGAGCGGGTCACTCTAAACAGAGTGGCAGGCTGATTTTATGCCGAGGCAATAAGGGTGGAGAAATGTGAATGCTTCGCCACCTCTATTGCCACTAGGTAGGACCTCACCTGTGTCCGGTCAGACTCGGCGCGACTGGCCCTCCAAATGCCCTCCAGATGTCTTTTCCAGCACTTCATCTCCCTCAGCTCCTCCGTAAAACCATGGAGCTGGATGGGATCTGTGCCGAGTCAGAGGTCACAAAGGCACAACTCGGTCCAGAGCCTCGGCGGCCAACCTATCCCAGGTGGCCACCAAGTCTCCGGCCGAGTTATGAGCCAGAGTCTCAGGAAATGGCCCAAACTCCATCTGGAACCGCTCGGGATCCATCAGGCGCCTGGGGCGGAACCATCTGCTCGGTTCCGCCTCCCTGTGATGGAGGATGGTGGCACAGAAGTCGAGCCTGAGAAGAGAATGATCGGACCATGACAAGGGTTTTATAACTAAATCCCCAAAACTACGATCATTCAACCACTGACCAGAGACAAAAATCAGGTCCAGCGTGTGTGTCCCCATGTGAGTGGGGCCAGAAACTAATTGAGTCAGGTCCATGGCCATCATGGAAGCCATGAACTCCCGAGCCACCCCAGAGGGCTATCACCTCGAGGAGCCTGGGCAGGGCCGATGATACGTGGCAGGGAGCCAGGTACGTTATCAAAAGGCCCATCTGAACCCCCTGACCCCACTTCACAAAGAGAGACGCACAACCAGCCGTCTGAGGAACAGTGGCCTCCCTAGGACAAAGGATTTCTCTAATAATCACCGCCACCCCATCACTCCTTCCCTGGGACCTTGGCCAATGAAATGTTTGAAAACCTGGTGGGCACATCTCCTTCAGAGGAACACACCCTCTGGGCCCTGCTTTTGATGACATCAATTAATATCAGTTATGCAAGTTCGACCCATAGAAGTTAAATTCTATGTTTTAATTAACAAGTTCCTTGAAACATTTAGATTTTTTTAAGACAATGGAAAATATTAGCTATCCCAGTAAAAAAAAAAGAGTTTTAAGGATTTAAGCTAATTTTTTTTTATAATACTACTGGTTTTGATTTAGCAATTCATACTAAATTATAAGTATAGTGTATAACTTCCTATGTTGTTTCTATTTCTACTATGACAATCTGATGTTTCTACTGGAAATGTTCATATGAATGTGCAGTTTGCACATTTCAGTAATAGCTTACATACCTTAAATTGTTCAAGAATCTGGACAGCGTTGGTAAGCATGCTCTCTGCCTTAAATTGGGCAGTATTATTCAAGTATTCAAGAGGTAAAACACCCTGAGGGGGCAAAAAAAACAAAATTAATATTTAGCAGCATAATCCAGGCCCAGAAAAGCAAACATTTTTATTAAGAACTAGGACATCTTACAGTACATGAAGTAAAACAGTATCTTCAGAATTAGAGAACCGTACTATTCACAATGAATCAGTACACACCTTCTACTAACAGCTGTGTAAAAGCCAGCTTTGAAACAGGACCCTCCGTGCACATTGAAAAAAAGAAAAACTGTCCATAGAACGCTATGTAAGACTGACCCCTTTAGATAACTTCCAAAAAATAAATGGCTAGTCCATTATGTGTGAGAGAGAGAGTCGTTCGTCTTGCATATCAGATAGAAGCATCTTGGTTTACAAATGAAGCTCTCTTCTCTCAGAGGCTGTTTATTGATTCACAATATTTTAAACTGACTTCTCCTTATAAAGGTTGGTTGATAGATGTGACAATTATTAGACAAGTGTTTTGTTTATTAAAAATAAACTGGAACATTAGAAATTTCAGTTCACTTCATGCAGGATTATAATTTCATGAGAGCCAGCTGCTATGAAGTCATAAAGAGGGTGACTGTGATTTGAAGAAGTGATTCAATTATCAAATTAATTGATTATTAATCTCCATCTATCTATCTATCTCTCATACATACACACATACACACATTCACATGAAGTAATAATTATCTGAAGCCCCAATAAGATACATTTTTCCAAGCACACATAGATTAAAGCATGAGTATGACTATGGCTTCTTCCCTAATATCAACTTTTCAAATGTATAATTTCTCCCAAAAGTATGGATTATTTTTTATTTATCTGTTAAATTTATACCTGCTTCTCTAAAGTCTTCTCTTCCACCTAAAACAACAATCCTATGAAGTAGATTACATAGATAATGACTGGCCAAAATTACTCAGTGAGTTTCTATGGCCAAGAGAAGACTTGAACTTGGCTCTTCCTAGCCCTGGTTCAACACTTTCCCTATTACATCACAGAATATTTCTTCTAAATTTCTTGCTCCCAGAAACAGTATTCAAGTTAACCAGGGGTGGGATTCAACAGTGTAACAACTGGTTCAGTGAGCAAGCACAGCATTTGCAACTCACCTTCTGCTGCAAGCCCTGTGTGTTAAATAGGTGACATGCAGCAATCCGCTGTGCCGCGCAAATCAGCTGAGCTGGAAAACTCAGAAATAAAGTACAGACTAGAGCAGGGGCAGATGGGTGGACTCAACAGCTGATCATCGGAGCAAACCAGTTCACTCACAGCTGATCGTCGGACCTACCAGTTTACTTGAACCGGGCCGAACTGGTAGAATCCCACCACTGAAGTTAATCAATAAGTAAAAGATCCAAAGATATGGCAACAGAGATGAAAGTGGATGAGTAAGATCGGATGAGACTTAAAATTGGCAGGGTTATTATGAGCAGCAAAAGTTGTAATCCCATAGAGCTTCCCCCCAAAAAATAGATGATAGTCCCACTTATGAGGGAATGGCTTAAACTATATTCAATGGAAAGAGGTAAAAATTGACTGCAGTTAGCAAAAGTGCTAGGAGAGAAGGACAACTTGCTCTATCTAAAAAATGAGGTCTCTATCACTTTCTTCTAAAATATTTTGTGATTAACATTCACTTCTACAGGAGAAAAAAAAATTAACCATATCTCGGTTGCTTAGTCTTATAGAAAAGTACTTTAACACCTTAAAAAAGAAACCATCACTATGCAGATTTCACATTAATACATACATTGCCATTCAAAAAACTTACTGATAAGCACTTGGAATCTATGAAGAGCTAGAGATAGTTTCTCCATACTGTTGTTCGGTGATGGTACTTTGTATATTTTGAAGTTAATCTTTGCACTTATCTATTTATTTTGATATAAGTTTAATTAAAAGGAAGAATCTAAGGAGGGACTGGGTGAGGGGAAAGAAATCACCCAGGTAAGAAAGACACAATAGTGTTCACCAATCTGTCCATAAGGGACCCTGACCCTTACTGGAATCAAGGTCATGATTTTGTATATAACCAGCCATTTGTGGTTTATTTAATAATGTGATTAAACAAACTATGGTTTCATGTAAAATGTGAACTTGATCTATAGAGAAATTCCAACACTGGCCATTTTCAATTGAGAAGAAAAATAGCATATTAACTTACCACTGAATTCAGAGGAAAAGGAACTCCAATAAGGGAAGCCATCAGTGGTGCAATGTCAGCCTACAAGCAGAAAAAAAGTCTCCCTTTGAATGTATACTTAAGGACAATTAAAAGCTGAAGTCTCTTTTATGATGTATTTTCATGAAACATTTTTATATGCATGGCATCCTTTCAGATAATTAAAAAAAATGTTTCCATGTTTAATGGATAGGAACTTATATTATGCATCATTCTTAAGAATTCAATCTGTGTCAACAGAGCATTGAGAATGAATGGTTTGTAAACAAAATTGTCTCCATATTGGTAACAATGGATGGGCAAGCAATGTTGCTTTAGAAACCAGAAAGGGTATTTACAGATATAATATTCCCACTACAGTGCAGTTCTTGTGCTGAAAAGCATGTCCCATGTTTATACTATCAGCCGGTAAACCCATTTCAAATTTTGTCTATAAACAATTAATAAAACAACCATCAAACAGAATGAATTAGTGACATAGATTGATAGATGATAGATAGAGATAGATTGACTGACTGACAAAAACTGGAGGCAGAAGGGTCTGCCTATTAATATAACTTATTATAATTATGTTTCTTTGTACCATCTTAAAATAAAGTAAGTTAAAAAACAGTGGGTTTGAAGCAACCAGATACCTGATTCACATCTTGGCGTTTCCACATCTCCAGCTTCCATTCTGTAAGTGAGGAAAAAAGAATGATAATTTATGGGGGGAAAAGATAACTCTTTTGATACTTAGCAGTTATAAGCTTATTCTTCTGATAGCCTTTTTCTTCATATTAAAATATATTTGTGCTCAAGTGGCAGAATATAGAATTAAGAAATTTACTCATGGGTTCACAAATCACTTTAATCTGAATCTGAAGAATCACAAAGGAAAAGCTACACATCAGAATATCCAAGATCTTCTCTTGGATGGATAGCTAATGTTGATAAATCACTGATTAGGGTCAGCTTTATGTATAGGTAATCTATTTCAAGTGGGCAGCCACATAAATTTACTAAATAAAATACAGTAAATTGGAAAATGATTCCAGAAACAGTTAAGGCAGAGAGCTGCAGCACATTCTAAAATCATGTATTTTTCTTTAACCAATCTGGCCATAGTTCTGTGGTTCATTGTCCAAATCCAAATTATTAGTTAATTTACCATTAAACAGTCAACAGTCTTTCTAGCAAAGATTACTCTTTTCCCCACCCCAGAAATAGTAGATAAAATTCTATTAGAATTATATGCCTGATATGTTTGTTTTTATTATTTTATTAGTTCCAAAAACCCTACCAACATTACAAAGACGACTTGAATACTTGGTTGGACATGAGATGACCAGTTCTGTTAATGTGTACAGCATCCATGAATAATTTCTTACACTTGTTTAATGTTAAGTTCATCTTAGCACTTCATTTAATGTTCCCTTTTAAGTGGTGGAGGATATGCCTATTTTTATCTTGGATTATTACACTATGCAGTTAATTTTAAGCTTAATTATCCCTTCACATTTCCAATCTAGGAAAAATCAGCCTTGGAAACAAGAATGATTCATACTCACAGAGAGTATGATGTTAAACAATATGAAGCAGGATACCTGAGCAAGCAAGAAGAATGCTGAGGATTTCAGACATTGTGAAGAAAAATTAAAGTTATCTGAAAATCTGATAATTTACAATTAATTTAAATGCATTTAATCTATTTAATTAGGTTTGATTAAAGATGACAAGGGACCAAATTAGTCCTGTTTAAAACTACATCCGGCTCATAAAATCAGGCCCACAAATCAAAAGTTTCAAGTAAAATTTATTTTCTGCAAAGGAAGATTTGCATTATGAATATGAGAAACAGTGGCTCAAATGTTATTGAGCATTCTGAGAATCCATATAAATGTAATGGTTTCTAGTAAAATTTTACTCCCCATTCATTTAATGAGGATTATATCAATGTAGCAGAAGCAGCTAATAACACTAAAAACTGTCCTTTTGTAATGTCTTTATAAAAATGGTCATTACAGGTATTACACAAATAATTGCATTTACCTTTTAAAAATGTGTCTTCATATTGCTGTGAGGTAACTGTCTGAGGATATTTGATTCCTGCTCCCCAAGCAATTAAGGGTGTTAATGTTTCTGATGGATGACTTGCTCCATGAGTCCCTAAACACATACAGAAAATAAGTCAATGTTATATTATTATTGTTATTATTATTTTTTTAAAAGCTGGTTTTTGAATACCATTTCTCTACTCTGCTCATCTAGAGGGCAGTCTGCAGCTTCAATATGATTCCAATTATTTCCTCATGCAACTCTCCCTTTTGCCTCACAGTTTACTCACAGCTGCCCTTGGGCTTCTGAAGGATTGCCCCAATCTGGATTTTCAATTATATATTCATATAGCATTTCTATGTATCTACTACTACCAACCAACAACTTAAAACTAAAGTTTACTCAAATTCCTACAGATACCTCAGGCACTTCATTTCTTTATATAGTAAAAGTTTAGTCAACTCTTCTATAACAAACTCTTTTCTCATTAATCTCATCAGGCTTAATTGTCACTCCAGTTTTTTTATCATGTTTAGTAATTCAAGATCTCTCATTTGCTTAAAATGAGTCTGCCACTTTTCTCTTCCCATTTCTTAGCTTGAACATCATTCTGAAATCCCTTTATTTTTTGCTCCGGCATATCTCATCATTAAGCATGATTACTAAGGTAGTAAGGACCTGGCTACACATTCGTCAACCCATCCTATATGATCTTGATGTTTCTCTTCTTCTTTTAAACCACCTACTGAAGTCTAAGCTTTGGTTCTTTTGTTCCTAATCCCAGTTCAATTTGCTTTCATTTACTATTTGTAGCTTAGTCACATCTATTCTACACTGACCCTTTTTCACTCTCAATCGGAACATCTTATGTGTTATTACTGAAATCTCTCTAAATTCAGTGATGGGCAATCTGTATTCTTAACGAAGTAATGTATTGAGGCCAGAGGTAGTATTCAGCCGATTCTGACCGGTAGCGAAAATTTTGACTGGTTCAAAGAACCAGCAAATACCACCTCTGGCTGGCCCAGCCCACCCATTCCCACTCTTAACTCTCACCTCTCCTATATTCCGTTGTTTATTAGCTCAGCTGATTCACGCAGCAGAGCGGACTGCCACGCCTCAGCTGAGCTAAAAAACAGCCCACCTCACCAGTGTTTGAGGCCTGCATATGCATGCACTAAGTGAGATCTCCGAACTGGTAGGAAAATTTTTTGAAACCCACCACTGATTGGGGCCTCATAATATGCCCATGATTCAGGGAGGATATGGCTATTTAAGAATAAAATAACTTTCCCCTTTTCCTTGACAGTGACTTTTCCCCCCTTATCATGCCTCTCTCTTTTACTCCCCACAATAAGCTTCAGAATACCCAATTGATCAGCTGATTCACTTTTGCCTTTTATCTAATGGTTTGATATAAATATATACCAAAGACCAAATCTGCAGATAATGTATATGCTTTGTCCATTGTAAACCTTGAAATACCCTAAAGCCGTGATGGCGAACCTATGGCACGTGTGCCACTGGTGGCACGCAGAGCCATTTGTTCCAGCATGCGAGCTGTAGGCAAACTTACCTCACTGTGCATGATCGCGCCTCACAGTTGATTTTTTGGCTGGTTTGAAGCCTTTTTTGGCCTCCCAAAGGCTTGAGGAAAGCTTCTGCAGGCTTCTGCAGGCTTTGCAGGATGAAAACTAGCCCCATTTCATCACTTCCTGTACAGGAAGTGACGGATGGAAGCTAGTTTTCGGCCTGCAAAACCTGTAGAAGCCTTCCTCAAGCCTCTGGGAGGCCGAAAAAGGCCTCAAACCAGCCGAAAATCAGCTGTGAAGCGCAGTGCATGTAAGGGGGTGGTGGGGTGGGTAGGTGGGGATTGCGTGTGGGGGCCCGTGCATTGCCTTCTGGGTGCTGGCAGGCAAGTGCAAACGTGCAAGCACACAAACAATTTTTGGCACAGGAGCCCAAAAAGGTTAGCCACCACTGCCCTAAAGACTCCTTTAATAATTTTTTCCAAGTTTAACAATGGATGGAATAGTTATAAAAGGATTGCTTCAGATGTATCTCCAATACTAGGCTGCTTCTAAGATAAGACTGATTCCGCTGAGAATGTAGCCATGCTAGCCTATATTTGGACAAGTGGTCCTAGACTTATAACCGTTTATTTAGTGACCGTTTGGAGTTACAACAGCAATGAAAAAAGTGACTTCTGACCATTTTTCACACTTACAGCCTTTGTAGCATCTCCATGATCACATGATCAAAATTTGGACCCTTGGCAACTGGCATATATTAATTATTATTATTTTTTATTATTATTTATTAAATTTCTATACCGCCCCCTCTCCCAAAAAAGGGACTTGGGGCGGTGCACAACCAACTAAAAACAAAACAATATATACAATTAAAAACAAATTAAAACAATTTCATCAGAGGCCGAATATACAATTTAAAATATAAAATTAATACAAATTTAAAATTTAAAAAATTTAAGATACCTAGTTTTAAAAACCCCAAAAATCGTTACTGGGCCAGGCCGGCCTGTTGAAAAAATAGGATCTTTACTACTTAATGACCATTGCACTGTCCCAAGGTCATGTGATCCCCTTTTGCGACCTTCTGACAAGCAAAGTCAATGGGGATGCCAGATTCACTTCACAACCATGTTACTAACCTAGCAATTATAGTAATTTACTTAACAACTGTGACAAGAAAGGTCACAAAATGGAGCCAAACTCACTTAACAGCTGTCTTGCTTAGCAATGGAAATTTTGGACTCAGTTGTTGTCATAAGTCGAAGACTGCCTATATTACTCTGCATCCATAATATCTATTCTGTTTGTGTAGCTTCTAAATGACAACAGTGCTGTGAACATAAATATAGTACATTTCTAAATTTTTTAAATTTCAAAATATAAATAACCTTATGAAAAGAAAATACTGGCTTGTGTGATGAATAAAGAAAGCAAAACATGGAATACCATAATGGACAAAGGTTTTCTGAGCTGAACCTTTATAGTGTTCTGAAACAAAATCTCACCCCAGTCTGTCATTCCATGGTCAGAAGTTAAGATAAAGGCCGTGTTGCCATCATTTCCATAGAAGCCCTCAATCATTGAAACAATTTCTTGTACACCTTCATCAACTTTCCTGATATTGTTCTTATATTCCCTACAGAAAAAAGCAAAAGATTGTAATTATTAATCTAGAAGTACATTTGCACAAGATTTAAAAATAGGATCAACGAATAATAATAAAAGCATTAAAATGTTTTCTATCTAGTTTATTTTTTACATTATTCTTTTTTTTGCACATCACATTAGACAACTGAATTTAAAGCACTCCAAGCACTTAATTTTCAAACATGACATTCAAAAATGATCAAAAGAATCAAAATGTAATAGTTTATTTGGATGAAAGTCTGTTTGAAATATTTTTTTATTATAAGTTGCTGTTTTTTCACCGGCACATTCAGAATGTAATGGTGTTAACCTGTTACATTCTCCAAAATATCCTTAGGAGAGACTTCAAATTCTTAAAAAAAGAAAAAAGGGAAGGGAAGGGAAGGGAAGGGAAGGGAAGGGAAGGGAAGGGAAGGGAAGGGAAGGGAAGGAAGGAAGGAAGGAAGGAAGGAAGGAAGGAAGGAAGGAAGGAAGGAAGGAAGGAAGGAAGGAAGGAAGGAAGGAAGGAAGGAAGGAAGGAAGGAAGGAAGGAAGGAAAGAAAGAAAGAAAGAAAGAAAGAAAGAAAGAAAGAAAGAAAGAAAGAAAGAAAGAAAGAAAGAAAGAAAGAAAGAAAGAAAGAAAGAAAGAAAGAAAGAAAGAAAGAAAGAAAGAAAGAAAACATAAAACTTACATGCCATAACTTGCTTGTTTTATTTATTTATTATTAAATAAATTACATCACCTTCCAATTCAAATGTGTTGACTCCATTGCATGGGAATTGCCATGGCAGAACTTGGTGATTAAGGAATAACTTCTGTGGAAAAATATTCTAGCTGTCTATATAGTCCAGTTTAAACATTTTTCTTTTCCTTTATTTTGTTCTGTCTTTAAGGAGTTACTATTACATTATTATTTAATTTTAGTACAAGACATTAACACTTATAAATATAGAATACTCCAGTCCTTCCATCAAGCAAATAAAAAGTAACATTTATTACTAATGCAGAGGGATTAGTAATAACTAATGCTTATCAAACTGGTCTTTTCCTCAATAGCAATTTTTCCCCATTCTCTTTCATGCTGTTAGAAGATATTTGCAATCCCTCACTTGTCTAATACATCAAGTTTCTTATTTTGAGAATTATTAAAAAGCTTAAAGCTTTACCACAAACTTTGGAAAGATTATGGTACAAGGTGTTAGCAAACTGTCTAACCTACAGCTTTTACATAAATGAGTTAACCCATTTTTTTCCAGAGTCATAAATTTATCTCTCACTTGATATAGATATAATCATTATAACGAAATTAACCTAGTTGAAATAAAACTGAAAATTAAATCACACAAAAGAAATGGTTCAAATATAGTTGCATATTTTTAATGCTATTAATTTCAATGGAGAATTTAGGAACATTGTTAATTCTTTCACATATCAAGTGTACTCTGCAAAAATGCCTTTAGTAAACAGAATAGAAAAAGAAAGAACAATAAAAGGGAAAGAAAAAAGAAAGCCAAACACTAAAGAGACATATAAAGACTTCTCATACATGTTTATACAAATTTTGCAAAGCACTTTCAATAAAGGATTTGCATAATTCATAATCATTTATATATACTGTAACCTATATCTATAAACAATTTGATCATAAGTTGGAAGTAACATCAAGTCTTGAATCCACTGAATCACTGGATAATATAAATTAAAGGTATTTAAAATTGTATAGCTCTGGTTGTACTTATACTATATTTAAAAAAAATATAAATCATACATTTTTACCTTGAATGAGGCCGATGAGCATGACCATTTGTATCTAATCCTAATAAGTGCAGGAAGAAAATGATTTTTTGTTCATGAAGTTTAGAAAACAATGTTTCATTGTTTTTAGCCAAGCTGAAGAAATCCTAAATCAGAAAACCAAGTAAATTACTCTGAGCACCAGAAACGGTTCTAACCAGAAAGTTAGAACTTGCTATTGTATCAGCAATTATCACGCAGAAGAACCTGGAAGGAAGAAATTTAGATAAATTCCCCTATAGAATGTGGTCCTTATATTCATTTCTACAGAAAATATGTTCAAAAAAATAACTTAAATCTAAATGGCTTACAAACTCTTGAAACGCCTTTTAGACAGATGGGAGTATCTAACATTTATTCTCATCTTCACCATTTTTCCTCAGAGTCTTTTCCCACTGACTTGTATAACAAAAATAAATCCTAAGTAAAAAATACTGAAGGAGTACTTAGGAAGCAGAAGGTATTCATAATTTAAAGACATCAATTCTCTTTGTATTCTGTACACAAAAACCTCTAATTCTTTCTACAGATGGAAATATGGACACATTATACTATAAACCTTGGAGCAAATGACAAGAAAATCCAACATAAAATTGCCCTAGAATAGATAGCTGAAGACTACCCAAAAACCCACTTTATTGAAAATGCACCACACTGTTTAAAACAAAAACCCAGAAACAACAGGGAATAAAGGACATAGCACAAATTTGTCAACTATTCTCTGCCAGTCACAGAGGGATGCAAAATGAAGATTTTTATTCACCTTAACCTGATCAAAAACCCAAGTGTCCAGTATAGTGGCATCTTCAGCTGCAAAATCCTCTCTTTCAGCTTTATAGCAGTTGGTGTAAACGTGATCACCAGTAGCACCTGCAACCAAACATTCCAGCTGAAGAAAAGGATAACTATATTTTTAACTCAGTTTCCCTATGTCTTCTCAAAACATAGTTTATCTTCACTTAAATGTACTTTAAAGTACCTAGAATTATTTCACACCAACATTTAGAAGGTGCGCATATACTTAGATGGATAATTTAGCTAAAAATAATTTTTCCTTCTAGTTGATATGTAAACAACTACCAAAATGATGGGAAGCTAGCAAGAGGAGTCTTGAGCGTGTAACAAACACCTTATCAAACAAGCATTATATTATATAGTCATTATACCATTGTTACAACAACAAATCTAATGGCAGCCCAAGACTCTTACACAGTACTGCATGTATTGTAAAAACTTGTTGACTTTTTGAGGAAAATAAATATGCCAATTATCTAGGTCAGGGATGTCAAACTCGCGGCATCACATTGTTGTCACAACTTTTTTCACCTTCACTAACCAAGGGGTGGGCATGGCCAGCACATGACGCATCTGATTTAGGCAGTGTTTTAAAAACACACTTGGACTAAAATAGTCAGAAGAATAAATTCACTGAAAATCCCAAAATAGTATCTGCAATTACAGTTAATCAGCAGAACATTTGTAAGTGCTACAAAAGGTTTTTCTGGGAAATGAACATTCAATTATTGGTTATTGCAATTAATTATAAATCTTTACTATTTTATAAATGAAGAATCAATAACGCTAAGATAAGCTTACCTTTAGCAAACATAGGAAGAATATCTGGACTTCCCCAGCTCCAAGTATATTTACTTTCATTGAAAATAGAATCAAATTCCACTGGATTTTCTTTCCATCCTGTAACTCAAAAAAAGGAACTGTAGAAGTTATTTGCTTTTTTTTAAAGAGGGAAAAGTAAGATTTGGTGCCAGTTGTTAAAAGCTATAAAGGTATTATATTCATTTGGGGAAAGTGAATCCACATCATTACATTTAATTAGCAAGTCCATACTTATTTTTAACATGGGAAAAATTGTAACTTTTGTATAGAAAATGTGAAAATATTTCAAAATTCCCTACATAGAAACAATAGATTTTCAATTTATTTTTATGCCAATGTTTACTAAAAATTGCCTGAAGAATTTATCTGAAAAACCTCAGTGATATTGGAAATTTCAAAGAAAGCTCTTATCCATATATAGTATTATGTAAAGTTGTAGCTTGTTTTAATTATGGCTTATTCATTAATTCAAACAAATGAAACAATACTGGGTTCTTTTGAGTAATCTTTGTTTGTTTTCCATTTGTTTCCTCAAATGTCTTCTTGCATTTCCAATAATTTGTTTAAGGTCTAAAATAGGCATAAAAAATGAGCCAGGAATAGCAGAAACCAGAAGCAAATGATAGTTATTTTACTTTATTCTATAGGTCTTCATTCACACATCATAATAAAGCATAACTGTAAGCAAGAAGCCAACAAGCTATTGTTTCAAACTCTATTTACTTCCCTGAGCTAAAAATATGTTATCATATACTATAATGTAATAAATCAGCAATACATTATGTACCCTTGAGCCAAAGATGAGAAAAAAAAAACTAATCCTTCTTTCCAAACACACACACACACAGAGGTATATATCAATTCATACATGTATACAGAGAGAGAATGAGAATGAGTTAGGACTAGTTCTGTTCATATTTATCTGAGAACAGACCCCACTAAAACTAATGATTTATTTCTCAGTAATCATAGACAGAATTGTGCTGCAAATATCATTTAGATACAGTAATAAAAGCTGAATACTAGTCTCAAACTCATAATACCTGACTGCATTTAAGTTGTGTTCTCATAATGGAAAGCTGACATACTGCCATAATTCTATAAAGTAGTAGTTCCCATTTACAAAAATTTAAATAGGTGGATTTCAAAGACATAGACTGAGTTATTTAATATACTAAAATAAAATGAAATGAACCACATTATGGTTTATGATGAAGCATGAGCTTACCCAGTTATGATTACAGTAATTCAATAAAGCATAACTAATCAAACTACAACTTAATCCAGCCATCTCATTTCCATTTATATCAGAGGTTTTCCAGAATAATAAAATAGGTATAGGACACAAAGAAAATTGCCACAAATTGACAATCTAATTTAAACACAGCAGCTCCCATGTTCATTATATAGGAAAAAGAAGCTGCAAAAGACATAGAAAGTCCTTTCTTTTTTGTTGAAATAAATTGGATGTTTCATACCTCTGGCAACAGCACTGACATCTTCATAAAATCCAGCTATTAGAGCAACATGCCCAGGTCTAGATTCTGTTGGAACACGAGTATGAGATACTCCCCAACTACCTTTTGAAGCTATAATATTCCTGAAAGAAAGATTGATTCTAAATTAGAAAGCTGATGGCATAGCTCACTTACATTTCAAGTACTGAATCTACTTTAGGCTGCCATGAAAAAAAGAGAACAATATCATGGACTCAGCTTGTAAAAACAAGAATGCTCGCCTCAGCTCCCTCCACGTCCTTTCGTGCCGGCCGGGGTGACATGGGGAATTGGCAGCGCTGACGCGGAAGCTGAGACGGAACCGGTCGCTTCCCGGCCACTTTTATTCTTTGCGCTCCTCCGCCTCCTTTGTTGGGGGTCCGTTGGCCAGATTACCCAGCAAGACGAGTTAAGATGGCGAAGAGAGTTAAGATGGCGACCGGAAGAAGTCGGATTGAAGAGCTCCGCCGCGACGGCCGAATGGTGGGGTGAGTTCCCCCCCCGGGTCCTCACCTGTGGCAGGGGTGGCGAAGGGACCCGTGGGGGGGTGGGCAACCCCCGAGGCCATGGTGCGGCGCTGTGCCGGGCACTGTGCCCAGCGGTTTGCGGCGTGGTTGGAGGATTGCCGCCGGGGCTGGGGCCGTTGTAAAGGCCCCAGCCGGAGCTGGAGTTACCGCCGCGGTTGGAGCGGTTGGAGCCGGGGCTGGAGGACGGCCGCCGCGGCTGGAGCCGGGGCAGTTGGAGGACTGCCGCCGCTGTTGGAGCCGGGGCTGGAGGACTGCCGCCGCGGTTGGAGCCGGGGCTGGAGGACTGTCGCCGCGGTTGGAACCGGGGCGGCAGGAGCAGGAACGGTTGGAGCGGCTGGAGCCGGTTGGAGCGGCGGGAGCCGGAACCGTTTCTGGAGTTGCTGGGACTGTCGGAGCTGTCGGAACTGCCGCCGTGGTTGCAGCTGGAGCTGTTGTCGGGGCTGCTGCCGCGGATGGCCCTCGGGCGGCGCTGGTCTCGTACGGCTGGGCCTGGAGGCGGAGGAGTGGTTCCGGAGCGGCTGTGGAGGCTGGGGCCGTCGCGGGAGACCTTCGGGCGGCGGCGGCGGCGGCCAGGCTTTTTCCATCTATTCAGAGGCGGCGAGGGCAGTCTGGACTGGAGGCTGGAACCGTTGCGGGAGGCCTGCGGGTGCCGGCGGCGGCGGCCCCATTTCTACCATCTTTACCATCTTGGGGCCAAGGCTCGATGCTGCCCCGCCGGCCCCAGTGGTGGAAGCAAGGGAGGAGACTGGAAGGACTATGGATGTGCCCCGAATGGTTTCGACTTGGACCCGGGCCCCGGCCGGTTGGTTTCCAGCTTTGCCGGGGTCAGTTAAAGAAGAAGACTCAGTCCGGGACGCTATCCTATTCCGTGGAAGATCTATGGGCCCTGAGATGTGTCCCCCTGTCTCAGGAATGGCCCTCTACTCTCTCGAAGGCCCATCTCAAGGAAGGATCTTGGGATCCGGAGAGATGGTGGGGTTGTAAGAAGCGTGGGAGGGAGGGGTGTTTAAAAAAATTCTTAGTTAGATTTTTAAAGGGGTTAGGAATGTCCGGGCGGGGGTTGGGGGACAACTCGCCGGGGGCTGGGACCAGGCCGTGGGCTAGGCGTGGCCGGGAGAGTCAGGGTCCGGATAAGGATGGGGGGGTTTGCCGGGGAGGGTGAAATTAAACCTATTAGTACGGTGAGCGGGAGAGGCAGATTTGGCGGTTATAGGGGGCCATATTCTGTATTGGGAGCGCGTCCCCACTCTTTGTCTGCTGTGGCGCACTCCGACCCCCTTGTCATCTCCCGTTCCCCAGGGGGTCTGAGCGATCGGGCCCTGGGCCTTCGGCTGATGTTATGTAACGCCAGGTCCGTCGTTAATAAGGCCCCTCTCATTCACGATTTGATTTGTGAGGGGGGTGCGGACCTGGTGAGTGTTACCGAAACCTGGCTGGGCCAGGAGGGGGGAGTCCCTCTGGTAGAGATGTGCCCAGCCGGGTTTCGGGTTTTTCATCAGCCGAGGGGCCAGGGGAGGAGAGGGGGGGTTGTGGTGGTTATTAAGGAGGATCTGTGTCCGAGGGAAGCCACTGTGTCTCAGACGACCGGGTGTGAGCTCCTTTTCGTGAAGTTCGGTTCCAGGGTTCAGGTGGGCCTGCTGGTCGCATACCTGGCTCCCTGCTATGCGTCAGCGGCCCTGCTTGAGCTCCTTGAGGTCATAGCTGGCGTGGCAGTTGGGACCCCCAGGCTTATGGTCATGGGGGATTTCAACTTGCCCTCTGCCGGCGGTGCCTCGGGGATTGCTCAAGAGTTTGTGGCTTCCATGACGGCCATGGGCCTGACCCAGTTAATTCGGGACCCTACTCACGTGGGAGGTCACACCTTGGATTTGGTTTTTGTCTCTGATCAGTGGCAGAGTGATTTGGATATAGGGAACATAGTTGTAGAACCCCTGTCATGGACTGATCACTCGCTCCTGAAGCTCGACTTCCGTTCCGCACCCCCTGACCGCAAGGTGGCGGGACCATTAAAATGGTACCGCCCCAGGTGCCTGATGGACCCTGATAGGTTCCTGACGGAGCTTGGGCCATTTCCCGAAGCTCGCACACACGACTCAGTTGAGGGCTTGGTCGCCACCTGGGATAGGGTGGCTGCTGGGGCCCTTGACCGGGTCGTGCCCTTGCGGCCTCTGACCCGGTGCCGATCCCAGGTGGCTCCTTGGTTTTCTGAGGAACTAAGGGAGATGAAGCGCCGGAAAAGACGCCTAGAGAGTAGTTGGAGGGCTAGCCGCTCTAGGTCTGACCGAACACTATTACGATCTTATATTAAGACGTATTTAGTGGCGATAAGGATGGCGAGGAGGTCTTACCTCTCCACCCTTATTGCGTCCGTGGAAAACCGCCCAGCCGCCCTATTTAGGGTGACCCGCTCCCTCCTGGAGGTGGGAGCGCGGGAGGACCCCTTGCAGGGGCGGGCTGAGGAGTTTTCTAGGTTTCTGCAGGACAAAATTGCTCAGATCCGGGATGAACTGGACTGCGACTGGGCATCTCCGGACGGGGGGGCGGGGGTGGATATCGGTGAGGTCAATTGGGCTGAGTTCGACCCTGTTACTTTGGAGGACGTGGACAGGATACTGGGGGGGCTTAATGCCATCACTTGTTTGTTGGACCCGTGTCCCTCCTGGCTGGTTTTGGCCACTCGGGAGGTGACACGAGACTGGTTCCAGGGTATTATAAACGCTTCCTTGAGAGAGGGGCTGTTACCCGCCGCCTTGAAAGAGGCGGTGGTGCGGCCCCTCCTCAAGAAACCGTCCCTGGACCCAGCATTGTTATCTAATTATCGTCCTGTCTCCAACCTTCGCTTTGTTGTGAAGGTTGTTGAGAGTGTGGTGGCACGTCAGCTCCCGCAGTACCTGGATGAAGCGAGTTATCTCGACCCCCTCCAATCGGGTTTCAGGCCCAGGCACAGCACGGAGACGGCGTTGGTCGCGTTGGTGGATGATCTCTGGAGGGCTCGGGACAGGGGTTGTTCCTCTGTCCTGGTCCTGTTAGATCTCTCAGCGGCTTTTGATACTGTCGACCACAGTATCCTATTGCGGCGGTTGGAGGGGTTGGGGGTGGGAGGCGCCGTGCTGCGGTGGTTCGCCTCCTTCCTCTCCGACCGTTCGCAATTTGTGTTGACAGGGGGGCAGAGATCGGCCCCGAGGCCCCTACTGTGTGGGGTGCCTCAGGGGTCGGTGCTCTCACCCCTGCTGTTTAACATTTATGTGAAGCCGCTGGGTGAGATCATCCGTGGCTTCGGGGTAGAGTTCCATCAGTACGCTGATGATACTCAGCTGTACATCTCCACCCCGGGCCACCCCAACGAAGTCATCGAAGTGATGTCCCGGTGCCTAGAGGCCGTGCGGAGTTGGATGGGTCGTAACAGGCTCCGTCTCAACCCGACCAAAACCGAGTGGCTGTGGTTTCCTGCGCCCAGATACAGCCAGCTTGTTCCTTCGCTGGCCGTGGGGGGAGAGGTTTTGACCCCCGTAGAAAGGGCGCACAATCTGGGTGTCCTCCTGGACGTATGGCTGTCCTTAGAAGAACACATTGCAGCCGTCGCCAGGGGGGCTTTTTATCAGATTCGTCTGATCTACCAGTTGCGGCCCTTTCTGGATCTGGGCGCACTTCGCACAGTCACTTCCGCCCTCGTTATCTCCCGCCTGGACTATTGCAATGCTCTCTACATGGGGCTCCCCTTGAAGAGTCTCCGGAGGTTGCAGTTGGTCCAGAATGCAGCCGCACGGGTGATTGTGGGTGCCCCTCGGAGCTCCCACGTTACACCGCTTCTCCGCAGGCTGCACTGGCTTCCTGTGGCCTTCCGGATTCGATTCAAGGTGGTACTGATGGTATTTAAAGTGCTCCATGGCTCGGGACCTGGGTACTTACGGGACCGCCTACTGCCATCGTCAACCTCCCACCGCCCAGTACGCTCCCACAGGGTTGCTCTGCTTGGGGTGCCGCCACCCGATCGTTGTCGGCTGACGGCCCCAAGAGTTCGGGCTTTCTCTGTGGGAGCTCCCTCCCTATGGAATGATCTCCCCCCGGAGATACGGGCCATGACGGATATCCTGACCTTCCGGCACGCAGTGAAAACCCTATTTTTTAGACAGGCTGGCCTGGCCCAGTAATTGGGTTTCGGTTTTAAATTTAATTGGGTTTTAATGGTTAATTTTATACTTTTAATATTAATTGAATCCCTGATTTTATACTTCTAAATTTTCAATTAGATGGGATACAGCCGGACCAATATATTTAATATATTTTTAAACTGTATTTATAGTATTTATTATGTGTTTTTTGGTAGTCTGTACACCGCCCCGAGTCCCTTTTTGGGAGAGGGAGCGGTATAAAAGTTTGATAAATAAATAAAATAAATAAATAAAAGAATGCCCATATTTAAGTTAGATACGTAAGCTAGTAATTCAATTCAAGCATAATGTTAAAGCACTTTTGCATGACATGCATAGCTTAATCCAGTAGTTTTTCTCAAACTTGGCAACTTTAAAATGCATGGACTTCAATTCCCAAAATTCCTCAGCCAGCCATGCTGGCTAGAGAATTCTGGGAGTTGAAATCCGCACATCTTAAAGTTGCCAAGTTTCAGAAAGACTGTTCTAATAGAAGCACTGAGTTAAAAATGTATAAAATGTTCAAACGTTAGGTTCAACACATGAAAGCAGAAATCTTCGATGGTAATCTTACTGTACTTCTTCATTAACTTGTTAGCAACCACTTGTAGGGATTTTGGTATTGTGTTTTTTTTAAATTCCATTTATGACCTCCAACCCTGATTACATCTTCATTACTATGAACCCATGAAAAAGAAATGGTTTAAAAAATGGAAATAACTTATACGGCTGAAATAGTTCTGCATTGATTCATTGAATCTGTAGGCTCAAATATCTAGAACACATCAGGTTGTCTATCCCTGCTTTAAACTAAAGTCAGACATAGAAAACCTGATGTATTCCAGATATTTGAGGTTACAGATTTAATGAATCAACGCAGCTGGCTTAAGCAGACCGCAGTTGAACTCCATTACATCTGGAGGACACTAATTTGCCTTAACAAAGTTGTAAGAATAAGCTTCTGAACCAGATACTCTGTCTCTGCTCCTTCAAAATGGCACTTCCATTTTTAAATTAAATGCAGCATGCCATTACATTTAAAACAAATAATCTATAATTAGAGGTAGTCCTCAACTTACAACTGTTCATTTAGTGACCTTTCAAAGTTACAAGGTCACTGAAAAAAATGACTTATGACCATTTTTCACACTTACAACCTTTGCAACATCCCCATGATCATGTGATCAAAATTCAGATGCTTGGCAACTGACTCATACTTATGCTGTGTCCCAAGGTCATGTGATCACCTTTTGCAACCTTTTAACAAGCAAAGCTAATGGGGAAGAAAGATTCACTTAACAATCAGAGGTTGCTAACTTATCAACTGCAGTGATTCACTTAACAACTGAGGCAAGAAAGATCATCAAATGGGGCAAAACTCACTTAACAAATAGAAATTTTGGGCTCAACTGCGGTTGTAAATTGAGGACTATCTATACCAGGGGTGTCAAACTCACATCATCAAGGCAGCATCATGAAATGTATCTGGACTTTTTTCCCCTTTGCTAAAATGGGCATGGCCAGCACGGGCCAAGAATTTAACAGCTCTGATCTATATTGTATGCTGGATAGATACTAGAGCATATTAAGACAAGAATCAATGTACTACCTTATAGCTTAGCATTACATATGAACTAAGCCTTGCAAATGCCACTTTCAAAAGGTGAAGGGTTTTTTCCTTACCTTAATTGCAAAGCATGGTTTAAATTAAGTAAGGTTATCCATTGCTGAGTTTTCTAATGCAAACTGAGTGACATACACATTCATGACATACTAGAGAGGGAGACAGGAAAATATGCAAACCCAAGGCTCGATTCGGAAGACAGTAATTATGTAATTGCTCGTAATTAGAACAGTTGACAAAATGTCATGGTTAAGTACTTGGGGTTTACCCCCTTAAAGATAAGAACTAAATGATCTAATTTCAACACCTAGACTTGAATAACAACTTCTTTCCCTCAGCAAGCAGTACTTATAACAAATATTGGAAGAAAAACAAAATTACCTAAGGAAAGGTGCATTAGAATTGCCACTGCTGTCCAACGCATATAGTGAATCTGCACGTAGCCCATCCGCAACAAACAGTACTAAGCGTTGTGCTGGTGGCGGCAGCAGAATTTGATGAGGAGTCATTCCATGGACCAGAGGAGATGTGAAATAAATGTCAAAGATAGAGATCAGGAACACACAATGTACCAGAATACCAGCAACTATAAAAAGTTGCATATTCATGGCGATATGTTGTCAGTGAGGATGTGAATAAGGAATCCAACACTAAAAAACAATCAAAAGTAATTATAGGTCAGTGAAGTAGGAAATCATTGTATCCTGACAAACATTGTTGACAAACATTGTTGATCCACAAATAGTTAATAATATTCAAGCATACCGGAGGACAGGACTGTTTCTTTGTGAAAAAAGGTTGTGCTATCACAAGGACAGGTAGTCCTTGACTTACAACAGTTACTTTGGTTGACTGTTCAAAGTTACACTGGCACTGGAAAAAAATGACTCATGACCCTTACGTCCATTGCAAGCATCTCCATGGTCACGTGATCAAAATTCAGACACTTGGCAACTGACTCATACTTATGATGGCTGCAGGATCATCATAGGATTATCTTTTGCATGTTCTAACAAGCAAAATTCACTTAACAGCTGTGTTAGTAACTTAACTGCAGTGATTCACTTAATAAAAGTAGGAAAAAGGTCATAAAATGGGGCAAAATTCACATAACAATCTCATTCAACAACAGAAATTTGGGCTTCAATAATGGCTGTAAGTCAAGAACTACCTGTAATGCAATGACAGTCCGAAAGTATAGAAAGTTTGCAAAATTTCTGCTTTAACCATAAAAAAGAGATTTTTTTAATGTGTTTCCCCCATATTGTCAAGAACTTCCTTCAAAAGATTTATTTAGTCCTAATGCCAGCATACATGCATTAAGGTGTCACCTGCATTATTAAGTCAGTGTTTCTTAAATTTATTTCTCTCAGGATCTTTTCCCATGTTTAAAAATTATGGAGGACTTCCCAGAAGAGTTTTTGTTCATATGGATTACATTTATCAATATTTAAAATGTGTTAAATATTAAGATTGATAGATTGCCTACCACAACTATTTCTCACATTTGTTTGATAAGATTTAAAGTCGCCTTGTGTCCGGCTGGGCAGCAAATATATTTAATAAATAAAATAAATAAAAATACTTTGTTATGTTTTAACAAAGGCTAGTAACCAGTTTTGATTTTTCAGACTGCTGAGAGATCCACACTGTATGAAACATTGAATTAAGCATTGGAGCAGCTAATTAATTTAAAATCTTGAACTTAATTATCTTATTTAGTTATTAAATTATTAAATAATAACAGGCAATCAATCAGAAGCAATTACTTTCTAAAATAAAACATAAACATTACAAAACTAATGAAACACAAATAGAGTAATTAGAAGAAAAAATTCTTCTTTCTTGGAAACAGATTTGGCAACAAGCAGAAGGTACCTTTCCTAAACAACCAATTGATAGATTACTAAAAGCACACATTTCTTTATGAGGGTTTCTCTTAACCACCATAGTGCCTGGGCATGAGCAATCCATCAAACAGTCAAGCCCTAAATTATCTAAGGCTATAAAAGTAACAGGTGGCATGTATAATGAAACAAGCCATATCAGAAACATTTATTTTTTGCTGTACTGTGCTTTGATGCAATTTTGCAACATTGCAGATCTGTATTTATTTTTCCCATTCCCCATCCTTTCTTTTTTTTTCTTCAAAAGTTGATATTCAACAAAAAGCAGACTGATTAATTGCTTAATTGCTTTTCACACCATTAGGAAATGAAATACATTTAAAATCTGAGCCTAAATTAGGCATAACAGTGTATTCATAGAACTGGCAATCAATGTTTTTCAATGTAGGCATGCAGTAACATGATTCTGATATATTATTACATTTTCCACCACCTAAAACTCCCAAAACTCTCTCTTCAAAAGATCAAAATAATAAGCATCTATAAAAATATATCCACTGAGTCATCCAACCCTGAAGGCCAGGTCTCAATTAGCATTTGGAACTTTTGTACTTAGATTCTGGACTTCATCACATGATCTTGCTCTTTACAAAAGCTGACAAGTCACTTTGGATCAGAGCTAAACTCTACCCCACTTCCCTCAAACCATCAATTCAAGACATATGTTGGAGTTTTGGGGGCTCTAAACCAAGCGCCAGAGAATGCAACAGAATTTAAAAAGAAGAAACAGATCAGGTAGTTCTTCTTAGGCAATTCCATCACTGCTTGACAAAGAGCTGTCTATTTCTCCCAGTAAAGCTACAGGCTAATAAACTGGTGGGAACAATTTTGGCTGCAGCCTTCTATTAAACCAGGTCCCTTTAGGTCAGGGGTGTCCAACCTTGGCAACTTTAAGACTTGTGGACTTCAACTCCCAGAATTTCTCAGCCATCATGGCTACTTGAGAAATTCTGGGAGTTAAAATTGATAGGTCTTAAAGTTGCCAAGATTGGACACGCCTGTTTTTAAGCTGAATAAAAATGTAGACATACTGAAGCAAACTGCAGATCTTATTTTTCCCAAAACTAGTCCATTTACTGCCTAATATCTTTTGAAAAGTTTGCCTCACAAAGCTGGGATGTTGACATTGCTTTGTTTTTTTAAAGGCCAAAATACTAATCTTTATAAAATATGTCACCATTCACTAGCTGTTTCTATTTATGTTTTCAACAAGAAAGAAACATCTATAAAGATTTGTCAGATGAATAGGGTAAACAAATAAATGAAAGGAGATATTCATAGCACCCAAACAAGTCACAAAAATATTTTAGTCACGTTTTTCAAAAAAACCTTTGCTCCAATGAGCATTACAAGCCTGCTATATATGATTTAAAAGAATCGACTGAAAGTGCACTTTCAAATACCATAACTTCATATTGTTAAAAAGTATGACTAGATGCTATTTTTCTAAGTGGCAGGTTTAAACAAATACCAGAGATTATTCAATCCAGATTGTCAAGGAGATAGGAAACAATTACTTTATAAATAAGCACAAACCAAGCCGAAATGTCATCCCAGAATTTTACGCTGAAATTGTTGCTACTATATTGTTCAATAGTAAGGACTGCCTTGAATGTTAACCAGGTTCTCTGGCTCAGCTGGAATGACCTTATATAAATTATATATAAATACAAATTTGGATCCAATACCTTAACCATTAGAAAAAATAATTGTGGAAATAATCAAGACGCATGCACTCTGCTCTCACCCTCTCATCAATATGAATATGTTTGCATGATATATATGAGCTATCATAATATATTTGATAAGGTAATTTTTGAATGACTGTTTATTTGTATATGTCTAGGTAACTAATGTAATCCCTCAAAAGAGCTTTCAGACAAGATTTTCACTGATTATTTTACATTGCAATAATACATGTCATTTGCTTTAAACTGTAAATACAGCTAAGCATTTCAGAAAACCCAAAGTAAAAAGTTCCTTGAGAATTAAATATTCCATTAATATCATTTGATTTATCAAGCTATGTCTCTGCATCAACAATTCCCATGCAAAATCTCTAAGAGACAGGTGTGATTTATTACAGATTTGTAGGTAATGAAGCTCCAGTGCCATCTTTTAGAATCTACTGTTCTGAACCAGGTAACTCTGAGGAAATAGGGTATGCTATTTAGCAAGATCTGCAATATTCCCAAAAGCTGTTGACTAAAAATATGGTTTAGACTACATCATTCATTTTAGTAGATTTGAATCCTATTTCAGACATTCCAAAGCAGGAATGTCCTCCATATATATATATACAACTTACCATTCCAACGGTCCTAGCTATTATTCCATTGGATTGAGATTAGAGGAACAGAATTTGGAGGACACCTAAATAAGGAAGGCTGCTGTCTAACATAAAGCTATTTTGTTTTGTCTATTTACCACTCAGAACAAAAATTCAGATAAACTCCCCCTTATATGAAGTAGCATAGTTCACATTTTAGAAGCAATATTTTAACCCACTGTATTGAACTGAGCTAAGACAATATTTAAAATTCAACTAAAATATAAGAAAAATTAAAAAGAATACACACACACACACACAAAAGGATCCATTAATTGTTGTACCTTGGAACTACAAAATAATTGCTTATGTGGCATAAATTTGGTGTTGACTGCTAGCAACAACTTAAGTAGGTCATTCCAGGATGTTCTTACCTCAACCTGACCCTTAAGATTCCCTATTCATGCATCCTTACCAATGTCTTGAATTCATTGCATAGTTCCACTGTGACATACAAATGACATTCAGGGCTTAAAAGCAATTTCTGGTGTGTTTCCTGATAATGATGGTAATATGCTCAAGATAACATTGTGAGTGCTGATTTTGTTCCTCAGCTTTATCTTGACTTGAAACTTGCACATGAACATATGTTCCATAGTCATCCTATAGCCACCTCTTTTCTCTCGTAACTCAGCTCTTCCACCTCCTTGAAAGAATAATATTGTCACTGTACTCCAATCAACATATTTTTTAATTTTCTGTATACTGTATGAGCAAAGGTCTCAAATAACACTGCTGTTTGGGCTGAGGACCACTAGAGGACAAGACTGCCTTTTTTCTCTTTAAATTTAGTTACAGAACATAGGTAAATACTGGAACTCTATTTTATAAATTGCATGAAATATTACAATTTAGAGATGAGGAACATTTTTGTTCCTCAACGGTCAGTTAATGGTTGCTAGGAATAGTGAACAAATTTAGGTAATTTAATCCCCATGATATCTACCCTACCGCTTTAGCTGCCTATTCCAATGCTCACCAAATAATTAGAAGACCTTTGATGCGGAAGCAGTGGCAGAGTATTCACATTATTCTCAAACAGGAATCAGGAATCAGCTTTCCAGCATCCCTTTTGTGGCTTCTAGATCCCCTCCACATTAAGTGAGATCAAAAAGTTTAACTCTTTCTTTTTGAAAATGGGCATTTGTTGAAAGAAAGCCGAAACTTCATAATTTGGGAAAGCCCAAACACAATAATAAAGCCCAAATGCAATAATTAGATTTTCAATCCACAACAGTGAAATTATGCACTTGTGATACTTAAACTTTTTAAAGCCAAGGTGCTACATGCTTTGTTATATGCCACACAATGTTGGACTTCTAAGGACACTCTTACATTAGGAGCTGCACAATCTAAGTTTCTGGGACCTTTACTTTGAGATTGATTCCCTGTCCATGATCTAGGTTGGGTTTCTAGGTGCCTCCCCATCTGCCTGAGGCACCCTTCACTTCGTATCACACTGTTATCTCTGCTCAGATTTTGGCTCCCTCTTGTCTCTGAAGGTTGGCGAAAAAGTGCCTGAAAAAGGAGTTCAGCTTCCCTCTGTGTATGGAAGAGAACTCGGACAAGGTACAGAAATTGAGTTAAAATTTTCAGGACTGTTATGTTCTGGGCAAAGAATGGACACTAGGCCAGAGTGATTTCTAACAGCTCTTTATTCAATGCTACCTATGAGGCTCCTTTTATAGGAAACTGATCAGCCAACAACCAATCAGGAGAGAGTATTTTCTCACTCTAACAAAGGACCAGAATGAGAACTTCAGCTGACAACTATATACATCATATAAAATACATAACAAGGACCTGAGCCCTCTTTTCCCAGAGACAAGAGGGAATCCTCTTGGCAGGCAGATGCAGCGTGCAATCGTCCTGCCAGCTTCCCCATGGACTTTCTGGGGAAGTTGATAGAGAAAATTGCAAATAATGATTACAGGATCACAGGGGGTTTGGCAATTGGTCGTAAGCATGAACAGGTTGTCAAGTACCCAGATTGTGATCATATCATCACGAAGTGGTGATACAATATTTTCCTATGGCTGAAAGTACTCTACAGGCCATAAAATATTGTTTCCTAGGCTGTGATAACTCTGGAATGTTGTTAAATGAATATAGGCCTATTCAGATTGTTCTGATACAGTATGTAATTGTGCATTACCTATGGGTTAATCACATCAGAAAAGAAATGATAGCAAAATTTTGTACCATCACTGTAATCATTTTAGCTTATGTCTGTATATTTCAATAAATTTCACACTGGGGGCAGAGATGCTAACGGACAAAATGTGTATATTTTACATCTAAAATCCAAATCTTGGCCAAAGGTATTCCAGTCCTGTAGGACAGCTCTTTTCTGATGGAAGTTGTATGCCAAACTATGCTTTGCTAAACTATTCTCTAAGTAATAATTTGCTTAATTATAGTTTAAGTAAAATATAATGAACTAGGTTCATAAAGCATGCATAATCTGAACCATGGTAAAAACAACAGTCGTTGAGCTCATATAACTTCCTAAAACTCAAACCAAACACATTTTTGAATAATGAGCTTTAATTTTTTTTTGTTAGCGTACTGAGATCTACCAATGGCATTCTCATGAAAAAAGGCAGCATTCACACATATTTCAGCCCTTTTTAGTTAACCAAAGTTTGCTGAATAAACCACAATGAAGTTGATTTACAAAAACAATAAACATAAACCACAGTGGCAACAGTCTCATTATATCTTAATCCTAGGCCAAAAACAAACAATCCCACTTTGACTTTGCTTGTGCAATCCATCCATAATAAGAATTTGCTTGGTTACAGTAGCTAGCTAATCTTGATGTCTTAAGGTAGGCAGAATGTGATCCAGAGGTCCTTGGATAGATCACCAGGAAATCCCCACTGTATAATAGCCTTGGAAATCAAGAAAAGATTTTATTTATTCATCCTGTCTTTATTATTTTTACAAATACGTCAAGAGAGCAAGAATATCCAACACACCTTTCTCCTCCTATTTTCCCCATAACAGAACTCTCTGAGGGTTGGGCTGAAACAGAGGGAGTGACTGACTCAAAGTCATCCAGTTGGCTTTCATGACTAAGGCATAACTTGTATGACAGGAGGCAATGCATACTACTTCCATATTATTGTCAAGAAAAATGGCACCGAAAATCAAGTTTCGCTGGAGACTTGAGTCCATGCACACACATTTTGATTACTTCAAATGGTCTTAACTCCAGCAATCGAATGTATTTATAATATATTAGTGTCTACAATAATGCATAGCTTATCATGTTGTTGCTGGCATGCTTAAACACAAGGGATCCAACCACTGTCATCTACACCTCTATAACTGTCTCGTTTGGTTCTGCAAACCAACAAAACAGACACAGACTTCAGAGGATAATTAGGACTGCAGAAAAAACAATTGCTACCAACCTGCCTTCCATTGAGGACCTGTATACTGCACGAGTCAAAGAGGGCTGTGAAAAAATTTACAGACCACTCACATCCCGGACATAAACTGTTTCAATTCCTACCCTCAAAACGATGCTATAGAGCACTGCACACCAGAACAATAGATACAAGAACAGTTTTTTCCCCAAACGCCATCATTCTGCTAAACAAATAATTCTCACAACACTGTCCAACTATTTATTAAATCTGCATTACTATCATTATTAATCTTCTCATCACTCCTATAACCCATCCCCTCCCACTTGTGACTGTATGACTGCAATTTGTTGCTTGTATCCTTACTATTTATATTGACTGTTTTCTTGTATGATTTGATTGCCTATTTGTACTCTATGACTGTATTAAACGTTGTACCTTACGATTCTTGATGAATGTATCTTTTATTTTTATGCACACTGGCAGCATATACACCAATACAAATTCCGTGTGTGTCTAATCACACTTGGCTGATAAAGAATTCATTCATTCATTCATTCACAACGAAGGCACCAAAAGTCTAGCTTAGCTGGAAACTTGAGTCCACGCACACACAAACTTTGATCACGTTGTTGTTGGCATACTTAAACCACAATGATGGTACCAAAAGTCAAGCTTCGTTGGAGACTTGACTCCATGCGTACACACTTCGATTACTTCAAGTGTTCTTAATTTCAGCAACCCAATGTGGTGACAACGTTTTAGCGTCTCCAATAACGCATAGCTTATCATGTTGTTGTTGGCATGCTTAAACGCCAGGGTGCCAACCACAATGTTTGCAGGGTGCCAACCACAATGTTTGCAAGCTACTGGCAAATCCCATGGGCATAACCAGTCCCCCACTTCCCACCCAAATCAAAACCTACGGAACGCTCTCTGCTGACAACAGATGCGTTAGCAAACAGAACATTCAGCTTCATGTCAGGAAGCGACTTCTTATTTGTGTTCCTTACCTGGCTCATTCCACCGGCTACTGCGAGGACGATCGTCTCCTTGGAGACATATGCCGACCAACAAAAAACATCTCCGACACGCTTGGTAGGTAGGGAGAAAGTAACGGAGGGGGGGGGGGGAGTGCAGAAAACAAAAACGTGCACGAACTCCTTACAAGCGATCGCCGCTCCGTAAAAACCATGCTCTGCTTTCGGCAACGTCACGGCTCCCAGAGTATCGCGGGATCTCTAGGAGTCATGATGAACTCGGGAGATTTCGTGCTGAATTGCTTTCTCATTTCACCGCTCTTCTCCCAACGCTGAGGGGAGATCTTAAAACTACAATTTCCAAAACACTCTGCCAGCATCTGATCGGAATTCTGAGGGTTGATAATCGATCTAGACTAGAGCAATGTTTCTCAGTGTTGGCAATATTAAGCTGCGTGGACTCCCAGAATTCAACTAACTGGGAGTTTGAAGTCCACATCTGGAAGTTTAAAATAAGTATGCTTTAAAGACAGGAAATCTTAGAATATGTTTGGACCACAATTACATGAGTCCTGGTAAAATGTTTAATAGCACACGTTTCTCATCCTCAAATCTGTTAGAGCAGCGTCCTTTTATGGGATTCAATTTGCCTGTTACAGAATAAAGAATTACAGAATATAGACTTGCATTCGGGACAGTTTGAAGTGGAGAGGGAGGAAATTACAAGGGGCAAAAAGGATGTAACTTAACCCTTTGGCTTCTCAAAAAGTATAGAAATTTTATCACATGAGAAAAGAACACTTGTTTTTATTGTAATACGCTCAACTATATATTCTCTTTTAAGTATTGGAGCTGCTTAATTTCTCATGGTTCTGGTGTTTGCATCTCTAGAGCCAAATCCACAACCTTCAGTGTTGGTTTTTTTCTTCCATTCTAGTGACTGATCAAGGTCATCTACATGCCCAAAGTGGGACTAGAATTCAGTCTCCCAATTTCTAGCCCGATGCTACCAAACTGGCCCTCAGAACTTCCATAAACATTTTCTGTTTTCACCCCATAGGTCCATAGTCTTTGATCCTGAATGCAGGTAAATAATTGTTAAAGAGAATGTTAGAGTGTATTGTCTGAGTTACAGTTTCAACCCGGAGTAAAAAAAATAAGGCTATTATTTCTTCAGGACGGTTGAAATTTTTGTTAACAAAAGGAAAACATTGATTATGTGCCATCAAGTTGTTTTCCATTCCTAGCTACCTGAGAGAGTGTCATGGAAAAAAAATCTATCCCTAACTTAATCCTTCAAGTCTCAAAGGGAAGCTACTGATTTATAAAGAATAGGAATTTCTGCAAGGTTTTCATCTTCATTCATTACTGTTGGGAGATTATACTATTTCCGAATCTGCTGCCATAACAAACTTACAAAGTTTTCTATAATTGCTTAGCAGCAGTTGTCCATTTGGCAGTACAAACCCTTGGGGAGGTGGGAATGGCATTGTAATAACAGAGGGAGCCTCCTCTTCGAACAATAGAAAAGCAGAGTTGGAAGGGACCTTGGAGGTCATCTAGTCCAACCCCCTGCTCAAGCAGGAGACTATAGCATTTTCAACAAATGATTGTCCAGTCCCTTCTTAAAAGCCTCCAGTGTTGGAGCAACCACAACTTCTGAAGGCAAGTTGTTCCACCGGTTGATTGTTTTCACTGTCAGGAAATTTCTCCTTAGTTCTAGGTTAAATTTGGCAGCCCCTCAAATATTGGAACACTATCATGTCACCCCTAATTATTTTTTACTAAACATACCCAATTCCTGCAAACATTCTTCATCTTTTAGCCTTCAGTCCCATCCCTCCAATAAACTTTTCTGCACTGTTTCCAGAGTCTGAACATCTTTTTTTTATATTGTGGTGAATAAAATTGGATGCAGTATTCCAAGTGTGGTCTTACCAAGGCATTCTAAAGCGGTAGTATAATTTCCCATGATTTTGATTCTATTCCTCTGTTCATACAGCCTAGAATTGTGTTTGTTTTTTTTGACAGCTGCAGCACATTGCTGCCTCATACAAATAGCCCTGTATGGCTTACAACAGTTCATTTAGTGACAGTTCAAAGTTACATCATCAATGAAAAAAGTGACTTTATGACCATTTTTCACAATTAGGACCATCTCAGCATCCCCTTGATCCCGGGATGAAAATTCAGATGCATGGCAACTGACTCATAATTTATGACGGTTGCAGTGTCCCGAAGTCGTGTGCTCCCTCTTCTGACAAGCAAAGCCAATGGGGAGGAAAAACATGTTTCACTTAACGACCTTACCTGTTTCACTTAACGATCTTTACCAATGGCAGTGATTTGCTTAACAACTGTGGCAAACAAGGTGGTAAAATGGGGCAAAACTCACTTAGCCACAGAAAAGTTGGGCTCCGTTGTGGTCGTAAGTTGAGGACGACCTGTATTTAACGAACGCTCCCCCCTCCTTCCACCCTAAAACGATGGGGGATCTAGCACTTCCCCTACCCCCAACAAGCCTGCCGGTATCTCCAGGAACCGGAAATAAAGCGCGGAGGATCTCGCGAGAGTTCCTATGCGGAAACCGAGCTCGAAAGACAGGAGGCACCCGGGCGCGCGCGCTCGCGAGAGAGAGAGAGCGAGAGAGGGATTGGTGGGTTGTCGCCGGCTGCTGTGGTAACAGGTTTCGGCTGGGGCACAGCTCGGAAGAGCGCGCGGCTCTGGGGGAAATTCCTCTTCTCCCAAGATGGCGGTGGTGGGGGGCGGGGGAGTGAACCCCTTCCTCAGTGACTCCGAAGAGTCCGAGCCAGAGGAGACCAGGCCGGGGGGCAGCAGCAGCAGCGACCCCGGCGTCTCGGGCGCTCCTCTCCCCGTCTCTTCTTCCACCTCCTCTTCGCTACCCCTTCAGCAACTGTTGCCGCCGCCGCCGCCTGCACAGGCCGAGGAACCGCCCCGGGTGCCCGTGGATGCTTTAGCGGCTCAGCTGCTCCGCGACCAGTTCGTCTTGACAGCGCTGGAATTGCACACGGAGCTTCTGGAGAGCGGCCGGGAGCTGCCTCGCCTGCGCGACTATTTTTCCAACCCTGGCAACTTCGAGCGGCAAAGTGCGGGCGGCGCCGGAGCCCTGGCACCGACTCCTTCCGCCTCAGGAGCTCCCGGGATCATAGCCATAGTCGGAGGCGGTAAGGAACCCGGCGCCGGACAGCTCCGTAAGTGGATAACCGTGCTTAGCAAAGAGAAGCTTAGAAGGAGACTCTCTCTTACCCCCCCCCTCCCCTTGCCAGGTTTCAGCACTTGGTTGACCTTGGCTTGGGAGGCGTTATTTTCAATTCCCCTCAATTGGTATCGGGGCGTTTGTCAATCTTCATAGGAAAGAGGCAGGGATCCTCCCCCTGTTCTGGCATGGCATGCCTGAAGAAACGCCCCGATGGGTCGCTCGATTGCATTGCTAGCACCAATACCCGTTTTTGAAAAAGGTGATGTGACCTGCATTACATCACATTAAGTACCTATGCACAGGGATCTTCAAACCTGGCCACTTTAAGACCTGTGGACTTCAATAGTTGAAGTATACAAGTCTTAAAGACCCTTGATCTATGGAGTCTCTCAGTCATCCAGGTCATGGTCGTCCTTCTTAAAAAAGCACCTTTGGGTCCTCACATTAAGTACCATGTCTGAACTGAGGGGTCCTTAGTGCTCTCTGAGTTTGTTTGTTTTCTTGCAGACATTTCATTACCCTAACTAGGTACCATCATCAATGCTAATAAAGAGTGCTGTCTGCTGTCAGTTTATATTCTGGTGTCTTGCCTGTCTATGTGGATGAGGATGGACACAGACAATTCACCAGAATATAAATTGACAGCAAACAGCACTCCTTACTGGCACTGATGATGGTACCTAGTTAGAGTAATGAAACGTCTGCAAGAAAACAAGCTCAGAGAGCACCAAGGACCCTCTCATTTCAACTCTGAGTTACAAATAGTCTCCTTCATTGGTACCATGTTGATCATTTAGATGACATAGATTGCAACTGCCACCTATTATGAGGCTTTTACTATTTTTATGGCAAGGTTTTTTAAGGGCTATGATGGGTTGAATTATACAGCCTAAGTTAAAAGTAGTTCATGAATCACTGTAGCAAAGAATAGCAGTCCTGTGATTTCAGCTGCTTTGATAATCTGAATTTTATTTACATACATAAATACAATACTTTCACCTTTCTCACAAATATTTCATTTCAGAGATAAGTTTGAGAGAGACTAATTTTAGGAGATGATCATATGAACTTGCTATGGTATTCAATCTTATTCTGTCATTATGTGTTTGGTTTTATTTTACCCTGCTTCATGACTCCACTAAATCCAGTTGTGATTTAGGAAACAAACTAGCAGTAAACATAGTGTGATTTATGATGATAATCAAGTTGGTGTTGACTCTTAATGAGTCAACCTCTTAATGAGTCAACCTTAACTTGATTACCAGCATCTTGTTAGTAGATTTGTTTTCATGATGATTTTCCCTTTATCTGGTTTTTCAGGTTTTCTAATGGTGTACCCATTACCACTGTAATCATGTCCATATACTATGCTGTTGGTTGGTCCCTTTTTCTTTCCATTATTCTCAGCATTATAGATTACTCAAAGAGAGCTTGGTTATATGTAGTATGTCCAAAATGTGATTATTTGAGCCTGGTTATTTATGCCACAAAAAAGAACTCTGAATCGATTTGATCGTTTATTTTCTTGTCTATCCCTGATATTTTGAGGAGTCTTTGGTAGCGCCAAAGTTCAAAAGCCTCAATATTGTAATACAGTATGTAAAACCAGCTCTGAATTCTGAATCAACTGGCGTTTTTCTGGTTCCTCTTGCCGTTTGCAATTCGATAGAAACTAAAAAGTCATAGCTAAAGAAGCAGCAGTTATTAATCTGTACTAAACTATTGGCAAAATAAAGATATTAAGTTAATACACTTTATTGATTTTAGCTCTTGCTCTTTCAGAGACAACATCCTGAAATATCAATGCAGGTACATGTTTTGTTTTAGAATACTGTGGCACTATAATTAATGTTGAGATATTGGGTTAGATAATAGAAGTTTCATTGAAAATGTATGTGTTGTGTATAATTGCTTATGGCTTCAGATTGTGGGAGGATGTTTGGACAATATTCAGTAAATCCTGTTCAACTCAATGTAAGAATAATAAATGTTTCCATACAAATGTCCCATCTTTTCAAGTTTTAGTACCAATATAGTGATATTTAATTCAGCTACATTGGCAAGACCACACATAGTCAACCTTAAGTGATTTTAAAAAATGTTAAGTCATTTCTAGTTTGTACTGGAAGATTATGAAGAAATATACATTGGGAAGTCAACAACATATCTCATTAGGTGGCAAGTGTCTAATAATGTTGAGTCAGGAAAGACTTTATGTAAATGATGCCATGTAAATGCTTCTAAGAAACACAATAACTATCAAGAAATGTATCACTGTACAAAGTCAGGTAGAATATTTTAAGCACTTCAGTTTAGAGAGAGGACAGCATTTTGTGATTGTATTGAGAAGCTTCCATAAATAACACATCTGCATGCACACAAACATCTGCAGCAGCCAGGGTTACACCCATTCTAGAATTTTTGCAAAATGTCTTTATGTTTCTGTTACTATGGAGAGTAATTTTGGTTCTTTATTTCAGTCACTTACACTAATAAAAATAAGGAGCTTTTTAGTGCTTGCAAATAACACTAAACCATAATGTTATTTGTTTAGTTTTTATTTAGACATTTTTTTTTCTAAGCCAACATATGGATTACCATAAATTGTGACTTATTTAGCAAATAAAATCAACTCAATATCTGATACTGATAAGGTACTGATAAGGATCACATTTTTACAATATTATACTTGTGACTTGGCTATTTTTGTACAGGCAATGTAGGACCAGCCAACTCACCTCCTTCATTCTGTGAATTGAAAAATTACAGTGTAACATCTAATTAGCAAAACATAGGCTTTAAATATACTGCTTACTAAAACTGTTCATATGAATATTTATTTGCCAGTATAGCTGGTACTAAAGTTTCATAGCCAATTTTAGTATTGTATAAGAATAATGAATGTAATTTAGTATTACATTAGGAAAACACATTTTCCTTAAGGCAGGGGCTTTTTTAAGTGTCTGAAGATCTGAGGTTTGATACCACTTGATTTTTTAGTAGCATACAATTACCATTTATTTTGTGAAGCAATCATGTGACACAACTTAGGAGATGGCTGACAATGGTAATGTGGTAGATTCTTAATTTGATTTTACAGCTTTTTAAGCTTTTTGTTAGCTTAATATTGGGGTTAATATTTGATAAGATTTTATTCCTAAGTACTTGCTATTACTGCAAATACTGAGAACTTTATTAATAATTTGGTTAATGTAAATTAGGGATGTCATCAGGCATATTCACTGTTTAGTTTAGTTTATTGTCATTGCACCTTGTAGAACAAAATTAAATGCCATCTTTAGTGTACATTATAACTATAAAAATAAAACACAAACATACATCCTTCAGATTCTATACAATTGAATTGAAAACCCGATATTGCATTACATTGCACTATACAGTTGAGTTACTGCCCTGGGATAGGATATAGGTAATAGTTAACTTAACTACAGTTCGTTTAGTGACTGTTTCAAGTTACAACAGCTAAGTGACATCATCATTTTGTACACTTGTTACCATTGCAGCATCCCCATGGTCACATGATTAAAATTCAAATACTTGGCAACTGACTCATATTTATGATTATTGCAGTGTCCTGAGGTCATGTGAGCACTTTTTGTTACCTTCTGACAAGCAAAGTCAACGGGGAAGGCATTCATTTAACAACCGTGAAACTAACTGAACAACTGTAGTGATTCACTTAACAATTGGGCAAGACAGGTTGTAAAATGAGGCAAAACTCAAATGTCTCTGTAACTGAAATTTTGGGCTCAGTTGTGGTCATAAGTTGACTATTAACATATTACCAAAGAATCCTGCAGTTCTCTGCCTTCATTAGGCATTATTTGTATATAGAACATATCCTTAGAATGAAAGACACCAGAATTTCTTGCTGATCTTTTCCTGTTCTTTTGCCTGGCAAAAGATATCTTTTCCTGTTCTTTTGCCTGCTTCACTAGATATCTTTATTTTCATGTTGACAGCAGAAGTTTATATGTAGATTCACCCAATTGCTCCCTGCTTGTCCATCAGATTTTTACTGAAATTTAATAAAAGCCTTCTGACAAATGTTATCTCTAGTTTTTTTAACTAAAATTACATTCGTAATATTTTTTTAACCAAATTAGCCAAATTTTCTTGTTTCTCCTGCTGTAAAAGCTTATGCTTAACTGAACAGTGGTTCACTAAATTAACACGATTGCGTTTACATAATATATTAACTGGTCCATAGATTTAACTACATGGGCTAAACCATGTTGGCTAATTTGGGGAACCAGAATGTTACGTTTATATACCCTATATGTTGTTTCTCATTTTGTTGCTTCCTTCTTTTGTTCTCTTCACTGATGATTGTGTAAATTGTTTTAGTATTGGTCATAAGTAACTGATCTTGTTAATCGTTCACCACTAATTCAATTGAAGGACTCAGAAAAGGTATTTCAGAGTGGAAAACCCCAAAATTTTCTCCTTCGAACAAAAAATTGTGTTTATCATTTTAATAAAATAGAGTATATTTATATTCATTAGACATGCTTCATGTTTTCTTTCACTGTAAATAAGGAAATGATTGCAGCTCATAAAACAAATGAAATAGAAACCAGAGGACTTGATAAAATTACTCCCAAGAGCTGGAGCAGTTATCCTGCGTAATTTGCTTGTCAATGAAATAGTACCTCAAAATTGTGATTAGGCAAAGCTGTAAACTTATTGGCACAAATGACTTTAATCTTGAACAAAAATAATGTCATGCGAATACTTTTAGCTTTTAGCAAGGTACACTAAGGGTTTAATGTTAGGTTAGCACAACTAAAAATTAATTAATTTAAATTTAAAATTAAGTACTTTTCTATATTCTTTAATTCTTATTCCCAAAGAACAATAAAAAAAGGCTGATATTAGAGGCCATTTCTTAGGCTGGTATAATTTAAAGTCAGGTCTTTATTTAAACACATTACAACATAGTATTTCAAGAATGATTTTAGACAACTATACAACTGCCATACCCATATAAGACTCACTGTTTTTAGTTGTTACTATATAGTCATCTTCTACAACTAATTTTCAATTTTATAGCACCTTACGTCTGTACTGCAACATAAGATAAGTGAGGGAAAGCACGCTACTGGAATTCTTATGATTAATCGTTCTGTTTTATGTAACCAGAAAGAAGAGAAAGTTTAAAGTAGAAGAGTTTGCAACATGCTGAAATTCTGTCCAAGTATTTGATCATTAAGGAATTCACCTTTTTCCTTATACATTAACCTTTACACAAACATTTAAGCTTGAAGATTTTTTTTCCAAGTCACTTATCATAAGTCACATGTAAATCAGCCTCTAGTGAGCAGTAACTAACCCAGCTGACAAAATGTTATTCATCTTGTGATGACAAGAGATAAATAATAGTCACAGTACAAGACTAGCAGTTAATAGAGTACTGTATTCCTTCTATTCAAGAAAAAAATATAAATATTGCAACTGCTGTCTCCTAATAGTTTGAAGTGGGGAAACTGATAGAATACTTGTGTGTTCTTAGGAAAATACCAAGCTCTAACAATTTTGTTCTCTGTACACACAGAAGAGAAAAATAGTATAACATGAAACGTCATCCTTCAAAATTTTGATTGAATTAATTCCTAACAGTATAAGTTGGGATATTATCAAAGTCAATAATGTTTATAATAGGCCAACAACAGTTTAAAGAGCTTTTTGCACAACCCAGCATTTTGATCTTAAATAAAATGTTCCATTGGGCAATTGCCTAGAGCGCTCACCATATATTTAACATGTAGCATGTAACATGTTCACACATCATCCATGTCTACTAAGTCTGCTATTGTGTAGAAGTCTGAACTGGTAAGTTGTTTGAGTACAGAGTTAGTGCAGAGATTAAAAATAGAGGGATAAAAATGCTAGCAGCAGTTCATGTTAAAAGGTTTAAAAATGTGTTTGAGTCAAATCAATGTACACATACTTGTTACTTGCAATTCCTAAACTTCAGATACACTTTACCAAGGATCTTGTGACATTATAACAAAGGGTAGGTCAGCACTTCCTTATTTGTTTGGCAACACACTTTTTTGACTCTTAATTCAAAATACTGCACTTCTATATAAAATATATCCATTTTACCATTTTTTGAGTGTGGAATAGAGATACTACCCACTAATTTGATACCTTAACTCTGAAAGAAATTTTATCATAATAGGAACTGTTAATAAATGGTAATAGACAATGGTCCATTGCAAAGTCTTTTAGAGTTTCGGACTCTGGATTAAATCAAAGCTTTAAAATCAGAAACTGCCACCTAAAGGATACCTATGGGTTGCTGCTTTATTTTTAATTGTATGTATGTTGGAGATTCTACAGTTCTCAAATCCTCTCTGTTATACAGCAGTTAAATTTTTTTTCAATCCATTCGTGTAATTTCTATAACAGATTTTTGAACATACTTTGGGGGTCATATTCATTGAGTAGGTTCACTGCCCAAAGTGATGATACCAAAACTTGTTTGTATTTCATGCAGTGCAATGCTATATCAACTGGGATCGAGATTTTTCTGTATTTGTCTCTCCATCCATAAGGGGATCAGTCTTACGGGAAAAGTTACAAAGTTATCAGTTTGTTGTCCAGGTCCATGATGCTGTGTATGCATACGTGTTCTGCTCATTGATAGCTTTTGACCTACTTTGATGACATCTTGGTTTTTTGTTTTTTATTGAAGTTTGATATTAGATAAAATATGAATAGAAACAAAAGTCAGGAAAGGTAAAGAAGAAAGAAAAGACGTGCAAAAAAGGAAGAAGAAAAAAAGTGATTTCTGACTTTTTTGTGCAATAGAGTACAAAAAAAAGAGTTACACCCTCAACCTTTTGTTTTACATTTCTATTTCAGACCATTTTTATAACAATAAAATCAAATCTAGTTACCAGTAGATTTTAAATCAAAATTTCTTTTTTTTTTCAGTTTTGAGCACAAAGTCCAGAAACAGTTTTTCCCCCCAAACAGAAACAAAACTAGATAGATTCTTCTCTTTAATTAAAACAGTCAGTTTTGTCATCTCTGCCAACTCCATCACCTTTGCCATTCATTCTTCCATTGTAGGAATTACTGTGTCTATCCATCTTTGTACATAAGCTCTTTATCCATCAAACCTAAAAAGAGCTGCTTTGATAGCATCTTAAAATTACCATAAGTTTCTGCATTCCAGATTTGGCCTCTGAGCTAGATTTCTGTAGTACTTGCTTCTTTATTGCACACTGCATTAATAAAAAAATTTCTGCAGAGTTTTGCTCTTCACAGCAGTAGATCGTCATTAGCTGAAGGATCTGATTTTGCTTTGATGTTTCCCATCTGTTGTAGAACTTGCTTTATCAAAGGATATTCAACCATCGACCACTCTTCCTGGTTTTAATCTGTCAAATTGCAAGGAGAATCACATCTAATTAATTTTTGATGCTGTTAGATATAATCTGGGTAATGGTGCTCTATGTTAGCTATTTTTGAAGCAAAAAGATCAGTATAAAAATGCTAATTTTCAGCTTCAGTTTTTTGTCAATCAGATGTGATTGTCCTTCTTGACTCCTTCAAAACTCATTGGTTGCATTTTTTCCAGCCATTTTGATATTGTTTTACAACAAATTGTGTTGGGTAATTTTCAGTCTTTTAATTTTTGCTTTAACTTGCAGTTTAGCTCACACAGTACAATTACATCACATTTATTTTCTCCTTGGCTCCTTCCTTAATTGCTCTCTAATTTTATTTCTGGAAAGATGTTTTCCAGTTATTTTTCTGAATATTTGTTGCTGCAACTTTTTTTTAATAAGTTGTTTATATTGTCACAATTTTATTGTAGAATTTGTTTCTCAAGTAGAATTGTACCTACTGTCATATTTCTTAAGAATTGCCATTGAGAAGGAATGTTCAGGTTAAGCATTTAAATTGGCTTATGTGTACTGCCAATATTGAATAAGTGCTGTACTTTAACACTTGTGATAAAGTTTGCATATTTATATAATATGTAGTTGATCTCTGCTTTCATTTCCAAGTTAGGGGAGTGTCAGGTCCCGTATTTCCCTGCTAGATTATCAAAGTACTGTAGGTGTTTATCTTAATTACTTTTTTATAATAAAGATTGCTAATTGTTCATCATATTTATTTTGTTTCTCATTTGAGAAAAACCCCATAAAGTTTTCACCAACTCCACACGAGCCTACTTAAACATGTGGATATCCTTTGATGAACTTTTTGTAGACCAGTTGAGCTAGTTGTTGTTTAAGTTCTTCATAAAAGTATTTGTTTGATCTTTGTCCAAATTACTGTAGGGAACATAACTTGGGATAATGAGCAGTTGGTCATTCTGCCTTTTATTTTTAATTTGGGGGTTGTAAGACATTTGCAACTATTTGTACTGACTGAATGTTTTGTTCTTGTTGGTTGGCAACAATGATGCCAACTCCACCATTATGTGGGCTTTTGCTTATGGCTATTATTATCCCATTTGGATAATATGGATTAATGCTCTTATTTTGATGTCATAGTTTAATTTTATGACTTCTTCAAACCAAGTGGCTTTGGCATGCCGCCTTGAATCCAATCTTAGTGTAGAATGGAATTTGGAATTTGGTTAGGCTGTCCCTTTAAACTCATATTTTTGTTCTACAAGCCAATTAGAACTTGTAGAAATTAGAGTCTTCCAAAATATTTATTTTTATTTTATTTATTTATTTAAATTTTTATACCGCCCCCTCTCCCAAAAAGGGACTCGGGGCGGTGTACAGCCTACTAAAAAACGAACAATATGTACAGTTAAAAACAAATTAAACAGAATTGATCCGGCCGAAATCCCATCAAGTACAAAATATTACCAAAATTTAAAATTCAAGGATTATATTAAAAATTTAAAACCTAATTAATTTAAAACCCCAAGAACCGTTTACTGGGCCAGGCCGGCCTGCTGGAAAAACAGGGTCTTTACTGCGCGCCGGAAGGTCTGGATGTCGGTAATGGCCCGTATCTCCAGGGGCAGATCATTCCACAGGGAAGGCCCGCACCCTCGGGGTCGCTAACCGGCAACGATCAGGCCAGTTAGTGACCCCGAGGGTGCGGGGATACTATTATTTGTCTCCTTTGCTCACCTTTGAAACTCCCTTTTGTTTTGTTTTTCCCCTAGCCATGAAGATGGATGGTTTGCTCCTTGTAGTTTTCTAGTCCTTTGAAACTCCCTTTTCAATTATAGGATGTTTCTGACTTCTCCATGAATGAGTTGACATCAGCATTTTTGAATATAGTTTTATTATATTTAAAAATCTAATAGAGTGTGAAAAGAAACTGTCTCACACATTGACATATAAATATATGTATTTGAGAAAAAAAAGTTTGATGCAGTATGGTTTTTAGAATGGACATGTAGATTTAGGTATGTTGGGAAAGGGAGAGTTGATCTTTAACTAAAACATCACAATAAATTCAGCAATGCTTAAATAGAATTATTAATCTGACAAAAGTCACAAAAGTCCTCTCAAGGAAGTGGCCTTGAGTGACTAAAAATGAATAAAAAATGAAGAGAAACTTATTTCCTCATAGCAGAATTCTACCAGGAAGAAACTGATCAAAAATTTCAAGGTAATATCTGGCCATAACCAGAAAGATGTAACCTCTGTTATTACATTGTTAAGTAAATTATAAGTTCCTATGTTGACTCTATAAAAGTTCTTGAGTTTCCAATTGTTTTAATTTATTGTTTACTATGCCAATATATGGTCATTGACCAAAAAAGCAAAAGGTTGAGAAAAGAATACAAGAGTAGATATATCTAGTGTAAAAAAAAACATTTCCACCTGAAACTAGACATACCACAGTCAAATCCAATAACTTCTGACTATTAATTCTGTGGCACAAAATTTGGCCATCATTTTGGAAACCTCTTGGTCCAGTATTTTGGAAAATAGTGCACAATTGTTTTGGGAGATTGATTTGAGAAGTTTCTGATAAAAGGAAAAATTAGCTCTATACTCCGTAGGTGGCAAATTATACATTTCATAAATATATGCACTATGGTCTTGACATAAGAATCTGAACAATATTGGTAAGGAGTGCCATTAAAATTTCCCCACAGTACCATTGTTGGGAACAGATCCAAGCTTGCCAGTATAAAAGCCTTTCTATACAATGGGACAAATAGAAAGTAAAGTACCATATTTTTCACACTATAGGACGCATTTTCCCCCTCAAAAAAGTAGGTGGAAATGTCTGTGCATCTTCTAGAGCAAATATTGCAGCAGGGGGAAGGGATTGGTGCGCTGCCGCTGGGGAACACTGGAGCCTTTGCTGCCAATCAGCTGACTGGCGATTGCATTGGCTGTTGTAGGCACCGGGGATTTCTGCTGCCACCCATTCATCACCAATGGTGGTGACAAACAGGCAGGTGGCAATAGGCGACGGTGATCCCACCGCCTAGAACAGCTGATTACCGTTATTCTGGGAGGCTGATCCAACCGCAAACAAGCTGCTCGGCAATGAAAGCTGCAGTGTTTCCCGCTGGCAGCAGCAGCTCAGCTCAGTTGACCGTTGTTGTAACAGAGTGGAGCTCTGATGAGCCCCATGCTGGGGCTGCAATAATGTGCTGAAGCTGACTAGGCTGTTTGCTGCAAGGACGTGAGCCATATGAATACTGGATGGATACTGGGAGGCAGAGACAGCTTTTTTTCTTGTTTTCCTCCTCTAAAGATAATGTGCGTCTTATAGTCCAGAGTGTCTTAGAGTGTGAAAAATATGGTATTTAGGGACAGTAAAGAGAAGATGCAAGAGTTTATTATAGGAGAAATATGAAATGTTAATTATGTCTCTGGATATGGAGGTTAAATGTTTTCTGCTTCTGTGTTCTCCCAGCTTCATCCAGACATAGCATAGTACAAATTGGGAGAGGAGGGGTGTTGAGTCCATAATAAATCAAGCCCGCTATTATTTTTCTTGCTCCAAGGACACCGGTGTCAATAATAATTGAGCTAAAAATTCACCTCTAAAGATCTGCTTAAATCAGTATTAACTTTATGATCAGCAATAGTTTTTCCAGTAAAAGGAATTTCCAAGTTGGTCGAGACAATTCCAGCATCCTTAAGCATTCCATATGGGATTAAAGACAATGGAAAGGAAGCAGCTGGTTTTGATATTAGGGAATAAAATGCATTGTCCCATAAAATACTTATCCTCTCCTCTTACATTTATTGTTTCTGTGGTTCTGCTCTGCTTTCTGCCTGGCATCTATTATTTCTTTCTCCTCATGAGCATCCTTTTGTGTCCTATAAAATTACTTTTGTAGAAAAATATTTCTATATACCCTGTTTCCTGTTTTTAGGAGGAAATTTTCACCTCAAATACAAACTCATTTGTATATTCTAAAAGTCAAGGTCAGTGGCGTCAAACTCGCAGCGTCATAGCGATGTCACATGACGATCAGAACTTTTTTCCCCTTCACTAAACTGGGTGTGGCCAGCGCGTCATGCATCTGGCTCACAAACCAGGAGTTTGACAGTCATGGTCTAGGCTATATTTAATCCTTCTAAGTGCCATGTTTTGAATTGTGTTTCATGTTTAAATGTTATTACTGAACCTTTCTAAGACATTTAACTCTGTGCTTGCCGAATATGACTGTATATCAGTAACTTGTAAATATATAACTTCTTTTTGAGTTTTGCTCACTTCTATAGATGTGTGCCCAGCCTAGAATACAAAAGCTCTTTAACATGTTTTTTTCTCAATAAATGGCCATAAATGACAATTAGAAACATCTCCAGTATTATTTTTGTTAAATATTGGTATAATTCCCTCACCCACAAACATATCACTTGGAAATTGACAGCCATCATTCTAGAGCCATTTAATTATATTGGGATAAACATCCATTTTTAGTTTACATTAATATCCTTTCAAACCTTGAAAAATGATCCCAAATGACCTGGAAATTTATATTTCCCCCCATTTTTAAAGGTTTGTGGGACGGCTTTAAGGGTAAGCTAGGAGTAGTTTGCCTCCTAGAAGCCTCCTACTCTCAACTTTTTTGTTGTGATTCATTGTTACCTCCAACTCTTCACAATGAAATAGGCATCATTAGCTAGGAATGTTTGCCAGTAGCTACTTCTTGAAGTGGTTGCAAACACATACTGGTGTAATATGCAGCTGCCTTGTGTACTTGTCTGAGAGACTCTGTTTTGATTATGTTCAATTTTTCCAAGCATCTCTATATGAAAAAAATAAAGTTTTGGAAGAACTTCTGCATGTGAAAATGATTGTTTACTAAAGTACTAAACAGGTGTTGTTCATCTAACACCTGTTTGGATTTACCAACTATATTGAGTTAAACATGGAATGAGTTGCTATCAAGACAGTATTTCCAATCTATTTACATTAGTGAATTTTTTTTGGGGGGGAAATATCCCATGTTTTATAGTCTTATTGCTTCAATATCCAGAAAGAGATAAATAAGTACTGTAAATAGAAAAATAGAAATAAAAACAAAAATAGAGCAATGCACATTTTTAAAAATTCAGTTCTTAAAAACATTTAAACTTTGATCAAATGATTAAAATATAAATAGCATTAATGAAAGAATTACTTTATAAAATAAGCTTTCTGCCACATTATGAAAGAAAACAGAATTCAGCCAGTCTTGGATGTAGTGTACTAGGCAAACAAGAACAAAGCCATGTTTATCAATTGTCTCCTCAGTTTTGGCTTTGTCGATCTAAACATGGTGGTTTTTAAACCATAGTACAACATAGCCCCTTAAAGAGAGCTAATTGTGCTAGGGGTTCACTACTTTTTGGAACAAAAACAGTGAATGGTGATTCAGTGTATTCTGTAAAGCTGTAATGGTACACTGTGTTGGGTAAGGTTTGTTTAATCAGAATCTATCAATTTATTAATAGAAACTCAGTGAAGCCCATATTACAATGGGCATCAATCACATTGCTTCAGGATTACAGAAACATTCATACTATAAAGCGTTCACTCTTTTCATTACTGCAGTTTTATGTCTGCATTGTTTGCATTCAGAAAGTTGTCTCTAAAGGAATATATTTATGGGAAAAGGCAAATGAAAGGAAGACAGATAAGTTTTTTTTTAATATAAAAAAGATAAGTTTATTTTTGTTAATTTATTTATATCCTACCTTTATTATTTTTACAAATAACTTAAGGTTGCAAATATACTCTTTCCTCCTTCCCGTAAGGTGTATTAGGGTGAGAGAGAGAATGACTAGCCCAAGTTCACCCAGCTGGCTTTCATGCCTAAGGCCAGACTAGAACTCATTGTTTCCTAGTTTCTAGTTTGGTGCTTTAATCACTAGACCAGCTGGCTATCGAAGTTGATAGGCATTAAACTTGAGGTGTAACTTTAGAGGTGGGCATTTTTTTTCACAGTTCTAGTGAAGTCAATCATAAAACTTAATCTTTTGCAAATCACTTTTTTTTTAGAATGAAGTTCGTTGTAGGTTGTGGAAAAATTAATATACTACATGAAAATTGTCTTTTGCATGTAGTTTTATCTTTTTTAAAAAACAAAAGATATTTCCCTTTATTTTTTCTTTAGATCGAGCTGGAAGCATAAGCACTCTTGATTCCTTGGATTTTGCAAGATACTCAGATGATGGAAATAGGGAGACTGATGAGCGAGTAGCTGGTGAGTAAAATTTCAGATAAGATGCTAAGTAGGCTTTGCACAAATCATGCTCCCTGGTGAACTTTTGTTGGTATCAATGTTTGTATATTACACACTTTCTAATATATTATAAATTTAATTTACAGAGTATTATATGGAAACAAATTATTGAATGGATGGTTACATTGTTAGCATCTTATCTTTGTTTCTTCATATTAAAATGGAATTCATTATAGAAATTATTTTCTTGCATGGTTTTTCCATTATTATATTTGTCACAAATCAGTGGTAGTATAAATGTTCCTGAGAAGCTCAAGTTCTTTTAAATAATGAAACATCTCAATTTATTTTACTGCAAATAGATTCTTATCCATTAAGAAAGCATCATAAAAATGTACTGATATGAATTAAATACTTTGTGGTAGGATTAAAAAAAGTGGAAAATATATACAAGTCACTTCTTTAGTACAAAAAAAACTCTAATACAACAATAGAAAACAAAACTGAATATGATACATTTTTGCATGCTTGTATTGATTGGCCATATTGGGAATGATAGGGAAATACATTTGATCCTATATTAGAAACTATCAACATGATGGAACATTCTATTTATTCAAATCTGCCACCATCCGCACCCAGTAGTTGTAAGACAGCTAAAATCACTTTCCAGAGCAGATACATAAATCAGAAAAAAAGTCATAGCTGCTTTAATTGTTTGTAAAAAGATGCCCCATCCATAATCTTATACATTTTGAAGCTTCCTTTTTAAAGGAATTGAACAGTCCTAATAACTAGAGATGAGAAGGTAAATGAGAAGAACCTTGTTGTTTCATTTATTTAATAGTAATCTTCAGCTTGAGATCGGTCTCATGATGTTGATATGGAAAAGAGTATTTTGTTAAAAGAAGAATTGTCAGAGCATCATTGTTTTCCATCCATCTCAAATCCAGGCTGAGATTAGCAAATAATAACTAAAAAAACCAATGGGTGGATAATCTAACTCTGGGAAAGGTCTATCTTTTTTTTTTCTTTTGTTAGATTTGTGGCTCTTCTTCTCTGGATATGTACGCATAGATCAGTTTTCTTTCTTCTTTTTCTCTCTCTCTATTTCATTGTTTGTTTTTCTTCATTCACCTCCGTCTTTGAATTTATCTTTTTCTGTTCCCCTCCACCAGCTCTACATATGATATGGTACCATTTTGTGATGGTGCACATAGCATTTTCAAAATTCCATCAGCCCCAAAAGTTTGGGTATCCTTTTGCTCAGGTGATATTTGAATGTAACCCTTGTAAATTAGGCATGTTGGAAAACTTTAGTAATTTATTTTTTGCAAATCATGTTAAAACTGCAACACTTTTCAAACGTAACATTGCATTTCTTAATTTTACATAATAAAAATATGTATTCATTATACAATTATTTCCAGAGGTAGTGAACCTTCAGGTGTTCACTGCAAAATGATAGCTGTTGCAGATACTACTGTGGACAGAGGTGGAACCTCTGAAAATTTAATTCCTGTTTGAATTCCAAATATGTAGCTGTCTCTTAGTAAATGCAGTTTAATTCTGTAACCGTAAAAGAGTAACAAGAGAAGTCTCTTGCATATTTATGTACCATGGGCACCTATGTAACAATTATGAAAAATGGCACAGGGTGAGTTCTACAAAAGAGGAGACTGGAGAAAGGGTAGGATCTTAGGACAGTAAATTATAGTATGCTTATAAAGGCTGCCTGAATCCCAGTCTAACACATTAATTACTACATAAATATTTTAGGGTAGGTGTGCTTCATTATATCATTTTCCTAAAGTGAATATGGAAATAAGAGCATTAAGTATTTGTGTAGTTCCATATTAAATTGAACTCTGTTCTGATTTAATTTGAGCCGAATATAATTACTTAATTCTGGATCAACCATGTGTTTTGTTACAGCTATAAGTTATTGGAGATATACTATTGAATTAACTAGCTGTTTCAAAATATTAAGATGTCTGAAGAGAAACCATGCAGCAGAGTAAACTGTTTTAATAAAACAAATAGGCATAATTATAAAATCTGCTCCGTGTGTAGTAGGATGTCATAATTGGGTAATGGAAATACTTCGCCATCTGATATACTGTAGGTATATGTGATATGAGTTTTCTGGATTTCTGTGCTCTCAGTGATTTGTGTCGCTACTGAACTTCAGTTTCCTTATTGGAATTCCTTAGCTTCTCCACAATTTTTTTTTTTTTTTTGCTATTTAAAAAAAATATTTTTATCATCCTGTTGCAGGGCATTTCTGATCTGCAATAGTTCTGTAACCATGCATTTCTACATTTTAAGGAAGAAATATTGCCCATCATAAATTCTTTTAAGCTAAATTAAATTTTCAAAAGATAAGCTTATCCCGATGCTGAAAACACTGACAATTTATAAGCTATTACTTTATATACAAAATATCCACATTGTTTTTAGACTTTGTTGCACAGAAATATTTGCAGATCAGCATTGCTGACTACTACAGATTTTTTTTATAGTTTTCCATCAAATCTTCAGTTATGCTTTTATATTTCTGCATTAAAATTCTGTGCATCAAACAAGTTATTTCTGTGTAATAGTTGTGATGTACTCTAATTATGCCTTCTGTTTTTGAAGAAGAAAAATGCAAACTGAGTGAATATTTTTTCCATATAGTCCTATTACTAATCTATAGGTATTACCAGTAAATGGAGCATTTGTAGAAAAAAATTCTTAAAAAATCTATAGAATATTTTTAATGGTAAAGAAATCCCTGTAAAAAAGCTAGTTAGTTAGTTACCTATTAGTGTAATGGTGTTTTAACCGAGATCAATTACAGGAAATGTTCAAAGATTTGATAATCTTTTATGAATCACTTTTCTATGGCAGAAAGCAACTCATAAATTTATTTCAGATAACTTTATTCCTGAAATCAATGTTCTTTATGAAAAGAAATATTAAATAATTTTTGCAAAGTTTGCAGATATTTAAGAACTCAGTTGACATGATAAGCTGCTCGACCCAACTGACGTCATATAACATGCCACAAAATGGGAATTAAAACATCCTTTGTAAAGTGGCGTTAACATGAATTATTTTGTTTTTTTAATCACAGATTACCCCATTCTTTTTTTACAGAACTATAGTTTTAATCACATTCTCCTTATTCCCTCAAAGCAAGATGGCCTCATATTTCCATTTGTATAAGGTAAAACTTTAAAAGATTCGAATATAATAATGATTTGTAATGTGAAATTTTCAAGATTTTCAAAAAGAGGTACATTTTATTTCTTAAAATCTATAGCACTCCTTGTCACTAAGATTAGGTTTGAATCATGGAAATGTTTCACCAGTTTGCTGCAGTCTAACTCTGCTGCATGCGTTCATAAGTTCCATAAAGATTGCATGCTCTGTCTTTAATACAAATTGTATTTTATTTTTACACCCATCCTTGCTTTTTTATATTTCATTTTTGTTTCCCTATTCTTGATTGGATGCCTGTGTATGTTTAATCCAAATCCTTGTCCAGTCCTGGAGTTTGAACTACGGAAAGCAAAAGAGACCATTCAGGCCCTCCGAGCCAACCTGACTCAGGCTGCAGGTGGTGTACATAAACCTTTTCCTCAGTTTTTTGTATTTTGATAAAATAGAAGGAGGTGGTGCATGACTGCCTGAAGAATGATATTTTTTTTATGTATTGCTATTTTCAGAAAATGAAGTTCCTTTGCAGGAACGAAGAAATTATAAATCAAGTCCTGAAATTCAGGTGAGTGATTCAGTGTACTACATCTGCTTATGTTCACAGCATTCCTAGCTCTAACCAAGTAACATGCTTAGGCACAGAGGTGCAAGCTTGTAGGTTTTGTTTTGAAATGGGTAATCAACTTGTTTAATATCTGTCAATCATCATAGGAAAATGTTTTAATGACATCAAGGTTTAAATGTTATATGCATTTATTTTTCCTAGGAACCAATTAAACCTCTTGAAAAAAGAGCTTTAAACTTCTTAGTCAATGAATTTTTGTTAAAGAATGGATACAAGCTTACTTCAATAACTTTTTCAGATGAGAATGATGATCAGGTAAGTTGGAATGGCACCTTTGTGACATTCCGAGCTTGGGTCTTTTTTCCTTTTGTTCCTAACATGGTCCAGTTATTTTTAAATTATTTTTTTTTTAAATTCTCTGTTTATAGTATATAGTGTATCTCTCACATAAGTTAATTAAAGTAGAATTATTGCTTTGTTCATAGTAAGGAATAATAAGCTAATTCCTAACAGTAAGGCTGATGTTTTGAACTCCAGATGACCTGGTCCAAGAGCACTAGAAGAAAATAGATTTCTTTCTTTCTTACCCTCCTGAAATGTTCTCTTTTTCTTTTATAAAGCACTAAACATATGAAGTGTTATGTCTGAATCTAAATGCATCATTGTTTTAGAACAAATAACAACAAAAAAGATGAACATAAAGTTCCCAAAACAGCTGGGAATATTTTTTTAATACTCTCTGTTCATTCCCACCCACTCCATCTTAATGCTTTCTCCCCGCTTAGGTCTGGGATACATAAGGAAGGAGAGATGAATTTCATAAAAAGGATAGATAATAATATAATTTTCTTTCTTTTTGAAACATCAATCACAAGGATTCTGTTGCTAATAACTACAATTAAAAAGGCCCCCCATAAAAAACATTTAACGCATGCAGAAATAATTCCACCAAAATCTATAGATATATGAGCTAGTTTATTATGGATACTGGTATCTGGTGTGCATAATGGATAATGAGGCCCATCTTTTTAATACAAGTATAAATGCTTTTTTATCTCTTGATATAAATCATAATTCAAATGATTCACCTATTCTGTATTATTAATTCTGTTCCGATAAAGCTGATTTTAATGTATGAATGATCAAAAGCTGCTGACCTACTGTGAAGCTACACCACTGATGCTTTATTTTAAGATGGAACATTCTGAGCCCATGTATAGCTAGGAAATTTTCCTGAATGTTATATTAGTGAAACAAATGTCATAAAATAAAGTAGTACAGATGTTCCTGACAGCCATCCCTTTTTCCTACTTCCCAATAATCAATCAGTACTATACTTACAGACCTTAAGTGTGATGAATCTTCATTCTCCTATATTTAATCAATTCGTATGTTTTGCAATCTAGCAATTATTAAATACTTACATATTTTCAAAATTTATCCTTCTTGATCTTTTTTTTAATTCTGTGGGGTTTGTGGCTCCCCCTAGCTTGCATAAATATTATTTCCAACAGTAAGTGAACACCATCTATTTATATATGTCAGAGGGGCACACTGTATTTTCCAGGCCATGTACTACATTGCAATTTTGAATAGCAGGCTGGAGAATGTACTGTCCAAATAATGAGCAGGACCAGGTTTTAATATGTTTAATTAGTGGTGGCTAGAATGAATGTCTTGCTTCTTGTTGTAGTGAAGTTAATTAATCATTTCTAAAATGATAGCGATTCATTTTTATATATATAGTATTTTTATCTATATTTTGTGATCCATCTGGAATTATTTGGGTGGACATATACATTTGTTAAATAAATAGCTTCAAAAGGTGCTTGTGGATAGAGATTTTTGTTGTGCTACATGAATGGTGCAATTTGTTTATATCAAAGATTACACTAATCTAATAATTTATGATCAGTGAAACCTTCACACATTGAACAGAAATGTCAGTAGTGGTCATTTAAATGTTAAGAAATGAGATTTAATTTATGTCATACATTTTAAGCTAAAACTGATTTCTTTAACAATATATGATTAAGTGATAGCAGTGTAAAATTTACTTTTATTATTGTTACCTGTAACAATAACTGAAGTTCTCTTCTGGCAGTTGCATTTTATCATTTGATACGATAACTTGCATACTTATTTATGGAACCTTATACATATTTTAATTTTGCATATATAAAGGATTTTGAACTATGGGATGATGTAGGACTGAACATTCCAAAGCCTCCAGACTTGCTACAACTGTACCGTGATTTTGGAAATCACCAAGTTATTGCAAAAGATATTGTAGATGTAGCAGTTGGTCCAGAAGAGGATGAACTAGAGGCAACTACTCCTATCCTAGAAAACATTCCTGTATTTGGAACATCAGAATCAATAGAGGTATAATTCATTTTGCAGGATGGCAAATTAAATTAATTTATTCAACTTAAATCAATTAAATTAATTTTTGGTCATATTCCTTTTATTTAGCAATGCGTGTTGGTGCAGAAATTGGAAGATCAAATTAATGCATTAAGCACAGAAAAATGGTCTCTTATGGAACAGATACAAAGACTTGAAAGGTATGTTAAATTGTTGTTTTAAAAAATTATACAAAATAAGCAATTTGCTGTACATGAACTGGTGTATCCGTCTCAGTTTATTATGCCTTTAAATGAATATAGCATTGAGTTAAACTGCTTTTAAAAACTTGTTTCTCTGCATTTCAGTTTAACAGCTTTCATTACCAAAACCTATTATATGCCTCATATATCTTTATCAGAATTATTTTCATGCATTAAAAGGAGTGAAGAAAATAGATCTTGGAGGGATGCTGGATATGAATATAGAAGCATAGCAGTAACTTATTTTATTATTTATATATTAAATATATATGCTTCCCAGCTTCCTGATAAGGCAGCTTTGAGTAGCTTACAGATCATAAAAGATAAATAGAAAAGCTGTTCAACTTTTAAAACAGTGCAAATTAAAAATTTAAAACTATGGGGCGGGGTGGAATCCCAGGAACCAAGATGTGGATGGTACAAGGATGAGATCTTACCTTATCATCCGCCTCCAGCAATGAGCGCCCCCATGGGGCCTAGAGCCACTCAGCAAAACCAAGTTCTCATCTCCAGTGGTAAGAATGTTCCACATAGTTTGGGCCACAGTGAAATATTGCTGTATTTTTAAATTTGGTGGTAGATGCGTCCCAATAAAACATTTTATAAAATTTATTCATGAAATAGATAAGTCATTAAAAGTTATTTATTACATACTAATTTTTGTTTCAGAAACCTTTTCTTTTCTCTGTTGCAGTGAAATAGACTACTTGAGAAGTCAAAAAACCTCCATTCCAACGATATGTGACACAGTACAGTCATCTTCAGCCCAAGTGCCTCCCACGCTTCCAGATGATAATGGGAAATATTTAGACATTAAGAGTTCATCTAATGATGATAAACTTGGGAGAACTGAAGAAGAAATAATTTTAAAGGAATCTGAATGTAGGACTTCTAAAGAGGATATTGGAATACCTTTTGCTTATAAAGAAAGAGAAAAATTTCCATCTTGTTCCCCGTCAAATAAAGCTGTCATACATTTTGATAAACCTAATAGGTTAGTTAAATTCATCTATACTTTGTTTTTACAGTAAAATATTGTATTGAGCATTGAATAGATTTAACAACTACATTCAAATTCTGAATTTATACTGTCAGCCCCAAAAATGCTTGTGAGGTCTCTGTCTCTGATTTTATCTATCAATCTATCTATCTCTTGTTTTGTCATCTCCACCTTTAATTAAATAGCTGCCCTACCAGGTCTGATGTAGTACATTAAGGTTATGAGATTCCATGTCAACATTCTTAGCTCCAGATTTCTCTTTAAATATTTCTCTTGTCTTTTAGAGTTGACAATTGGCCATCAATTATCCATGTTTTCTTACCTATCTAGCAGACATTTAAGAAATCAAGAAATGCATAGGATTATGTTAACCATAAGGAATTGTAATATGTAATAGAAGGAATCTTGACACACTGATTATTTTTCTGTTGTTTCCCTGTTTCAGTTACAACATGTTTCAGAAATTAATAGATTATATTTCTCTAAGTACAGACTAGGTTTATATATTTTGCCAAGCCGTAACATAATTTTTCATTTTTGGCTTAGTATGTTGTATAAATGATAAATCATGGTTTTAGGTTTAGGATATTGAGCAACTCCAGTTAGCTGTGCTTTATTCAATAATTTATGATTAAATAAAAATGTCACAACACAATGAATCCTGTTAAAGATCAGCTATACCTCTAAAGATTGTTCAGGCTCCAATATAGAATTCTTAATTAAACTTTTAAACTGAAGATTTATTTTCTAATGATTACTTGTGAAATAAATAGATTTGTACAAATAACAGCTTTTTGCTATGTTTTATATTTCCTTTCCATCCCACTATTTCAGGAAGCTATCACCTGCATTCCATCAAGCATTGCTGTCTTTTTGCCAGATGTCAGCAGAGAGCCGTTTGGGATCAGAGGTATATTTATTTTTGTAAAATACTAGTTCCTATTGAGTCATAAGAATTAAGCAAAGGAACCTATTTCAACTTTGATTGTTAGTCTTTCATTGTACCTCTGATCACTTGCTTAGGCATTTACCTTTGTATAACTTAAGATTAGAGCCAGTAATATATTTCACACCTTACCCAATTGTCACATGACAATGTTTTGGTCTAGGTACCATTTTTTGAAATCTAGGTACATACTAATCTAATATCCTTTGAACAGTCATTCACATAATGGCACTTTCTCATTGTCCCAGCGTGATCTCTGAAACAATTACATAATTACATACAGATAGCGTTTACTTTTCCCCAATATGTTTAAGATGGACATTTTATTTTAGATTTGAATTGTATGCTAATTTCTGAAAGATTAAACATTTTTATCAGAGATATGTTGTATAATACAATTGCTGTATATGACTTTGCCAAAAAATTGCACTTCAGGTGTCTCGAATTGCTGATAGTGAAAAAAGTGTCATGCTGATGCTTGGACGTTGTTTACCACATATTGTTCCTAATGTTCTGCTTGCAAAACGAGAGGTAAGAAATATAGGAATATTTGTTTAGTTTCATACAATATTTCTATTCATTTAGAATTATGTATTATTTATTATACTGAAGTCTATTACTTGCAATCATCTTCTCACTTTTGTGCATGCATTTCTACTCCCAGAAAATGGTTGCACATCTATGTCAGGTGAGTTTTTAGCAAAACAGCATGGTATCCTGCTATTTATCCTTTTGCTTAAGATCCTTAAGGCACTTTGCAGGGCTGTTACTGTGAGTCCATCTGTTTTGCCCTTAAGTTTGCTTACTTATATTAGCTAAACCTGGTTCTAGTGTTGTTGTATTTGAGTAGAACCTAAATTTTGAATTGAAGTGAACTTGCCTGTTACGTTATTTCTAAAAATGATATGTATTTAAATGTTTACCCTTCTTATTAACAGCCATATTCAGACAGACAGCATGGCTAGATTGAACTGTCAGTAGTTTGCACCAATAATTGGGAGTGATTAGAGCAAGATCTGTATATTGCTCACTCGTTAGCAGGCCGGAACCCCGAAGTCTGGCTTGCTGTTATCAACATGGGCCTTTAGTGTAATTTTAACTGAGAATTTGGTGCTTAGTGATGCATTTCTAATGATACAATGAAGTCTGAGCTGAAGATGAGTTGGTTCTATATGCATTTTCTTTGTTTTAATTCAAAATTGCTTTTTGAGCCAGCTTAGCTTTACCTGTTAATCTAGATATCTAGTAATGCACTTTGGCATTTAACTTTGTGAGCTTTATGAAAAGGTAACTAAGTCAAGAAATGTGTACTGATCCTTCAGGTTACAGTCACTACATTTTCCAATAGTTAATGCTTTATCATGGGATTCAATTTTCGACTATATATGCTGCACGCCTAATTGTATGAAATGATACATATGTTTAAGTTATAGTAGAAGATACTATATGGGAGACATTAAATTGTCAGGATCAGTTACCAATTTCTGGCTGTTGCCAATCAGCTTGCCAGGATGCTGCTTTAGTTCTTTGCAGTTCCTAGTTATATTTCAACATTATATATTTCTGCAGTCCTAATTTTTGCTTATTTAATCCTTGCACATTTGTGGAAATAGATAATCATAACTTTGATATCTAATTCATAAAAGTTAATAAACATATATATATATATATTAGAATCTTGGTTTTTGCATGTGAAATAGTCAAATAATCAATAACACAGAATGCTAACAACTTTCAATTACCAAGTTATTAGTATCCTTATAATCTAATAAGAATTCTGAATTTAAAACAAAAGAAGTATTAATGGTTAACACAAGCTCCTACTTATGCACTAGTATAAAGCTCATGTTTCTGTTCTTGTCATCTTCATTGGAATAATTTATCCAGGGATGCCCTTTCTTATTTTGTATAACTTCCAGTACTAGTTAATCTGATTTCCCGTATACTCTTGCCATTAATCACAAAAAAAAAATGGATGGCTAGATTTATACCTTGATTTTACATGTTATATTTCATAAAGATCAGCTATTTAAAGATAAATCAAAAACTCCAGTTAACTTGCAGAAGCTCTAAGCATTTCCTAGGCAAAATATGGATTCCATGAATATTTTTCAATAATTTTAGTAAGACTTATAGCAAAAGATATAGTATGTTCTATACAAGGCTGCAATAAACAGCTTGTTGAAATACTTTTTGTAATCATTTTTAATTCCTATTTCCAAAATCAATAACAGCTGGCCTTCATATATCCTGTGAAATTTGTTAACCATTTATGTTCATTTGAAGGTACATTGATTGGACAATTATGCAGTTGCGCAGCTAATTTGTTTAGTGTAGCTACTATATTTTCATGTTATAATTGTGGTACAATATTTCTCTGAAGCTTCACAACTAAAGCTGCTATCTATAGGATTCTTTGTAACAAATAGATAAAGGATTCTAAGTGCAGCACTTGGGCATAATATGCTGATATTTCATGAAGCAAGTGTAGGCATCCTTTGTTTTTTTGAAGGCTATATGGCAGTGCTGGAAAGGTAAGGTTGGAGCCAAAATGTGTGAAGCCATCTTTTCTTTCATCTTTATTCCCCTCAAGAAAATACTAGAGATGAGCATTCTTACTTCTAAAGGGCTCCATCATGAAGTCATAGGCTGTCTTTGAATTATGATTATAACTAAGCCTGGCAATTACAACCATAAGTCATGATGGTTGTAAAATGGGTCACCCTGTGGTTTGACCCAATGTTAAAAACTTTTCACAGCGGTCAATAAGCAGATGAGGTCATAAAGCAAACATCACAGGAAATAAATGAGTACATTGTTAGCTATGGGACAGATTTTGCTGGAAACTGGAAGTAAACATTAGTTTGCAGTAAAACCATCATAAAACTCAGGCACAAAACTGGGGTGCTGCAAATGACCATAAATATGGACCTGTTGCCAAGCACTCAAAACGTGATCATGTGACTGTAGAGAAGTTGACATTGGAACTTCAAAATCAGATCTTTAGCTTTTGGGGATTCCATTGATCATAAATCAAGAATTAGCTATAATCCAAAAATGCAGTTTGCCCAATTTGGTCATAAGGCTTTTTTTTTTCTTAGAGCAGGGCCTCCCAAACCATGGGCCATGGCCTGTTGGCCACTGGGTCGTGTGAGCAGCTGGCCAGCGGACGCTCGTGTGCGGGTATGCACCCCCCACCACGAATGCTAGTGTCGCCACAAGTGCTGCTTAGGCGCTAGTATCACTGCACATGCTGCGTGCATACTCACGGCCCTGTTTGCATGTGTGAGTGTAAAGGTGCCTATCCCTCCCCCCCTCCGGATCGCCAACCCAGAAAGGTTGGGGAACTCTATCTTAGAGTGTATAATTTGTCATCAACAACTTTATGAGTCTTTAGTTGCTTTCAATTTCCCATGATATTCTTATAACCTACTTGTAAAAGCCTATTCAGTTTCAAAAACTATTTGTCACACAACTAAGGGGAGTACCATCAGGAAATTAAAGTTTAAACTCCCATTGGATGTGCAGAAATAGCTATACAATTCATTGGATGCTAGCCAAAATTTTATAATAAAATTATAACAAATTACATACCGTATTTTCCGGCGTATAAGACGACTTTTGAAAGGAAAAAAAGTCAACCGAAAATCGGGGGTCGTCTTATATGCCCGGTCGTCTTATACGCCGGAAAATACGGGTACATCAGGAGTGAAGCTTGAGCGCTTTGAGGGGCTGGTTAACAAGCAGGAGCGAAACCAAAACGGAGCCACTTCCCCACCACACCAGCGGCGTCGCCGGGAGACGCTCCTCCCCTTCCCGAACAGAACAAGATGGCGGCCGCTCTGCCGGCCCATCATGCTCCGCGGGAGGCCGGGTCGTCTTCCGTGTGTGGGGGAGAGAGACCGAGAGAGCCGCCCTGGGGCCGGAGGAGGAAGGTTGTACGGTCGGCTGATGCGAGCGCGAAGGAAGGAGAAGCATCTTAGTTTACAAATCCTTGCAGCTTAATTTTGAATACCCGTATTTTCTGGTGTATAAGATGACTTTGAAAAAAGTCAACCAAAAATCGGGGGTCGTCTTATACGCCCGGTCGTCTTATACGCCGGAAAATACAGTAGTCAATTTTTGTAGAAATCCTGAATTCGGTGGGAAAAAAAGGTTGCTTGACCAACTCTTAATCTACTGGCATTGGGACAGCGTTGCGGGAAGAAAAAAGAATATCATTTGATGGCACCATTTTTTTTAACAAGAAAATGAGTTAACTTTCCCTGAAATGGTCAATGAATGTATGGCATCCTATCATGATTAAATCTAATGATTTTATTGAGGTTAGGGTTGGGTAAGAAACAATCCTTTTACTAAAAGACATTTCCTTGTACTGCCTTGGCTTATGTTAAGTTTTTCAGCAGTACTGATAGCTCAGCCATCTTCCTTTTCCATTTATAACTGAATAATTTTTTTCATTCTGAAATACTAAAAACTTAAAATACAGGACAAATATAGTGAACTTCACTAATGCATATAAGTCTTCGAACATTCTATTGTAAGACCTATAGTTCAAACTAACATTCAGAACTCACTCTAGGCTTTGCTTAAGTAAAGTAAAAATACTGTCAAAACTTGTTCTGCGCTTTGCTTGTTCTTTTGTTTTGCAAACCTCCTGTGGGTATAGCCAGGCAAAGCAGGGGCAGGCTTTGACAGTGCTTACATAAAGTGCTTATACTTTGCTTCGGCATGCCTGACTAGGGTTGAAAAATATTGTCCTCCAATCTGTGCATGTAGTTTCATCACCTTAGAGTCATGAATTATAGCTTGAGAACTTTGGGATTATGCTTTTACCTCTTTGGGCAGAAAAATATATATTAAGTAATATGCTGTCATTTAAAAGCATGGCAAAATAGAAGTAAATGATCAGGGTATGTCTCTGAAAGATGCCACAATAGGCAAGTTTAAAAATGTATATTTCATTACTTTGGCACACATGGTATAACTTCCCAACAGGCTAGAATCACTTTATTTATAAAAGTGGAAGCCTCTTTCCTTGGTATTGATCACATGCTGTGGTTTTCATGGGCAGATTATTTCTCATTCTTTTTCTTCTGGAAGTAAATTTAGCTAACACTTTGGACATGTCTTTTTTTTATGGCAATCTTGTTAAAATCATGCATATGCACAGTAATTATATACCTTGAATCTTAGAAATAGCCTCCAGCCAAATCCTTAAGTTCAGAAGAATTTGATCTGTATTCTTCCTATAAGATTAGACATTCTTGCACTTCTTGATTCACTAAGAAATAAGGCAGTGGAAATCAATTAAGGTAAGTGTGCGTAAGAGTTCAGCACACTAAAGGCAGCTATATTCTCTCTTTTACTGGAAGAGTTCTCAAGTAAAAAAAAAAAAATCTAAGAGATCTTCAAGTATAGGGAGTCCATATATAGCATTTGAGCTCTTTCCGCATTACTTCCCATTCAGTAAATCCTTTTGTCCTTCTGCTTCTATCATTCCTTTCCTTTCCCCTTCATTGACTAAACATGGAACATGCATTAGGACATTCAAGAAGGTTTCTCATTGTTTCTCCACTCCCATTGATAGAAGGAAGTTTAGAAGCACTGATGCAGCGATGCAGAGAACTCTCCAATCCTATAATATGCATGAAAGAATATGACCAATGGACGTGGACACACAACTAATTCCAACAGAGTCAGTATCCAGCTTTCTGCAAGGTAAAAGCATCAGCCTTGTATCTGCCCCATATCAACCAATCTAGATAGCATGAAAGAACCTTGCAAAAGATAATAGACTGATACCTTGTTATGTTACTGATCTCATCCAGTAATATTTTTCAGTTGAAGGAAAAATAGAATCTCAGAACTATTTTCAAAAGACTTAATACATTTAATTAAAAAGTCTGCATAATTCTACATGCCTAAATAGAACTAATCCATTTTGAAAGTTTCAGAATCAGTTTGTAGAATGGAGATTTGCTGTTTATATGACAATTAAAAATTCCACGTAATAAAAGCTAAGTAGAACCTCAGAATTAAAAATTCAACAAATATTTCAGCTATTATTCTGCTGAATATTGTTTTTAACTCTCAAAGTAATAATTACCTTCAACTTTTTATTATTTGTTTATATTTTCAAACTACTCTAAAACCCATATTTAAATATCCATTCTCATTTTTAGAAAATGACAATAAATATACTTCCAAGATCATCTTCATTGTCAGATGATTTAAAGAAATTGTTTACTGGCAGTTTGATTACTAATTTATTACAAAATATAATAAACATCTAACCACTGTCTAGAATCTAATAATGTTCCTTAGAGTTACTGACCGATATTAAATGCTACTTAATATTGATTTCTTTTTGAATGTGCCTCTTCTGATGGAATACTTTCCGAACTGTTTCTGCTTTCTAAGTATGTAGTTTCTTAGTTTAATACTTTTATAAAATGCAATTTTTTCAGAATCATATACTTACACTCCTTAATAAATATTCCAGATTTTTCTTCTCTAAATCTTATACACAGACACTTTTAGTAATGCTATGTGCGATATTAAATCTTGGATAACTAATTACAACCAAAATGTTGGTGTTTTAATGTAGGGTAACAAATATGTTATATAGATTAAGATTAAAAATCCTCTGTAACTGGAGTTTTTTTCCAATCCCCTTTTTAACCCAATAAAAGTTTTCATTCACTGCCTCCATTCTTAGTTACATAAATATCCCTATCATCTTCTATCCTGAAATTTGTATTGTTTATTTATTTATTTAGAGATCTTGAAGCAGAATAATACAACTTTTATTATCTTTAGTCCACTTGATCAAATTCAGAGTATAGTCCTATTGAAGAAATTCATATACATCTATTCTTGTGGGAATGGGAACAGAATTGTTTAATTGGGGAAGTACAAAATATAGGAAGTTCAAGTAATGATTATTTTACACATCTATTCTTGTGGAGATAAGAACAAAAATATTTAATTAAAAAGAAATATAGGAAGTGCAAGTAATTGTTTTACTTTAAAAATCAGTTACTAATATCTGAATCCATATATTCGCCATACATCCTTTTGTATGGCAAATTCATTATTATTCCACAATGCCGTTATAGACTTTTTGTTTTTAAAGTCAGCTAAATGGTTTCTTTTTTTATTACAATATTCTACTTCATTGTAGAATATTGAAGAGGACCTTCATTTTGACAAGGTTTCTGATCCAAGATTTGATAAGCATTAAAGTCTTCTTATTACATAATGTTGAATAAACATGCAATAAACATTTGTTCTGATTTTTTCTGTGTGGACAGAAGACATGGAACATATTCATGTTTACCATAGTATATAGTTGTATGTCAGTAATATTTATGTATAATTACAACACAGTTTTGTATTTTTACTAAGAATTCAATAGCACTGAGCGTTTACAGGCAATGCAAGGCCATGGTAGTATTAAGTGAGGCAACAAGGAAGTGCCTGTTATATAAAACTACATTCCTATTACTAGCCAAAGACAATCCAAAATTTAATTTCACTTGATTTTTCTGTTCACTGTGAAAATTAGGAATTATGACTTTTTAAAAAATTCTAGTCAATAGCTCTACAAATTTTCTTTTAAAAAACCTCAAGGTTTGATATTGATTTATCAGTTGAAATCACAACTCTTAAATTGTATGTAAAGAAAAAGGAATATTGCTTTCTTTTTATTTGTTTAATGTTACATAATTCCACCAATCCTGTGTATTCAGGGTTACTTCTCCTCTGATATTTCAAAATATTAAATATTTTTACATATTCAAAAATATGTAAACATACAAAGTGTGTATGTGTATAAAAACAACTATAAATGATTTTGCACCCCACAACTTCATTGGATATTCAGATAACATGATCAAATAAGAGTTTTAGAATTAACTAAATTAAATATCAATTAAAACTAAAATTCTTCCCAGTTGTATATCATGAGATTAATATTGTATATGTCCTTGTGCAATTGCTGTGCAGTCTTGCATCAAGATGTGACTCCGCTTAGCAAAACAGATATTTCCTGACCCTGTTTTGTCATATTTAGAATCTAACTTGTAAATATAGTCTCATCTTTTTCTGTTACCAAAGTAGTGAAATTTTCTCCATTCATCGAGTCTATTTCAAGAGACTTTCAAAAATACTAAATGTTCTTTTTATACTAAGATCCTTCATAGATCCTTCTTTATGTATATTCTTATAATGTATTTGAAAAATAATATGTATTCTTAGAGATACGAAATTGTTTAGAGTGTTTATTTTAATTAGGTAATTGTTTTGTTGAGAAAAGTCTTAATCTACTTTCAGGACATTCTCTTCAGCCAAGACATTCTCCATTCTTTGATCATTTTTATTTTATTTGTTTCATTTTGGATTTTTCCTTTTGGAAACTAGAGTTTCTTGGAGAGACTTTTACAACAATAATGTTTTGCATTGCATTCCTTGGAATAATATTCTATAAAAATACTCATCTCTTTAGACGATTCAAAGAATTCATTATATTGATTCATTCTTTTAAAATGGGGTGGTGTTAATGCCTATTAACCTCTTTCAGTAGTTTGGCCCAATTAAATGCAAGATTACTGAAGCTAAGAAAGATTTGAATTCTGAAGCAAGTAAAAATAGAGCCCTTTTTCATTCACTCAACATCATTTGATATTATATAATTAGATTGGAATAGAAGAAGAAATGTCATGATAATAGAAACTGCAATAAACATAAAGAAGCTCAATTGTCTTATAGCTTTTCTTTTATTAATAAAGTTTGTTTCCAAATTTTTCATGCAGTTAGTCTTCTTGTCTTTCAAGATAATTTTATATTTTTTTATTATTGAAAGGCAGTATAGTGAGGTTCAATGCTAGTCTACTGAGAAAACCTATAAAGCTAACTGCTTTTACATTGTATTTTCTTACCATTAATGAGAATAAATACTTCGATGGGGACAGAATCCAATACATGATTGTAAAATTACTGATTCAAGAGATAAGCAATCAAATATCCCCCAGAGGGGTTTGGACTTTAACTTATTAATATTTTGTCTCATTACATAGCCAACATCAGAAATCACTATGTATAATTCACAGCCTATGTCTACAACTTTGTTTTCCACAATTTGATGCTAAACTTATATGTTTCCTAAGCTATAAACCAAAAACATAAAGGAATGTTTGAATTCATAATACCATTTTTCTGAAGGAGAAACTTGAGCATCCAATTTTACCATACTGAAATATTTCTCTACATGTACTCTCCAGACTTGGAATAAATTGAGATATATTTTAATTTCTTAGTATTCTAAAATCTGAGTCTTATGTTCGCTTTGGTTGTTTGCTTTTGTTAATGAATTGCAGAGAATATGTGGAATTTAAAGTAGTCTATTCAGATAATCTTTCATTGTTTAAAGATTTAAGGAAACACTTTTTGTTCTATTCATCTTCTTATTAAAGTTTTACTAATTTGGGGTATTGTTGAAAATGTCTAGTTTGGACATAAAGATCAAGGAAAGAGGTTTTTTTTAAAGTCACAGCTGCCTTTGGGAATCTGTACCATCTGATTTAGACATTATATTGAAAATTGAAATGCTATCTATATAGAAAGAGATTTTTTACAGACTTAACCATAGTTTAGTGAAGTGTATGTACTTCCATGTAAACAAACATATTTCTTTTAACAGCAGTAGAATGATCCTTTATATATCAGATTGATAGTGACATTGCCAAAAAATAATAATAATCAGGGACTAGACAAATGAAACATTTCTGAATTATACCAATTTTCTTTGAATTTTTTCCTGATTCGGAAGGCATATTGTATAGTAGCACAAATATATAAAGTAGCTAAAATATCAAGATTCTAATATAAATTGCTTGCAAATCAGATTGAAATTCGGTAAATAGGTATAAAGTCCTTTTTGCTATAAAGATGTCTTATATAAAATGTATCAAAATAAAAATGAATTAAGTTTATTGTATGGCAATCAACTTAATGAGAAGTTAATCTTATACTCAATCTCATTTTCAGTGATTTAAACCACTTTTTTTTCTTCAGTTTCAAGTAAGGAAACATGGATTAAGACAAGATTGTTCAGATACTAGAACTTACAGCTATAATGTATATGGGCAATGTTTTCTGAGTTCGTAAGATGCTTGTGTGCAAATAAATTGTGTTGATAATGAATTAAATATGTGAAATAATTGTATTACTCTTTAGAGTTTTAAATGTTTCTTCTATGTTCTTTAATATCACTTGATAGCTTTTGCTTTTCTTCCTACTCACACTCTTTTTAGGAGTTGATTCCACTCATTCTGTGTACAGCTTGCCTCCATCCTGAACCTAAAGAAAGAGATCAACTCCTACACATACTGTTCAACTTGATCAAAAGACCAGATGATGAGCAAAGGTGTGTGCTTTATATTAGCAGGAGCTTTCTCTTTCAGATTTTTTTTTTAAGTCAGGGGTTACTTATTTATTGCAGATTTTCTCTCAATAAGTTTCTAGCCTGATTTAAATATTGTAGCTATATAAATTGTCAAAGGTAATATAAGCATTTTTCAGCAATGTCCTAAGTGGCAACATAATATTCATAGCATCAGTATAGACCACGGCTGTCAAACTAGCGGCCCATGTTCCAGATGCATCACGCGCTGGCCACGCCCATGCCTAGTTTAGCAAAGGGAAAACAGTCCTGATATGTCAGGTGATGCTGCCGTGACGATGCAAGTTTGACAGCCCTGGTATAGACCAACAGATTAAAAAAACTTGTGTCTGTATAAGTTCCTAATAATCTTTACTCCCTTGATATATTCAGCATTTAGGACTGAGGAATAGGAGTGATGTGCTGGCTTAGTGGTGAAGACACTCACCTCCCACTTGGAAGGTTGAAAGTTCAATCCTAGGTAGCAGCAGATGCTTCTCTCTCAGAGCGCAAGGAGAAGATACCTGCTGTGAACTCCATGTAGGCATCAGGAAGGCCAGTGAACACTCAGCTTCCTTTAGCCATCCCAACGCTACCCAGAATTAACAATTATAAGATTGTAAAAAGAAAGAATAAAGGACTGAGGAATGAGTGCATATTATTTCCAATGGATTATTGTGTAAATTGTTTTGATATCTGAGGGGAAATTCTACAAGGAGCTATCCCTGATTATAAAAACAAAAAAATAAATAAATTGCTACACTTTATCAGCCATCTAATCCTGCCTTATGATAAAATAATCCTTATGTTTGCCCACTTTGAAAAATGTAAGTTTTTATTTCATTTCATAATATTAACACATTGAGTTATTTAAAAAAAAACAGTTTGCCCTGTTCAGTACTACATGGCCATATAAATAGGCCACTTTTCATTCAGTTCTCCTGAAATCTAATCTGTTTATTTCAAAATAGTTTATTTTTAAAACTTGTTTTGATTTCTTCAAATGATCTTTCTTGTATAAACCACTTGAGTATTTTTTTTAAAAAAATGTTTAGATATCTTCCATCTATTTTGCCTTATTTTTAGCTACTGTTCTTATATTCATAATTTATTTGAAATTTCAAATAGTTCATATTACTGAGCAATCATAAATCTACCATGGATTGGTTTGAAATAAATACTATATATCCATTCCCTGTTCAGAAAACTTATAGTAAATAGGTTTATGACTAATCCTCAAACTTTGAATCTACTCCTGGATATTGCCTTCGGGTAGTAACAGAAAAAAAAAGTCATTGTCAAGTTCTAATCATCAGGCTGGGTCTCATGAGACTGTCCTTAGGAAAATATTAAAAAATCAAATTATCTGAGAAGTAATCTTGACTTTGCAGCGCAGACTTAGAGCAAACTGCAGATTTTTCAAGCAGAATTTAATTTTTGAAGGGAGATGATGCAGTGCTAATTGAGGAACTGACATCTTTATAAACCTTAGTAGACTATTTCTATCCCTCTATTGAATGGTAGGTAGTAGGTAGTTACATTTCTTAAAAACATGTTTAAAATTAAATATAGTGTGAGATTCAGTTTCATAGAAAAATAAATGTTTAGCTGTATGTTGCCAATTTGATATTCAGGGGATATTAATTAAATATTCTTTATTCAAACAAATCATCAGTACAGTAGACCAAATCCTCTGATTTTATAACAGGATAAACAGTTCTGAGCATTTTGAAGTTTTTACATATATTAATAAAATATCTATATTTTTTTCTTTCCCTCTTTTCACTTTTTTCAATTTATAACTTACATAAAGTATATATTTAATTTTGCACAATATAAATTATCTAGACTTCATTCTGCTATAGTACATATTCACATTGTGGATCATTTTGTCTACAGCATTTTTTTTACAGTGTGTATATTTTATACAGTATGTTCATTTATGAAAAACCATGACTGCATTTATTTTGTTTTCTAAAATATGAGCAGCAGTTTTATACAGGTAGTCCTCATTTAGCTATCACATTGGGGCCAGTAACTCAATCATTAAGCAAAAAATGGAATTATGAGCTATGATATTACTTCAAGTTTGCTTTCCAGGCCTGAGAAGCTTATAATTACATTGACTGCCATAAAATTACTTTTTCATCACCATGGTAATGTGAATTGTTGCTAAACAAGCACTACTTGTAAAGTCAATTCCATTTTATACAAAAACAAGATAAAAGTGTGCATTTCCCGCAGAAATAAAGAAAAATATATTTTTTAAAAGAGCTTGTCTTTGAAAGTTATTCATGTTATCAATTGTTGACTGGCTGTGAGTAAAAGAGCCATCTGGTTCAATTATCTCAATTATTCTTTCAGATGGTGCATCTGCTGTTTGCTAAATGTTTGCCGGTTACACTAGCATGTTTTTTCATAATAGGCTTGTTTCTTTTTTTTTAACTAGGCAAATGATTTTGACTGGGTGTGTAGCATTTGCACAGCACGTTGGACCTACACGTGTAGAAGCTGAACTCTTGCCACAGTGTTGGGAGCAGGTATTTTGCATTTAATTAACTATAAAATCTTATTTTCCCAGCCATAATAATATGATCAGTAGCATTTTAAAATCACATATGGTGAAATATAAATCTGCCAGAACAAATTCCAGGCTAACAAAAATCAAGAAGAGTGAATCAGAATCTGAATAGACCATATCTCAAGTCAAAAGTCAAATATAACTTTTCTGTGGAAATAAAAAAAAAATTCTGTTCAGTCTATAAATAGAAGATAATTGAAGAAGTTACTAAAATGAAACTTCTTATTGTTCACCTTATAATATGGGATTTATAAAAAATAATATTGTAACCAAATTAAAGGAGTAAATGTTAACAAATATTAATGAAAAAAATTGTCTCCCACAGATCAATCACAAATATCCAGAAAGGCGGCTATTAGTAGCAGAGTCTTGTGGAGCATTGGCACCATATCTTCCTGTAAGAGTTCTATATGCAGTTGTTGTTGTTGTTGTTGTTATTGCTGTTGTTGCTACTACTTTAAATTGAATATATATTGTCAAGAGATTAAAGCTGTGGTCTACAACCAAAATCCAGTAAGATTCAAGGAAGAGGTTTGTAGTAGTGTTATCATATTTCCTGGCTTATTGTTAAGTTCAAATAAAAACAACACTGTCTATTATAAAAATTAAGTAATCTATGGTATTCTTGTGTCAAATCCCAGTATTTCATTTTTATATCCTCCCCAAATTACACTACCAAAACTGGAAGGAATTCAGAAAGTTTTGAGTACTAGCCAATAATATAATTTATATTTTATTGGCAGATGCATTTTTTTTATATTTAACCAAGACTTCATGGCCAAAGCAGGTTCATTTTCTTTTATTTAAAACTTTTTAAATGTTTCATTTAAAAAAAATTGTTTTAAAACTATCTAACATATTTTTTTAAATCATGCTTTACTTGTAAAGTACCCTTTCCTAAAATCAAAATGTAATATAAACCAAGATGTAAGCACTTTTCAGGAGCTGCAAAAACAAACGAACAGCAAATCTTTTTTAAAAAGTAAAACTAAATAAAGAGTATTGAATCAGAGGGTTCCTTAAGTGGCATGTTTTTATTCCACCAGCCATCTGAAACAACAGAGTGGTGAATATATGATAACTTTGATAATCATCCTCTTGAAGTCTTGCCATTTTCCTGTAGCTAATTTTTAACTAAAAGCTGATAGAAATATCTTGCTACTAATTGGCCTTTGCAGTTTTGAAGTATGTAGTGCTGGCTAATACCAGGTTACTATTTATTTTCAGAAGGAAATTCGTAGTTCATTGGTTCTTTCCATGCTACAGCAGATGCTAATGGAAGATAAAGCAGATTTGGTACGAGAAGCTGTAATCAAAAGTCTTGGTATCATCATGGGATACATTGATGATCCAGACAAATACCAGCAGGTATTGTGCCTGATTATATGTATATGTGTACAAGCATATGGAATATATTGTTTACAGCGATGCAGGATAAAATATTTTGTACAATTACTGAATTACCTTAATTACTTAAATTATTCAGAGTCATCAGTATCTAGAATGCTTGTGCACTTTTTATATGAATGATGTTACTCATTTTCTTTCTTTATTTTGTCAACCAATTATAAGATAACAAGTATAAGTATAACATAGTTATGGATACATAAAATGAATACATATAAGAAAAATAAAAAAGAAACAATAGGACAAGGACGATAGGCACATTGGTGCGCTTATGCACACCCCCTACAGACCACTTAGGAAAGGGGTGAGGTCAATAGTAGACAGTCCAAGGTTAAAGTTTTTGGGGTTTGGGGAAGAAAGCACAGAGTCAGGTAGAGTATTCCAGACATTGACCACTCTGTTGCTGAAGTCGTATTTCCTGCAATCAAGGTTGGTGTGGTTTACCTTGAGTTTGTATCTATTGTTTGCTCTTGTATTGTTATGGTTGAAGCTGAAATATTCATTGACTGGTAGGACTTTGCAATGTATAATTTTATATACTATACTTACATCGGACCGAAGGTGGCGTAGTTCTAGGTTTTCTAGGTCTAGAATTTCAAGTCTGGTGGCATAAGGTATTCTGCAACGAGTAGAGGAGTGGAGAACTCTTCTTGTAAAATATTTCTGGACTTTCTCAACTGTTGTTAATATCAGATACGTAATAGAATAGAATAGAATACTTTATTGGCCAAGTGTGATTGGACACACAAGGAATTTGTCTTGGTGTAAATACTCAGTATACATGAAGAAGGAACATTCGTTAAGAATCAAGAATCATAATGTACAACACTTAATGATAGTCATAGGGTACAATCAACATCAAATCATACTAGGAAACAGGATACAAGCAACAAAGTTATAGTCACAAGTGGGAGGGGATGGGTGATAAGGAGTGATGAGAAGATTAACAGTAATAGTAGTGTACACTTTGTAAATAGTTGAACAGTGTTGAGGGAATTATTTGTTTAACAGAGTGATGGCTTTTGGGAAAAAACTGTTCTTGTGTCTAGTTTTTCTGGTATGCAGTGCTCTATAGCGTCGTTTTGAGGGAAGGAGTTGAAACAGTTTATGTCCAGGATGTGAGGGGTCTAAATATATTCACAGCCCTCTTTTTGACTCGTGCAAAGGCAGATGGGTGGTAATTGTTTTTTCTGCAGTCCTAATTATCCTCTGAAGTCTGTGTCTGTCCTGTTGGGTTGCAGAATGCGGATTAATGCGGATTCCAGACTGATGAGCTGTATTCAAGTATTGGTCTAGCAAATGTTTTATATACTCTCGTTGGTAGTGTGATATTACCAAAGAAAAAGCTACGCAGGATTAGATTAACAACTCTTAATGCCTTCTTGGCTATGTAGTTACAGTGGGCTCTAGCACTTAGATCATTAGAGATAAGTACTTCAAGGACCTTGATAGAGTTTGAATCATCAACAAGGTCTTGACTATTCAGCTTGTATTTTATTTTCTGATTTTTTTTTTTTGCCAATATGTAAGACAGAGCATTTATTTGTTGAGATTTGAAGTTGCCGTTTGTTTGACCATTCTGATACATAGTCAAGGTCTTTTTGAAGGGTAGCAATATTGTCTGTGGTGTTGAATAGCTTTACATCATCATCAATGAAGAGAAAGCAGTTGCTCTTAATATGATCACAGGTCATTTATGTAGAGTATGAAGAGAGTTGGTCCTAGAACACTACCTTGGGGGACACCACTGTTGACAGGTATAGAATTTGATAGGATGCTCCCAATTTTGACCATTTGTTGTCTGATTGACAGGAATGCTTCTATCCAGTTATGCCTTTCTCAACAGGAAAGATTTTAGTTTTAGGAGTAGTTTGTCGTGTACCACTGAATCAAAGGCTTTACAGAAGTCTATGTAGATTGCGTCTATTGCTTTGTCCTGATCGAGTTGTGTAGTCCATATGTTTCTGCAGTGTAAGAGTTGCAGATTACAGGATAGTTTTTTTCTGAAACCAAATTGTTTATTTGGTTGTTTGTTTCTAAGTGGAGGATGATGGATTGGTTAATAATTGATTCCATGACTTTAAAGGTGACGCAGCATAAAGAGATTGGTCTGTAATTTTCAACTAGGCTGAGGTCTCCCTTTTTGAAGATGGGGATGACCGTGGCTTGTGACCATAGTTTTGGCAAGGAGCTGGTCCTGAAAGATTTTTCAAATCTTCAGATTATGCTTAGAGGTCAAGGTATGGCAGTGGATAGCTTTTTTAAGAAGTAGGCACATATTCTGTCCGGTACAATAGATAGAGATGGTTTTAGATTGTGTAGTGTTTTTTTAAAGTTGTCTTCTGTGAAGTCAATATGTATTAGATCATTGTAGTCATCTGTGGTTTGACTAGGAAATACTGGGCATGATCCATTGCTGTTTACAAATACTGAGCCAAAGAATGTGTTAAAGAGGTTGGCTTTAATGGTGTCGTCGTTGCAGTCTTTATCATTTGGTACTTTCAGGGGTGGGATGGACCTTGAATCTTTTAGTTTGTTGTTTACAAAATTGTGGAAAGCACGGGTGGAATTGGTGCATAGAAGGTTTTCTTTTTGTTTAATGGGATAATTGGTGCATTCAGTCTTTATCTGGTGGCATAAATTTTTGTATCGACTTTTGAAGTTGGCAATGTGACCAGATTTGTTTTTCCACCAAAGTGATTTGTTTTTGGATTGAAGCTTCCTTATTGTTATGGGTAATTTTTGGGGGGGGGGTTGGGAGTTGTTATTGGTACATATAGTTTGATGACTCTTTGACTTCAAGTAAAAATATGTTGTAATGGTCTTCAACAGTATTGCATCCAGTGAATAGAAATTGCCAATCAAGGGATGAGAGATCGTTGTTTATAAGATCATAGTTGCCTTTTTTGAAGTTATAATTGGGGATTCTGTCATTGTGATGATTTTTGTGTGGACATATGTTTTGACAAAAGTCAATCATGTTGTGGTCACTGTTGGAAAAAGGTTCTTTAATTTGTATTCCGTAAATTGAATTCAGACTATTGCAGAAGATGAGATCGAGGCAGTTATTAAGTTAGTATTGTTGGTTACTAGCTGTTCTAGTCCCAGATTTTTACAGCATTGTAGAAGGTTGCATGTGTGGGTTTAGTTGTACATTCGTTAAGGGTCCAGTTAATATGAGGTAAGTTGAAGTCACCAAGAAAGATAAAAGTGTGTGGGCAGGATACTGCCCATGTTAGTAGTGTATTTAGCTTGTTTGCATGTTCGATGTCATAATCAGGGGCTCTGTAACATAGTAAGAACCAAAATGTGATATTTAAGGACAGTTCACAGACGATGGTCTCAGGAGGAACAAGCTCCTGGGTAACTTGGATGTTTTTTAGATGTAAGGACTTTTTATAGAAGATAGCAACACCACCTCCTCTATGAATTTCACGATCTGTTCAATAAACATGATAGTCTCTTACTGTGGTAATGGAGTCAGGGAGAGATGCGTTGAGTCATGTTTCACAGACAAATATGATGTCAAATTTAACCGTATTTAGTAAGAAGAGAAATTCAGGTATTTTATTCACAAGGCTTCTTACATTGAGTAGCTTTAAGGCCAGCTGTAGTTGGAAGTGAGATAGTTGGGGGCATGCATGTCTAGTCTTGGATGATGGTGGATTGGTTGAAGTGGGGTTGGATGCGGAGTTGTGGGTTGTGTGACTTTTTGATACAGTCAGCAAGGTAGTCAATGTAGAGGTCCTTTTCTCCATTGTCTAGACGGTTTTTGAATTCTGCGCTGAGTTCATGGGAACGGATTCTTTGCAGTATGGATAAGTCTGGTCTTGAGTGAAGTTTTTTATGGGTGGGATTGGATTTTACAATAGCGTTTATTTTATGAATGAATATGTGTTTGCTGGACTCATTTTTGCAAACAACTCTACAAAATCTTGGGACTACAGAGCCATCATTGTATTTGTACTCAGGGCCATCTCTAGTTATTTCAATTATATCTTCAAGAGAAATGTTTGTTATATTTGAGTTGCTTATGATATCACAAAATTTGGTGATGTCTGATTCGTTGGTGTCTTAGAGACCAAATAAGATGGCATTTGGATATTTCTGATCATGTTCCATGATGTCTCTGATGAATAAGGGGATATTATTTGTGGAATTATTTGATGGGATAGTAATTGTTTGTGGCTGTGTTTGGTGGTTATTTTTGGTTGTACTTGTGATTGTAGTTGAAGTAGTGGTTGTGGTAGTTGTGGGATTTGATTTTGAGCTGATAGGTAATCACTTATCTGTGCTGTATTTTTTTTTTCAAGAGAGATTAGGCTTGCTTGTATAGTTGTTTCAAAACATGTTGCTAAGCATTCTTCTATTGAGTGAATGAGTGATGCTTTTAACTTTGTCAGGGAGGGTACTCAGTTTGTTTAGCTTAGGAAAACATGATGGACATAGACAAAAGAATGTATCTGAATCTTTAACGATATCAGCTAGGCTTTTGTTTGCGTTTAAGCAGGCAGGGTGGGCTTGATTGTCGCATAGGTGGCATTTGATGTTAATTTCGCTTTCATTGATGATTTCAAGACATCTGAAACGTGCAGGAGTTTGGGAGGTCATTGGTAGAGATATTATTCTTTTGTTGTTGTTTGGTAGTGAAGGGTTTGGAGTTTTTGGCTGGCATGGTCTTACCATATAAATCATATTTACTCTAATTTTAGAAATTTAAATCAAGTATTTACTTTTTCTTGTTTTGCTGTTTTTCTTTTAAAAAGGAAAAAATACATTTTACACAGTTTAACATAAAATCTTAAATCAAAACATTTTCTATTGACTCCTTTTCCGTTTTGCTGTTTCACAGAATGTAGTTATGATTGTGAAGGTGCTGAGTGATCAGATTTTTTATTTCTGCTTTTTATTTATTCTGCTGTTTTTCTATTTGGAAAAGCCACAGCCTAGATTTGCAGAATCTCAATAGAATTATAATTAAGCCTACTAAAATGTACATAAAATTATACTGATATTTCATTATGTTATGTATTTAAACTAAGTAACATTCATACATGTGTTTTTCCATGTATTGTCAGGGATTTGAACTGTTACTCTCAGCATTGGGTGATCCCTCAGAACGAGTGGTTAGTGCAACCCATCAAGTATTCTTACCAGCTTATGCTGCTTGGACCACAGAATTAGGAAATTTACAGTTGCATCTTATACCTACATTGCTTAGTAAAATTGAAAAATTACTCAAGGTAAATATATAAAATATATAAAAAGTCAGATATTTTTTATCGTTTGTGAAAGACAAGAAGTTTTAATATAAATATAAATAAATAGCTTTGGTGCCTTTTACTTCAAAGCAAAGATGTATTTATATATTTGGTTGTGAACAGGACCATCATCCATCTTCCTTATTATTCTGCTAAACCTTTTTCTTAAGACCTTTGAGTTGCCTATTTAACTTTGTACTGTAATTTGTGATGTATGTAAAAATAGTGGAAATATAAATACAGGTAGTCCTCAATTTATGATCATAATTGAGCCCAACATTTCTGTTAGCAGGGTAATTGTCAAGTGAATTTTGCTCCAATTCACAACCCTTCTTGCCTTAGTTGTTAGTGAATCACTGCAATTGTTAAGTTAGTAACATAGTTGTTAAGTGATTCTGGCTTCTTAATTGACTTTGCTTGTCATAAAGTCACAAAATGGTCACATGACCCTGGGACACTGCAATTATCATACAGTAAATACATACCGTTGCCAAACATCCACATTTTGATCACATGACCATGGAATTGTTGCAGCACTCATAAGTGTGAAAACAGTCATGTCACTTTGGCATATTGCAACAGCTATCCATGAAGGAAATTCAGGAAAATCTGTTATACTTTTTTAAGATTCTGTCCTTGTGGCAAAGGGGAAGTTGAAAACTGCTGCTGCTTTCATGTTGGAAGCACTGAGGCACTTCTGGAATAAAAGAATTTGCCACATCACCATTGCCCAGGGGATGCCCGGTTTGGGGCTCCTTTCATAATCCTGTTAATGTGCCCACCAAAGTGGTACCTACTATCTACTTGTGATTACGCACTTTAAAATTGCTAAGTCAGCAGAAACTGGAATGAATTGACAGGAGCTCGCTCCGCCATGCAGCAGCACTTGGGTCTTCAAATGCATGCTTGCCGATTGTCAACCTAGCATCCTAACCACATGACCTACTGCGCTGCACAGCACTCGGGTCTCAAATCCAGGCTTGCCTGATTTATCAACCAAGCATCCTAACTACATGGCAGTTGAAAATATGATCCTTATATTGTACTTCTCATTTTATAAAAACACATGGCTACATTTTATATTTTCCCTAATGACTGAATTTCCAGGTCATTCAGTTTATTTTTTATACAGTTGTTAGGAAATCAGCATGGTTGAGTTTCTTTGAACGTAGTCAAAATTTCTTGCATTGTTTGTAAAATCTATTTCAGTTTTAGAAACAATATAGTTGTATTAATTATTTTTATCTTTTTTTGTTACTTTTCATTTTTACTTTCTTTAAGTGGAGTTCCGGTTAGTAATCGTAATAAAGATCTGACTAATCAACTATACATATACATTCACACACACACACATACACACACACACACTTTTTAGGAAATGCTATTGAATGGCTATGTAGTAAAAAAAAAAAGCCAAGTTGTAATTTAGATTTCTGGCATATGTTACAGGAAAGTGAACATGGACTGGATGAACATAAGCTCCACATGTATCTTTCTGCTTTACAATCTTTGATACCTTCTCTTTTTGCATTGGTGTTGCAAGATGCCCCCTTTACAAACAAAGCTAAGCTTCAGGGAGAAGTCCCACATATAGAAGGTACCTGCTTCAGTATTTTCTGTAAAGTTTTATTTAGAAATAGGATCCCATAAAAATGCTGGTGTAGTTGTTGGAGTTGTTCAACCATTTTTGTTTCTGTTTAGTTTAGAAATTTTAATGCTTCTTTGGAAAATAATATGTTTTTTACATTTATATTATATAATGTATATTTGCATGTGTATTTATATATATGTTTACATATACAGTATATGTGTATGTGTATATATGGAGGTGTATGTGCGTGTGTGTATTCTTTGAGAGCAGGCATTGGAATTTCATTTTAATGTATGCCATTGTGTAGACAGAGATGTGACAATAAAAGGTAAACAAAAGTTACCTTTTTCCAATGTTATCAGAAGATAAATTTTTGAGCTCATTTCTAGAGATTGCATGGATACATGCATGTGATTTTCTCAGTTACAATATAAATATTGTTTCTTGTATCCTGGATTTATTTTAATTATCAGTTTAACTAAAGCCTGTTTTATTTTTTAATTATAAATATTTTGGTTGTTTGCTTTTAGTAACAAGGTTCCCAAGACCTGTATCACCTCTACAGGATGTGGCCACTATAATCGGAAGTCGTGAACAACTAGCTGTATTGTTACAGCTTTATGATTACCAGTTAGAACATGAGGGTACCACAGGATGGGATACCTTACTATGGGTTGTCAATCAACTGTGAGTTCTCCTTGTTTTGTTCCATTTGATAATTTTGTTTTTAAATAATATTTTTAATGTCTATCTTTCAAAACTTACACTATAATCTGTTTCAGCATTTTCAGATGACTACATGTAGCATGCAAAACTTTTTCATATTTAAACCTCTTAATTCAGAAACATTACTTTTAGATTCAGATCAGGTGTCTTAACATTGCTAGACGTTTTTCAACACTGTTCTGACCATTCTAGAAATGCTGCAGACTAAATTTTAAATTAATGTTTAAAGCTCTGGATGTTTCCGGAATGGCCAGAACACTTAGTATTCTCATATTCAGTTTCAAACTTAACAATTCTGAACTCAGAACATTTTAAATTTTTAAAAAATTAAAATATGTAAATTTAAAATATATTTAAAAATTAAAATATATTTAAAAATTAAAATATTAAAATAAAATTTAAAATACCATGCAGAAAATATGCTGCACAGGCCCATAGCTGGATTTCGGGCTAACCAAAACGCTGACAGTCTGTTTAGTATTGATCACATTCTCATAGTTGATTCCTGGTGATGTTCATTGCCCTGTAATGTTATCATGAACTACAAGTAGTGCTTGCTTAATGACCAGCCACTTAGTAAAAATTCAAAATTATGATAGACTCCCCAAAAAGTTTTAATAGCCATTCTGGAGTTCCCTTCTGGAGTTCGTATGACTGCATTTGAGTTGTTTGGCAACTGGTTCACGTTTACAGCCAGTTACAACATTCCATAGTCACATGACTTCAATTTATAATATTTTATAATAGAACGAATGGATTTGCTTAACTATTGTGTCATTCACTTTACAACCACAGCATTCACTTAATTGGATTGGTCATATAGGTGTCTCAGCTTACAACCACTGTCACTAATTCCGGAATTTCCAGATTCCATTATGGTTGTATGCAAAAATGTATACAAAATGTTGTCATTAACAGTTGTGATATATCTTAGTTAATTTTAAGAAGCTTCAATAATACAAGTTTATATTTGTAATCACATCAAAATTGTAAATAAAAATAAAATAAAATGTTTGGGCCTAAACACCAAGAACAGCAGAGACTTCCTGAAGAAGAATCAGCTTGCTTATGTTAATCTTCAACTTACTTTTTCAGGTTGCCTCAACTTATTGAAATTGTTGGTAAAATCAATGTAGCTTCAACAGCATGTGTTCATGAATTCTCAAGGTTTTTCTGGCGACTTTGCCGAACATTTGGAAAAATTTTCACCAATACAAAGGTATAATCTTATCATGGTTTTGCCTAATGTTTCCTTATCTATTAATCTTGTTGATTATGCTTTTTCTATTGTAGCATGTAGACCTTAAATGCTTTTGTTTTACCACCATTAGAAAATGTATCTGCCAACACATTTTTCCACTGTACTGTGCAATTATCCATTTAAACACAAAGTAGGTAATTAAAATCCAATAGATGAAATTTGCCAGAAAGTTTAGATTGTCAGATTAGGTTACACTAATTGAAAAGCATATTAAGGCACCAATACTCTACCTACTAGCAACCTTGGTGAAAGAGGCTCACATATCGTCAATCATTTAGATAAAAGATAGGGAATTTTTCAATGGTTTCCATTCTTATCCAGATCTTTGAGGAAAGGCAAAATAATTTCTCCCTTGCAGGGATAGCTTTTCAAAAAACTATGCTTGCCAAATATTTTATTACATGGTACTAGAATAGCAGTAGCAGCTGAACAAATGTTCCTAAAACTTTCTGAATGTGATTGCCTATGATTTCATATGTTATTGTAACACTTCATTTCTAAAAGCAATAATCAGTAACAGAAAACATTTTTCTATTTTCCTCTTGCTAGTTTTGAATCAAGTTGCAGAGAAAACTGTTTTTTTATAAACAAAAGTTTATAGAATATTTTAGAGATAAAATTCCATTAGAAGAAAATGTATGCAGCTCAGGGTTGAATTGTGGAGTCTTTGAGGCTCTCTGACCTTGATGTTTGCTTGCGGATGTTTGATTCCTCAATTTATTTTCTTTTTCCTAGTTTTGAACCCGGTTGCAGAGAAAATTGTTTCTCTAAAAACAAAGTTGTAGACATAATACTTTGGAGATAAAATACCATTAGAAGAAAATATATGTAACTCAGGGTTCTCTGACTCTGATGTTTGCTTGCAGATGTTTCATTCTTCAACTACGTAACATCATCAGTATAGTAGCTTGCCCTGTCAGTGTTCGTAAATATATGGTTTTCTCCTAGATAGGTCCTGATTAAGGTATAATGCTTCATTCTTTGTTTTATATTAATACCTGCTTATCTCAAAGTTGGCTGTTGAAAAGAATGTGTTCTGGTCTTTTTATTGTCTCTTTTGTATGATATGTAAATATGGTTAATTTCTATGTGCCTAATGATGGCTGATTTACCAAAACCTGGAGGGCAAACTACTGTATGTAGACAAGGAGCAAATGCCACACGTACTTGCATTGAAGATGTCACCTAGTTGGGAAATGAAATATCTGCTAGCAAACAGCCAAGCTCAAAGAGCAGCAAGGACTCCACAGAAACTTTTTTTTCTGTGCAATATAACATAACCAATGCTACACCTAGGTCGGTGGTGGCGAATCTATGGCACACGTGCCAGAAGTGGCACACATCTCTCTGGGCACGCCAGCCATCGCCTATTGCTCTTCAGGATTCCGGCGTGCACATGCACACTGGCCAGCTGATCTTCGCACACACGGGAGCGCCAGGGAGCTGCTCTTCCGGTTTCCGGCACTCCCACACACGCATACCGCAAAGCTGCTATGTAGAGTTCTACACATAAATGCTTCTAGGCAACCCCAAAAGCTACATTCAGTTGAAGCTCTCATGGAAGCTTGGTTGTGTAAATCTATACTCAAAGACTTTCTGCAATCAGTTTTTGGCTAATGTTACAGCATGATGTGTAAAATGGAGAGGCTGGTGATTCTGTTAACACTGAGTTCTATACATTCTGTTTGTATCACCTGACTGTCAAAAAAAAGTATTCTTTCTCTATTAAACAAAATGGTGACAGGTTGAATTTTTTATATCCCTAAATTCATTAATAGCGCTGTTACTTACAAATTAGCTTTTCCAGCTAATATCAGCCATTGTCTTCCAAGATTTAAATAACAATGGCTCAGGTAGAATAGCAAATGTTTTTGAAAAACCATTTCCAAATGAATAAGTGTTAATTTCTAGGTCAAAAAAATGAAAAAGACAAATATAAAATAAAATGTGTTTCATTTTTCTAGAGCCTTTCTTCCAGTGACCTTAATTAATGCTTAATTAATATATGAGGGAAATATAGATAAAAATATTTTAAAGGATTCCTTAAGCAATCTTACTTAACATCCAATGATTACATTATGCTTTACAATTTTGAAGAAAAGTAAAGTGGTGGCTTTGATTTCTGTTCCATGTTTCAGGTAAAACCACAATTCCAGGAAATTTTACGGCTATCTGAGGAGAACATTGGTAGGTATATTTTTCCTATAAATTTGTTCTTAAATGCTTATTGGAAAGAAATATCAAGATCATTTTATAAATAAGATTTTGAAACATAATTTAACTTATTTTTAAAAAGTAAAGTATAACTAAGTGCCTGAATGAACTTTGAAAAAAATTATTATTTTAAAATATAAAAAAAGAAAAAGTAACAAATACATCAAAACATACTACATAGAGGAAACATTTCATTATAAATCCATTATTTCATGGGTTGAGGTCATATTGATCAGTCATTTCATTGCTTTGATAAAGAACCACTTCATAAACAAGAAGGGAAGTATAGCAGCGGTGGGATGTACCCCTGCTATATTTTTACTATCGGTTCTGTGGGCGTGGCCATGTGACTGGGTGGATGTAACTCTTTTTTTACAGCAGCAGCACCCCACCCCATCCTGGTGCTCTTTTTTTTTTTTCCTCCTTGGCCTCAGGGAAGCCTCCTGGGAGGCCGTTTTTGCTCCCAGAAGGCTTCTCTGAGGCCCAGGAGGCAAAAACAGAGCATGGGGGAGGCCGCACAGCACACACACACACTGCTCTGTTTTTTTGCCTCCTGGGCCTCAGGTAAGCCTTCTGGGAGGACGTTTTTGCTTTCAGGAGGCTTCCCTGAGACCCAGGAGGCAAGAAACGGAGCACAGGTGGACCAAGTAGCATTCTCTCCCCTTTTTGCCTTCTGGGCCTCAGGGAAGCCTGGGCGAAGCAGTAAGACAGTGAGGGGGATCCTGGCACAGCTGATCGGTGGAACAGCTGATTATTGGGAGGAAAAAAAAGAAATACCGTAAGGTGTGACTGGGTGGGGCAGGCAGGGGATAATGCAGTCAGCAATGTCGCGCATGACGATAAGGACTGACTGGGAGGGGAGGGGTGAACGGAGAGGGGTGGGCCAGCCAGGCGCTCAATTTGCCAGTTCTCCAAACTGTGCAGAACCATAACAAATCGTAACAAAGATACAGGTCTAAGAAATAACAAATTAATATTTGTATAGGGATGAATTTCATGTTTTATATGTAATTCAGAAATACATCCTGAAACAATATTATATAACACCTTATTAACAAATTTAATTGATATTATAAAATGGAGCAATATACCCATATCACGTGTATAAGTGTGCCTTCACCTATTCCAAGCTATTGAGGTTGGCAGTCAACACTTTTTAAACATTCTCTGAGTGCCAGTAAGCATGCAAAAATATTTGCTTGAATTATTTCATCTGAAGATTATAAGGTACTTAATATTACATAAACCTCTCAGCTGCCTTTCTCAACAAGTGACTATTGATTTCTTAATATATTACATAACTTTAGCAGATAACTAATATGCTACTATGCAATACTTCTTAACTGTTTATTTAAAGTTAATATAAACTTGCCCAAGACTTTCCAGAAGCAATAGTAATTTGGGAATTTAAATATTCCTCATATTTAAACATTCCTCCTGACCTAAGTTACAAAATTAAGAGATATTTTCATTATATATGCCACAATTTTGCAACAGATGCAGTACTAATAATTTAAAAAAATTGTATGCCTCCTGATTCTCAATAACTGAATAAATAAAATATAGAAGACTATTTTTAGATCTGTATCTGCGGAACTGTTTCTTGTGCAAAAAGCTAGATGACAAAAATACAGTTATTATTACTATAGCTCTTTATCTAACTGAGAGAATACACATTTGTAACTTTTTTACTTACTGCACTTTATCAGTTTTACTCTATGAATTTGTCCTACTTAGTTCTGTAGAAAGAGAAACTGGATCAATAAAGGGGCTGTCCCTAATTTGACTGGGCATTTTTAACAATAGTAGGTAATAGCATTATATAAATGTGTATCAACTTGAGCACCATAAATAACTTCTAGATTTTTATTTCTTAATTTCAGATGCTGCAGCAGGGAACGGAGTACTAACAAAAGCCACAGTTCCTATTTATGCAACAGGTGTACTTACATGTTATATCCAGGTAAAATCTGTTCTTCAATTATGAATTGGAAAAAACAATAATTATCTTTATTTAAAACTTCTAAATAAAAAAATCATTAAGTCAAAGAATACTTCTGCTTTTCCTTATATCCTAAATTATATTACTTTCAAAAGTGTATAGAAAGAGATTTCACCTTCCTTCTATGGCTACTTCTGAATAAAATTTTGCCTCCATTTTTTTTGCCTTTATTAATCTTGCAGAGTCCATCTCACCTATCAAAAATGTCAACTCTAAATGTCAAGAGATTTTGGGTGGTGAGGAGGTGAATGCAGATGACTGGAATAGAAAAGTTATTTTCTAATAGGGACTTCATTTCTTTAAAAAATAATTAAACCATGTTATTACTACCAAAGTCCTTTCCCCTTCTAATTCAAGGGAAAAAAGTTTGAAAACTTAATATTGAACTTTTTATCATGCAAAGTTAGATTTCATCAGTACTCCAATAAAGTATCACTATTTTCAGTATTATAAAATGAATACATTAATATTTTCAGTATTCCTTTTAGTAAAAGAAACAGAATTAGATCAAGCCATTAGTTATACAAGCATACAATAATCCCTGTTTGTTTAATTGTGACCTTTGGAATTTGATACAAGCTGCAGGGAGGGTTCAATCATTATTTCGTATTTTCATTTTAATAGAGAAGTGGCCAAATCCGTATACAATTTTAAAACTTAACTAAAAATTAAGGTTGGCTAGAATGACAAATATAGCAGGAGAATCCAAGTCAAAATGAAGTATTCAGTATTGTAGGAATATGCCTTGAGAAAGAACAGTAGATTGTTGTTCATAGCATGTATTAGTTGCTAGTTTGCATGCATTGTACATGTTTTCACACTTTAAGGATATAGTTACTATAATCTATATTTATTTAACTGATGATTCAGTGAAAATACTGATTTCATTGGTTGTGGTTCTCTGATTAATGATTTAGTATTACGTGACAGGGAATAGACATCCTATCCCATTTTAGAACAAAGTGCTGAGAGTCAGGACAGTATCTCCTGATCAAAGGGCACAGTTGAGCCATGGGTCCCAAAATATTGATAGGTTTCCTATAGTTAAAATCTTAATATGGTCCAGTTCCTGATAATATGACAGGAAATTTAAATTTATGTTTTTAAACCTTTACTTTCAGGAAGAAGACCGCAAGTTGTTAGTAGGATTTTTAGAAGATGTCATGACTATGCTTTCATTATCTCATGCTCCCCTTGATAGCCTAAAAGCATCTTTTGTGGAATTAGGGTAATGTATATTATTGAAACTGGTATAAAGGGGCAATCGTTTACATACAACATCAGATATAACAATTTAATATCAAAGATTTTGGAATTCTGTTCTTAAACATTTGCATTGTAGCATTATAAAGCTATAATCTATATGTCTACAAGACAGGAATGCTGTTACGTTTTGTGACATTTTTCCATCAAAAAAGGGCAGAGTGTCTTATAGTCTATAGTGCTCTGACATACAGTAGCAATATTATCAGATTATCTTGTAATTAGTTGGAGAAAAAGCTTATATGTTAGCTTCAGAACCATAATAAACCAATTTGATAATTAGTACAAATATATATTTTAATTTAAAAAGATACTGAAAATATCTTTAGAAATTTGCAGTGTCAGATCAACCTGCTACAGGACACCTATATTTGAACTCCTTGTTCATGTAGTCCATGCACTATACAGGTAGTCCTCAACTTACAACCACAATTGAATCCAAATTTTTTTTTGCTAAGTGAGAACATTTGTTCAGTGAGTTTTGCCCCATTTTACGGGTTTGGTTGGCACAGTTGTTAAGTGAATCATTGCAATTGTTGAGTGGGTAACAGGGTTGTTAAGTGAATCTGGCTTCCTCATTGAGTTTGCTTGTCAGAAGGTTGCAAAAGGTGATCACATAACCCAGAGACACTGCAACCATCATAAATGTGAACCAGCTGTTAAGCATCCAAATATAAATCACATGACCATGGTAATGCTGCAATGGTCATAAGTGTGAAAAATGGTCATAAGTCATTTTTTTCAGTGTCATTGTAACTGTCATTAAGTGAACTGTTGTAAGTCAAGAACTATCTGTAAATGGTAACATTTCGGATAGTCAAATGTTTGCTCTAAAGTGCTCCAACTCTAAAAATACACTTTTGGGGATAAATGTGGTTAAACATGAATAGCTGCAGGCACTTTGCTTTTGTTCAGACTGATTCAGGTTAGCTGAGAAATTTGAGAAAATATTTGAGGAGAGAAGAAAAGTGCAAAATAAGTGGAGTTGTTTGAAAGCAAATTACAATTTATAGCTCAGATCTTATTGTTTTGTGTTCTCAGGGCAAACCCAGCATACCATGAATTGCTGCTAACTGTATTATGGTACGGAGTTGTCCATACTTCAGCACTTGTTCGATGTACAGCTGCCAGAATGTTTGAGGTAAGTGTTTATTAAACATATTTTAGATATTGCTAATTCTATTCCCTCCAGAAATATTGGTTACCCTTCCCTGTGCCTATCACCATTTAATTCCTTTTTTCTCAAAGACCCTAGATGTGAGACAGAGGTGTAACCTTACAGTCAAGAGGATATGGTATGGGGCTTCAGAATACATCCATTTTTAAAGAGGATACCAGTTATGTTAAAAATACTGTGAGGGAAAATAGTAATTTATCTGATCTAATATATTTAGATTCCTAAAAGTACATTTTAATATTATACTCCGTTTTAAAATATTTTAAAGTAGTTGTGCACTGTGTGATGGAGCAGGATGTTAATCCTATAGTTTGAAATGAATTTTTCATCATTGATTTCTTTTTCTAAAATCTTGCTGTTACATGTGTTTGTGAAACATTTCAGGGGAACAGGCCAAATTAGATTTTTATGTCCGACCTGAATAGGTGCATTGTTGCTTGCTTAAAAACCTCTGTTAGCTCTGAGAAATCATTTCAGTGCTGAATTCAGTGTTCAAACCAGCCATCAATTGTAAATATCTTATGAATTGGACAGTATCTATAAAAATGTACAATTGCTTCTAATGATAACATCTGAAATTGCCTGTATTGTGATTAAAAATAAATATTAAATAAGGAAAAGAGCAGCATGCTTTTCTTATTTTGCTTGATATTGCTGGTAGATAGAACTGAAAGAAAGGGGGTTAAAAAAATTCATGTATGGTTCCTGATCTAACCATGCAGCAAACTGTTCAAGCTGCAAAATGGAGATACTAGTTTTCAGCTTTGTATCAAATTATCCACTTATTTTAAGTTACCCCTCAGTTTTTACCAATGTCACTTTAGTAGTACCTTGAAATTCTAATGGGGAGATAAGGCCATACCTTTAATGAATAGATACGACTGTTTGGAGCATTTTCATGTTTTAAAATAAATCTTTTGATCCGGATCAAAACATACGGGCCATCTTTCCATTTTCCCTACAGGCACAAAGATCTTAATTTTAAGAATTCATAGCAATACAGTTCAAGATAAGAAATTAAATAGAAATGTTAGCAATGTATTGCTTGCACATAAGAGGCTTCTAAAGTCCATTTAAATCTTAAAAGTGCAAGTGACAAAGCATATAAGGTTAAAAACAGGATTTATTTTGTTTTGCCACATATTTTTTCTCATAAGTTGATCTCATTTGAGAGTATTGGGGACTCAACCTTTACTTGAATTGTATTTATGTTTTCAAATATACCCAGAGGCTAGTCTGCATTATTATTTTGTGAGACTCTTTCCTCACCTAACCTTTTTTTTTTTAATGAGAATTGTCAAATGGAGAAAATGGCTAAATGAATCTGTGCCAATAATTTTTTCTAGTTTACTTTTTTTTAATTGTGTTTTAAGTGCTAATTCCTATGCCAGATGTATTTCTTTTTATAATTCAGCTGAAATAGCAACAATATACATCTATAATTAGCTCTAATATAGTTATATAAAGGTTTAATTGGAATAGTGACGAAATGCAAATATTTGATGTCGGTCTAAACTAAAATGCTGTTTTTGACTTAGTTTTCCATTTTGCTCTGTATGTTTGTATGTGCTTGCGTGTCATGCATTAATATTAAATTGAACATAATCTTGAGTGCTCTGTGTTGATCCAGATTTGATCCTGGTTTGAACACTATCCATGCACAGTAAGGACATCAACTTGAATCTCTGTTGTAGTACATAAGTTAAAACCATGGGTGGGCATTGATTCTCTATTACCTATTATCTGCTGACTGTTTAAAGTTGTACATAAATTGCAGGACTAAGTAGGTCATCTGGTATAGCCAGGCATTTATAATTTTATGCAAGAGTACTGATTCAAGTTCTATTAATGTGAATTAATTATACTTTTAGTCACTTAGATATCCTGAAATTGTACTCTTGTTTTTTAAATTAAAATATGTTAATGTTCTACACAAATGTTATAGTATAAAAGCAAAAACCGTACAAGACTGAAGTCAGCCCACCCCTGGTTTATAACAAGACAAGTAATCATTGTGGCTTTCTATCAATAAATCCTACTGTTATATCTTAAAATCAAAATATGTTCTAAAATGAGAATCCAGGCTCTCATTATCTTCTTATTATTAGCTCAAGCTTCTTTTTTATGTTATTTTTATCTTAGGTATACATGTACTAAGTAATTAAAAGCCATGGTTAGGATTAAAAACTTTTATTTTTTAAAAAAAGCTGATGAAATACTCTTAATGATTAGAAATAAGAATTATGTCAAAATCGTGCCTTGTTTGGATTTCCAATAAAATGTTTCCCAACCTCCTATCCTTTACAATTATACCTTACAGAATCCCTGCCTTTATAGACATCCTTCGTACAGAAACACAGACAATTAAAATCAAGGTTATGCATTTTTTCAGAGCAGGATGGTTTGCTTCTGGGATTAAAATATTCCAACAACCTGAGTTTGCTGAGTCAGGTTTTCACGCTCAGTTAGAATAGAATAGAATAGAATAGAATAGAATACTTTATTGGCCAAGTGTGATTCCTTGGACACACAAGGAATTTGTCTTGGTGTAAATACTCTCAGTATACATACAGAAAAGGTACATTCATTAAGGATCAAGAATCATAATGAAATGCAGCCCCAGGCCAACCCTAACAGAATTTGTTGCCATTTTCTACATGTTTACCGACCTTTTATCTTTTAATAGTGACAGTAGAGCCCAGTTTATGCTCACAAATCACAAGAACTGTTTGGAGTTCTTAGTTATCTGTTCTTCATATGGAATCAGGATTTGTTTGTTTTTTCATTTAATGAACATGACACATTCCTACGTTTCAGAATAACTCCATTTCTTTTGTGGAGCTATAGACTATAAACTTCAAACATTACTTTGAAATGTAAACACTAATATTCAGGATACTGTCAGGATCTTTTGTTGTCTTAACAGCTCTGTAGTTGGTCACTGTTGCCTGCTTGGGCCACTTAACACTTTCATCTTGCCTTCTGCCTAGTTATATTAAAAGAGCACTTTAGCATAGCTGTACTTGCTTCTAATTTTGGTTTGCCTTTTGTGTTTCTCTTCCTCTTGGTTACGCTGTTCTTCCCATGATATTGTGCTCACTCTTTCTGCACATCACCTGTGATAAACCCCTCTGCTCTGCCCACTCAGCTGTTGGTGAAGGGGGTACATGAAACTCTGGTAGCTCAGAGAGTGGTTCCTGCTCTCATTACTCTCTCCAGTGACCCTGAAATGTAAGTTCCCCAACTGTCTTCTACAACTAGCTCCCTCTTACAACTTGTCAAGAAATAAACCACCAGAATGCATTTGTTGATATTCAAATATTTTTTTAAAAAAATTACTAAGTATTAAATATACTAAATATCTTTAACAACTAAAAGAGTAAGTACTTTATTCTTACAAGCAAGCTCAAGCTCATTCGAAATACTAACTAGTAAAATAGTTGGAAGAATAATGTAACCTTAAACTTAATTCTTTCTGAAACAAAACTATTATAACTTTTATAGTTAAATAATAACATCTCTGAATACGTTTCAGATGTTATCATACTGCTGTTTGTTTCTTCCATGCTGAAGAGGGATGCTAATTTCACTAATACATGACTGCCAGTAAATGTTAAAGCATGAGAAGAGTCCTTACTTGTTTTAATGCCCCGTGTGGGTGACTAAACTTAGAAAGACTGGTGATTCTGCCTGCCCATCCTCAGTCACAGCTAACTTAGTTATCCTTCCAGTTTAAAACCATTTTTATTGCATGTTGACTGGTTTACAGCTGACTCTTCGAGGCATGCGTGAAGCCTTAGTTGACAAGCGGGTTGCTCCGGCCCTTGTTACCTTGTCCAGTGATCCTGAATTGTGAGTTTCTGAATGTGACCTTGAATTAATCTTTCTGTGTCTTTCTCTCTATTTTTTTTTTTAATTTTGATACTACTTCCTGGTCTACTTCCTGTCACTGCTAGCAGTTAATACCTTAATGGAGTTTCAAAATTAATATTCTATTTTTAATTAAACATTTATTTTACCGTTAAGAGCTGAGTATCTGTTTTGCTTTGTTTTGCTCCTAGCTCTGTAAGAATAGCCACAATTCCTGCTTTTGGGACCATCATGGAAACAGTCACTCAGAGAGAGGTAAGATTTCTGTGTACTATACTAGGATATTCCCAGTTTGTAATCACTAACTATTTGAACTCTGTTAAAAAGAAGAATGTTTTCGAGATATCTGGATTGGTTAAAGTTCTAATTAAAATGAGCAAGTTTTCATTCCAGAGAGATATTTACAACAATGTGCAGTACAGGTACTCTTTGTTTAGCAACCACAATTTGCCATTGCAAAGTGATTGCTAAGTGGTCGCTTACAATCCTACTTCAGCTCATAAATGCAAAAATTGGTCATAAAGTTACTTTTTTATCACTGTTGTAACTGCAGATGTTCACAGTACAAGGCAGTCGCTTAAGCAAGAAGTAGCTGTATACATGCAGTTTTATCCCACTGATGGAGACACAATCAAGATAACAAGGTCCTTGCCTCCATTTTGCCGTACACCAAAGAGACTTTGTCTTTATCTTCTTTTGCCTATATTCAGCACCCATCACATAATTCGCCTCCTCATACTTCAACTCTTGATGGAATCCCTCTTAGTTGTAAATGGAGTACATAATTAAAAAGGGGGAAAATATATGTGATGATGATTTCATGTGCTCTAATCTTCACCCCAATCACACTCTGTGTTGTTGTTCACAAACTGTTTGGTGGCCTGCTTGGAGCAATAATTATTCATTTAATTAGCTGATTTCTATAGCCACCCATCTTGCATATGCAACTTTGGGCAAGCTACCAACACATTAAAAGCAATAAAAAAGCAAGAGCAAAAGTATAAAAACCTTTAATGGTCATAAACCCAATTAACAGTAATACCATGCTCTTAAATACATCTTGGGCTTCAGGGCTTGCTGAAAGCCAGCAGGGTTGAAACAAATCTAATCCTCATGGGAATGGTGTTTTATGCCCACATTTCAGACTTAGTGGGATAACTAGAACTAATGAGGGATATATAAATAATCCATCCCCATACCATGAAGGGTTTCATAGGTGACTACCAGCATTTTGAATTCCAACCACAAACCCTGGGAGCTGGTGCAGCTTATGGAGCAGAGGTGTAACATGGCATATCAATTCCTATAGCTTCCTAAGCTGCCACATTCTGGACCAGTTATAGCTTCTCAATAATCTTCAAAGACAGCCCCATGTAGACAACATTGCAATAATCCATGGTGACTAGGGCATGAGTGACCATGAAAGTCCAGGAAAGAATTCCCTCCTGGCTATAGCTATCACTTGCCCTTCAAATAGGACTCCTGGGTTCATGAGGATCCGAGCCCCCCATTGTATACTAGTTCTATTTGATATTGTACAGCTACATTCAGAAGCAAAGGTGGAAAACTGCCTCCATGTGGCCATAAAACCCAAAGTCACTTAAGTCATGCTAGGCGTGAGCTGAAGCTTATTCTTTATTAAACGTCACCAAACCAGTAGTAACACCAGTTGAATCCCACCCCGGTGCAAACTCCTTGCTATTTGGTCATTTTTTTTTCAAATCTTGTTTTCATGATAAAAAGATTAGTCTGTGTATAATAGAGTTATTAAAATCTTGAAATAGTAAAGAAAGGGCATCAAATTCTGACATTGCAAATAAATGAAAATAAAAAATATTGTAATTATTACTGCATGTGTCCAGAATTGCTGGTGTGCTTTTTCAAAGCCACTCTTTATATTCAGGTTTATAGGCTAATAATATACATAATATAGAAGAGAAAAATAGAATGGCCAAAGAATGTGAACTTCCAGCCTATTTTTGATAAAGTTAACTTGGAAGAGAGGGATTTCTTTTAAATGCTCTGCCGTACTATGCAGTCAGGGAGCATGGTAGAGCACGGTTACATAGACGAAGTCTCGCTTTGCTTTTTTTGTTTGGATGTATGAAGCCTAACATATTTTAATATAATATAAAGCTATAGTAAAAACTACAGTATATATAACAAGAAATGTTATTTTTCATTCTTACATTTTTTTCATTCTTAAATTTCATTTCATAATATGCTCAGCAAAAAGATCATTGAATGGGAAGCCCATATTTTCAAAAACTTGCGAATTAACAAATAAGCTGTTTCTAATGGTGAAAAAATATAGCAGAGTTTGCATTTGTATAATTTCAAACTGTTCCTTATTTTCTAAAATAACATAGTAGAGGAAATGGAACTGAACATTGGTGCTGAGTCATAGTTGTGTGCTGAATAAGTAGTAATAGGTTAGTTTAAATACACAAATATACATTTGTACTATGGAGTTAATTACATATTGATGTTTTGTTGGGGTTAATGGAATCTAGAACTTTGAAAACGGGCATTCAAGAGACTTTATTCAGCATCATTTTTTAAAAGTGCATACATTTTAGAGAAGGATTTTCTACAAAGGAGATGTTGAGGATGGGTTTTGCTTAAGAAATAAAAGTATTAATGTTAGGATTTTTTGTAACAAACCTGATAATGTTAAAGTCAAGTAACAAGTAAAATGTTAAAAGTGAAAAGTTTTAACAAGTAAAATATTAAAAGTTATTTACTTTGGAGTGTTATTAATTTTTCCTTATTTCTCCAATAAAGTTTTCATATCTTATAAATTATGTTTCCTTTTAAGCTTTTGGAAAGAGTCAAAATGCAGTTGGCCTCTTTCCTGGAAGATCCCCAATACCAAGACCAACACTCTCTACACACAGAAATAATAAAAACCTTTGGAAGAGTCGGTCCAAATGCTGAGCCAAGATTTAGAGATGAATGTGAGTTTGAATAACAAACATAAAGACATCTGTTTTTCAGTTTGTGAACAATTATAGCTTATGCTTTCACACTTTGGTAATGTTATTATTTTTTACAAATATTCCTCTTTCCAGTTGTTCTTCCACATTTGCATAAACTTGCCTTGGTTAATAATCAGCAATCTACAGACTCAAAACGACTGGACATAGCTACTCATCTCTTTGAAGCCTATAGCGCTCTCTCCTGCTGTTGTATCCTTATTTGATTTGAAATTATAATTTGATATTTGTACAAACTATTGAAAAATACTCAGTCTCTTCACAAATTGTAATATTGAGTGTAATGTTTCCATCAGGTTTTGCTGAGAATATTAAAAGCAGACAAATTAAACAGCTTTTACAAATGAAGGCAAATATATGTGTCCCAAGATAATGTTGCAGGATCCAATCTGGGTCAGTCACTGGGACCAGAGGTTTTGTCTTCCGAGCTTTCGGACTCATGCTGGAGCCCGGACTCATTCAGGGAACTTCTTTCTAGTATTAAACAACCTTTAATAAACACCTACATTGCAGAGGCAAAAATAAGAGTTCTCCTTTAGAGTCAAAAGTGCTATACAGGCTCTTCTGAATGGAGATACTTTTCCACTTCCTGAAACTGATCCATTTGAAAACTAAGGACATTCTTAACTGTCCCATCCAATAGTTGAAAATCTTGAAGAGGCAAGAATTTGTACTCCCTAGCCTCCTTGGCTGTGAAATTTGTGACATCAAAAAAGCTGTTGTCCCTTTCTGGCAGAATGTTGTATTTCTAAACTTCAGCTGAGTATGAAATGTGACCAGCATTTTATGGATATTGATTTTGAATGCATACTGTCATTGAGGTCTTTTCACACATATAGATCAAAGACCAATGATGCCATAGTGCTTTAAGAGTTCAATGAAAGTAAGCTCAGTTTCATCTCTTCCTCTGGAGCTAGAGGGAGAGGCAGCTATTAGTGATAATCTCCCACCTCATTCCTCTTCCTGTCACTAGGATCCTTCTCTCCCTCCAAGAAACCAAGCTCCTATAGTTTTCTGCTAAGCAGAGGAACATTTTGCTGCTCCCCATACAATGTCTTTTCTTTCCGTCAATAAAAAGCTATCGCCATGAAATGAAAGGCAGACTACAGTATGATATTTGCTGCTTCCGTGTTGGCTGGCTGGAAAGAGCTATGGCTGGCTGAGATAAGTAGCCTTCATTGACATTCAGAATGGTGCTCGGCATTTGGATAGGAAAGTTACAGGCATAATGAGGAAGTGCCCAAGACTATAAAAGTCTTGAGTATAGAAATGCAACTTTAAGAAAAGTAAATTAAAAAAGAAAGAATAATTTGTATTAAAAAAATAAATTACACCATATCAATATTGTTCAAGTGAACTCTGAAGTTTCAGAAGGTAGATATAAGATTGTAAGCCATCTCTTTGTTTAGTGGACTCTTAACAATAAGTGATACAGGTTCTCCCTTCTTCCCTACTGTGCTCAAAGTGTACTCTGGATAAGAGAAAAAACACAAGTGACCGAAGTTTGAGCTATACTCCCAGTAATAGAAGGAGAGAAAGAAATGATAAACATTGTGGAATAGAGTAGCAATATTGTCTAAAATCTGAAATAAAGAAGCTCAGTAGGTTGAATTAAGAAATTGATTGAAAACATTTTAGTTATTCTTTAATTGCAGTATTTTAACTAATATTTAAAAGAATATGCGTAAGAAATTATATCTTACAGTCCTGTTAATTATCTCTATATTATATGACTGCCATATATTCTACATGGAATTATTTTATTTACAGAATTGTTGATTAATTTTTTATGGTTTTCCATCTCGTGCAAAACGAGACTGAGCAACATAAAACAATAAATATAAAACAGTCATTTTATAGACCTAAAACAATCATAAAATAATTATTTTTAAAAAGATAAAAGCAGAACTAAGCATGAAAAAAGAATAGATGGAGAGATATTGATAATAGGAGATTACCACATATTTTCACCCATCCTCTTTTTGTCTTTGAATACTACTAAGAAACTTCATTTTCTGGAAAATGCTGCAGATGAGAAATGTCAGGACTGCAAGGTTAGCAAAATACATTTGTACTCTGAGTACAAGTTAGCTACTAGTTTGCTTCTCTGTAAAATACAAAATGCTGATTAAAACCCTTTGAGTTTGATTTATCTGTGATACTGTGTTCTCTGAATAAGTCTGGTTGTCCCATGCTTTCAGGTCAAGACAAAATCTCCCAGTCCCTTCCTTCAGGAAAGGGAAAACCCCTGACTGTTGAACTCAACTCTGTGGAATACCTTGTTCCCCAAGGTTAGAATGCCCCCCACCTATTTATATTTAGAAAGAGGGTTATTTTCAAAGTCTGAAGTATTTATTAACAGGGCTGCTACTTGTTTCATTCAAATTTATGATTTTATGTTACTTGGCTTTCCAGTGTATTTTGATTTATCAGGGTTGTATTCATAGATTGTGTCATTGGCTAGCCAGTCATTGGCTAGGGATGAAGGGTTTTGGGGGGAGTTGGTTTTTATTTGTTTGTTTTGTAAATAAATTAAGTCTTAATTATAACTAAATTCAATACAGTACTTAGAACTAGTTTATTTCTCTTTGTTTTATGTTATTTGAAAAAAAGTTTTAAAGTAGGAACATTCAGAGTTAACCCTTTGAAGTTAGCTAAACATACTATGGTTTTTGCACATTATGTTCTAGTTTTGACTTGAGATGAAGGAGATTGCAAGCCATTTTTTTTCTGTCAGACCTTAACTGTTTTACCTTTTAGTTATTTCAGAAGAGTTAATGATCAGTCATTTTTTACCTGGACTCAGGTGTTTAAGAAATGACATGGAAGCTCTCTCACCAGAACATGAGGTAAATATATGAACTTCAATTTTATTTTTAATGTTTATAATGACATAAAAAATCTATATTATTAGCATAACACTGCCAAATTAGAAACAAATCTTAAGGTGAAATGCAAGTATTAAATTAATGCTAAAAATATAATCCATGAGCTTAAATTATTATGTAAAATAAAATATATCATTTTTTGATCTCACTAGTAATGAAGTATACCATAATTTCAGTTTTCATTAATTTTAAGCATTGTGCCATCAATATTTCATAGAATAGAACAAAACAGAACAGAATTCTTCATTGGCCAAGTGTGATTGGACACACAAATAATTTGTCTTGGTGCATATGCTCTCAGTGCACATAAAAGATACATTTGTCAAGAATCAAGAATCATAAGGTACAACACTTAATAGTCATACATCCGGAGGCTCCAGTTGGTGCAGAGTGCGGCCGTGCGGGTGGTTTTGGAGGCTTCTCAGAGCTCCCATGTTACGCCACTTTTGCACGAGCTGCACTGGCTCCCGGTGGCCTTCCGGGTGCGATTCAAGGTATTAGTGGTAATCTTTAAAGCACTCCATGGCTTGGGACCTGGGTACTTAAGGGACCGCCTACTGCCACCATCGGCCTCCCATTGGCCAGTGCACTCCCATAGGGCGGGCCTCCTCGGGGTGCCGCCCCGAGGGTGCAGGCCTTCTCTCTGGGAGCACCTTCCCTCTGGAACAAGTTACCCCCAGAGATGAGGATCATCCCTGACCTATTAACCTTCCGGCATGCGCTCAAGACCCACTTATTCCATCAAGCCAGTCTGGCCTAGAGTTACTTACAGGATTTTAATTGATTTTAAATGGTTTTTTAGTTTTTAAGCCTTTGATAGTTTTAATTTTTCAACCAATTATTTAATTCTTTTAATTCCATTTTTAAATATTGTATTTATGTCTCTATTTTTATTCGGCTGTACACCGCCCCAAGTCCTGCCGAGAGAGGGGGCGGTATAGAAGATCAATTAAATAAATAAATAAATAAATAAATACAGTACAATAAGCAATCATTAGGATAGAAGCAACAGTGTTACAGTCATAGTCATAAGTGGGAGAAGGTGGGTGAAAGGAAGAATGGGAGGATTAATAATAATAGTAGTGCAGACTTAGTAAAACAGTTTGATAATATTGCGAGAATTATTTGTTTAGCAGAATGATGGCATTCGGGAAAAACCTGTCCTTGTGTCTAGTTGTTCTGGTGTGCAGTGCTCTATAGCGTTGTTTGGATGGAAGCAGTTGAAACAGTTTATGTTCGGGATGTGAGGGGTCTGTAAATATTTTTGCAGCCCTCTTTTTGACTCGTGCAGTATACAGGTCCTTGATTGAAGGCAAGTTGGTAGTAATTGTTTTTTCTGCAGTCCTAATTACTCTCTGGAGGTTGTGTCTGTCTTGTTGGGTTGCAAAACATTCATTCTTAAGATATTACCAATAATATTGAAGTCTAATGTACCCCTCAAGTTTGATTGTATCAATTTAAATAACATGAATTGTCATAAATCTTATCTTTGTTCTGAACATTTGTCTTCTACATCTTAGGTAATTTTAAATTCCATGATAAAAGAATGTGAACAGAAAGTGGAAAATAGGAGTGTTCAAGAACCACAAGGGTAAGGCTTTTTTTTTTTTTTTACACAAGGTCCAAATTATATGGGTAACACTATTGATAAGGCATTGTTATCAAAGCAGAACATTTGTATTCATTTAGTAATTTTTATTCTTTTCTGAAAAGACATTGGCTAATATAGTGGAAGAAAATTGAAAAACAGTTATAAAATAAAGTCAGTCATTCACACCACTTTATTAAAACGTTGTGTAAATCCCAGTAGTAATAAAAAATAAGAAAGAAATAAGAAGTAGTCCTTTTGCCTTTTGGTTTGATTTTCAAGGGACGTAATGGGAAATCCAAGTTTGTTGGGAAAAATAATTTGTTTCTTGATACCTGGAACAACTATTCTTAAGAGATCCTGGAACAACTGATACGCTGTTCTGAGAATTAATCTGTCATTCCCCTTCCCTCTTCAGATCTTAATCTCAATATCTACAACTACATACCAGAAATGCAGTTTTATGGATAAATTTTAACTAAAAACAGGTTGAGTTCCAAAATTTTATTCTATCTTGTTACTCAATAGTATCATTCCATAGAGGGTTTGAATTTCGTATTGAAGCAACATATAGCCTTAATTGGCAGCTGAGTTTTGCATCTTGGAAAAAATTCAAGTTTGGAAGCAACCATTCTATTATAATGACAAATTATTTTGATTACAATTTAAAAAACTTATTTGGGATAAATAAATATCTTATTCTAAAGTAGATAATGAGCATATCTAGTTTAATGAAAAGAAGGACTAGGGCAGATATGATAGCAGTATTCCAATATCTCAGGGGGCTGCCACAAAGAAGAGGGAGTCAAGCTATTCTCCAAAGCACCTGAGGGCACGACAAGAAGCAATGTAGGGAAACTAATCAAGGAAAGAAGCAACCTAGAACTAAGAAGAAATTTTCTGACAGTTAGAACAATTAATCAGTGGAATAACTTGCCTCCAGAATGTTGTGAATGTTACAACACTGGAAGTTTTTAAGAAGAGATTGGACAACCATTTGTATGATATGGTATAGGCTTTCCTGTTTGAGCAGGGGTTAGATTAGAAGACCTCCAAGGTGCCTTCCAATACTGTTATCCTATTCTATTCTAAATCAGATCTTCTGTTTAATCTAATACTGCTATCTTTGGGAGCATTTTTTCAAAGTCTCTTTTCAAAGTGTCATAGGTTGTTTTCTGCCCAACTACTTTAGATTGTAATCGATGGTGTTATAGATGAACTTACTTTTCTTTCTCCCTAGTTCTATGTCAATTGCAGCAAGCCTTGTGAGTGAAGATACCAAGACCAAGTTTCTGAATAAAATGGGCCAGTTAACCACTTCAGGTGCCATGCTGGCTAATGTATTCCAGAGGAAGAAGTAAATTGGATTTAAGAATTAAAGAACATTAACACTGAGAGACCTCATTAAGACTTGTTCCTTGTACTTGAAGTACTTGTCTTTTTATTTTCCATCTTATGTTCTTGTAGTATAATTTTACTCTAATCTACAAATATATTTGCACTGCTCTTGAATATTGCTACATATTTGTTAATTTGGGGCAAAATGTGGTTGATTATAAAACTAAATTAAGTCTGTATCAAGTCCCTGTTCTGTGTTCTTGTCTTTCCAGCATTTTTTATATATAGTGGGTTTTTTTAATTTCCTGATGGGTTCTTGGCTTGATATCTGTATTATACATGGAACTGTTATGGTACTTAAAATAATGTAAATTTGAAATCATAGTTATAAAGTAATAAAAGTGGAGATTACTTATGTATTTAAGTTATAAGAGGGGTAATGCAGAGCTTTTTTAATGTTTCTAAAATGAAAGGTAAGAGCCACCAGCACTGATTCCTGGATTGTTTTTGTAAGTTATTGTATATTTGAATTACAGAAGTGAATGGAGGATATAATGTACCACGGAATTCCTTGCACTACTAGTACTACAGTATATTCCAAAACAGATGAATACAACAGATTTTTTAAAATGTCTCTCAAACATGTATTGGCATTTTCAATATGTATAAAACAGCTTAGTATTAACCTTTCTGCAAGGCAGTTTATAGCGGGAAGGGAAGGGGAGGAGGAATAAATAGTGCAAACTTTATCATATGTACCTTGATGAAAGCCATACTGATTTCAATGAAGGTTTCTTTCATATGAATGAGTCTAATATTGCCTTCTTAGAATAAACTTTTAAGTGATACTGCTCTACATAATTGCTTCAAGCCAACATCATGTTTCTGCATACAACAACCCTGTGTTTGAAGTGTGTCCTTAAAATAACATCTACTTAAATATCCCTCCAAAAAATAATTGACATAAAACATTCTGGGCACTACATAAGGTAAACGTATTTATAGGATATTAGGCAAAAGGACTGTTGTAGTGGTAAAGAGATTTGCTAGCATTTTGTTTAACTTGGGTTTTAAATCTTGCAGGGCAAGGATGAAATAAATTGTGTCATCCAATGCCCCAAGTAGCACAGAAATGACTGAAAGCAATAATTTATTAAATTTTAAATGAAATGCCATATCCTCTTAACATTCTGATATTTTTAAAATTGCAACTGTAACGATCTTCTATCCTTATAGCATTTTTCAGTGGTGAATTAATCTAAGCCCACCCATTGTTTCATAGCTCTATAAATATCCAGATGCAAATTCTGGTCCCCTATACAGCTTTCACCCTTTTTGCATTTTCTCCATACTACAGATTTTGTAAATATGCATGCACATACACATTATTTTCAAAAATAAAAGGAAGATGTTACCTAATGCTGTGCCTATTTTAGTGAAATTATTACTTTTGTGTTAAATCTGGGGTAGAGACAAACAGACCTGAAACACTTGTAGAATCCTAATATAAGTATCAGTAAATCTGTTATACACATGATCAAGATCGAGCTCACTGTTATTTCAAGGCAAAGGAATAGCTTTTCTGTTATTGCTTTTTTTAATTAATTGTGATTAACACACTTCAATAATTAATCTTGGAAAGAAATATCACAAATATCCTCAGCCCATTGCTATATTAAAATTCTCATTACTTCCATCCACCAGCACCCAAAATTAATTCTGGGTAGAGCTGATAAAAGTTGCATTTCAGATTCTGTGACAGGTAGTAGGTTGGGAAAGCTTGTCTTATATACTGCGGGATTTCTGTGCTGAGAAGTAGAAAAATATTAATTAAAACTTGTCTAAAAGAAGTGCACATGTATATGTCATCAGTTTTTCACTGTACTAGACTGGATTGCATCTGGAGTATTTTTACATTCCCAATATATCTTCATCAGAAGAGAGAATGCACTTGGAAAAGAATCCATCTTGCACTAAAATTGCAAATATACCCATTTTGAAATCCAATGAGGATGAATGATGAATGGGTATTCACCTCACTATCTGCCAGTTGTACTAACTGTATTGCAAATGCTGTCTTAATAGACCATCTGATAATGAAATGCTGGGGCATTCCAGAAGAAGTAGAAGTGGCTAAGTCTCCTGTTCTTTCTTGAATTAAATAAAATGTTTTGCATACTTGTTTTGGAGGTTTATTTAAGCAATTCTAAGTGATTTGGCATTTGTTTGGAGGGTGTGGACTTTTAATATTTGACCATTTAATGTTCACATAACTGTGTTTTTTTTAATTGAATACAATCGTTTTTATTTTTCTAAATAATGCAGTCCATTATATAAATACATCTTTTTAAATATAAAAATTGCTGAAATTTCTCTTTGCAGCCACTGCCTAATCTCATTTAACTATAGGTTTTCATTCACAGCACTGCAGTAACAAGTATACTGGGCCACATGAGGGATAGAATTGTTTGTTCTGTTCATCAAGTCGATTAGCGAAAACCTCTCTTACATACTTCAGATGTCAGGATTTCCAACCTGGAAAACAATATAAATGGATTGCTTGGAGTTGGATGGCCTATAAATTTAATATGTTATTTTAGATTTTTCAGAAATTAGCATAGCTATGACATATTTGTATATTATAGACTATCAAATATATTCTAGAGATATAAATAATCTTTTCTGGAACTTTTGATAGGCATATTATCCACAGCAACTTCAATCTAAGAGGTACATCAAAATATGGCAGGATTTTTGCAAATATTGCCTACTATCCTGAAGCAACTATTTTAAATATTCATGAGCATTTCATAAGTTGTGATCCAAGAGGCCAACTTTATTTAACTGTTGGCCAAGCAAGTATCACTGGAGAATATAGAGTAACAAGATTTTGTTTTAGTCCTTTAGTAGCAAGGTATCTAGAGCTTTAGTTTAAAAACAATACCGTAAATTTGCCCTACTACTTTATAAGTAGCCATTGCAGCACTACGAAGATCAATGATTACAATGTATGATTCCACTTAGCAACCTGTTTAAAAATTTGACATACGTTCTGCATGCAGGATAGAATCAAATCCTGAGGATACTAAAACAGATTAATAAAGTGAAGATTCCTACTCCAGATTGTATCTGGTGTCAGAAAAATCAGAGCACAGAATGGTACCTTAATACATCATCTTCCTAATCCCAGGTTTCAAATGAGCTGGCCGCACTTCACTTTGCTTGTGAGTCCTCATCCAATCCAGCATAATCCCTCCTAATTAAGATGGGAAGGAGAGAAAAAAGTTGATTGTCATTAACAAACTGATAACATATTCCAAATCACTAGCAGCTTCATAATAGACATTGAAGAAGAGCCATATTAGTCTATACATTTGGTAAATCTAAAATAGTTGAAGTTTATTTTACACCACTTCTCTACTGGCACATAACTTTGTGCCATATTATTGGAAAGATGGAAAGCAGTTTTTTGGAGTTCACAAGTGACCTCTGGGGAGAGGTCAAGTCGTTATTTAAATGGAAAAGAAACTTATACAGGTTCTTCCTCAAACCAAATTCAAGTATTATCCATCATTCCATGAGCCAGGAGAAAACTATTCCAGCATAAATATAGCCACTCTACTAATAATTCTTGTCCTACTGGCAAATAATGCTGTCCCTATAATGCAAAAGGCACATAAATGATAGACATTGCTGGATGCCTATAGGTCAGAGGTATCAAACTGAATTTCATTGAGGGCAACATCAGGATTGTGTTTAACCTGAGCTCCATTTTCAGCTGAGATGGCCTCCTGTAACCCTTGAAAAAGGGGCTCGGGAGAACCGCATGCAGCCCTCACGAGCTCCGTTTTTGCTGGCAGAGGAACCATGGACTGGTCCTTCACTATTTCCAGGGCAGCCCCACAGGCCAAATCTAAGCACCCTGTGGGCCGGATCTGGCCCCCAGGCCTTGAGTTTGACACCCATGCTTTAGGTTTATTTAGTTTTTCTCCTACCAAAAGTAACCAGCTGTGAGAAAACTTCAGTCCTCTTTTCAACATGGGCTAGAGAGGAAGACCTAATGTAGAAGAAAGTTTTGACATGTAGCTAAAGTGGGCTTAGACATCGGTCAAAACTCATTCTGATTTTGCACAAGTGTTCTGCATAGATGGAGCGCCTAATTATTTTATCAGTTGAAAACACATAGAAAGTTGTACTGTGAAGCAGAATAAAGAGAGGTAGATCTAGGTTTCTTAAGCACTAGATTGGTGCAGAGATAAGTAGGCACAAGAGGAGAAAGTTTGAAAGAACTGGCTCCCTTCCATAACCAAAGCAGAACTGGCCTGGAAGATCATGCCCAGAGACCAGAGGCAAAATGATGTGCTTGCATCAGCCTAATGGAGTCAATGGGTGCAAACATATCCACACTTTGCTCCCCAGAGGTAATCTGGCTTCCATTGACAAAATGGTGGACTATGTTGCTTGTATCCATAGCAAATCTGATGTTGAAATAAGGGGGAAAACATTATTATTACAGCTAAGAACAGCTTAAGGCAGCTCCAACTTAAGTCAGCTTCATCTCACGCACATGTACACACAATGAAGGCAACAACATGAGAGACAGTAGAAAACAAAAGACTGTTGAGACATGTTAGAGGTGAGGCAGCTGCAGTTTCCATAACCATGACGAGGGTTTTATAACTCAGTAACATCTGCTAGTTCAAAGATCACTGCTGTAGGTAGAAGACTGAAATATGGCTTTGTAAACAGTACTGCATAAAATTGAAACTCTGTCTTTCAAGCAGAGTGTATTCTACCCAGGGTAGCATTTTCTTTCTGGATGTCAAAGAGATTTTTTTTTCCTGCCAAAAGTGATAACCATTGAAGTTCTTATTGAAGAAAGTCTGAGCAAACATTAATTATAGTTAATGTTTAATACCTAGGCGTTTCTGTTCAAATTGAAAGTTACAGTATATGTGTACTAAGTGTCATGGTGTCTCTTATGCAATATCAAGCCATTTTTACACCAAATATTCAAAAGTAGATTGCAAAAATATTTAAGTCTCTAAGGAGCACTCAGCATTTCATTTCACAGGTGAGTTAGCTGCAGTTGAAGGAGAATTTAATATTTTGCATTTTTCAAATAGATGACAGCTTTTTTTAGTACTGTGGTGTGCAGCTGGCAATGGTAAAACATATACACAGCTCAGGAAGCCCTTAGAATAAACAGAACATAGTGGTGTAGACTGTCTCCAGAATAGCAAATGAATGAGGCAAGGTATACTGTCTTCTAATTTATTCAACGTATGTGGAGAATGCTGTATATATTGAGGGCAAGTGGATTGGAAGAACTTGAGTCTGGTTTTAAAATTGAAGGAAGAAACATCAATCCGTACTATATGCTAATGACACTACCTTGACAGCTGAAAAACGCAAAGGATTTGCAAGCTTTAGTAAGGAGCAGAGTGAAAAGTTAATCCAAGATTAAATACAAAGACCAAACAAATGACAACTAATATAAGGTAATCTCTAATAAAAGGTAAGATCTCCCCCTCCCTCCTGTCCTTCAACAAGTGTCTGAATATCTGGTTCTACCAGTTGCCCTGGAAACCAGATAGGGGAATTCCATGCTGAAGATTCCACCACCACTTCTTGCTCCTGGCTTTCTGCTCTCCACTCATCCATCTTTTTGTTATCATATTGATGTATTATCGTGTTCTTTTCATTGTTTATTTTATTCTATTATTTTACTTTTGTTTACACTTTTTACATTTCTGTCTTTTTATTGTTGTAAGCTTCCTAGAGTAGCCCCATGGTAAGATAATGGCAAATAAATTTAACAAAGTATTATAGCAACCAGCCTTAAGACTTTAAAATGAAGACACTGAAGTGATAAATAGCATCTGCATTATAGGATCAACTATTAAGAGTTCAGAAAACTGTGTTCAAGAAATATAATGCAGACTAGCATTTAATAGCTCGGGAAAAGTTTTTAGATGCCTGGTTATGTATATACTTAGAACAATCAGATAATATAACATAGAATAACAAAATTGGAAGAAACCTTGGAGGGCATGCAGGCAATAGTTTTCCTTGTACCACTCTACAGAAACAAAAAAAGAACCTTGAAGAAACAAAAAAAATATTGAGCACATTCAAACTTAAGTGTTGGAGGACTTGGCTGAGTATACTATGGATAACCAAGAAAATGGTTCGTAGAACATATCAACTCAAGAGTTTCCTCACTTGAGGCACAATGACCAGGATCAAATTATCATTTTTGCACACTTTAAGCAATTCTATATTTTGGAAAAGTCTGTAATGCTAGAGAAAATGGAAGGAAAGAGAAGAAAAAAGATGATCTGCAAGGTGGATGGACTCAATGGATACACTATATAGAAGACCTGAAGGACCAAGTTCAAGATAGATCCTCCTGGAGAAAATTTATCTATATGGTTGTTGAGTTAACACCAATTTGACTGTATATAATCAATTGGCTGGCAATGAGGTAAAGTGTTTTTTCAGCAAGACCAGCACTGTTTTCATACAAATATTTTCTTAAAATTGTTTAAAATATTCTCGCATAATTTTGCCTCTGAAAAATTACATTAATATTCACACGCTCAGCAAGTAAAGTACTGTATTTTGCAGGCAAGATAGTTTACATTTAATTTTATAATATTAATAATATACTTGAAAGTTGGGGAAAAGAATCACAATTCTAATGTCAAGGGTCTCTGCCACTAATATTTTATAGTCACAAGCACTTGATAATATTTTAAAACAGTAGCTTTGATTTTTCTAAAAGCAGAAAGAATTATCAAATGGTAAATTTAAGCTTTCGAATAACTTCCTTTTCCCCCCCAATTTGAAAAATTGATGAGTGAAGAAAAACCTAACTGCAAAAGGCAGTAAAAAAATTTTCTAGGACAACAGTTAAGATATAAGCGAACAACTGTTATGTCACATTTCTCCAGAAGGTTACAGGATACAGAATATAATTTAGCCACAGAATGTTGTTTCCAAAGAATAGGCTTAATAATAAATACAAGATTAATGGTGCTTTATTCCGCATTTTATACTGTTTAGTCCTTAGTGATTTGAATAATTTTCACATATCTCAGAAAAAGATATATTTAACACTGTAAATCTGTTGAATAGAAAAATGCATTGCTTTAAAAGAAGCAAAAAGTATTATAAAAATTAGAATCAATTGGACAAAATAACAAATTGATGCAAATTATAGTCAGATCCCAGAATTCAACATTTGTTTGGGAATTAAATGGCTTCTGTTGGTCAGAATTTATTTTTATCTTTAAATCAAGGTAATAGTGTTTGTAATAATGCCCTTACCTTTATATTTAAGGTAAGGATATTTTAGAGATGGTACCTCAATTGTATGCTTTCTTAGTTCTGCTCATGGTTACTTCCTTAACAATATAAAGATAAGAAGGCTGTGAAAATATTTACAGACCCCTCACATCCCGGACATAAACTGTTTCAACTCCTTCCCTCAAAACGACGCTATAAAGCACTGCACATCGGAACAACTAGACACAAGAACATATTTTTCCAGGAAGCCATCACTCTGCTAAACAAATAACTCCCTCAACACTGTTCAACTATTACAAAGTGTGCACTACTATTACTGTTAATCTTCTCATCACTCCTTATCACCCATCCCCTCCCACTTTTGACTGTATGATTGTAACTTTGTCGCTTGTATCCTTACAATTTACATTGACTGTTTCCTAGTATGATTTGATTGCTTATTGTACCTATGACTATCGTTAAGTGTCATACCTTATGATTCTTGACTCTTGCTGAATGTATCTTTTCTTTTATGTATACTGAGAGTATCTGCACCAAGACAAATTCCTTGTGTGTCCAACCACACTTGGCCAATAAAGAATTCTATTCTAAAGATAAAACAGGCTATTTATATTAATCATGACAAATGTCTATGTTAAGGCAGTGGACTCATAACACTAGCCTACCTCCAAGATTGCATAGCTTCCCTGTCCCACTGTTCTCGTGTGAACATTTGTCAGGGCAAACACTACAAAAAATGAATATCAATCGACCTCCCACTAAAGCCTCTTAATATAGATTTACTCCAACAGGTTATCATACTCCATGCATGGATTCTGTGATCAAAACTAAGTAAGCTCCAAGATTTTCATTGGCAATTTGCAATTAATGTGTAAAGCAAAATGTACAACGGTACAATGATACGCTTTTAGTATATTGAAATTAAACATGGAAAAATATTAAAATATCTACAGTCAGTAATCTAAAAAAAATTAAGGGTATAAAACTCTAATTCAAAATGAGCATTAAGTTGAGCAACTAATATGTTTAAATTGCAGAATCTTATGAGTATGTAAAAAAGAGGAAGACATTAACATTGTTTAAACTACAATTCTGGGAAGAACAGATGTCGCCTGAGTCAGAAAATGCTCATACTTTATCCCAATTACCAAATAAATTAATATGTCTTGTAAAAGAAGCAACTAACCCAAAAAAAATTGTAATAATTGAATATGTATCTTCTGTGTGTGTGTGCATGCATAGCTATCAACCTACCGGTAAATGGAATATGCTTGAAATATTAATAATCCATAGAATATAGACTATTTACTAAAAGTCTTCATGTGGAAACAATTACCACAACATGAGCTGCATATTCTCCCTCTCATATCCTTCATCCTCTCACTCATGGATATAATCAACGGCTGCCTTAAATAAATTGGGATTCTTAGTTATCTAATAAAGGGCATTAAGGCCAGCAGAGACCTTCATACAGTACATTTCAAATGACAACCTTCCCTCTTCTTTACCACTAGTGCTCATAAAAAAGCAAAATCTACCCGTCTTTAACTGGAAAGCAACACAAATCTTTCAAAGGTCCGAAACAATAAAGAAAATTACTTCAGGAGATAATGCATAGACAACCTGCTGCTAGAGACCATTTAATTCTTGTTGTGTTTGAGAAAGAACACCAACTAGCCGGACTTCATCAACAAATGGATAAATGTCACAATAGATCATTTTATTGGCAGAGGCAGTCCTGAATTGGAGGGCAGAAGTGGAAATAATGGAAAGGCAAAGGGCAGTAACAGAATTGCAGAATGTATGGTGGTCATACAGGTAGTCCTCAACTTACCGCAGCTCACTTTGTGACCATTCAAAGTTACAATGTCACTGGCAAAAAGTGACTTACAACCATTTTTCATACGACCATTGCAGCGTCAATGGTCCTTCTGATCAAAAGTCAGACATTTAGCAACTGGCTCATATTTATGACGGTCGCAATGTCCTGGGGTTACAAGATCCCCTTTTATGACCTTCTGACAAGCTAAGTCAGTGGGGAAGTCAGATTTACTTAACAAACTGTGGCAAGAAACTGTGTTACTAACTTAACACCCGCAGCAATTCACTCAACACCTGTGGCAAGAAAATAGGACAAAGGCTCCTTTAACAACTGCCTCACTTAGCAACAGAAACGTTGGACTCAATTGTGCTGGTCAATCGGGGCTACCTTGTATTCTTTATTTTATTTTGAAAGAAGGGAAAGCTCAGTCGGAGCCAGCCAGGCTACTAGTGAAGCAAAGTGTCTATGCAGATTTTCAGTCATCCAGCCTTCATGGTGGTCCCAAAGGTGTTTTTTCAAGAGGCAACTTTCTGTTTTTTCTTTGAAGACATTTTGCTTCTCATCCAAGAAGCTTCTTCAGCTCTGACTGGATGGTGGGGAATGGAAGGATTGATCTGCGTGAAGCAAAAGTCTGCTCTGAACGAAGCAACCCCACTGGCGCGGCGGCAGCAGGCATACAGTATTCCCGCTCACGAGGCGGAGCACTAAAGAAATCTATATGGCACCTGAGAGGGAAAAGCCCGCCCTCCGCCAACCCGCATGGGCCGCCGAAGCCGAGGAGGCGGGCTTTCCCTCCCCGCCTTCTGCTCTTCACTCCGGGCTGGCGCTCGAGCCAGGGAAGAAGCGGCTCGACGCCTAGGCTTGCGGGGGATTTTTTTTTTTCGGCTCAGCCCCCGTGATTCCAGCGACTATGGCAGTTCCGCGGAGCTGCTGGCTAGCGCTTCTTCTCGCCGCTGTCGTACCTGGCGTGCAGGTAAGGCTGCGCCGAGATGCGAGCGGAGAGGGGGATCTTCCTCGCACCTCCTCGAGCGAGCTTCCCGCTGGGTTGGTTTTATTCGGTGACCGCCCGTTTCGAAAGCTAAATCATACGCATATAGGTCGCTTCATTTTCTGACCTCTCTGTGCGTTTGTAATTGCGAGCGTGGGTCTTTCTTTACATTGATTAAGATCGATTATGTGCCGTCGGGTCGTTTTAGACTCCTAGCGATCGTATATAGATATTTTCCTTTCCTCCCCCCCCCCCCCCACGCCCGCCTCTGCCACACAGCAGATGGGGGGAGGTTTTTTATAATGGCACCAAGGATGGGCTGTACCTGCAAATGGTGCAAGTAACAGCGGGCTTAACGGTTCAGTTGCATTAATGCATTCACTTGGAAACCCAAAGGTGCTTTTTCAAGAGGCAACTGGACTTTCTGGTTTTCTTTGGAGACATTTCACTTCTTCTTGGATGAGAAGTGAAACGTCTTCAAAGAAAAACCAGAAAATCCAGTTGCCTCTTGAAAAAGCACCTTTTGGAGCAACCATGTATGACTTGGATGATTGAGAATCTTCTTAGACATTCACTTGGAATGCTCTCATTGAAATCCTGTCTTGTTTTTTGCATAGATCCTCAGAGGTAGGGTAGAAGTGGATAATTAATTGCATTTAGTTCCTAGTGACATTAATGGGGCTGAAAATAATAATTATAGTAATTATTAACTTTTCCCATTGATTCCAACTGATCTCTGCTAACTTGCTAACTTCATCTGCAATCAGTTCGCTGTTGCATTGTATGAGTGCTGGTATCCTACACAAATATTTTGTGAAACAAGCTCTACTGGATAGTTGCACTACACTGTACTAAACTGTAATTTTGTCTTGTTCAGTTCAGCCTCATGTGTTGTGCAAACCTTGCCATAATGGTTTGCCATCCATCATTTATGGTTAAGCATGTTGTGCACATGAAAGCAATTGATTATGGATTATTTAAGAAACTCTAGTTCAGCAAAGTATGTGAACCAGGCCACTAAGCTTAGTGGAATTAATTTGAATGCTCAAATTGGACTTTCTTCCAGTTATTGTAACCATAGACAAGTGAAGTAGAAGTAGGGGTGGAGGGGAAGAAATCGTATCTTCTGGCTGGACTTCCTCCTTCTTCAGGTATATAGGGGGAATCAAGAATTGGAACTGAAATGAACAAAATAAGTACAGATATATTCCAGCAAATCAAAAGCCCTCTTCAGCAGGGACATATATTCTGCAAAGAATAGCATAATAAGCTTCAGAGAATTTTTTTTTTAAAAGGAGCATTCTTTTTAATGTTTCCAATTTCCTTCAACTCTCATGTTAAAATCTCATGCTAAAATTACTTCAGTAAGTTTAGAAAAACAAGCCATTCCTAGCCATGTGCACCCAGTAAAGCTTTGTAGTGGAAGATTAGAGTATTGTTAGAATGTAGTTTGCATGTGCTGAAAAATAGTGTATTAGTATGCGTACAAAGCACAACTATCTGCTTACTGTACAGTACTCATGTTTGTGTTTTCAAACCTTCACTGGGAACAGATTGTATAGTTCACCCAACGGTGGTTTTGACCCCTATCAGTCTTGAGGAACAGATTTCCAGCTGGAAAAGTCTCTGGTGATGTGGCTTTCACCACTTCCCTTGGGAAGCTACCCTGTAAACTACTCTGTATTTAAACATTAAGATGTTTTTTTATATATATATCTGGGTGAGTCTCTTGTTTCATTCCCACTGAGGTTTGACTCTATTATTCTCAGCTAAATCGCAATCTTTTTTTAAAAAAATGGTTTTTTAAATTATTTTAAAATGTTCAAGAAGAAGTTTGAGCTGCTCTGAGTTAAATGTGATAATCTTCAATAAATTTTGAAGATTTTGATGTTATTTTTCTAGAAAGGTCAAGCATATACATTATTAAATGCTTTTGTGCTTAAGTGTAGAATAAGTCAAATACAGTAAGTACATAGTAGTACTATACTCTTAGTATAGAATGTGCTATGGATGAGGAAGTAATTGTGTTCAATTTTACCTTTCTTATTAACATAGCTAATAACTATAAATCATACGCAGCCACCTACTTGTAATATATCTTAGTAGTATTTCTTATTCTCCCAAGAATCAATACTGGACCAATATATATTGTTCTGGAAAGTTCACATAATGTGTATGAAGTGCTTTGAAGACTCAAGGATATGGCAGGGTTGGTGTTCCTTGAGCTGTGTGTTTTTTCTTGCAGATATTTGCTTGCCAATCTAGCTAACATTGACAGTACTTTGATGATGTTTTAATGATGTTTAGTAATGATAAGTCTACAAGAAGAAAAGCAAATTCAATAAATATCAAGATCCCAACATTTCACCTTGGGACTCTTAAAAATTCATTATAATTACTATTCATTATAATTACACTGTTTTCTAAATATATTTGAAAGGCAAAGTATGATTCGGAGCATCTGTGAATGTGTTGAGAACATCGTAGACCCAAAACATTTTTTTCTGGGAATTGTGTGCCACCAGCAGAGGGCATGTACGTGAGCCCAGGAAAAGATACGGCCACTTTAAATACATCTGTGACCAGGTACATTCTGAGTTACATTTTGCCTTTTGAACCTGGATCTTTGTACATCTCTTTTATTTTAATACAGAAGTCTCCAAACTTTTGGACTTCAACTCCCAGAATTCTCCAGCCAGCATAGCTGCCAATTTTGGACCCTGTTTTAATACTTTGGGATCCCTCTTATGTCTAAAACCATCATCTCAAATAAGTCCTGTTGTTTATTTTATTTTATCCATATATGAATTAAAAAGGCCATAATTCAATTATTTTTATTCTGTATTCATTGGTATGTACTGGTATTATGCTATAATAATCTGTTTTCCATTTTACCTTATCATTGATTTATATTTAGTCTTGCCATATGGATAAAATACAGATATATATTAAGCATTCAATTTGTATGCATGCCTCTGTGTGTGTGTGAATAATGATACAATATTAATTAAGAATTGTGAAAGCTAATAAGGAAAACAATTAAAAAGTCTAGAAAAGTTAACTTGCAATGTGATTAATAATAGTTTGAAAGTGTTCTCTAGATTCAGAGTTCAATGAACTACTAAATTATACAAGTATTCTGTAATTATTAAGAGAAGACTAACATTTAAACTAAAATTATAAATCTGAAACTTTCCGTATTATTTCTGAAACTGTTGATTGAATCCATTAATGTGCAATCAAAATGTACCTTTTGCAATGGAATTCATTCTTTTGGTAAAGCTTTAATATCACACACACACACACACACAAAATGCAATATAGAATGGAACAATCCACAATAGAACATCAACATTAATCTATGGGTCTTTATAGTGACAGAAAAGGATTCCAATCTTTTAAATTCCACTCCCTATACTGCATTAATCAAGCCTTACAATCAAGGTGCAGTTAATGATAATATAATTAAGGTGCAATACTGTAGACGTAATTGTTGCAGTTGCATTGTGCCAAATAGCGAAAAACATGCAACAGCAGTTGTAATATCTGTGAGAGAAAGAGTAAATAATGTGTAATAGAGTATGTCACTAAGCCCCATAACCTGTTGTCCTACGTGTTAGTTCCAAGACTAGTCAGTGTTAGTTACCTTGGCTTTACAATTAACTGAGACGAGATGACAAGCAGAAAAATCTTAATGAATATTTCTGCGTTATACTTTTTTGATTTCAAGGTCAAGGATGAAACATGAAGTACAATATGCTTCGCCCCCCCCCTTTTTTTTTCCCATTGGATTAAGAACTGGAAATCCTAATCTTTCTGTTGTTTCCACAAATCATACTAGGTTTTGTGTGTGTTTTATTTTTGCATAATGCCTTGCCTCCTGATAATTAAGAGGGGAATGCATGAGGTAAGATTTATTTCTTTTATTTGTTTGATGTTGAATATATAAGGGCACCAAAATTTATGCCTTCCCAAAATGTTTTCGTATTAATCATTACCGTTGTATGTACTGTCAGCAATTCAAGTCGCTACTTCCTCCCTGAGTCTTACTAAATCTTAGGATTCAACCACATCCTGACAACAAGTTCCTCATTATTTTTTATAGATTGATAGTGTGAAGAACAATATTGTTATTCGTTCCATGTGTTATAATTGCACTTTTGGAAAAGGGAAGGGAGAAAAAAAATACATTAATTCAAAAAGGTGTAAGCAAAGTCACATATTTTTTAAAAAAAATCGTAGTGCAAAAATGAAGGTACCAGTAAAGCAAAGCATGTGAAAAAATATTTTGTATTAATAATATTGTGGTACAGAATTATGCAAGGATGGACTGGCAATTTTTAAAATTTAGATTAGATCTCTGTTGCCAACACAGTTTTAATGATGTAATAAATATATAACATAACAGAACTGTGAAGCTATTGCTCCTACTGCTATTAGCAGTATACTAATAATTAGCAATTTTTCTAAAATTGGAAAGCTTTTTTAGTTGAGAGCATTTAAAATATTTTTTTCATCCTGCACATAATAGTATAATGCACTAGTAGTGTAGTGGTTAGGGCACCAGGCTAGAAACCAAGAGAGAGAGAGTTCTAGTCCTTTCTTAGGCACAAAGCCAGCTGAGTGGGTAACTTTTGATTTAAAAAAGGTTAAAAACTAAACAACAGCAAACATGTAATAATATAGAATACCCAAATACTGAGTATTTACACAGAATACTCAAATATCGAGTCATAACTCATATCCCTTCAATTTCTAAAAAGAAAAACATATTTTCAAACGTTGAAGTTATCCTGAAGCAACCAGGTGTTTGTTGCATTACAGAAAGTTAACAGGAGTGGGGCATGTGTGATATTGGGTGAATCTGTTCCTGAGAATTAGTGCAGTAACTCTTGAGGCTTAACTATGGGATCCTTGCAGATGGCAGAGATATTAAATGTACAAACCACATGTGTCTCATACCTGGGCCACTTTCTGGATGACTTTCAAGGACAATCAATGTAAAATGCAATAGTATAATCCAACTGTGAAGTGACTAAGGCATGAATGACTATTCCAGAGGTCCCCAGATTGCAAACCAGCTCTGCACAACTCTGTTAAAGACCAAAAACAAAGAGTGGCTGGAATTGGAAAGGTTCTTCATCCAAAGCTTACTCTCTCTTGCTAGGATTGAGCCCACGCCCTTAGAGCTCCAGGCAACAGGCAGAATCTCCACCACATTTCTTGTTCAGCCTATTGACACCTAACTCCATGCTGGCATTTGGCTTCATGTAGATGTTAAATAAGAGGAGAGGAAGTATCGATCCCTGTGTCACACATAGGCCCATCTTCCCATGGTTGGTAGCCCCAATCAACTCTATGGCAATCAGAGTGCTCTAAAGCAGCAGTTGCCAACCAGTGGGCCATGACCCATTGGTGGGCCATGAGAAAATTTTGGTGGGCCGCAGAGAAAATCTCCCCCCCCCCCCCCCCCCAGAGCACCCCTCCAAAGCAATTAATCCAGGCTGTGCAGAAACACTAGGCTGCACCACCCACATGGCCTGCAGGAACCCTCCCCACCCACTCACTCCTTACCCGGCAAACTTGCCTGCTAAATTTCTATTTTTCCTTTTTCCAACCATCATCTGTTCTGCTGTGCTGGAAGATTTAGATTAACTAGGAAGCAGAAAATGGTTGGATTTCTTGCTTTCTAGCTAGTTTTTAGATCTTCGGCTTTGCTTTTAAGTACAGCCGAACCTCCCTTAGGACTGAAGTTTTGCTTGCAAGCAAATTCAGTGCAGACTCATGGCAAGGAAATTTGAGAGACTGAGCTAGCCAATGGCAGTTAGATAGATCACTGAATGATTCTGTGAGCAACTCAATCTGCCTGCTTTGCCTGATTTTGGGTAAAAATTGCTCTTTTTTATAAAAAAATAAATATTTATATAAATATTTATAATATTTACATACAAGCCATGCCCAGCCAGTCACATGATCACCAAGCCAAACCCACAAATTAGGCCATGCCCACATAACCGGTTAGTGGTCCCTGGGATCTAAAATTATGAGTTTGGTGGTCCCTGAGGTCCAAAAGGTTGTTGACCCCTGCTCTAAGGGAGGGTCTAGCTGCACTTGTGGTTGAACTTGCTTCTGGCTTGTGTTCATGCTGACTTGACTCTAAACCAGTTTAAGAAAGTCCTGTCCAGACTGTTATCTTGGTAATATTTGCAAATAGTCTGGACTGCAGGGTATCATAATCTGCCAGTGGACAATTGCTCCACCTTTTCGTTCTGAATAAAGTATTTGCCAGTAATTTTCTTTCTTCTGTAAGGATTTTCATGGACGTGCATACTTTTATACACGACTATACAGTTTTGTGTGTGTGTGTGTGTGTACAGATACAGAGTTAAATGAAATTTGTATTTGCAAGGTTAAAGCATAAAGATAGAAGATGCTCACTACAGCTCCCAAACAGTCCATAGATTAAGTGAAAATTCAGTGACTAGAAATATTATTAGGAAAAAAACAATGGAACTGAGAAAGAAAATCAGAAATGCAAACAAAAGTTCCAGATAGGTTTGAGATACAAGGGGAACATTGTACTGGCTCTACTGCTGTAAACACCAGGATGGTTCCATGGGAATAAAATGTTTTTATATCAGTTTGTCTCTACAATTATTTTTCTAATTGCAATATTATTATTCCTGAATTAAGTGAAAGTCTCTCTCCCCTAGTGTTTTCACACAAGTGCAGGATCCACTTTTTTCAGATCAACCAAAAATAGCCCAAGTCACCTGTCAGGATTTGTGCCCAAGGTGGGAAATCTCAGTCTTCTGGTTTCTCGCCTGGTGCCTTAACCGCTAGACCAAAGTGGCTCTCAATTTGACAGTCTCATACAGCTGAATGAAATATCAAGCTGCTTATTTAATCATAAAAATTAACAATGGTACTGCTAAAAATTTAACTAAATATTCTTTTAAAATCATTGATACCTTTGCTTCTACAACTTAAAATTTCTGCAAAATAACATGAACTGTAGCAGCCAACTATAATTTTAGAATAAATATTAGAGCTTCCTAACATCCACTATCGCCTTGTGTACAAGTGAGATTTATCTGTGCTGAAAGAAGCTACCCTAATCACCACTTATCATTAAGTAAATTATAGATGCAGTGGGGTTTCTTAATAAGCAAGCATGGATAGAAGTTTTGTCTAAAAGTTAAGACATTCTATCCATGCTTACTTATTAACAAATCCCAGTTCAATGAGCTCTTTAATCAAAAGCTGGATTCATGATGGTCTTTGTATTTGGCTTAACAAAATATGTGAGCTCAGCTTGTAAACATTCTTAATTTTTTATGTGAATCATGATCACTATGACATTTAACAAACTGGATTTAAAAGAAATGAGAGTTTTTGCGCTATGCTTCTTTAGCACTATAGCATTTAATCCTGTATATTCATATAGTAGTTGAAATATATTTATTCCACTAAAGGCAGAAGCATGTGTTTAATTTTCCTTTAACTTGAACTTGAAGCATACTCATTTTTTAAACTTTTCAGTTAACTACAGATAGTTAGAAGATTTAAGGGGGCACATTGGCTCACCAGTTAAAGACACTGAGCTTGTCCCCAGGTTCAAGACCTGAATGCTGCACGATGGAGTGAGCTCCCTTTCTTGCCTCAGCTCCTCCTCCTCTAGCAGTTCAAAAGCATGTAAATGCGAGTAGGTAAATAGGTATCACTTCAGTGAGAAGATAACAGTATTCTTTGTGCCTCGGTGAATCATCTTCCTGGGTATATGACCATGGAAATGTCCTCAGATAACATTAGTTCCTCAGCTAAGAAATGGAGATGAACATCACCCCCTATAGTCGGATATGACTGAATAGGGAAACTTTGTCTTGACCATTTATTTAAATTATTTAATTATGAGCTTCTCTATCTTTATTGGGTATTATACGAAGACAACTCCTGGTGCATTGATTTCCTCACATTTTAAAAGTTTTCACATCCCTCATTTTTTTTTAAAAAAAGAGCAGTAGTGATTTTTTTTTTTCATTTTGCTTTAGCTTGTTGCATTTCCTAATTGTATATTTGCTTTATGGGATGGAAATTTGTGATGTGGTTAAAAAAGCTTCATTGGAAAGTTGACATCATGAAAACCATTTCCTTCATGGTTTAAGAATTGTTTTGAATTATAGACCTGGAAGTGAATATGTGGAGCAGCAGAGTCTCTTTTAGGTCATATCTGAGAAAATGAAATGCTTTATTTAAATTAAGTGAGCTCCTGAGTTTTTAAGGGTTCATGACCATATGGATTTTGGATGAAATAAACAGAACACAGTTTCTACCCTTGGGTAATTAAATTAGGCAAGTGGTTAATTACAGTTAATATTGATTAAAGTAGTGACAGTGAATACAATTAATATTTTATGTTTCAGATTCTTTTTCTTCATAGGCAATTCTTATCTGCTGGTGCTACATTTTTCAGTCTTATTAAATGAATATAATTCATAAATGCCAGATATAGGAAAGTAAAATTTATAGGGGCATGAAACATAAGGAAAAAGGTGGGCTTTTCTTTAATCTGTGATACCAGCTTTACTATTATAAAGTTGATTAAGTTACTGTCCTAGCAATGTGCATTTCAAGCAGACTTCCTACAGCGGACTTCCTACATTTGTTCTTCTACTTTAAGTTAAATAAAAACTAAAATGGCTACAAAACCATTATCTGGATTGAAGAAAGGTCCTTTAGTGATGCAATAAGCAATTAGAAGGATCTTATCTGCATCTTATCTGCAACAATCCAAGCAGCAACCAGATGGTAGGAAGGAGTTGTGGCCTTTGCTATCATATAGTAGTCGTCCAGACTTGAACTGCTCAGTTTAGTTTAAAAAATTAAGCATAATCCATTGTTGTGTAGTCTTTGAGAAGTATTGTATATACAGGTAGTCTGTCATGCCCCTGTTGGAGACTAACTCCCAGGGAGAGGAGGAACAGCCGACAGGAAGTGGAAGTGTGGCTCCAGAAGTTGTCGAAGAGGCTGGGGAAGGGCAGAGGTTGGCTGGGCAGTCAGAGGAAGACCCAGGCCCATTCCCTCTCCATCCTAAGGCATGCAGGGAGGAGAGGATAAGGGAGAGACAAGAATGGCATGATCTACAGGGGAGGAAAGGGCCTTGATCCTCTTCATGGGCTGCAGCTGTGAGAACTGGTTAAAAGGACAGACATGCGATGGGCCACTACTGGAAACAAAGCGTGGAAATATCTCTAGTTTGTCGTTCCTCTCTGAGTTTGGCATCCTTCCCAGTGTGTGTTCTGATATCTGTGGATGTCTTCAAGCCCTTATCTTGCCTGGTTCCCTTAATTGTTTCAGTGTGGGTTGTGTTTTACTCTTTATGATTTATAAGCATTTTTAGTTTAAACAGCATTTCTTCCTTTTCATAACTGCTTGTGGGGGAGTTTTTTGTCTCCAGTCAAGGATATTTGGAGCTTTGAAGCAAAGTGAAGGAATAAAAGCAATTAGAAGGATTCACCTGTTTTTGTGACTGTGTTTATTTTGTATCCCAGCCTGGGTCATCACATAGTCCTTGATTTATGACCACAACGGAGCCCAAATTTTGTTGCTAAGTGAGATATTTCTTAAGTGAATTTTGCCCCATTTTATGACCTTTCCTGTCACAGTTGTTAAGTGAAACACTGTGATTGTTAAGTTAGTAACATGGTTGTTAAGTGAATCTGGCTTCCCCATTGACTTTGCTTGTCAGAACTCATGAAGGGTGATCACATGACCCCAGGACACTGCAACCATCATAAATATGAGTCAGTTGCCAACCATCCAAATTTTGATCATATGACCATGGGGGATGCTGCAATGGTCATAAGTGTGAAAAATTGTCACAAGTCACTTTTTTCAGTGCCATTATAACTTCAAAGGTCACTAAACGAACTCAATTACCTGTACACACAGATAAACCAAGAATAACACCTTCCCCTCCCACCCAAAAAAAAGGCTTGGATTATCTGCAGATGGGAAATTTCTTCTGAAAATATGAAAAAAAACCCATAGAAAAATGTTTAGGGTCAGCTTATCCACAGGTAGCACATTTTTCATGTATTTGGGTTAAAAATCAAGGTTTGGCTTATATGCAAGTATATGTGGTAGTTGTGCATGTCTCCTCAATTCTTTAACAGAGCATAGTACTGGATGAATACATTATAATGGAATAAATAGCTATTATTCTTTCCCAGAAATTACTGCCTTTTTAAAAGAGGGGGGGGAGGGAGGAAGGGAGGGAGGGGGAGGGAGAGAGAGAGCTGAAGTTCCAGTGAACCAAAAGAAAATCCTTTAGCTTGAAAATGGAACTTCCTATCAAAACTAAAATTATCTCCCAAAAAATTAACTCTACCAAGTTTCACTTCTCTTTTAGATATACACACACTAAAAATTTAAAATGATTAAAACATTATTGATGGTGGAGGAACAGTAAAAAACTGTCATTCTGCTCATCTACTTGAGTTCAAGATCCAACTTTGCAATTGGAGCTTGATGGCATCATAACAGCATGTCATAATTTGAGCGAGACCACTGTATGTCACCTGTAATTAAAAAAAAAGAGTACAGGTAGTTCTCGACTTACAACAGTTCATTTAGTGGCTGTTCAAAGATACAATGGCATTGAAAAAAGTGACTTATGACCGTTTTTCATAGTTACGACCTTTGCAGCATCACCAGGATCATGTGATCAAAATTCAGAGGCGTGGCAACTGATTCATACTTATGACCTTTGCTGTGTCCCAGGGTCATGTGATCCCCTTTTGTGACCTTCTCACAAGCAAAGTCAACTTAACAACTGGATTAGTAACATATCAACTGCAGTGATTCACCTAACAACTTTGGCAAGAAAGGTTATAGAATGGGGCAAAACTCACTTAACAAATGGCTCACTTAACATAAATTTTGGGCTCAGTTGTGGTCATAAGTCGAGGACTACATGTAATGATATTCATCTATTGATACCATTCTCGTTCAGATAGATAGGATTATATTTCCCCAATAGTGTACTGCTCTTTGATTTAATATTATGTTTATATAAATATTTTGTAAAGACCAATGAATAACAAAAATAGTTTTTCATTCTACAATCAAACTACCTGGGCTGATTATTAGGGTCCATTGGTTAATAGCTGATATCTAGTGTAATTAAGAGTCTTCCACCAAGATCTTATTAAAATAAAAAAGTCAATATTCATGGGTCTTTACTGTCTAATGACAAAATCGAAAACAGTGATCCATCTGAACAGCTAATCGTATGCTTTAAAGGTGCCAGGTTTTTATACTCCATCTGGTACTTGCAACAGCTTATCACAGCAGGTTGTATCTTGCTGATTTCAAATTGATATGGTTACTTTTGCACAACAGGTGGAGTTGAAATAAACAGCTTTTTAAATGATCTTAGTATTATAAAAAAAATAATCTGCAACATTATTGGCTCACATCGGTCCATCAAAAGACCCATGGAAACTCCCTAGATTGCTTGGGCAGGTTTTATTTCCCTTTAAAAAAAAAAAAGGAGGCACAGTGCAACTCTATCCTCTATCAAAAATGTGCCTTGCTCACAATCAACAGAGCGAAAAGTAAGTTTAGTGGCCTGTGGATGCACAATTTAAGTGACATTGATTAATAATTTTTTAAATATTCTTTTCTCTTTAAACTTTTAATTAGATCATAGAAAAAAATGCAAAAATGCCAAACCAAATAGGAAGACACAGTGAGTGGGAGAAGGGGAAAGAGAAGTGAAGAGGAGAGGGAGAAAAGAAAAAAAGAAGTATTGACTTCTGACTCTCTCGGTTGCAATAAAATAAAGCATTAACATTGAACTTTTTAGTCTACTATAATAATATAAATTAGCAATTTCTATTAAAACTGTATCTCTTTACTGATCAGTCTAATCAATGAAAACCAAAGTCAACATTTTATTTTTTTTCCACCTCAAGCACAAAGGCCAGAAGCGGTCTCTGTGTAATGATAAAAGTACTTACACTCTTTTCTTTGATCTAAACAGTCAATTTAGCTGTTTCTGCCAACTCCATCAGCTTCTGTAACCATTTGTCCAAGGTGGGAATCGAAATGTCGTCCCATTTTTGTGGGTACAGTAACCTTGTTGATGTTAACATATACTGTAAGATCAAAGTTCCCAATTTTTTTCCCAAAACCCTTTTCCATTAAACCCAAAAGAAAAGTTTCTGATTTCATCTTTATCTTTATTTTAAGAATGTTAAAATATGAACCTTACTCCAAAATGTCTTTGCTTTGTCACATGACAATAATTTTTCATAATTTTAAAAATATTTTTGAAAAATCCTTTTAGATGTAGTTAGTTGGATTCTGCTGATACAGTCATTTCCTATTGTACTGACTTCTTTAAGTATGTATTTTTACGACAGTGCCAGACGGAGGGGAAAGGATAGTATTGAGTATAAAGTTAGGATTTTTCTAATTGATCTCTGTTAGCCAGGATTCTGACCGACAGATCTTGCAAATAGGTATACCCCATGTGGAAGTATGAGTGTAACCCATTTAAAAGTAACATTTTACAAGAGTATACTCTTTTGGGCAATTTCTTCTATGGTAATAAAAAATATGATTAATTGATGCATGTTTTATATATTTCATCTAATTTCTTCATCATCTGATACCAATTTATGCATTTTACCTTTGGTTGTTTTTTATTCATTTGAACCATTTTATACTATGTCCAGGGGCCTGTTACGGGATGCATATCCCAAAGTGTGGTGTGTGTGTGTATGTGTGTGTGTGTTAAATAGTAAAGTAAATTAGTATGAGGGGAGAAGGGATGCCAGACTGCAAATATAGAGGGAACTCTAGGAGAACCATTATGTTATTTTCACTAACATTGCTAAAATGCTTCTGGTTTGTTTATTATTAAATATACCTACTGTTCAATATAGCTGAACTGAAGGATTTCTTGCAGAGGAAAAAAATACATCTGACTTAGAAGTGAAAACTACAATTTTGTGCATGCTGAAGCTGGACATAAATCCCACTGAATTAAATGCAACTTTATCCTGGTTATAAATACTTATATTGCAATGCATTAGTGTACTTATGTACTGTGTTATACTATAAAACATTAAAAGTCTATCGATAAATTCATCAAGATAAGTAAAGGGCAAGATGGGTTTTTTTTGGGGGGGGGTGGTCTGGTTGTACATCATAATACATTTACTTCCTTGATAGCCAGTCCACAATAAAGCAATAAAAAGACTATATCGCTTTATTGTGGACTGGCTATCAAGGAAGTAAACGAATTCGTTATACAAAAACTCATCTTCAAAGAAGGTAGAGGGTAGTTTAAAACGTGTAGCAACAAGACTTTCTTTTGTTACAAAAGTTTGGAGAATAGGTTTATGAGTTACTATAATACTAAAAAAGAAAGAAAGAAAGAAAAGAAAAAGGAACTGGTTTGAGTGTGCTTAGGTTTCCTGCTACTCTTTACAATTTGACTCTCTGTTCTTTGGAGTTTTACAAATTGTTCCTTTAAAGTAAAGGACTTTGCCCTTGTTTACCTCTAAGTCATTGTTAAATCTCTCTGATAAAGAGGAACTTTCAGACTGAACAAAGCATGATTTTATTTCAAATCACATTTTATGAATGCAAACTTTATAAGTACCCGGTTCTTGAGTTAAAAAAAAAAAAAGTGTACATATTGCAGCACTTCCTCTTCTTTAAGAGTATCTCTTAAGTTGGATAGTGTAGGCATGCTCCAGGTCCTTACTCTTAATATTGTCATCTTCTGAGAATTTGGAGACATGTTGTCTCTGTGGCTGCCACAGCTATTTGTGACAGCTTCCTACCCATTCGTCTGGATATGATGAGCCTTTGTACTGAAGATATTATTGTTTTATTGCTATTTTACTGACTTTGTTGTAAAAATTCCCCTAGGATATTTGCATATCTTATTGCAAATCATCTATTGCATAAGAGAGGTGGCACATGCTTAATTAATTAATATTAACAGTGGAAAATCAATTGAGATATCCAGAATAATAATGTCACCACATGGTAATGGGTCACAGCCTTTGTCCTATTGATATAGATTTATGTTGGATCAAATCTCCATGACAGCATTTGTTTCCTTAGCCCTTTTCTACTGAATTCTTGCATTGAAATTATTATTTTTAAAAATCAGTGTTATTTAAATTGAGAGTTTGGACATTTTATTAACAAGAATACTAGACAATTAACATTTTACATTAAATTATTTTCACTCCTTAGAGCTGTTTGGAGGAGGCTGAAGCTCAATTTTCTAGTCATTCAAAGTTCCACCTGTCCTTAATTATCAAGATTATTGAATAAACCACAATGACTAACCTATGCCAAAACCACATAAGCAATTTCATGTGTTTTGGTGATGTGAACAAAATCAAAACATTTAGGTGACTTAACAGAAGGTGCTATAATATATGGTAGTTATAGTTACTCATACAAAGTTAGTTTACTTGAAGAGGACCTATGGGATATTTTAATTACTCACAAATCTACATCATGCAAGACATTGGGATAGTTGTAGTGATGGGCAGCACCAGAAAGGAACACAAATCAGAAAAATGGCTATTCTCTGCCATTTGTTCTTTAGCAATTGAGCTGAGTTTAATTATAAATAATAAAATATGGGATCCTTAATTCTATCTGAGCTTGGTAATTTTCTTGCAAACATTTCATAGGCAATCTCATCAGAATAAAATATATCAGTTGCTTTGAGTCCTTTGTCTACTTTTCTTCATAATAACTCCTTTGTCTAGCTAACTGTTACAGAAATTATATAGTTACAGATATTCTTGTCCTATGGGCACAATTGAGCCCAATACTTCTGTTGCTAAGCGAGAACATTTGTTAAGTGAGTTTTGCCCCATTTTACGGGTTTGTTGCCACAGTTGTTAAGTGAATCATGGCAGTTCTTAAGTTAATAACATGGTTGTTCAATGAATTTGGCTTCCCATTGACTTTGTCACATGACCGTGGGACACTGAAACCATCGTAAATGTGAGTCAGTTGCCAAGTATTCAAATTTTGATCAGACCACCATGGGGATGCTGCAATGGTTATAAGCAAAAACAGTCATAAATCACTTTTTTCAGTCCCATTGTGACTTTGAATGGTCACTAAATGACTGATTGTAAATTGAGGACTACCTGTACAGTATGATATCATGACATGGTTGTATCATTTCATCATTTGAAATCACGCTTCACCAAGCTCCAATTCTACATTGAAAATCATAGGACCCAGGGAGGGATTTTCATACCATCTCAGGCAATTGGCTGTCCAGCTTTTGCTGGACAATCTCCAGTAATGGAGCATTGAGGTGCATAGGGAGGAGGATTAGGAATGATTATACTAACTTCAGTTATGTTCCTAGATTTGAGATCTGGAATTATTATTTTTGTGAGAGCCTCCTGAAATTGTGGAAGCCCTTCTATATGGGAAACTGCAGAGGGGCTCAGTTTTGTAACTCTCCCCTTTCCTGAATAAAGAGCTTACATAAATGGCTGCCTGCCAAAGCTTCAGTAAAATTAGATCTATTTTGTTATGTTATAAATTTTGCTAAGGAGTTGCCTTATTTGTTGATTAAATTAGTGTATTAGTTTTTAATCAAGTCCAGGTACATTGATGGTGTGACTATTTGAGTAAGTTGTTCAAACAGTGCCAAATTATTACTTCAAAGTATCACAAAAGTATAGTTCATTACTTATCATGGTTAGAAGGGAGCGGATTATAACTTCTGAGAATTGGGAATTTCCCCATCTCACTTGCATTATCTTCTGATGAAATGAAACTCTATGAAGCATATATTAATACTGATTTAGTCTACTTAAAAGACTGTATATGTTGGAAGTTACTCAACTATAAGTTGGAAGCTTAACCAGGAAGTGTCAGAAGAAGCTTCTTTTATATTTCCCACCCCACCCCCCCAGTGTCAACATAATTTAGATAAAAAAATATGTGCCTATAAAAGAAATATCATGCCATATGTCCAGGAAAGTGGTAATTCAAGTTTTTGTGTAATATTTCAAAATGCGATTGACTAAAGACATATGAAGATAAAACAAATATGTTTGTATATTCCGGAAAATGCTACTTTTTAAAACCCCTATAGGTTTTTAAAATCTTTAATCTATCTTGGACAGCCATAGTTGGGTTGTGACACAACATTGTGATGTCTGTTTTCTCACCTTTTCTGCTCATTCTTCATATGCTCATAGCTATTAGTTTATTCATTATGCATTTATATTACTTTCCTTAACGCAAGCAGTTTGCCTTAATATTAACACTTTATATGGAACTTCCTAAAATAGCTGCCTAGAAGGAATGGGAGTCAAAGAGGAGATAAATCTAATTGCAGAAATTTGGATGACCTGTAAATGGCACTAAAGAGTTTGTTGTTTCTCTTTGCTGCCATCTAGTATTTTAGCCGCCCAGATATGGTAAACCAAAATATAAAGGCGGAAAATAGGTCCAAAAGTAGTTACAAGTCATCAGTTATATATATTCATATAAAGGTAGCCATTGTTTAGCGACCAAAATTGGAACTGACAATTCAGTTGCTAAGTAAAAAATCGCAAGACTACAAGCGTGCTTACAATTTTACTTAAACTTTCCTTCGTTTTAGAGTGTCAGAAGGATACAGTCCCAAATTGTTGAGTAAATGGCAGGGAAGGTTTCCAGAGCTCAATTGCTCCACTGTCCACTGTTTAGAATACTAATTCTAAATAATTAGCAAGATGATTGATTTTTGTATTTGCATTCAGAGGAAAGGAACAGTATAAGCAGACACACATTTGGGAGAATACACATTGAAAGTAATGCACTAGCATTTGATTGCTTATTTAGTATCTTATGACTATCATTAAGTGTTGTATCTTATGATTCTTGATGAATGTATTTTTATGTTCAGTGAGAGCTTATGCACCGAAGACAAATTCCTTGTGTGTCCAATCACACTTGGTCAATAAAATAATTCTTTGCCTAGTGCACTTGGCTTAGGAGACCAACAAAAACCTTTAATGTGAAACTTATTAGGGTTTTGTCAATTCCAAGCAGCAGCTACAAGCAGTTGGAGGGTTCTAATCAACTAATTATGACCACATTGCTGAGCTTGCTAACTTGTTGCGAGGACTTTTTAGGGAAGCACTATTCTCCTAAGAACAGGGGTCTCCAATCTCAGCAACTTTAAGACATGTGAACTTCAATTCCCAGGGTTAATTCTTGGCAAATATATGACAGAAAGATGTGAAGATCATAAAGATGACCATTGGTTGAAATTTTGTTCAATATCATTTAACTACAAACAGTTGTTGTATGAGGCAGTTGCTACACAAGGACTATCTATACAGCTATTTTTAAATTTATGCTGTTCTAAAATGTTGATTTATAACATCTATTCTCCTGGTTCGGAATATGGTGGAAGCCATTGTACAACATACCTGAAGAATACCAAATTAACGGAGATAGATGTCATTGTAATGATATAAATGTATATTTTAAACACAATCGGAAATAAAACCTGGGTATCCTTTAAAGATGTCTTAAACTAAAAGTAACTAAGGTATTATTACTGTTCTGTTCTATCCTCCAGTTGTATTTACAAATCAAGCCTTCCTGTAACAGTGAGCAACAGTATGCATATTCTGGCCGATGCTGCACCAAATGTGAACCAGGTAATGCGCTAACAACATTCTTCTCACATAAGTCAAAATTTATTTTTAAGTAAAAGAATAATCTCATTTAAAAAAAAAAAAGATCTGGTCTCTCATTAGGGAGAGGGTGAATTGCATTCTTATAACACTTTTTATGTCTCTCAAGAGCAGAACTGTGCAGACATTTTGAGGCTAAAACACACACTTGGGTTTTAAATGCGAAACTATAGAGCAAAGATTCAAAGAGTGAGTTACAGGCTGTCCTAACTTAACAAGTTGTTGTATAACAATTGTTTGAAATTACCACAGACTTTGAAAACAACTACTTATGACTTGTCCTTGAAGTTATGATTCATGCACACAAACAAACATACACACATAAGGTGATCACATATCAGACACTTGCAAACTATCTTGCATTTATAACTGATTGCAGAGTCTTGCAGTCACATTATCCCCAAATCCAGTAAAAATACCCATTGATATGCTGGATTCGCTTAATGAATACTTGGCTCATCAAATAACCATGTGATTTGCTTAACGACTCCAAGAAGAGTTGTAATTTTGTGTCAGGTCATTGATGACTACAATTATTTAGGACCAAAATTCTGAACTCAATTGTAGTCATATGCCGACAATTACCAGTATACATTTAAAATTAATTAAATGTAATTATTAGGATTACTATAGGAGTGTGTAATCCTTTCCATATCAATATAGTAAAGTGAAATCTTTGAGGTAATTTGAGTATGGGCAGAGCTCCACTTGAGGGAAAAATAGAATCCTGAGTCCATAAATTTTGCACTCACATTCAGACAATTTTTCCTCATAAAATTAGGAATCTGTTGAATAACCAGCTCAGTATTATCTTGTTATATGCAGGTTGAATCTAGTAGGGTGATGTGAAAAGAGAAATTGTAGAATGTTTACCTATTGAGACAACTAACAGAGATTTATATTCCTGGTTAAAAAATTAAAATTTAAAAATAGCTTTTATTATTTGAAGGAAGGTATAGAGGCTATTCTGAACTGTGTTTACCCGTTATACCCTCAAGCTGTATATTCTGCATTGGTTGATTTATCAGTGCCGTGTATCTCACATTGATATTCAGGAATATGGGTTCTACACATAGGTGGTATTCATCAGGTTCTGACCAGTTCTGGAGAACCAGTAGGGGAAATTTTGAATAGTTCGGAGAACTGGCAAATTCCACCTCTGATTGGAGATTTTCTAGTATCCTTCCCCTGCCACACCCACTAAGCCACGCCCACGGAACCGGTAGTAAAAAAAATTGAATCCCACCACTGGTTCTACACAGCAGTTGGGAAAACCTTGAGTCTCAAAAGATAAATCAGTTTAGAAAGAAGCATTCTGAATTCAACTCATTTTGGACAATTTCCTCCTAGGTGATCGTGCTCAGAACAGACAGTGCTTCTGAATCACAGAAGCTATTTAAAGAGAATGAATCATAGCTTCAGCATTTAAAACCAACCAGAAGATGCCTTCAAGGAAGAACTTAAAAGACTTGCGGTGCTTCCAGGCAGATTCTGTTATAATGTGAAAAGCCATTGAGTGCTTATTTCTTCCTTTTCTCTGAATTTTTGAAATACAAATAATAGGAAAATGTGAGAATACAGGTAGTCCTCGACTTACAACCATAATTGAGCCCAAAATTTATGTTGGTAAGTGAAACATTTGTTAAGTGAGCTTTGACCCATTTTACTATTTTTCTTGCCGTAGTCGTTTAGTGAATCACTGCAGTTGTTAAATTAGTAACATGGTTGTTAAGTGAATCTGGCTTTTCCATTGACATTGTTTGTCAGAAGCAAAAAAACTGATCGCATAATTCCAGGACATTGCAACCGTCATAAATATGAATCAGCTGCAAAGCATCTGAATTTTGATCACGTGACTGTGAGGATGCAGCAGAGGTTATAAGTGTGAAAAATGGTCATAAGGCACTTTTTCAGTGCTGTTGCAATTTTGAACCGTCACTAAGTGAACTGTTGTAAGTTGAGGACTACCTGTATTACAAATGGAAAATAATAACTGAACAATCTACTGTATAAGTTCTCGCGCATAAGGCAGGGGGATTATAAATTAAAAATATCTTGAAATCCCATGTTCTACATAGATAGCGACTGTTTAGTACCTCATATCCAAGTTAACTACATGCTTCACTATGGATTGTCCAATTCTGTTGTTAAATCAATCCGATTAAGCAAGTGTTTGATTCTGATAATGTAATAAGCATCTAAAGTGATGGCATTATAATGTGTTTTGGTTGTTTAGCCCACTTATTCAGTCGTAATTGGCCATGTTTTGCCATGTGCTGACTCCAGTAAGGCAATCCATGTAGGCCTGAGAGAGCCAATTCTGAAGTATTTAACATTTAACCACTCTTTTCTGTTAATCTTCTCAGGAAAGTACATGGCCAAAAAATGCACTGCCTTTTCAGAAACTGTATGCAAACCTTGTGGCTCAAATGAATATATGGACATCTGGAATGAAGAGGAAAAGTGCTTTCTTCATAAAATATGCGATAGGGGTAAGGGGAACACATGGACTGTTGTATTGCTTCTCATTTGTCAGGGAGATGAATTTTAGGAGAACAGAGGTGGTAAATGTGGTAGAGTTGGTAGAGGTGACAGGACAGGAACAGTTGGAAAAGAGGGATATAGGACAGGGGTCCCAAAATCTCTTTGAGCTTTAATCAAAATCGCTTAGGAATGTTAGAATGTCAGGACAACTCTCACAAAATGACTGATTAGATGACAGGAATCTTGCCATAAGCAAGATGGCAAAACACAAATATCCCAGAAGGCAAATTGATGAGGTCTGAGATAAATAACATAATCAAGATGGAGTTCAAACATAAAAGTTTAGATCTTATCTTTGGACCCAGGTTCCAATCCTGAGTTTAGGTCAGTTACATTCTCTTAACCCTTGACTGAGAAGTTGAAAACATCTGTCAGTCTGTACTGGACCAGCATGGTAAAGAAGCAGCAGGTGAAGCTAGGTAGAATCACATCTGATACCTGTACAATTAGCACAGGGCCCCCCCAAGGCTGTGTGCTTTCTCCTCTTCTCCTTATATACCAATGACTGCATCTCAAACAATCCGTCTGTTAAAATACTGAAGTTTGCAGATGACACAACAGTGATTGGTCTCCTTCGAGACAGCGACGAATCCACATATAGACAGGAGGTTGTACAACTTGCGTGGTGTGACCCGAACAATCTGAAACTGAACACACTCAAAACCATAGAAATGGTGGTAGACTTTAGGAGAAACCCTCCCATACTATCACCTCTTACAGTATTGATAACACAGTATCAACAGTAGAGACCTTCAAATTTCTATGTTCTATCAAATCACAAGACCTAAAATGGACACCTAACATCAAAAATGTCATTAAAAAAGCACAACAAAGAACGATCTTTCTGTGCCAACTCTGAAAGTTCAAACTGCCCAAGGAGCTGCTGATACATTTCTACGGAGGAATTATTGAGTTTGTCATCTGCACCTCTATAACTGTCTGGTTTGGTTCTGCAACCCAACAAGACAGACACAACCTCCAGAGACTAATTAGGACTGCAGAAAAAACAATTACTACCAACCTGCCTTCAATCAAGGACCTGTATACTTCACGAGTCAAAAAGAGGGCTGTGAAAATATTTACAGACCCCTCACATCCAGGATATAAACTGTTTCAAATCCTACCCTCAAAACGACACTATAGAGCACTGCATACCAGAGCAACTAGACACAAAGTTGCCATCACTCTGCTAAACAAAAAAATCCCATCAACACTGTCCAACTATTTACAAAGTCTGCATTACTATTAATCTTCTCATCACTCCTTATCACCCATCCCCTCCCACTTGTGATTGTATGACTAACTTTGTTGCTTGTATCCTTACAATTTATACTGACTGTGATTTGATTGCTTATTGTACCCTATGACTATTAAGTGTTGTACCTGATGATTCTTGACTCTTAGCAAATGTATCTTTTTTTATGTACACTGAAAGCATTTGCACCAAGACAATCACACCTGGCCAATAAAGAATTCTATTCTAAAGTACAAAGTACTAAAGTACCTTCAGTGAAGAGATCTGTATAACCTCCTACAACATTGAATAACATCATGCTCAGCTGTGACATTCAATTCTAGACTATTTTTTCTGCAGTAAACCATGAACATTAGTTTTTTCCAAAAGACTCTCTTCAAATCACCCTGAAATGGATTGATTTGAGCTGATAGTGAAATATTCAACACAAAGACACAAGCATGCCACAAGCTGAGCATAGACACATATATCTCACCAAAGCAAAACATACAGCAAAACAAAAAAAGAATACCCTTGGCTCTCTGCCATACCCTTTAGTTCCGTAGAACAGTGGCCCCCAATCTTTTGAGCGGTTCCATGGAGGGACCGGTTCCATGGAGGGAGGTTTTTCCACGGACCGGAGAGGGCATGGTTACGTGTGCTGCCTGCATCCTGCGGATGGGGTTTCACTTATTTGCGTGGCTTGGTTTCTGGAATGCCGTGGCCTGGTGCCAGTCTATGGACCAGGAGTAGGGGACCCCTAACATTCTGCTTAGAATGTTCTTCATCAGCCTTTAATTCAAGGACACTTTATCAGCTTTAAAATACAGGACTATAACTATATTGTGATTTTTTTTAATTAGGTAAGGGTGCCTTTCTTAGAAAGGCAAGCAAAAGGTGGGCATTACTTGAGTTCATTTAGGCACCCTATTTGAAATCCCACAAAAAAGGGATATCTCTATTTAAATAATCCCTTTAGCCTCTGTAAAAAGGTTGTGTGACCCTTATAACCTCCTACAACATTGAGCAATATCATGATTGACTGTGACATTGAATTCTAGACTATTTTTTTGCAATAAATCATGAACACTCAGTTTTTCCATAAAACTCTCTTCAATTCTCACCAATTACCACATATTTACTTGTTTCCCTATAGTTTGAATTGCAACAGGCAGCATTCAGAATCTGTCATGAATCAGGGATCTGTACATTATGCAAGTAGCAACATTGCCTCACTTGAAAAGAATGCTCAGTTGTGTGTCTGTTATGATACAAACTTTATGTCAAGTAGGTTGAGAATACATGACTTAAACTTTAATTTCCACCTGCTTTCCCCTTTTTTTGCATTTAAAGGAAGAGCTTTAATAGAAGTAATTCCAGGAAACAGCACGTTCCAAAGACAATGTGCCTGTACTGCTGGCTACCATTGGAACAGAGACTGTGATTGTTGTCGGCGAAACACAAAATGCTCTCCTGGTTTTGGAGTGAAATTTCCTAGTAAGTTTTCAATTAACATCTCTTCAAGTTTTATTACTCAACCCTGCTGAATGTACTACTGATGAGCTGGATTGACAGTGCAAGTGTCCTGATAATGAAACTTCTTGGAGAGGAGTTTTCACTCCAACATTGCTGAATATTAGATACTTAAAATTATGCCGCTGAAATTGGGGTAAATTTCAGTCCTGGGTGATATGCCTCAATCTTATAATGTTATTTTTTAAAAAATTATTATTATTTTGACTTATTGTTAGTTAACAGTTTTATCATGGGAGGAATAGTGTGTAGAAATAATACTTAAACTTTATGTTGGTTATTTAGCACGTTCTTGGTATTATAACAGCATGAAAGTGTAGGTGTATATCTATATGTATATAAAACTCTTTATAAGGAAAAATAATCAGCGTGCTTGTTTCCAATGCCTTGAAAGTTATATTTAAAAACCAGTGTTATATTTCATCCAATAAATAAATAGCCAAAAAGGCCGAAGTGTTCTAAATAGTAATACTTCAGTGTGTGCAAAAATGTGTCCTAAATATTATCAGCACATTGTTTTCAAGTGGTGCTCAGTGTGGTGTTATATTTTCACAGTACAGCAAGATAAGAATACAGTGTGCGTACCTTGTCCCACTGGTTATTTTTCTAATGTCTCCTCTGCAACTGATGCATGTAAAGCCTGGACAAAGTAAGTTTCATATACATTTAACAGCGCTCTAACAAAGAGAAATCTTTGGATGTTGGTGTTGAATTGTATTTAGAAACACTGATGTTGGTTGTAGAAAATGAAATAATTTGTCATTGCCAGTTATTAGTCTCTGAACATTACAATCTATAAATCTTCATTTGCCTGATCGTGTATATTTAGTGATCTGAATAGATGTACATTAAAATTGTTTTAATTTTGTAATAATGGCTGCATTTCCATCTTTTCTCAGCACTAATCCATAAGTATTTGTGTTTTATCTAAAATTGAGACTTGCAGTAGGGCAGTGTTTCTCCACCTCAGCAACGTTAACTTATATAGACTTCATCTCCCAGAGTTCCTTGGTTAACATGCTGACTAGGGAATTCTTGGAGATAAAGTCCACATATCTTAAAATTGCTGAGGTTGAGAAATACTCAATCTCAATAGGAAAATTGAGAAATAGATCGTGAAACAAGAAAGGAAGTAGGAATATTGTTTACTCTTTCAAATTAAGGAAATTCATTTCTCTTCCATTCCTTCATTTTCTTTTTAGTTAAAATGAATAAATGGAAAAATTAATTGTTCATTTAATTATGAAAAGACTATTTAACCCAGGAGCTTCTAATCTGTGGGCTGTGGCTGACTAATGAGCCGTGCGGGGTTTGCAACCAGGCCACAGAAACTGCCAGTGAGTTTGTGCGTGCATGTGCATCCTCATTTGCACAAACAGTGGGCAAGCACACATGCACGCTCCATTTAAGTGAGCAACAGGATTGTGTGCACGCCACTTGCGCAAATGGAGCTACCTTTAAAAAAAAAACAAAGTACTTTTTAAAATTATTTCTACTGAGTAGTGATTAGGGATCACCATAATGCTTTATTGTAAACCCATCTGTAATGGCATAATGTCACTGTGATATGTCATGATAATCTGGTTCAACAAAACTTGCTTTAAAAATTCTGGCATAGTGTTAAATCTATGTATGCAAATGGCTTGCTGTAGAAAACAAGCAGACCTCCTTACTGATCATTAATTCTCAGAGTCCCATATGAGACTAACAGGACTAAACAGTATAGGAATAAATATTTACAAATTTGGTTATGAGCTTCATTAGATATTAGATATTATACATGAAATTGGCTTTCTTTTTCCTCTTTTGTCATAATATCAATGTCAGCCTTCTATAGTCTGCTTCTCTCCAAATCAAATAGCCTAATATACCGTACCATTCCCATATGGTAGGGAATTATGGGAGTGGTTGTAGAGAGTCCACATAGTCCAAATAGGAAAGAATTATCAAAGAGGGTTAAAACGTTCCCTAAAACCTGGGGAAAAGATAGTATTTGGAAAATAGCATTTAGGATTCTCCCTAGTTCACTGGGATATAAAAGGGAGGGGAAGTAAAGTATAATCAGGTTTATAAGATTCTGTTATTACAGCCTACGGTATTTTAATATAATTCTAGATTTCCTGTGGAATCAGTTTCTTGATCTAGTCCACCTTATAGGCTGGCAGGAGTCTATCATATCTAAAGAACACAAAAATTTACTAAGGGAAATTCAGTATCTGATATGAATGTCATTGCATTAAGCATTGCCTCGCTACCCCTTTATGCTATTTATTTGTTTGTCAAACATGTTCAAGATAACAAGTATAAGTATGAATATAATAACAAAGGGAGTAAATACAGATAAATGGGGACAGTAAGAAAGGACGGTAGGCACACTGGTGCACTTAGGCACACCCCCTTTAAGGACCTCTTAGGAATGGGGTGAGGTCCACAGTAGACAGTTCGAAGTTGAAGCTGTGAGGGACTGAGGCTGTAACAATGGAGTGTTGTAGGGTGTTCCAGGCTGACAACTCTGTTGTTGAAGTAGTATTTTCTACAACTGAGTTTGGAACGGTTTACCTTGAGTTTGTATCGGTTGTTTGCCTGTGTATTATTGTGATTGAGGCTGAAGAAGTCGTTGTTTCTCCAAAACATACATTACTTTATTAGCATGTCTCATCCAAAAACAATATAATTTATCACTTTCCATTTTATTTAATTTAGTTGCACAGCTTTGGATACTGAAGAAAAGATTCCTGGGAATAATTGGTCTGATGCAGTTTGTAAGATACAAGAGAAACATTCAAAAGATGGTAAATACGAAAGCACTAACTGCACAGTAATATTATTTTTTAAGATTTTCTGGCATTGGTATAATTAAAGTTACCCTTTATTTTGGTTTCATCCCATGATATGGTGAACTGCTCAATAGCTTCAATAATGCTATGAGTGATGTTAGCAGGAGCAGGAACTTCTGGTAGGGTTTCATTGCTAGTAAGAGTCCATTGGAGTTGGGTAGCTAATCAATCCAAATAAATAAAATTCCAAGAGGTAAGAATGATGCTAATAAGAATCCACAACAGAACTAAGGACATGTAGAGGGGTTTAGGGGCATAAGGAAAACCAACTTATCTATTAAGTAGGAACTCCACAATCAAACTCCAGAAAAGAAATGGCAAATTGCTTTGATATTTTGACAACAAATGTATATGAGCATGGCTGAAATATGAAGTAAAGTTTAAGTGCCAAATGATGAGAATGTGAAGCAGGAAGGCATTCTTCCAATTATTGGGAAAATATATTGAATTCATGTGAATAGAACTGAATGGGATGACATGACTAGACCAAAGAAAATCTAATCACTGATGGTGTCAGTATTGAAAGCAGTTTTTGTTTTACAATGACATGTGCAATTGTAACATGAAAAGCATGAACCAAGAACAATTTGAAATTGTAAATGCATAAATGAAGTGAATTAATTTGGTGGACATGAATGGGCCACTTTAGATTAATAATAAATGATTATATGAGAGTTGCCTAGGGCAGGAGACAAAATAAAGAGAAATGGAGGCCAATCCGTCCTATATGAAGTAATGGAGATCCTATTCAACAAAGGGATTTGGGCTGTTGAAATGAGGTAATTACATTGTCAAGGCAGACAGGGCATCCAATTTATCTCAGTAAAGAAATTTGGGTAGCCTGAAGCCATGACATTCTAGTATTGTGGAAGCAGGTTGAAATGCTTCCAGGTTAGAGGGTTTGCAGATTGCCTGCAATATACATCCCATCCTGAACAACCTTCAGGATAGGCCAAGGATGTGCTGGGCTTGGATACTGCAGCACTATCAGCATGATGGAATTTTCCAACCAGGAAGATTTTCTGAGTATATAGGATTACCTGTAATGTGCTTCAGAGCTGACCAACATGGTCAATCTTTGGTAGCTACAGGATTATCTGACACAAATGCTGAAAATACCCAGCCTGGAAAAATAAGCAAACATAACTCAGAGAGTCTAAGTATGGGATATCCGCAAACAACAGAGAAAATAATATCTGTTTGGCAAAGTTGAGGGAAGTTGAAGAAGAGGAATAAAACGGATAAACTAGATGGAGAGGAACAGATAAAGATGTAGGAGAAAGGAGTGGCAGAACCTGGAAGTGAAGTTTTAAAAGGGGTCAGCCCAGAATCTCTACATAGCCACAAGCAGACTACATCCAACTCTCTTTGAATTCTTATCTAACTCCAAACAGGTATTAATCATTAGTTTATTTATTTATTTATTTTATTTATATTTATTTATTTATTTTATTAGTTTTATATACCGCCCCCTCTCCCTGCAGGGACTTGGGGCAGTGTACAGCCAATCTAAAAAAACAATATAAATACAATATTTAAAAACAATTAAAAAGATTAAATAAAGTGGCTAAAAGATAAAACTTAATCGAGAATATAAAACTAAAACCAATTAAAAACCAATTTAAGACCCTATAAAAACCCTAGGCCAGACCGGCTTGATGAAATAGGTAAGTTTTCAATGCGCGCCAGAAAGTCAAAAGGTCAGGGATGGTCCTCATCTCCGGGGGTAATTTGTTCCAGATGGAGGGTGCCCCCAAAGAGAAGGCCCACACCTCGGGGTCGCCAGCCGTCCAGCCAGCGGCACCCCAAGGAGACCTGCCCTGTGGGAGTGCACTGGGAGACGGGAGATCGATTGCGGCAGTAGGCGGTCCCGTAAGTACCTAGGTCCCAAGCCATGGAGCGCTTTAAAGATGATAATTAACATCTTGAATCGCACCCGAAAGGCCACCAGGAGCCAATGCAGCTTGCGCAAGAGTGGCATAATATGGGAGCTCCGAGAAGCCCCCAAAACCACCCGCGCGGCCGCATTCTGCACCAACTGGAGCCTTCGGGTGCTCTTCAAGGGAAGCCCCATTTAGAGAGCATTGGCATAGTCTAGGCGGGAGAAAACGAGGGTGGATGTGACTGTGCGAAGTGCATCCCGATCCAGAAAGGGCCGCAACTGGTAGATCCTGCAGACTTGACAAAAAGTCCCCCTGGCGACGGCCGCTATATGATCTTCTAATGACAGCTGTACGTCCAGGAGGACACCTAGATTGCGCGCCCTCTCTGTGGGGGCAAGAATTTCCTCCCCCCCACAGGCAGTGATAGAACTAACTGGCTGTATCGGGAAAGCACAGCCACTGGGTCTTGGCCGGGTTGAGCTGAAGCCTGTTTCGCCCCATCCAACCCCGCACAGCCTCCAGGCACTGGGCCATCACTTCCACAGCTTCGCCGGGGTGGCCTGGGATAGAAATGTACAGCTGAGTATCATCAGCATACTGATGAAACTCTACCCCAAAGCCAGCGGCTTTGTCACCCAGCGGCTTCATATAAATGTTGAACAGTAGGGACGAGAGCACCGACCCCTGAGGAACCCCACAAATCAGGGGCCTCGGGGTCGATCTCTGCCCCCCTGCCAACACAAATTGCGAACGGTCGGAGAGGAAGGAGGAGAACCATTGTAAAACAGTGCCTCCCATCCCCAGCCTCTCCAGCCGCCGCAATAGGATACTGTGGTCGACAGTATCAAAAGCCGCCGAGAGATCTAACAGGACCAGGACAGAGGAGTAACCTCTCTCATGGGCCCTCCAGAGATCATCCATCAACGTGACCAACGCAGTCTCCGTGCTGTACCCAGGCCTGACGCTTGATTGGCGTGGATCTAAATAGACAGCTTCATCCAGGTGCTGGGGAAGCTGTCGTGCCACCACACTCTCAACAGCCTTCACCACAAAGCGAAGGTTGGAGACCGGACAATAGTTAGATATCAGAGTTGGATCCAGGGACGGTTTCTTGAGGAAGGATCTCACTACTGCCTCTTTCAAGGCGGCAGGCAGAAACCCCTCACTCAAGGAAGCGTTAATAATACCCTGGAACCAACCTCGTGTCACCTCCCGAGTGGCCAATACCAGCCAGGAGGGACATGGATCCAGTAAGCATGTGGTAGATTAAACCCACCTAGCATCCTGTCCATGTCCTCGGGGGTCACAGGGTCAAACTCCCCAAATGACCTCCCCGAACTCCGCCCCTGGTCCCCCGTCCAGAGTTGCCCAGTCAAAGTCCAACCCATCCCAGATCTGAGTGATTTTGTCCAGCAGAAAATTTGAAAAATCCTCAGCCCGCCCCTGCAAAGGATCCTCCCGCACTCCCACTCCTAGGAGGGAGCGGGTCACCCTAAAAAGGGCGGCTGGGCGATTTCCTGCGGACGCGATAAGGGCGGAAAAATGAGAACACTTTGCCGTCCTTATCGCCACTAAATAGGTCCTAATATAGGACCGCAATAGTGTTTGGTCAGATCCGGAGCGGGTGGCCCTCCAACCACTCTCTAGGCATCTTTTCCGGTGCTTCATCTCCCTCAGCTCCTCGGAAAACCAAGGAGCTAGTTGGGATCGGCACCGGGTCAGAGGCCGCAAGGGCACGACCCGGTCAAGGGCCCCAGCCGCCACCCTATCCTAGGTGGCCACCAGGTCCTCAACCGAGTCGTGTGTGCGAACACCGGCTTGAAATCCCCCATGACCATCAGCCTGGGGGTCTCAACCGCCAAGCCGGCTATGACCTCGAGGAGCTCAGGTAGGGCTGATGTCACATAGCAGAGAGCCAGGTATGTGATCAGTAGGATCATCTGAACCCCTGAATCTGAACCACACTTTACAAAGAGGGATTCACATCCGGTCGTCTGAGGAACGGTGGATTCCCTAGGACCTAGATCCTCCCGAATAATTACCGCGATCCCCCCACCCCTTCCCTGGGCCCTCGGTCAATGAAAAACCTGAAATCCGGCCGGCACATCTCCACCAGGGGAACACCCCCCTCCTGTCCCAGCCAGGTCTGCTCCCCCCTCCACAATTAGATCATAAATGAGGGGGGCTTTATTAACTACGGACCTGGTATTGCACAGCATCAGCTGAAGGCCCGGGGCCGGATCATTCGAACAGCCCAGGGAACAGGAAGTGACCTGGGGGTCAGAGCACGCCACCGCACGTAAACAGCAGGGGCGAGCTCCTGCAACATGATAAGGCCCCCTGTCAACACCATACCTGCCTCTCCCACCGATCGTGCAAATAGCCATCCCCTCTTCCTCCGGGAAAGAAACCCCCATCCTCGATCCGACCACCCCCAACGCCTCCCGGTCGCGCGTGACACCCGGACTGGCCCTTATCACAGATGGGTTAGTTGAAAAGATTCTTATATATAGGCTTTAGCATGAGTGGTGCAGTCACATAACTGCACATAATTGTACTTTCTGGCTGTGTTGCTTAGAAATTCTGATCCTAATTGCCATCATTAAGCATGGACTATCAGTAAAGACTCAGTATCTTGTAGGCTACTTCACAGAACCGGATAGGTTGAAAACCACTAGGATAAAGTATGTGCATATAGGATAGAGGCTACTCTTGTTTTTTGCCCCTCATAATCTCAGATGTGTTGTACTCTTGACAAATGATCATCAACAACTTGGAACCATTTCTGGAATTATAGCTGAGCGGTTTGGGACAGACCGTAGTATAGACTTATTCCAAAATGAGGTGGGCCAGGCACAATACCTTCAAAATATCTTAACATTATGTTTGTTTTTCCCAGCATGAAAATTCATGGCCAAAAATTAATCTTGGATGCCCACAGCATGTGTGTGTGTGTGTGTGTGCGTGTTATCTCAGAGGACACAAATAGTGCAAGCATAGATTGAAAATTGCACATACTGTAAACTATAACAAGCTTCTAATTTGCCCTATGATGTTTCTATTTTCAATAATGAAAGATAGTGAAATTTAACAGTCAACCACTACAATGCTTCTCTGTAGTATTTGATTAAAAAGCAGGGTTGTATTTTTTTAAATAAATTGGTCCAAAAGTATATTTCCTGAGTCTAAGCTTTTATAATTCATTGTCATTTTCCAGAAAACAAATTATTTTATGTGTTGATTGTTCCATTCCTCCTCATTGCCTTGGCTGGTGTAATTATCCTTACTGTATATTATCGAAGTAAGGGAAAGTTACTGACAGGTATGTAACACCTAACAACTTTTTACCTTATTGTAAAACTACAATTAACAGACATTTTTATTTAAATCTCTTAATTTGGTTATTATAAAAGCCAGATTACTTTTTTACATTTTTCTTTTTCTATATCGTTTACATTCTAACTTTTGGACATCCATTTCAGTTTTCACAAATGTACCCATGTGATTCAAAGGTGTGCAGAAGCAGGCAATGTTTTCTAGGCTGAAGGTCACACTTGGCTTTTGGGTGGTATTTTGGCAGCTGCAACTGGAAAAGTGAGGGCAGAGCGAAGAAGTTGCTGCAGGCAGGACAAAATCCCAAGTTTGACCTATTTAAGTTAGAATTTAAATTAAATAGAGTTGATTGTGATTACTGCCTATGTATTTAATAATGTCTGTGTTGCATGAAAAATTGCGGGGAGGACGCATATGGTTGCCAATTGTGTAATCCCGATCTACTCTGTTCCTCTTAAAACTTGAGAAATAACTCTCTCAAGCTATTTCTTGAGCCAAAATTAAATGAAAAGTGCTATACCCATAGGTGCTTCATTAGTTCTACTGTATGTTACAACAGTACAAATGGAATTAATGAAAGTGTGCAATTATGAAAGTATTGCCCAGATCTTCACGTTTATATCATCTTGTGTGTCAGGCTCTAGAAGGGTGGCTGACAGGCACACAAACGTTTATGTCTGTTTCAAAGGAAGATTTAATTGCAAGTAATTGCACTTCGCTTTCTCCACTGAAATAATAGGACTCCTTATAAGAAATTGCTGTAACAGGGTTATTTTCTTCATCACATTCATAATCAATAGATATTCTGAAGATGAAAATAGGATTTTGAGGCTGGTTTGATGCAGCTACATACAGTTGGACAAAATGGCTTCACATCTGAATTGGGCACTGATTTAAGGCTATGGGCCAATCTGAAACAATAAAATTTCAACATTGAATGTCAGTTAAATGGCTTCTGCTCTCTGGGAAGAATTCTCTAAATGAAAGGGAGGGCACTACATAGTAGCTCCTAGAGAAAATCAAGGCATAATTTCTGAATTTGATAACTTTGTATGTATCATTTAGAATTTTAGAGCAAGAGAAAGATACTTTTATTTGCAGACAGTGGATGTATTAACTTTTTTTATCTAATAATTGAATTTGTATATGACATTATTTCAGAGACAGGCATAAACAAATGCATTCTTCCACATAAAAAGCAAGCAGTTTGTTGACCCAATAATTTTTTTTAATCAAATCCATAGAATACATTTCCCAGTAAACTCATGATTAGCTTCACTTCAATTGTTTTTTTTTTAAACTCTTCCTAGTACTATATATATACAATTGTTCTTTTGGTAATTCATGTGATATTCCTTGCAACAGACAAGCCAACCAATCACCCACATACAGCTAGGTCATTAGCAACTCAGTCATAAATTGATGGCACATGATATGGAACAAAGACCCAAGTGATATGGAATGTTCTGTTTTAGTCATGGATAGATTGTTGAGATAGACACATCTTCCATCTGTAGAGTGAAGGGGGGCATCGGGAATCACTTTGCAACTCATATTTTACCACAAACTCTTCGAAAAGCAAACTATTTTTAGCAAAGTATATTTAAAAACAAATTGACACCACAATATTTAAGAATGAACGATTATGCAAGCTTTCTTAATTTGCGCATATATGTGCCATCTTTTTCAATTACTCTTGTCAGTGAACACAATTACAGCAAGTGTACAAGTCTGTTGAAATGCTTTAAGTGCGCTTCACTCTGTGATCAAAATTTAATGTTATATAACTATTATGATAATATGTCTCAATCTGACAGTTCACTGTGAATAAAGAATCCAATCCTTTTTTTAAGTATTGAATGTTTATAAGTGTTTTTGTAAAGATTTTTTTATATAGCCAGCCATAATATATATGGTTGCATTTGTGGTTCATTAATATTCTGCTAGAATTCTAGAATCTAACTGAATACTTTTCTCTATATTTCCTTCCAGCAGATTTCCAATACTGGGCTCAGGAAATATGCCAACAAATAAAAGGGAAAAAGGTGAATTGTAAGGCTTTATGAATGTTTATATGTTTTCATGTTTTTTCTTGGCTGCTCTCTTCTGATATCTTCGTTTGTCGGAGAACTCTTAAGTGATGAAATAAAGTTGTAATTTGTAAAACAGCTTGGTTGACATAAGGTCAAAAGGAAATGATGAAAGTATAAGAAACAAAGAACCACAAAGACTCCCTTGGCTTTAAGCCATAGTATTTTCTTTTTAAATTGTTGCAATTTGTCTGCAGTTTGCTGGGTAACAGATTATCACTACTACTATAGGAAACCGTATATTTTTTTTTCTTTGCAGGATTCTTCTTGTGATACATTTGTAAACACAAATGTAGCACATCCTGCTGGCCTTCAGCTTTTGGGAGAGACGTATTTGTTGAATCTTGACCAATATGGCTTTCCAGATGAGGTACATCACCCATGTGAGCATCTCCTGAGTGAAAAAGATGGTCCGGATCAAATACTTTATGGATCAAGAGAAAATTTCCCAGCATTGTTTCTAACTACTACTTCTGAAGATGGCCACTTTAGACAGATGCCTACGGAAGATGAATACATGGACAAAGTATCCCATGGGCAGTGTTACTTACCTTTAGTCAGCCAATCTGATAGCAAACCAGCATCACCCTTCTCTGAACCGTTAGAAGTGGGAGAGAATGATAGCTTGAATTACTTCTTCACAGGGACGGAAAATCTGGAGGAATTGGTACACTGCTGTTGCTTGGACACATCATGTGCAATGGACCCTATTCATGCTTCCTCACACAAATACCTGCAGAGTTCTTGTAATCATTTCACTTGTGCCAAGATGAGAGATGTTGATAATGAAGATGCAGGTACTTCCCTACTGATGTCCGAAGAAAAGCATAGCCTTGCCAGATCATCTTGTAGACAACCTTCTAACAAACTGGACAATGCCATAGATTCCTTAAAAGAAAATGGATCTGCTCTGCTAGGCACCTGTGGTTTGGAATCTTGTCCGGGAGACCAAAATGGATCAGCAAACAATGTTGGAGACCAAAGTGACTCATCTGACGGAAAGGACCAGAATACAAAAAGAACATCTGAGTCAAACTACAATGTTTCAGATCCACCAGCAGCATCTGGTAAGCCGTCTATATATGAAGCCCACTTTGTTGTTAGTTTAAAAAAAAAAAGGTAAAGAAGTCCCTGAGGATTTTACTCCGCTGGCCATTGCTGACTATAAGGGGCGGAGCACATCTGCATTTCAAGGCTATTGAGCCAGCGCTGCCTGAAGACATTTCCATGGTCATGTGGCCAGCATGACATCAGAGAGCATTGTTACATTTCACGTAGCGCTGTTATCTTTCCACCGAAGTGGTACCTTTCTATCTATTTACATTTGCATGCTTTCAAATTGCTAGGTGTGCAGGAGCTGGGGTGAGGACGGGAGTTCACCCATTGTGTGGCGCTCAGGTCTTAAATTTGGGCTGCCATTTCCAGCCAACAAGCCCAATGTCTTAACCACTCAGTCACCACACTGCCCACTTTTATTGTTAGTGAGAGGTTGAGATTATTCAGCATCTACAGACCAGATTGCAGCACCCACCTTATCTTGAAAAAAACTAAATAAAGACAGGTTTTGTTAGTTATTTGTATGGGAGATTAACAGATCTCAGTTCTGTAGGGAATGTTGGGAAATTAAATCAACAGCAAACAATTTCTATATTGAAGTCAAGACTACATAGATATAGCAGTATATATAATTCTGGAGATCACTGCAGAAGACGAAGAAGAAAAGCAAGTCAAATGAAGGCATCGTAGACCTTACATCTATACAAATCTGAACATTGAAATTATATCTGTTTCTTTACTCATTTTTGAGAATACAGTATAAAAATGTAAGCTAGAGGCAGAAAAGTGGAAGATCGTATTTAAAGCAATTACTTCATATTGCTTCATAGTAAGGTTGGCTCTGCATGTTAATCTAGCAGTTAAATTTAAAGATCATTTAAATAAGGCAAGAACATTTATTTTTCTCTGGGATTTTGGAAATGACTTAGACCCAGTGTGATTATATTCTGGTGCCAGTGGTTTTTCTCCACCCAGCAAACAAAGTATGCTTTTTGGCACTCTTTACCTTGGTCAAGTTAGTTGGCTAGCCAATGTTGTGGTGATGGTTAAAAGGGAAAAAAAAACATTCCCAGTGAACCTCCAGTTACAAATAGAGAGGTACAACTAAAGGAGATGAAAATATTAGTCATACTTTTTATGGCATCCTTTATACTATACTATATTGTACATTTTCCAAATATGCTGGGCTATAATCCTCATCATTTACAGTTGACAAGCTATTAGCTATAATAGTAGGCACTGTAGTTTAATGCCAGTGTAGAGAAGATGGTTGTATAGAAGCACTTGGATAATATATTCAGGATAATTTGATGAATAATTATTTTCTATTCCTTGACAGTTATCCTGTTAAACAAAATATGGAATATTCACAATGATAGCCACAACAATTCATTAAACTTGGGAAGAATTCATTCCAGGCAGCAGGTGGTGCTATAGAGAAGGCACACTGCCAGGGTCTTGATAGATGACAGTGTTTAATCAAAAGAACCTGGAGACCATTCCTGCAGGATCAGATTGGTAGGCAGATGTTACAGGACAGAGGTCCCCAACCTTTCCAGCTTGGCAGCCCAGCCCAGCGGGGGGAGGGGAGTGTGAATGGCAGGCCACGTACATGCACACAGCTCCATTTGTATGAGTGGTGGGTGCGTGTGCCCTTATGCAAATGGAGCTTTACGAGCGAGCAGAGGATGCTTGCGCTCACGCACAAAGCTCAACTCGCGCGAGTGGCAGGCACATGGCTCACTCGCATGAGCAGAGGACACTTGTGAAAAGGGCACTTGTGCTTGCACGTGAATCTCCACTTACACTTGACCATCTCTCCTGAGGCCCAGTTTTGAAAAGGCATGGCCCGGTAGTGGGCTGTGGCATGGGGGTTGGGGACCCATGTTCTAAGAGACAGCTGGCTACTCATCAAACCAGGCTGTATGCCAGGTAGGGCTTTTATAGGTAACAACCAGCATCTTGAAATTGCACCTAGAAACAAAAGATGAGTTCTATAAGACTAAACAAGTACTAATTATCAATATATGTACTTACAGGTCTTTGACCTGTATAATTAGGATAATTATTTCTGTTGATAGGTGATGCAATGGTCATGCACGATGGCACGTGACTTAGCAATGGAAATTCTGGCACTTCTAGTTGCTGTTGTTAAGTGAAATCACATGGGTTGTTAAATGAGTTGCCATTTGGGACTTCCTGACGGCTTAACTTTTCTTGTAATTGTGAGAACTTCTTGGTGGCCCCTTAACTTTTCTTGTAATTGATGTAAGTACGAAGACTGGTCATAAAGTAACATTGTTCAGCACCAACGTAAGTTCAGACATTGAACAAGTATGCATTAAACAAGGACCACTTGCAGACTCAATCCCAGTGCTTTCCAAGCATTGCATTCAGTGGGATCCATCAGTAGAATACCCTTCTGTCTTCAACATCTGCATACTCTCCAAATTTAATTCAAATACTTGGACGAATTTGAAGAGCAGATGGGCGAGACTCTCATGCATTGAACACAACATTCACGTAATATTGGACGAGGCCTGGAAATGATGTTGCATTTTCAGAATTTTCCTCTTCTGGTAATTAATTCCTTAGCAATATAACTCTTCTCATCCTTGTTGCTCTACTTCAGACCCTAGTTATTTTGAACCAAGAGTCCGTCATTTATTTGGTTTTGCACACCGTTCTAAATTATTAATCAAAAGTTGATGAGAAAAATCACAGCAGCAGCACCTATTTATCATAGGAAAACTAAATGTTTCTCTAAGAGATTGCCTTGGAAAATGTTGTAAAATATTTTCTGTATTTTTAAAATATGGGCGTCACCTCCTTTTTTCTACAGTTAGTGGAAATGTACACTTCATCAAGAAGCAGAGGAGGAATTGTTCATAAGTTTTTTTCTGACATGGGGTCATTAGAGTCTGGTACAGAAATGTAAAACTAATCGATGTCTTAATTGTAGTTAGTTGATCAGTGTACTCAAGTGAATAATGCTCTTTTCTAAGCTAAACAAATGAACAGATCATTTCTTTAATACGTTGAATGTATCAGGTATTTGGAGATATTTGGTGGAGAGGTAGACCTCATAAAATATTTCTATGGTCTTTTTAGAGTTACCAGAACGCACACAGCGACTGGCTTCATATTATATACTAAATTAAGACAAAACAAAATGACTTAGCATGTTGTGTCTATCCTGTGTTCTGCTCTTAATGTTTGTCATCATGGGAATAAAATAGAATCTAATTATATGATAAATTATCCAATCTAAACATAACTCATTATATTAAGCCATGGATAATTGGCTAAATCACAATTGTCTGAACTTATACAATAAACCAAACCATAAACTATAACTGGCTTGCAGGGTTCACACCACATGTTAAACTAAAACTAAATTAAACATATTATGGCTTAAGTGCAATTTATGCAAACTAGATGCCAAAATAATGCTAATTGGTAGAATATGCAAACCTGCAGTATACTGCCAATATCTTAATTCTGATTAGATGCTTTGGTAGTGTTAAAGTACCAAATACAGGTAGTATTTATTTATAGTACTTGTGGTCTGGGTATATGTTTAAAATGTCCCATTTTGGCTATTTTCAAAGGGTACCTCCATTAATCTGCTGGAGTAATTTGAATGAGAATTTTTTCAGAAATGCAAACAAGACGGTATTTTACCTCCAGTTGATGTTGCCTTGGGATACCAATTTTTATTTTTGCACAAAACTATGTCCGTCCTTGTAATATTGACTAGTTGCAGTTCTCTTACTGCCCTATTAATTATGTCTGCACCTATTTCCCTCTGCTTTGACCCCTTTTAGGAAATGTGACAGGAAACGGGAACTCTACATTCATTTCAAGTGGACAAGTCATGAATTTTAAGGGTGAAATTATTTTTGTCTATGTTAGTCAGAACTCCCAGGAAGGGTCGATGACTCCTGGATCCAGTGACGACAGCCTGGGGAACCCAGTGCAAGAGGAAAACTTAAACCGCTGCGAGACATTTGCAGGCAATGCTGACCAGTATAAAGAAAAATGCGCTGAAATCAATACGTGTCACAGCATGGAATCTGGAGAACCTCAAAGCACCGTAGAAGGATACAAGAGGACTTTTGGGCCGATTGGTCAAGAAGAGAATTGTGAAAGCCAGAAGAAGCACCTCTCTCATGAAGCCTCACAGCCTATACAAGAGGAAGGGAAGCCAGGATATTCTTAAAGGAAATGGTGCATTGATGCAGACTAATGCTCGTTATTGGTATTCAGTTAGAAGAACTGACATAACTACCATTCACTGAACGTGATCTGGAAACCAGATGCAGATAGCACGAATTAAGGAAAGGAAGCCTTCTGTCGGTTGCTGAGATGTCAGATTGCCAACTACTGGATTAAAAGGGAGTTCTTTGCTCCAATATAAAAATGGTAGAGGAGACGGTTGAATTAATGCCATGTGGAACATTTTGGTTTTCCAAGAAAAGGGTAGTGTATTGGGATTCAGAGATGAGATGCGTTGTGTCGTTGCTGTTCTTCCAGATGCCAAGGATTATGTTCTTATGGAATTGACACATGCTGCCTAAGACTCATCCATAGAATTTGTTTTTAAAATGGTAGCTTCTGTTTATGTACAGTGGTAACGTTAACACAGCTGCCTTAACCTTTACTGTAGAAAATACAGATGAAAGTTCAGGAAAACAGAAGTTAGTTTTGTCTATCCTCACGTTGCAGATAAGATTTCTGCCCTCTCTCTTTTTCATTTAAAATATTTCATATTCATCATTTAAATGTTTGTCCAAGAACTTAAATTTTTCGAAAGGAAATTGGAATTGCTCTCGGTCTCAGTAAGAGCTAGCTTCATGTCACCCTACACTCTTGCGTGGGTTGTCGTATTTTTTGAAAAGTTTGCTACTGAATGAGTAGCAAATTGTGAGTTGTACTTATAGAACAGCCCCATCATTCAGTGTTTGAATCGCTATGAAGCTCATGATTCCAAATTAAACAATAAAACTTAACACTTTGTGTATGCCCACAACTCCTCCTCCCCCCTCATATTCTCATTAATGGTGTGAAAGAAGATTGACTGCTCGTGAGTACTTTTTCTCAAGACAGGCAGAGAAGATGGGCTTGTCTATTTTAGATAAGTAACTTAACAACAATCCAGCATTAGCATTGTTCCCAGTCATTCCAGTACAGTATACACCAAGGGTGTCAAATTCAAGGCCCATGGGCCAGAATGGATTGCTTAGATCTGGCCCGTGAGGCTGATCTGGAAACAGCAAAGGGGTGGCCCATGGTACCTCTGCCTGTGAAAAAAGAGCTCCATTTTCGCTGGCAGGGGGTTACAGGAAGCCGTTGCAACCAGAAATGGAACTCAGAAGCCCGTTTTTACTGGCAGAGCACTCGGACCACCACAGGTGCCCTGACACGAGTGATCTCAAGCTGGCCATGCCCCCTACCCGTTCCCGAGGTCAAACACAATCCTGATGCGCTTCTTAATTAAATCCAGTTTGACACCTGTTATATTCAGAAAAGATGACTGGTTCATTTAATATCATCAAATGATCTTAATCCATATCTGAGGCATGGAATACAGTTATTTGGATTGTATTGAGGCTGAAATTATATTGTTCTGTATTGATGCTGGCATATTAAGGCTCCAAAGTCTCGAGGGACATCTCTTGATATTAATGACATGCTGCTGTATGCAGTGTATCTTTTAAAATGTGTAAAATTACAGTAATAATTTTATGAAATGAAGTCAATTTTAGGCAATGTTTATGATACTATTATTTGCTAAAATTCTAATTTTGTAAAAAAAAAAAAAAAGCCCACTAATATTTTACCAGCTTTCCCTTTATACTCATTAGCTCAGTTTTATCTCAATATTTCCAAAACTTGTTGGTGGCTAGTAATTACTCCAACATTTTTGATGGATGGAGTACCTAAGAGTCAAAAGTTCAGCTTTCCCCTGGCTTTATTTGCAACTTTTCACCTTTCTCATCTACAAGTAGCCCTTGACTTAAGACCACAATTGGGTCCAGAATTTCTATTGCTAGATGAGATGGTTGTTAAGTAAGCCACGTTCAACTTTATGAACTTTTTGCTGCAGTTGTTAAGGGAATCCCCATGGCCGTTAAGAGAATCTGACTTCCTTTATTGACTTGGCTTGTTGGAAGCAGGCTGGGAGGATTGCAAATGGTGATCATGGGACCCTGGAATGCTGCAACTATTGTAAATACATGCTGGTTGCCAAGCACTCAAATTTTGATCACATGACCACTGGGAGTCTGTCAGTTGTAAGTTACTTTTTTTAGCAATGGCGTAACTTCAAATGGTTATTATACAAAAAGATATAAGTCGAGGACTTATTTTATTGAATTAATTACCTATGGAAGTGATGTAAGATTAAGAGTAACAGAAAAGGTTAGGGTATTCAAATATGGCACAATGTCATCCTGCAACTTCTCTAATTTTGAGTAGAAATTAGACTTCATTTATTAGTAATATGAAATGAAAAGAAATGAATGAAATCTTGAATAAAAGGTACAGATTCACACACAGTGATGTCTGTGTTTTGTACATAATTTATTTTCAGTGTTGGAGGAAACAAAAAGGTATAAAATAGATTTGAGGATACTATCATTTACTGTGTACTACAAGCCTGTTGTGTTGATATGAGGACAGATCAAAGAATCTATTTCATGATACAGAATAAAATGTTAAATATAATGGTTCTAACGTTAAATATATACCAAAAAAACCCAAGATGCATATACCGTCCCATTGGAGTCCAGTATGGATTCTGTTTCTTGAAGCACTTAAGTTGAATACATATAAGTAGTGTCGGTGTTTTTGCAATACGTAAGTAAAATGTATATAAGTAGTCCTCAACTTATGACCACAATTGAGCCCAAAATTTCCTTTGCTAAGCAAAACAGTTGAGTTTTGCATCATTTTACAACCTTTCTTGTCATGGTTGTTAAGTGAATCACAGTTACTAACACAGTTGTTAAGTGAATCTGGCTTCCCCAGATTGACTTTCCTTGTTAGAATGTTTCAAAAGGTAATCACATGACCCCAGGACATGCAACTGTCATAAATTATTTAGTGACGATAAGGATGGCGAGGAGAACTTACCTCTCCACCCTTATTGCGTCTGCAGAAAACCGCCCAGCTGCCCTGTTTAAGGTGACTCGCTCCCTCTTGAAAGTGGAGTCGCAGGATGACCCTTTGCAGGGTCGAGCTGAGGAATTTTCTATATTTCTCCAGGACAAAATCGCTCAGATTCGAAACGAACTGGACTCCGACTGGTCATCTCCGGGCGGGAGGGCGAGATCAGATATCGGTGAGGTCAACTGGGTTGAGTTCGACTCTGTTACCAAAGAACACGTTGACAGAATACTGAGGGGACTGAATGCTACCACTTGTTTATTAGACCCGTGTCCCTCCTGGCTGGTTTTAGCCACTCGGGAGGTAACACGAGGCTGGTTCCAAGGCATTATTAACGCTTCTTTGAGAGAGGGGTTTCTACCCGCCGCTTTGAAAGAAGCGGTGGTTCGTCCTCTCCTCAAGAAACCGTCCTTGGATCCAACATTACTATCAAATTATCGTCCTGTCTCCAACCTTCGCTTTGTAGCGAAGGTTGTAGAGACTGTGGTGGCACGTCAGTTCCCGCAGTACCTGGATGAAACGGATTATCTCGACCCCCTCCAATCGGGCTTCAGGCCCGGGCACAGCACTGAGACGGCGTTGGTCGCGTTGATGGATGATCTCTGGAGGGCACGGGACAGAGGCTATTCCTCTGTTCTGGTCCTACTTGATCTATCTGCGGCTTTTGATACTGTCGACCACAGTATCCTATTGCATCGGTTGGAGGGGCTAGGGATTGGAGGCACCGTACTTCGATGGTTCTCCTCCTTCCTCTCCGATCGTTCGCAGTTTGTGTTGACGGGGGGACAGAGATCGACCCCAAGGACCCTACTTTGTGGGGTACCTCAGGGATCGGTACTCTCTCCCCTGCTGTTCAACATTTATATGAAGCCCCTAGGTGAGATCATCCGTGGCTTTGGGGTGGAATTCCATCAGTACGCTGATGATACTCAGCTGTACATCTCCACCCCAGACCACACCAACGAAGCCGTCAAAGTGATGACCGGTGCCTGGAGGCCGTACGAAGTTGGATGGGTCATAACAGATTCCGTCTCAACCCGACCAAAACTGAGTGGCTGTGGTTTCCTGCTCCCAGATTCAGTCAGCTTATTCCATCGCTGACCATAGGAGGAGAGACATTATCCCCTGTGGAAAGGGCACGTAACTTGGGTGTCCTCCTGGATGTGCAACTGTCTTTGGAAGACCATATTGCAGCCGCCACCAGGAGTGCTTTTTATCAGATTCGTCTGATCTACCAATTGCGACCCTTTCTGGATCTGGACGCACTTCGCACAGTCACCTCTGCCCTCGTCATCTCCCGTTTGGACTACTGTAATGCTCTCTACATGGGGCTCCCCTTGAAGACTCTCCGTAGGTTACAGTTAGTTCAGAATGCAGCCGCGTGGATGATCATGGGCGCCCCGCGGGACGCCCACATAACACCTCTTCTCCGCCGGCTGCACTGGCTTCCTATGGCCTTCCGGATTCGATTCAAGGTGGTACTAATAGTATTCAAAGTGCTCCATGGCTTGGGACCTGGATACTTACGGGATCGCCTACTGCCACCAACAACCTCCCGCCGCCCAGTGCGCTCCCACAGAGTCGCCATGCTCGGGGTACCACCACTAAATCGCTGTCGACTAGCAGCCCCGAGGCTACGTGCTTTCTCTGTGGGAGCCCCATCCCTCTGGAACTGTCTCCCCTCAGAGATACGAGCCATGTCAGACATCCTGACCTTCCGGCGCGCAGTTAAGACCTTACTGTTCAAGCAAGCCGGTCTAGCCAAATAAATCATTGGGGTCAAATTTAAATTTAAAAATTTTCTAATAATGATTATTCTTAGCCATTTTAGATTTTTATTTTCACTCCCGTTATTTGTATTATCTCATTTGTTGAATGTACACCGCCTCGAGTCCCTTTTTGGGAGAGGGAGCGGTATAGAAGCATGAATGAATAAATAAATAAATAAATAAATAACATGCTAGTTGCCAAGCATCTGGATTTTGATCATGTGACCATGGGATGTTCCAAAGGTTGTATGAAAATGGTCATTAAGTCACTTTTTTCACTGCCATTTTAACTTTAAGCAGTCAGTAAACAAATGATTGTAAGTCAAGGTCTACCTGTAAATCATCTTTATAATAATCAAGAGAAACATTGGAATGTGCTGTTATATTAGGTCAGATGAGCTACCTAGCTTAGAAATAACTATTCCAAAAATCGGCAGTTCTCCAGTCTCTTTCCATTACCTGCTTTTAGGATGTGTGTGTTCTTTGTTAATCTTCAAGACACTATTCTGTTCCATCAGAATGGTTTTTTAAATGGGTTTTCTTTTCAATCTTAATCTCTTTCCATTTGTTGTCTGCTATTTTCTGTATCATAATGAAATGTTTCTACCCAATATTAGTTACATATGTGGGTTTTTTTCCCAATGTCTATCTTTAATGAAATCTCTAGGAAATGTTTATTTTCCTCAATGCAATTTTAAAAGAAAATTTCCTATTTCCTTGATGTTGTTCAATTGCTAATTTGTGTCCGACTCTTTGTGAGCCATAGACCATAGCATACCAGGCCTCCTCATCTCCACTGTTTCCTGGAGTTTGACCAAATTTATGTTCACTGCATCAATGACACTATCTCATCCCGTCCTCTTCTCCTTTTGCTTTCCATCTTTCCCAACATCTGGGTCTTTTCCAATGAATACTCTTTTCTTATTTGGTGGCCAAAGCGTTTCAGCTTCAGTATCTGTCCTTCCAAAAACCAGTCGGGCAATTTCCTTTAGGATTGACTGATTTGATTTTGCAGTCCAAAGAACTCTCAAGAGCCTTCCTTGATACAACGCATGTTTTATTCACACCTTTGTCAAATATACTCTCTTTTGTGGACTTTTCTTTTACAAATAGAGGTGTTGTACAGACACTACACTGGAGAATAATGGACAGTAGCGGACTCTATTTATTGTTACCATGGGAGATTTTTATGAATCACATTCACAAGATATAAATAGTAGGAAGACTGAGATCACACTGGCATTATAATACTGAAGTGATTATAAGTGGAAAATTAGGGATATGTAATTTTCAAAAAATGTATCCTAGAAGAATTTAGCTTTATAAGTGACCTAAAACATTCCTTTGAACTTGAGTATTATAAATCAATATAAAGTTGTTCAGTGGCACTCAGAAAGAAAAAGATTACAGAATTTAATCTTGCATTAAATATAAGATCAGATTCATATGAATGATACAAAGATGAAGTGCATTTTGATGCACTAAATCAGTGGTTGCCAACCAGTGGGCCAGGGACCACTGGTGGTCTGCAAGAAATTTTTGGTGGTCTACAGAAAAATGTCACCTCCAAAGCAACCCCCAAAGCAATTAATCCAGGCTGAACGGGAACACAAGGCTGTGCCACCCACATGGCCTGTGGGAACACAAGGCTTGTGTCACTTGCATTGTGAACAACACGAGGTAGTGAGGGGAGGGGGGAAAGGGCAGAGGGGGGAACTTGCCCCACTTGCCCCATGTGCCTTGCCTGGCCACTGGGCTGCTGCTTTGCACTTCTTCTGCTTTTGGCTGCATGCAAGGAAAGCAGCAAAAGTCTTTCTTTCTCTCCCCAAACTCCACCAGAAATGAGTCTGGGACCCTGCAAGGCATTCTGCTCCAAGAGGCTGCAACAGCGAAGACTCATTTCTGCTGGAGTTTGAGGGAGAGAAAGGCTTCTGCTGCTTCTGCTGCTTTCCTTGCATGAAGCCAAAAGTCTCTCCCCCCCACCCGAGAACGAAGCTGGAGACAGTATCCTGTGATCCCAAATAAAGAATGATTGATCGGTAGGAAAACAGGGTGGGGAATTTTCTTGCAGACTTTTTTGGGGATTTTCCCAGGGTCTCTGGTTTGCGGGATTTAAAATTATTGAGTTTGGTGGTCCCTGAGGTCCAAAAGGTTGGCGACCCCTGCAATAAATAAATAGTAAAATTAAGTTGATATGTATTTTAATTATTTCTAACTGAATCTCTTTGGTTTGTTCACTGCATTTCTTTCCGAGTGTGTGTTCTTAAAACATTTTGTGTGCATTTGTGTAAATCTTTATTTGGCAGTAAAGCGGGTGGAGGTGGAGTGGGAGGCCTGAGGTAATCCTTGCCTCATGACCGCAATGGAGCCTGACTATTAGGGTTGCAAGTCATGATGATTGTAAGAAGGCAGGCTGTCTAAAAAGTGGCCAACACCTGGGCAGCTGTTCAGAGGTGGCATTCAGCAGGTTCTGACCAGTTCTGGAGAACCAGTAGCGGAAATTTTGAGTAATTCGAAGAACCGGTAAATACCACCTCTGACTGGAGATTTTACAGTATCCTTCCCCTGCCATGTCCACCAAGCCACGCCCACAGAACCGGTAGTAAAAAAATTTGAATCCCACAACTGCATCTGTTGTTCTGCCTCTTTAAGCCTTCTCCCAAGCAGTGCAGAAACTTTGTCTACAAAAATTGTGCTGAGACACAACTGAGGGTACTGGGAAGGATGTGCGTACATTTGTGTGGAAATAAATCAGCCAAAACTTCTCCAGTAGTTGGACTCACAAGTAGAAGTTAGAAGAGCAGTAGTAGTAAGTAAGAGTTGAGTAGTGCTGAACAGTGAGTCCTAGCCTGTGGATGCTCATTTGTGTTGCTTAGGGACCTGTGTTGTTGGGCTGGCCCTTTGGTGTTTCCACTGACTTGGGTATACTTTAAAAAAACCTGTGACAACATGATGCTTTATGCTAAGAGAGGTGACCACACGATCACCTTGCTTAATAACTCCTACCTCTGCTCTCCTGAGTGTAGTCATTAAGCAAAGCACAGAGTGCCTCTGGTGGGAGGCTGGTAGACCTAATGCAAGTTCAGAACTACCTAGCCCATACCTCCCACAGCCTCCCCACCCATCCAAGGCACCCTATGCTCCACTTCCCACCCCTCAGGGACTCTGCAAACTTTGGGTCTGCTTCCTTCCCCATGTCTCCACAGACAAGTGTGTGATGGGAGAGGAAAGGTGAAAAGGGTGTGAGGCCTCTTCCCATTCCACCAAGCCTCACACCCTTCCTTTCTCATACACACTTGACTTTCAAAAATTGATGTAGTCCTGAACTCACATTAGGGAAGTTATATTAGAATACCTTGAATTTCTAGGACACTGAACCCTATTGTTTGTTCCACAGCAGTATCTGTTATATCTGTTGTGTGCCAGACACAAATGCCTAGTGCAATAACTACTGAAGAAGTAGGTGGTTGAAAAGGCCACATACGCTTTTATTGCTCATGCTTATAATGCAAAAATGGGCCATTCTTGTGGCAGAAGTTAAATGTCATATTCCAATTTTTTTATTGTTAAATGAAGTGTAGGCTTCAAAACAAAAATGTATGTTTATTTACTGCAGTACATTGACAATCAAATTCCTAGTAAATTATTGCGAATCAACTATTCCCACAGTTACATTAAAGCAAATGAAGAACCACCAAATATGTATCCTAACACACAATGCACGAGAACGTATGAATAATAACGAGGGGAAAAGATTGATAGAATGTTTTGGGGAATATATCGTGTATCACACATCTGTATTAAATACTGAAACATGCCTGACAAAAAAAACCTTAATGTAACTGAACTCCATGTAGAGCCCACTTCACTAGTTATACAATCAAAGCAATGTAGCTGAAAGGACATTTAATCAGCTAAATGAAGATTTGTTTATTTGATTTGTCAATCGTTTACAAGATAATAGGAATAAATATAAACATTGTTATGAATACATGAAATGGATACATATAAGAAAAATAAAAAGAAACAATAGGACAGGGATGGTAGGCACGTTGGTGCGCTTACGCACGCCTACAGACCTCTTAGGAAAGCGATGAGGTCAATAGTAGACAGTCTAAGGTTAAAGTTTTTGGGATTTGGGGAAGACACCACAAAGTCAAATAGAGTATTCCAGACATTGACCACTCTGTTGCTGAAGTCGTATTTCCTGCAATCAAGTTTGATGTGATTTACCTTGAGTTTGTATCTATTGAGAATTAACAAGTAGGAGTGTTGTAATTATAATTTCAATTCTGGGGTGACAGAATATCTAAGCATTCTCCTATTCATGGAGTATTATCCACTCCAAAACTGTCTCTCTCTTCCAGGGATAGCAAAATAGTGAAAAGAATTAGGAAGTCCTAAACAAGAGAGTGCTTTTTCTTTCATCTTCAACTGGCATCTTACAGATACAGGGTGTATAGAATGAGTAAGAAGATTACAAGAAGTCCTCACCAATCACAGGATTAGAAAAACTATTGCTAAGTGATGCGGTTATTAAGCAAGACATGTGACCACAACAGACTTACTTCACTTCTGCCATGTTCATTAAGCAAGTCACCATTAACCCATTACATCACATTGAAACAAATATCACCGTAGAATAAAGAGGAATACTTACACTCTGAAGGAATGATCATGTTTATTTCAGGCATGAATAATACATAAATGTAAACAAATTATCAGTAGAGTGCTATGATCAGATTTGTTCCCATCTGTTCCTGTCCTACTCAAGATAGGTGTTTCCAGCTATGAAAGCAGCAATTAAGCAGGATCACTGGGAGGAGAGGAAAAATCAAGCCATCCTGTGACCTTGCCCATCTTTGCAACATGTGAGTTGCAAGAATGTGATGTGTGCATATAGGCAATTTCCAATAACAGTCTTCAGAATCTGAAAGTTGACCTCTTGTATTCACCCAGTGCATGCACATACATGCACATATACATGCATAGAGACAGCAGGAGAGAGAACATGACAAAAACAGATTCAACATGTTGCTTCATTACCAGTAGAAAATATAAATACTATTTATTGGCAGCTGCTATGAAAAAGGTTGGAAACATTTTCAGAAGCTGTGCTCTGCATGTTTTCTCTACATTCTAAAATTATTTAAATGAATATTTATTTTCAACAATATCTATGCACATTATTTATAATCTACCCATAACATCTTGGGGAATGATTCAACTTTACATAAAAAGGGTACTGATTCCTAAAATACACGAACACCCGATATTATTTATTTGCACAACTAACAAAAGCAAACTTGAGTTTTCATTTTTAACAACTTTTCTTTAAAAAAGGAGTTTTATATTGGAAACTTAGAAAGGCAACATAAACCTAGCAACAAAATTCATACCATCTTTCAAGTTTTAGAATTTATAATGACAGTTCTGAAATAATGGTTATTTCACCAGCAATTTTGGTGAAGTTAATGGCAAAGCAGAATATAAGAAAGGCATATACTAGGAAAGTGAACAAAACATGCCCCTTTTCTAATTTAGACTAATACAAACAATGGATTGTATTTCCACCCATCACAATAAGACAGTACAGTATTCTACTGCTCATAATAGCAGATTTGTTTGTTCCTATTTCTTTTTTTCTAGTGAAAAAAAAACCCAAGTATTGTCTGTTCTGGTTACCCAAAAACAAGTTAATTGAATATCTCCTAAATTTCACCAACTTCTTCCCTCTTCCGTACTTAGAAAGGATCAGTAAAAGAGTCAAGTCATAGCCTAGCCTGACTGCAGTATGGAGCATCCCCTAATGGTCTACTTAAGGAATTTGCTCTATCAGAATGCTATATACAGTCACCCTACTGTTAAAGTCTCAAGAGTAGAGAGATACAGATGTTGCATTATGTCATCCACCCATGTGCAGCTTCTACATATCCACTGCACTCTTGGGGATGGGGTGGGGGAATAATTTATCTATTTATAGTATATATATTGTATGTAGTACTTTAGGTTACATTGACCAGAAGGAGGCGCCCATGACTGTTTTTGTCCTTATTGAAAGCAACTACTGTGATTTCAATTCTCTCTAGAGTCAGTTTGAACCCAATAGAATAGCATCTGGTTACCGTATCTAAGGAAGTTTAATACCAACAAAGCCAGTCATGGGGAGCTTCCTTGTAAGCCTATATTACTAAGGACCTTGTTATATTTTCATATTTCATTGAATAACAGAATTGCGGGTAAACAACACAATAGATTTCACTACATAGAAGCCAGACATGAAATAAGCTAATGCTGAATTTACAAACCACACAAATCAGAGCACAGGTAGTTAAAACTGTAAACCCATATTTATAAAACAGGGCATGACATCCAGAACATGACTTTCTTTTTTATAAATGAGGTATATATCATAATACCATATTGTAATGTATAATGAGCATTTAATATCTATATTTATAAGCTTTTTGCTTCTTTTCCCTTGCCTTCTCTTCAGTTAATTTTAAACCCTTCTCTATTTCATTTCTCAAACTGGATGCTAAGATGTAATTTAACCAGGTCTTCTAAATAAACCATAATTGGCCAACCTTGTACAATTTGCTAAACTATTTATTAAGCCTTACAAAGCACAATAGCTTTAGTTCACCTTGTATTCTTTGGGAGAATGGGGGGGTTGGAGTTATGTCAGTGTTGATTCCTAACTATAGCCTGGAGGACTAGACTAAACCAAAGCCAAGGAAACTGCCTCATATGGTTTATTCACACATGAACTCATCCTTCCTGCATCTTCCCGAGTCCTACAAGAGCAAAACAAAAATGCAGATGTCAGTTCCGGAAGGAAGTTTGGGACTCACTTTCAAACAAATGTTATTTCTAGTCCCACCTTAGACATGAAGCCACCTGGGTGACCTTGGGATGGTCACTCACTCTCAGCCCTAGTACCCCAAGGGCACTCTATAATGGCTTCTCATTGCCCTCTTTTCACTGTTGGAAGAAATATCCTTCTGGGTTCAGTTCCAAGTGGGGAAAAAAGACACTGGAAACATGGAGGCTGTTTGGAAAGATGGTTTAATGGTGGACAGGACCACATGGCTTGGAACTCCAAAGTGAAAAGGATGATCACATGTTTCAAGATGTTGGATGAAGGGAAAGAAAAAGGGGGCTGAGATGCTGAGAGTCCCTTATATATTGTCTGTTGGGATTTGAATTTGAGCTTGTATTCTGATTGGTTGTCAGACTTCCATGGAGTCATGCAGAGGCAACTCTGTAGGCTGTCCTGAGTGCCAGGCTTGGTTGAGCCTTGCTGGATGATGATGTAATGAAAGGACTTTGGGCAATTCCTATAATAGCTCTACCTGGAGATCTTTGTAATGTAAAATATTCTGGCCCAGGCTTAATTAACAAAGGTGTGGGTGAGTTTCTGCTTCGGAGGTGAGTTTCTGCTTCTGGGTTTCTACTCTTTTTAGGGGAAATATTCTGCCTTTTTAATATTTCCTAGGATATTTCATTTTTCTAGGAGATGGTGGGTGCTAACTTCCTACATCACTCCAATTAGTTTACCTAAAATAGTTGATTTGAATCTGGGAAAATATCATGGCTTAAGCTAAGGAGGCTATTTCATCATTAGGAAGCAGGCAATAGCAAATTATTTCTCAATTCTTGCCAAGAAAACTGCAGGCACTTGCCCAGGCAGTAGCCAGGAATCAACAATGATTCAAAGACACACACATACACACACAGAGTGCATACAGGCATTTTGAATGTAATATGTATAATTAGTTTGTAAGTCTGATCACTTTTTATTACCATTATATGCCAGCATCATTTCCAACTACCCTGTCATAAATTACTTAGCTGAGCAGAGTGAATATTTAAATTATTTTATTTTCTATACTTTTAACTATTTGGCTATTAGCTTACAACATTCTGGCTTACAAGCCCTTGGTGTAATCACAATAACTTATTGCACTCCATAGTGATGCTTACGTCCAAGTTATACTGTAGGAAGTGAGCACCCACCCCTCTCCTAGAAAAATGAAATATCCTAGGAAATATTAAAAAGGCAGAATATTTCCCCTAAAAGAAGCAGAAACTCACCTCGAAAGCAGAAGCTCACCCCCACCTTTGTTAATGGGTGGGCCATTAAGGCCATGGCCAGAATATTTTACATAACAAAGATCTCCAGGTAGAGCTATTATAGGAATTGCCCAAAGCCCTTTCATTACATCATCACCCAGCAAGGCTCAACCAAGCCTGGCACTCAGGACAGCCTACAGAGTTGCCTCTGCATGACTCCATGGAAGTCTGACAACCAATCAGAATACAAGCTCAAATTCAAATCCCAACAGACAATATATAAGGGACTCTCACCATCTCAGCCCCCTTCTTCTTTCCCTTCATCCAACATCTTGAAACATGTGATCATCCTTTTCACTTTGGAGCTCCAAGCCATGTGGTCCTGTCCACCATTAAACCATCTTTCCAAACAGCCTCCATGTTTCCAGTATCTTTTTGGATACTTGGAACTGAACCCAGAAATATAATTCTACCAACAATACCATTAAAATGGCTACCATGATGGCATAAAATAAGGATATAGATAATGACCCACAAACTGTCAATGGCGATATTGTTTTTAATCTATTCTTGACTTTCTCCTCCTACCTCTTTTCCTTTTTTCTTTTCTTTTCTGTTTCTTTTCTTTCACATTTGTGTTTGTGTTGTTTATTTTAACTGTAAAATCAATAAAGTTTTTTTTTTTAAAAAAGGCTACCATGATCTAAATCCTAGCAATCTGCATGGTCAGAATTGATTTCCAAATGAATATACTCAAGCTAATTGTAAATACTTTTTCATCTCTTTCTTCTGCTGGTAGAAAGTGAAGCTGCAGAGCAAGCACTCACATTAGAAATAGCTCTAGGTTTTGTTTTCATTTTATAGTCAGCAGAGCAAGTTAACTTTCATTTCTCTTTCTCTAGTAAGTTCTCCTCCCATTTCCTAATGACCTTTCTCATTCAGTTCTGTTTGGATTCTTTAGGTCACATTTAACTATTCCCAGAGTTCTGCTGATATCCCTGCAGTTTACCAAGACTTGCTGCAGTTTTACTGAATCCACTGGTTTTCATTTCTGGCACCCTAGTTTTTTTATGCCTAATTCTGGAATGATCTACCAATTGGTTTATTCACAGTCCCCCCTAGTGTTCAGTGGGGGATGAATTTTAATTCACAGCTTGATTTCTCATTGAAGTTTGCATATATTTTACTGCTGCTTCTGTTTGTTATTATTTTGACAAAATCTTTATTTTGCACTAAAGCACTAAAAGACATTTTTCTGTGGCCCAAAGTACATGAAATTACCATGCAAAATGGGTAGACTAGTATCAAGCCAATGGATATGACCAGGTTTTTCATTTTTCTTTCTTCGTTATAGGAAGAATTAGTGGAGAGCGTGCAGTATTGTCTATTTGGGGCTTATGTGACAGTTTTTGTGTGTTTCTCCTCATACAAAAGTGCTGCCAATTTTCAACATTCCTACTCAAAGGAATTTGGGAATTTTCAGAAAATGAGCTTGGAGGCACATGCCATCCCATGGCAGTTGGCTGCCGTTTCTGCTGTAATTAGCTGATTGTTGAGGAAATTTAGGGCTAGATCACATCTTTCACTCCACGCCTTCTGGTAACAATTTAATTTTCTGATCTATAATAAATGATAACAGTACAGTCTTAAGAGCTACACAGCAGTGATGTAGCAGCTAGTGAGTACTCAGCCAAATGCACATCAGTTTGGGGAAAAAATCAGATGATGCCCATGAAAGCGAATGTCACAGTATTTTGAGTCCTTTAGATCAGGGGTCCCCAACCTTGGCAACTTTAAAACTAGGAACTCTGGGAGTTGAAGTCCACAAGTCTTAAAGTACCCAAGGTTGGAGACCCCTGCTTTAGATCAGCGTTCCTCAGCTTCAGAAACTTTTAAGATGTGTACTTCAACTCCCAGAATTCCCTAGCCATCATGCTGGCTGGGGGATTGGAAGTCTATAGTTAAAAGTTCATAAATTTGAGAAACATTGTTTTAGATGAATAATTTCTTGAGCTAAGAACCAAAAGGCATTTTGCAATTATTCCATCTCTCTTATAGTGATTTTTTATGGGCTTGGGTGGGTGATGGTTAAAGTATGTGTATTGTAAGATTTCAGCTAGATGCATACAGCACCTGTTAGACTAGCTTATAATTCAGTATGATGGTGAACCCAGCCTGCATAATTAAATCATGGTTAATTTAACTATAAGCATGTCTGTGCATGCCATTAATGACTAGTTTTAGACAACACGCTGGGCCAGATTATAGTATTTGCTTGTTTATGTTTAGAATATTCTGAATTCAACCATTGTTAGTTTAGCACATTATGAATCCACAGCAAGACCTGAAGAGATTTTACATGTGGGAAGCATAATTAATAAAAAGGAAAAATCTTTTTGTTCTCTGATGGAGTAATTTTCTAGGAATAATGCTGGCTAAACAATTTAGGGATTATCTCACTAATCTGCATGGCAGAAGGCAGGAAAATGCTTTTTTGACCTAAATACTCAAATTAGAAATGTTTTAATATATTGTTTAAATTAGATACTGTGGCATGATGAATGCTAACAAATATTTGGGGTTATTTTTATGATATCCTAATGTTTTGGAGAATATCTTTGCAGAATTCTAGCTCTTCCATGTAAACATGACTATTACCATGCTTACACTGACTAGTGATTTTTATAATCAGCTAACCCATGATTGAAACATGACTGATTGAATTAATCCAACTGCTTAGATTTAAGTTATTAAACTATAGCTCTACACTGAGAAAATTTACACGACATGCTGAGGTACAAATAAACCACATTTTTGTAAATGAGCTATAAATCCAGCCATATTCTGCTAGTCACTACATTATATAGCATGCGCTAATGCTTTTAAGATGTACCCAGTGTCACTGTTATCGGTGAGATGGATGACATAAAAATTTAATAAAAATATACATTTGCAATGAAGAATTTATGGCATTTGTATACTTCTTGCAAATCCACAAGTTTATGAAACATTTTTAAAGGTGATAGGAAATGAAACTCGGTTATAGTATTAAGCTTACCCATCCATAGGTTCAAAATTACAAGAGTATTGATAATAGCATAGAATCCATATTCAGGAGTGTTATTTCTCAGACTAACTTCCTAGGGACATTGTTATGTGGAAGAACGGGAGAAGCAATGGCTTTATACACTACCTTAAGACTTTGGAGGAAAAATATGATATACATTCAACAAATCGACTGCATAACTGAGTTAAGTTCCCAGTAAACAGAAATAGCATCGCAGCCTCCATAATACACCGTTGAAATATGAAACTTATTTCAGTTTAACTCCTAATCATATGATGGTTACAAATATAGGCTGCACACATTATCCACAGCCGATTTTCAAGCTGGCTGGGGAATTCTGGGAGTTGAAGTCCTCCAGGCTTAAAATTGCCAAGGTTAGAGACCCCTGGACTAGACTACAAAACTCTTTGCTAGACCCCAGCGGGACGCTCACCGCCAAGGCCGTGAGACCTCCCGAAGGATCTCAGAACTACGCGTAGTGACGCCATTGGTGAAGTCGCCCTCGATTGGCTGTCGTGGAATGTTCCACTTCGATTTCGTCCTCTCTTTGACTATTTCACCGATTTTTCTCTCCCCCCCCCCTCCGTTGAACCCGCCCGGTTCCTTCCCCCCCTTCACACTTCTTCCTTCGCTGGGGTTCAAAAGGAGAATTATTGTAAAGCGACGAGGGGGTGACTTGCGCAGTCAGAGCCGTTCTCCCTTTCGCTCGCTCACCCTCCCCCCGCCGGGTCTTCACGCGCTGCTTCAGCGGCTGACAGGAACAGCGGCCGCCATTGTCGTCATTGCCTCCTTTCCAGCTACCGCCGTTGCAAAGTCGCCCCCCCCTCCTGCCGCCCTTCCTCAGCTCGAATCAGGGTTTCCTCTCTGAAGGGCGGCGGGAGGGGAAGGAGATGAACGGCGGCGGCGGCTCTTCACCACCACCACCACTAAGGCGGCGGCGGCGGCGCTGAGCCCGCCCAATTCACGCCCTTTCTCGTCCTCCTCCGTTTCGAGGATGCTGAAGATGAAGCTGCCGGCGAAGCAGCAGCAGCCGCCGCAGCAACGGCAAACGATGAGCCGTAAAAGGGCGGAGGAAGACGACGCGGGAGCGGCCGCCGGAATCCCGAGGCCCCACGGCAGCTGCGGGGGCGGAGGCCTAACCAATCACCCGCCTCGCAACGAAGCGGGATCCGGGACTATGGTGGCGCCGGGCTCCGGCGGCTCTTCGGCGGGTCTCCGCTGCCTTTGTGGCTGCTCGGCCGGAGGGGCCCGCGAAGCCGTCTACGAGTGGTTCGGCCTGGCTTTGGGCTCGGCCCAGCGGCTGGAGTTCGCCGTCGGGCTGCTCGACTTGCTCAACCCGCTGGAGTTGCGCTTCTTGGGCTCCTGCCTGGAGGAACTGGCCCGAAAGGACTACCATTGCTTGAGGGACTCGGAGGCCAAAGCTAACGGGGCCGGGGGCGCCGCTTCTGGAACCGCCGACGCTGCCCCGGCGGGAAGCAACTCTGCTGCAGCCGGGGGCAACCGAGAGCAGCCGCCGCCGCCGCAGTTACTGACGCCGCCGCCCCCGGCTTCTCCTCCCGGGGCTGCGGCCGCCGGTTCCCCGCCTCCGTCGACTCCTCTCCTCGCGTTGGGCGGCAGCGACTTCCGCGACCCTGCGGTCCGCTCCAAGCTCATCGTCTATTTGGCCCTCCTGGGATCCGAGAACCGCGAGGCTGCCAGCCGCCTGCATCGCCTGCTGCCCCATGTGGATGCCATCTTGCAGAGCTGCCGGTCGCTTGGGCCCCTGCGCCCGAGAAGAAAAGGAGGGGAAGAAGAAGAGGAGGAGGAGGCCGCCGCCTTAGCCGGATCGGAGGCGGCGGAGGGCCTGGGGCTGGTGGCTCAAGAGGAGCTGTTGCTCCTTTTCACCATGGCTTCCCTGCACCCTGCCTTCTCTTTCCACCAGAGAGTCACATTCAGAGAGCACTTGGAGCGGTTGCGGAGAGCCCTCTGCCGGGATGAAGACGACGTGGAGGGCTTCCCTTGCCGCAGGGCACGGGTAAGGGCATCCCTTCCACGTTCGCACCACTCTGCAGCCCTTCTCTTGTCTATGGAGATTCTCAGTCATCCAGACCCAGGGGTCTCCAACCCTGGCCACTTTTAAGACTTGTGGACTTTGCTGGCTGAAGAATTCTGGCAGTCGAAGTCCACAAGTCTTAAAGTGGCCAAGGTTGGAGACCCCTGATCCAGATCATGGTTGCCCCAAAGGTGCTTTTTTCAAGAGGCAACTGGACTTTCTGGTTTTTCTTTGAAGTCGTTTCACTTCTCATCCAAGAAGCTTCCTTAGCTGTGCTGAAGCTTCTTGGATGAGAAGCCAAACATCTTCGTAGAAAAATCAGAAAGTCCAATTGCCTCTTGAAAAAAGCACTTTTGGGACAGCCCTTCTCTTGTTTAATCTGTACTCCCAAATGAGCTCTTTCAGAAAGCATCTTTATGCTGCTTCTACCCGCTGTAATAAGAGCGCAAAGACAACTTTACTTGATAACGCAGCTTCCATTTTCTTCATCCAGCGTGGTTAATAGCAACACTATCCGAGGAATTGTAATACCTCATAAGCAGAGGAAAGTTTGTTTGGGGAAGGCCAGTTGAGTAGTCTAGTCAACTAAAGGCTGTTTCTCATCCTTTTCTAAGGACTCCTGTGGTTTTGGTTTTACCTGTTTGTAAAGTAACACAAATGGGATTAGGTTACAGTGTTTCATACATAATCCATTGGTAGGTAGAAGCTGGTTTGGTGAGTTCTTCCCCATGATGTACTAACTTAAATCTGGAGACATCTCAACACCCGTATTGAAGGGACCGAAAATTAATAATGCCACCTTCAGCACTTCCCATCACAATAAATTTAGAGATAGGACCAGCCCAAATTCACTTGGTTATTTGGGGTTGTTAAGAACATGCCCCTTCACCACCTGGTCCCTGGCTGCTAATTTTCAGTGCCATTTCCCTTTTGCACGACCTTGCAGGCCTCTCCCAAATGTATCAAACTGTAATCTTTTACAAATCCTGCCAGACCTGATAATAGATACCTGGACTGCTTAAGATTGGAGTTATGAAAACAGAAATGGGGGGAGGGGCTGTAATTGTTGATTCTTTTGTCTTTTGGAAATGTTTTTATATAATTTTACTTTAAAAAAGATAAAACTAATATAAGAAAAAAAGGAAAAAAATGTAAAAAAATATGAAGAAATGACTTTCACTTTCATGACAAGTTTTAAACAATTTTAGTAACTTATGACTTTCTTTTAAAACAAACTCTTCTTCCATATCTCATCTGTAAAGAAATCTCTAAAGCTTCATCATTTCAGTCCTGATCAGCAGAAATGCTTTAAAGATTACCAGAGATGATAAACGTATCAATTTTAACTTTGATCACCTTTATGTTCCTTTCACTTTTAACAATCTTGATCTTTAGTCCCTTCAAATAATCTCCTAGCATTTTATTTTTTTTCATTCTTTTCTTTGACCCTTCTCACAATTTTTTTTAAATCTTTAAACAAGGCTCTTTGTAAATCAACATAGGAAAATTGCCTAGGTTACTCTCTTGGTTTGTTATTTATATATTCTTTTTAATTATTAAGACATTAGCCGACTTCTTTTGTATGTCCAATGTATCATCTTTGTCCATATCATTCTTATAGTCTGTTATTTTTAAATCCACTTTCAGAGAGTCTCAGGCTTGTCAGATATAACCTGCTCCTCTTTTATAGCATCCTTTACGCAGCCTATCTATAGAAGCACCCACTCTTAAAATTAATTTCTGAGTTCGTTGTTCAAAAAACATCCTTCAATATGTCCAGTGTTAAATATTTTGCTTTGTTATTTTAGTCAAATTACAAAATTTTTGTCCTTCACTTGTACTCTTTAGTTTCTTCTGGATCCCCCTAAAGCATCTTAATTTTGTGGAATGCTAGCAGGGAGAGAAAAATACCTGAAGCTTTATGATTACAGTATACTTTTGAGTTAATGCATTTTGATTTTCTATATTTCTAAAAGTGATGACATTTATATGTAATATTGTGGTTTTTCTTTCCTTCAACTTAGAACTTTTCCCATAACAGCATGCCAACAACCGAGAACAGTTTACTTGAACAAAGGGCAGCAGTTCATGATAAACTAATGGTGGCCACTCACAGACCACAGCAAGAAGGTATTTCAATATATTTATGTCTTGAAAACCTTGACTTCTAGGAAAATAATTTATCATTTTATATTATTACAAATGAACTGTGATAAGTATACAACTAATATCTGGTACTTGTAGTTTCCTCCAATCTTGTACCTGATGAAATGAGTGAGAACATTCAAAAACAACTATTGATCATTAAAGCATTCCATTAAGCCTTTTGGAGGGCAGAGGTAGAAGCATAATTTATGTACCTTGCGTTTGTTTGCATTGTTGAATCTATTAACTATTTCAGAGACAACATTTATTTAGTAATTGAGTACTATGCTATATCCAGTCTTACATGAGAAGTCTTTCATTCCAGATGCTCAGATTTGTTTCAGACACTTGGACTGCTCAGAGCAATCACAGAATGGATAATAATGAGGGGGGAAGTACAGTGGCACAGTTGCTTATCATCCATAATTAAGGATAATTATGGATTGTAATCATAATTAAGGTGTAATTAATGTATTATAAAACAGAAAGTGTAGACGTTTATCTCTTGAAATTCTATTAAAAATCTAAATTTCCACTAATAGTTATACGATGGCCAAATAAGTGACAAAAATATATTAAATCTTAATTGTGTGTTGCTTTCTTTCTTTTCAGCTGTACACATTCAAAAAATAATGCTGAAAGGCGTACCTAGGAAAAGATCTGATAAACATTTGGAGTATACTTTCAAAGTAAGTTATCTATCTGAAGGTCGTATCTCTACAATTTAAAATCACTTGGGATCTAAAAAGTTGACTCATTCATGAATTAGTCATAATGGTAAATCATAATTTAAGCCCATGATTAAAAAGGAGCCTGTTAAAATACTGTACTTGCATGTTCCTCATCTTTCTTTCCACATAGCTGGGAAGAGAAATAAAATAAATTTATCAGTCCCAGAATGACATTAAATACGAATAATAGGTAAAATATGTGAATAAAGCAAAGACATTTATCCATGTTTTAGGTTCATAAGAGTCCAAAAGTTGGCTCTTGTAATATTAAAAATTAAGTTTAACAATTAAGATTAAAAATGAGGAGATTTAGGATCAGCAAATAACAAATGGAGGGTTATTTTGATGTAATGATTCAAACAAGTTAAAAAACAGGAGACCACGAGTTCCCACCTTAGATTCAAAGCCAGATCTTGAACCAGTCACTTTCTCTTAGCCCTAGGAGGGGAGCAATGGCAAAACCATTTGCCAAAAAAACTGCATTGACTTGCTCTGGCAGTATTCAAGAACATGATTAAATGAAGTAAAAAAAAATGGATAGGCTATGGAATTCTTATATGTAGCGATGATCCCTAGTTTAGATCATTCTAAAAGATGAAATTAATTCATGGGGGTCTTAATGTTGCTAACTACTCTGGAAGCATGGCCCCGGATTAACAGTAACCTCTCAAATTAGCATAGCTGCTTGAGATCAGCAGCTGAGAAAAGACTGCATGGTTGTGAACTTCTTCAATATATCAGACTGGTCACTTTGTGTTAAGACTGATGGGACTAAACTAGTAAAGAGTTTCTTTAATTTTTCCTGTTTTTTTGTTTCTAAAATCTGTCAGTTACAGTATGAAATAGTCCTCAATTTACAACTGTTTGTTTAATGACCATTTGAAATTACAACAGCACTGAAAAATGTGACTTATGACAATTTTTCACATTTACGATCCCTGTGGTCACATGATCAAAATTTGGATGCTTGGCAACTGGCATGTATTTATGATTATTGCAATATCCTGAGTTATGTGATCACCTTTTGTAACCTTCTAACAAGCAAAGTCAATGGGGAAGCCAGATTTACTTAACTGTTACTTACATAATCTGTAATGCAATGATTCACTTAACTGTGGCAAGATACACCATAAAAAGGGCAAACTCACTTAACTGTTTTGCTTAGCAATGGAAATTTTGGGCTCAATTGTAGTAATGTTGAGGACTATCTGTATCTTAGTTTTATAGAAACAGAATTCTTAAAGGTTTTTTTCTTTTTCATTCAGGTAATCTGGTCTGATCATTCTGTATCCTGTGTAACAAAAACACACCAGGAACTACAAGAATTTCTCTTAAAGGTAAATATTCAAAGGCTTATGTAATAAAAGCTAGATGGCATGATGTTTTACCTCAAATTACAGTGGTAGATTGCTTTTGATATGCAGAGTTGATCTGCTAATCTATCAAACATTATTCATATATTAAATTTCTAGATGAATATATACAGGCATTATTTCTTATGAAATATTAACCATGTTATAATTGCTTAGGAAGCAATAAATTGTTTCTAGTGATACAAATATTATTCTAGTTGCAGAAAATCCTTTTTTCAACTTGTGCAAGAGTCAAATCAACTATTTTGATTCCACTTTGAACAAGTTATATACATCAATCTATAATTTCCTGAGGTTTCGTGCTTGTGCTGATTTTACTGATTTTTTTTTTTTTAAAAAAATGTTGGGGTAGTTGCAAAAACATATGAGTTGCATTATTGAAACCAATTGAAAACACAAAGAGAAAGAACACTTTTGCTCATCTAACTTACTTTTTATGCGTATGAGAACATAGAGCCAAGGACCATCATAGTTTAGCATTTTGTTATTCATATTGCTGACCATATTCTTCTGGACTAAAAATGCCCGTTTTCTGCCATTATTCTCTTACAATTGGTATTTGAAGACATCTACCCCAAATATGGGTATAAAAAGTTTTCAAAAATTAATAGTCTCTGATAAACCTGTGTTGCATGAATTTGTTCATCACTTGTTTAAACCATCCAACTGAGAGGTCAGCCACGTGTATTGTGGGAATTAACTCCATAGATTAAGTGCTTAATCTTCCATTCAGTTTTTAACATCCTGATTAGTTTACTGTCATCCCTAAATTTGACAGCTCGTGTTTATCTATACTTCAAAATGGGTTATGAACAAGTTAAAAAGCACTGGCCCCAGCACAGATTCCTAAAGATACCTATTTTTTATTTCCCTCCATTAAGAAAACTATTTAACTCCTCTTTATTTTTCTATTTAACTCCTCTTTATTTTTCATTTTTTTAAAAAGTTAGCGATCTATAATATATTTGAGTTCTCTTGTTCTATGATTGCTAATTGAATTGAGCATCTTTGAAGAACAACTTTGTCCAAGATGTTTTTTAAAAAAGATACATTATTAACAGTTCTATCCACATGCCAGTTAGTGCTCTTAAGTCTATAGTATAATAGGCTAGTGAGGCAGGATTTACTTGATCAGAATTCATGTTGATTTACCTTAATTCTTGCTTCATATGTTGGTATTTGTGTGTGTTTTAATTAGATTAGTGTATGTACTAATCACCCTGTAATAGATTACTGGCCCTATAATTTTCCCAGATCCTCTTTGAATCCCTTTGAAAAATTGCATCACATTGGCTACATTCCAATCCTTTTGCTGCTTGAGTGCAGTTTGAGAGTCAAGTAATTTATTTTTATTAGGAAGTCAGCATTTTCGAGTTATTTAAGAATTCTTCAATGGATTCTATCAGGATCTGATGGTTTGTTATTTGTATTCTCTCAAGATGACTTAAAATTCGGATAACTATGTTACCTTAGTTTACTTTTGTTTTTCCAGTCTCCTCGCTTCTAAAAGTCAATATAAGCTTAGGTATCTATCCAATATTTTCCATACTAAAGATGAATAGAAATAATTCATTTAATTTCCCTGCAGGCTTCATACTACTGTCTTTGAGTATTCCTTTTACTCTGTCATCTAATGGCACAGCCAATTTTTTTATTGGTTTTCCATTTATATATTTTGAATACCCTACATACTGTAATCAATCATCTACCATGAAGAAAATCACACCTCTATCAATACCATCAGGACAAGCTTCTATATAAAAGAGAACAAGTGCCACACTCACGGGCACTTACAATGTTATCTAATTGGGTAATAAAGTGTCTGCAAGCAAAAACCAAGCTCAGAGGGCATTAAGGGCTCCACATCAAATATATTTTTCAAAATTCTTAGTGATTTCCTTAATGTTGTATGCTGCTCAGATTTGCTCTGTGTGTGTACCCTCCTGTCATCTTAACACATTTTTTGACAAAACAGAATGTTTGTTTTATTCCTTTTTTGTTTTTAATTGGGGCAGGCTTTTCATTTCTTCATATTAAGACGTAACTGTTAAGAGTTTCCTGAACCCTGCTATAAAGTCACCTCAGTCTCTCACTGGAGCTTCAATTATTGCATTTTGATAAAATCCTCATGTATTATTTATTTAATTTATATCCCACTTTTATTATTTTTTATGAACAATTTAAGGCAACAAGCACATGTAATAGTCTATCTATATGTTTTACACACATCAACAACCCTTTCTCTAGATTTATCCCAAAGATGCTTTTTCAAGAGGCAACTGGACTTTGAAGACGTAGATGAGAAACAAAACATCTTCAAGGAAAAAACAGAAAGTCCAGTTACCTCTTGAAAAAGCATCTTTGGGAAAACCATGACCTGGATGACTGGGAATCTCCATAGTCATCCTTAAATTTAATTTATCTTCTGACTAGATACCACCTGTATCTTTCCATGTATTTTCTGTTAGGTTGGATTCAGGAATGACTAGTTTTTGTTTACCCATTATATCTATGTTTTTGTTTGCAGTCACATATGATAATTTCTTCATCATGGTTCAGAGACTTACAGCACTGGCATAGAAACATCTATGTTATGTTCAAATGTTTTTGGCATTTGGTTTAGCTTGTCCTAGAATGTTCCTCCGTGCTTAACAAAACTACATTGCTACTGCTGGCTCGAGCAATTCACCCGCACAGTTTCACAAGCGTTGCCTATCTAGTTGACCCTGAATGTGAAATAAATAGCATTTTTGAGAATGCTGTTTGACAGCCCTGGAATTCAATCTGCTACCTAGCAGCCTAGATTTGGCTTCTAGGAGTGATCAATTTTTCAGTGGCAGTAGTACCAAAATGAAGTATGTCTTCTATTTACAGTCTAGCAACTTATCTAGACAGTGCATGACATTGGTCACTCTATTTGCATCAATCTAAAGTTATCAAGTGATTTGCATACCTGTCACAAATTCATTTTTCAATTTTTCTAATGGTGAATTATCTAAAGCAAAAGTTCTCTGTCTTTCTAGAGAAGCTTCTCTAGTACAAAATACAGGTTTATCAGCCAAAAATTGTATTCCTCCAATAAAACGTATCTCTCTTATGCTCACAATTAGATCCTTCTCTCCAAGATTCTTCTTGTTCTTAGTAGAAAAGTGCCTTGAAGGTGTTGTTTACACTCTCTGTGGCACTTATAAACATTTCCAGTAAGAAAAGTTGTGAACAGGAATGGGCTTGTTTTATGAGAGTCAAGAGCGCATTGCATGATGGATAAAGCCATGCTTTTGCCCCAGAGGCAGTAATAAACTTGACGTGTGCCCTAGCACATGGTCTCTCCCTCCCTCCCTCCTCCCTCCCTCCATCTCTCCCCACAACTTCATAACATATTTTAAAGTGTTTGAATACTGGCTTCTTAACAATTTATCTTGGTGTTTGGATATCTGGAGATCGAATGTCAATATGCTTTGCCTTGCAAAACTCCATCTTTGCCCTTTTGTTCCTTATTTTCATCATAACTTATAATTGTATCTCCTGTCTCTAAAGATTTCTATGTGGGTGGGTTTCATCTTTCACTAAATAAAGATTCCATATCCTATTGTAGAAAATAAAGTTCAGTTGACTATTCTTCTGCATGCTGTGCATGTTGTGATGGCCTTTTCACCTTCGATATGCTGTATTACTAGGTATACTGATCTATTTAAATAAGAAAAATTCAAATAATTGATCTGTGAATTTCTGGAATGAAGAAAGGAATTCTAATGGGTCAGTTAAATGTCATAATCATCTATCCATTTACCTATGCTAAATATTACTTTTTCTACAATAATTAATAATGTGCCTTCCATCAGCTTCCAAAGGATCTTTCTTCTGAATCATTTGACAAGACTATTTTAGCGGCATTAAATCAGGGGTTACAGAAACAAGAAGAAAAGAGGCATTCAGACTTCGAGCCTATGATAAGGTAAAACCTTTGAGCAACGAATATAGTTATTTTTACTGTAAATTTATCTTGAATTCATCACTTCCTTTATTATGTATGTTGTTCAGTTAGAGATCTGAGAAATAAACATTTTATATAGTCATATTTAGTTCATTTACCTCAGGGTAAAGCAATCTACATTTTTCTCAATTCTGTCAGGTCCAACAGAGATGACTTAATTACCAGAGGTTATTGTAACTAATATTTAACATTCAGTGGGTATCAAGGTATCTATTCCTGATCTAGCTGAATATTTCTAACTGTGTTGAACATACAAATGTTTAGATGTTGACCATATTTTGTATCATTAAACTATAATCCTTCTCCCTATTCTGCAACTATAGGCATCTTATAAAAGTTTCTACACAAAATCTGCAAAATTCCCAGTTGTGTGAGGCGTTGTCTTTAAAATAATATGCCTAGATATAGGATAATTTCTGTCCCTGTGTATGTAGAATGATACTAATATAATTTTGTTGGATGAAACATTTGAATTATACATATGTAGGCTTAGGTATTATGAAAAAAGCATTGGTCTAAATGGCTTAAGTCATTTAACATCTAGATAGCTGCTATGTCTTTTGGATCATACTATATAAGATTTTGTTCACATGGTTTCTGTAACATTATACAGAGATACTTAAAAGATTGTGAGCCCTTTTGATTTTTAGTATTTCAGCAAAAAATATCACAAACGTATGTTTTCCACATAAGTACATAAAGTACATAAAACTACATAAAGAGAATCTGTTAAACACACGAATCAAAAGCATTATACTTGTGCATTAGTTTATTGAGGAAAATGATCCAAGGGACATATTTGTTTATGGCAAAAGGATGTGAACCTCTGGGATTATCAGTTCGTTTGAATAGGAAATTAGTGCCAGGTGTTTCAAACAATGGAATGTTAATCAGGGGTGATTAGAAAGTCCTGCCTTATTTAAAGAACTGAATTCTGGGTATTCGCCATTAAAATCTGATCTTCATGATACAGGCCTATCAGTCATGGCTTGAATAAAACAGCTGTGAAGACCTCTCAGAAACAGTTAATGCTTACTAGATTGGAAAAGACTACAGAACTATTTCCAAAGAATTTGGACCCCCATCTGTTCACTGCCATGCATGTCTAAATGGAGACAATTCAACAACATTATTAGTCTCTGCAGCAGTAACCAAGATTAAACCAAGAGTGAGGGATTGCAATCCTCTGGGAGGTTTCAAAGAACCCCAGGGCAGGGTTTAAGGAACTAAGGACCTCTCTTGCATGGATAAATGTCAGTGTTCATGGGAATACCATTAGGAGAATGCTGGACAACAATCATTTGCATGGCAGTGTTGGACGAATAAAGCCAGTATTCTCCAAAAACAACATTGCTGCTCATCTACGGTTGATGAAAAACCATGCGGAGAAGGCAGAAGACTATTGGAAGAATGATACCAAAATAGAACTTGTTGGCTTGAATAAAAAAGGACAGTGTTTGATAAAAGGTAAACTCTTCCTTCTAGCATGAGAATTTTATCTATGAAATGCAGTAACAGTATCCTAAGTTTGGGCTGCTTTGCTGCCTCTGAATCAGGACGGATTGCCAGCATTGATAGAACCATTAATTCTGATTGTACCAGCAAATTATATGGGATGATGTCAGAGTATCTACCTGTCTGTGAATTGAAACTCAAGAAAAAGCTAATCCTTACTGCCCAAAACACACACTTTGTACAACCAAAGAATGGTTAATTATTAATTAATAATTAATTAAAGAAAGTTAATGTTTTGAAATAGCCAAGTTAAGCCCTGACCTTAATCTTATTAAAATGTTGTAGATGGACCTGAACTGGGCAGTACGTTTAAGGAACCCATCAGCATCCTCGAGTTGAAACTGTTTTGCAAGGAGGAAGGGGTTAAAATTATTTCAAGCCGATATGCAGGACTGATCAATTGTTATTGGAAGTATTCAGTTGCAGTTATTACTGATCAAGGGGAAGGGGAATACCACTTTCTGAAAATAAGGGTTCACATATTTTTACCATACACAAATATGTTTGGATCATTTTTCTCAATAAATGAACAAATATTTTTTGACTTGTTTATTGAATTTTTTTTAGTTGTAGGACTTATGTGGAGAACAGATAATGTTTTAGGTCATATTTATGCAGAAATATTGAAAATTCAAAAAGATTCACAAACTTTTAAACATCCATGACTTTCCCCAGAATAAAATCTTATTTTCTTTATTTCTTTCCAATATTTCTATATATCTGTTTATTTGCAATCGAGAAATTTGATGCACAGTGGCATTTCTCCATGTTAAATATTAGTCTGAATTATATTCCTTTGTACATTTGATTTTTCTAATACATTTTAGGCAACTTTTTGCAAATACTTCGCCAGCTTTCCTCCAGAATCGGAGAGTAAACAACTTCTTCCAGGCTCTGTCTTCAGAAGATTTACATTCTCATAGTAAGAAACTCTGATTTTTGTATTCTGTTATGAATTTGTACATAACCTATTTTGAAGCATATTTGATTCTTATGTCAGTTAAAATAGGGTTTGAATGTTATCTCAAGTTGTTGATCAGTTCATTTTTATTAGATGTTCTCAGGGATGGGATTCAAATGTTTTAACAACCAGTTCGGTGGGTGTGGCTTAGTTGGTGGGTGTGACTTGGTGGTCATGTGACTGGGTGGACGTGGCTTGGTGGTCATGTTATTGGCTGGTCATGGCCAACTCAATATCATTCACATCAAAGCATGTATCTCCTCGCCTGGCCTCTCATGACTGTTGGGGATGCTGCAACAGTCATAAGTGTAAAAAATGGTCATGTCGCTTTTTTCAGTGCCATTATAACTTTGAATAGTCACTCCACACAAGCAAAGTACCAGCAAAGGAGGGAAAAAAACTCCAGAAAAGTTCCTGAGACAGCAAGTCTAGTCCTACCAAGAATGTAATAAAAGTTAACGGAGAGGCAGTTTCTGTAAGCAATACCAGAATGTTTCCTTCCTGCCTTCCTTACAGGATTAGGCCAGTAATTTCTTCTAACAACCGGTTCTCCAAATTGCTTAGAATATTAACAACCGGTTCTAGAGAATAGGTACGAACTGATAGAATCCCACCCCTGGATGTTCTTGGTATATTATTTTCAGGTAGTTATTAATGGGTGGCATCTTTTAATTGTATGTATTCTAATTTGGCTCATGCAACCAATCTTTTTTCACCTTCTGCAACCCTCTGGACCTCAAAGTATCCTACTAACATCACATTTCTGTTGAGTGCAGCATTTAGATTATACATACTGTATGTATGGATAGGAAACAAAGACAAATGTTGGGTTGTAGCATAGAAGGAGGTTATGCTGCCTGAAATGATAGAGATTTGCAGTGAAGAGAAGTGAAAGAGAATGATCGAACAAACTACCTCCCATTTGCACAGCCATAAAACGCAACCTTATTTGTTTATTTTCTTTCTTTCTTTCTTTCTTTCTTTTTTTCTTTCTTTTTTTCTTTCTTTCTTTCTTTCTTTCTTTCTTTCTTTCTTTCTTTCTTTCTTTCTTTCTTTCTTTCTTTCTTTCTTTCTTTCTTTCTTTCTTTCTTTCTTTCTTTCTTTCTTTCTCTCTCTCTCTCTCTCTCTCTCTCTCTCTCTTTCTTTCTCCGCCCATCTTGCCTTGAGGTGATTATGGGTGGCTTATAGATACTGTTTATTATAAATATTGTCTTCCTGTGAGCATTGTATTGAATATTGCTAATAGCAGCCATTGATTTCTGCTGATGGCAGTTGTTAGAATTCACTTGCTCAAACTTCAGATGTTCAGGTTTTTGAAAATCTAGTTTATTGTTCTACTTAAGCTTTTAAAATAATTATATTTTATTGTTTAATGGCTGTTACTCTTCAGATAACTACCAGTCTTCTCTGAAGACATCTAAGATGCCAGAACATTTCAAGGAGGATAGCTCAGAAGCCTCAAGTCAGGAAGAAGGTTTGTTAAATGAATGCAAATTCATTAATCATTTGTTAAATGATTAAATGAATGCAAAGTTCTTTCTGAGTTACGTTTTGAGGTTTCTCAATAATGTATCTTTGCTTTGGAGAGATGTAATAAATGATACTAGTATAAGGTAGTTTCAGATATATTTTTTTTACCTTTTATCACCTTCTAATTTCTATTGTTTGCTACTACTTTTTTCTGTTCTTTTCATAGAGTTATTTACATCAAAGGGTAATAGTTTGATAAATGTGTATGTATGTTTTAAGTAGAAGATGCTCAAATCTAAAAATGTTTAAAAAGTAAAAACCAAAACATTACATAGTTCAGTTTTTTAACTGAGTGTTGGTTATACTGTGCCATCTGACTTGTATAGGTTTAGTACTTCATTTTAACCATATTGCAATGTTATGAACAAGAAAGTTACATTTACCAGAATAAATATAGGTACTCGTAAAAAATACTAATTAGCAATTGGGTTGATAACTAAATTACTAAATGCATTACTTTATAGTACTTCTTCGGATATTGCAGTCATGATAATACACTAAAAACATAATTCTGCAGTATTTTATTTGAAGGAATTTGATATTGTATAATAAAGCCAGTAAAATGTAGTATTTAACTAATAGCACAATACTTTATTTTCTATCTAGATATGATACAGCACCCAGTGATTCATAAGAAACATAATGGGAAATGTCCTATTGCTAAGTAGGTGTTAAATGTTTTCTTTTCATTTAAACTAGTGTTTCATATTTGATTCATTAGAAGAATTTAAATTTCATAACTTGCTAAACATGGATAAGTTTTGGAATTCTTAAAATAGGAGCTGTTATTATACAAATGATCTGATGCTGTTCTACTTAATCACAATTGAATCAAAATTTCTGTTGCTAAGTAAGACATTTGTTTAGTGGGTTTTGTCACATCTTATGATCTTTCCTGCCACAGTTGTTAAGGGAATCACTGCAATTGTTAAATTGGCAACATAGTTGTTAAGTGAATCTGGCTTCCCCATTGACTTTGCTTGTCAGAAGGTTGCAAAAGGGGATCCCATGACCCTAAGATGCTGCGGCTGCCATAAATCTGAGTCAGTTATCAAGCGTCTTAATTTTAAACATGTGACCATGAGAATGCTGCAATGGTCGTAAGTATGAAAAATGGCCATATGCTTTTTTCAGGACCATTGTAACTTTGAGCGGTCATTAAATACACTGTTGTCAATTGAGGACTACCTGTATTTAGCTTGTTTTCAATGTAATATATTATTAAAGCTATGAAATATTCTAGTGGTATTCTTTAAAATTGAGGAAATTAAATCAAATCCATCATTTTTATCAAAGTTAAAATTTTGTTCTGTAGAAGTGTAAATTTTTATACCACTCTCCACTTATGTTCTGTTCCAGGAACCTTTCTGGCTTTCATAATATCAGAAATGGCCTGGAATGCTACAGATACAACTAAATTTTGAATGGACATTGGTAGTTTTGAAAGTTTTATTCTGTTTAAAAAAACCTATCTTCATTCTATTGAGTTCTCAACCGAGAACTCCAAGTACCGAGTATTCTCTAATTGCAGAATATAAATTTAGACTGAGAATAAATGAATTATACTCAGTGAATTTTTTATTTTAAGTACTATGTTATTCTGTTAAATAAAATAATAATGCTCTGGAACTATGTGAGGCAATAAAGCCAATAAATCAGACAACTGGCTATGACATATTTGATATCATATTTGATATCAACCAAAGGAGACATAGGAACTTTTTCTCACCTAGCACATGCACTATAATACTAGTGGATAAGGAAGCAAACTTTCCATGTTGTAGGCAAACAGAAAAACTCTGATGACTTTATATTAATCGTACCATTCTACTCTGATAAACAAGTTGGCTAACAAAATTTCAAAGGACGTAAAGTTTAAAATGTACGTTAGAATCAAGACTGAGTACATTGAGGCCTGATTTATCTCTTGAAAGTAGTTTTGAAATCTCACATTTACAAAAAAAAAATGAACTGCTCTTTCGAGACTTTGCATCTCTGATAAGATAGACAATGGCTATAGCTGTGTTTCTTCAAATGGGCATCTACATACATAAAATATTTCTCTTTCCCTGATATTGGTGATTTCTTTTCAAAGGTGTTTCCTATGCTGATATTTCAGGTCTATCCATATTGGTTAGTGAAGCAACTATTGTGAATGAATGAGATAAGAGTAGGTCTACTATAATAAAGCTCAGTTCAGGATCATTATGAAATAATCTGCACAAGTCCAAATTTGTGTATGTACAGTTAATCACCCAAAGCTCTATAGTTAAAGATAAGCAGCAGTCATTTTTCTAGAGGAAAATATACTTTAGGTCTACAATTCTTAAATTGTTTGATCCAATTACCCTCTTTCTTAGTATCACATAATGGTCCCATGTAAAAAAATGAAAAGACAAAATAAAACACAAATGTCTTGGCAGCAGTAGCCCTAAACTGGATGCTTTCCCCCAGGATATGTCCAATTTATCCCCAATAAGAACCACTTGTTCGAATGGTTGAAAAATCAGCAATCTGTTTAATTATAGTTTCTTTTTGTTTATTTTATAACAGCACTATTAATTCCAGATGTTCTTCAATGGATGGTTTTGACATAACACATGCTGAATATAATGGTGTAGCAGACTGGAGAAGAAAAGGCTGGGCTCTCCAGCAGCATCCAGAGCATTGCGCAATACTTGATCAGGTATACTGTTTCTTCCATCCTAGAAAACCTATGCAAGAAAATGACAGCAAAACTTCATATAAAGAGGCATATTTCTGAGACTTATTAAATTGATTGGTTTCATTTTAAATATTAGCTTTTTCCAGTAGAAGTTTGTCATCTCCTCTTTAACATGGGAAGATAATGCAGATAACTTCCTACACTATTTTTTTATATCTGTAACTTGGGTAGGAGATGTTTGCAAGTTATTTCGTAAGAAAGAAAGAAAAGGAAAATAGGCTGTTATAATTAAAATAGAGGCATTTCAATTTATTTCCTCTTTTTTTGCTAGCAAATTAACACATGTGGATCTTTTTCTGTTGTTTTTTAACTTGGGCAGCACTATTTCTTATCTGACACTGGGTGACCATTAATAATTAATTCTCCCCCAACATAGTTAATTCTCATATATAGTTTGTGGATTTTATGGTGCCTATATCTCTATGAAATTAGATTGCTATGGCTATCTTCCAGTGTTCTAAGAAGCTAAATGATTCCTACAATCTTCCATTTCACTACCAATTACTTGAAACTATAAAACTTTTTTGTAGTTTTCTCTTGCATAGATCTGCAATTTAACCAATAAGTTTACTATATATAAATGGTGAATTCATGAATATCCAAAGAGATTGAATTTTACTGCGAAACTATATGTCCAATGAATATAAATAAATAGTACACCTGGGCAGTATTAAGCATATGGCCTGGTGATAATTCACCTAGAAGCATATGATGGGAATTGTTGTTTTCATGAAAGCACTGATTACTGTTGAAGTTTTTATAACCATTTACTCTCAGATAGTACAGTGTGGTTTATCTTTCTGATGTGATTAAATTTATAATATCAAAATTGTTAGCAGTTTAAACATATTAAATAAAGCACAATCACTCTTCCGTTCTTACACACAATTATTCTATGGCTGAACTGCTTATCTCATATGGTATATGAGACATATACAAACATGTTACAAACCTCAGCCTGAAAAATGACACCCAACTTTTGTTACTCAAAAATAGAAGGGTGACTTTCAAAGATTGAAAGAAGAGAAATGATATTATGTGTCTTAAAGTGACACATAAAGATATTATGTGTTATTGTTTCAGATTGTATCTAAATCCTCTAGTACTGGTATGAGAGGGTGAAATCTTTTTCATTCATATAATACAAAATAACCAAAATGACAGTGCTAAATTCTTGGAAGGCTTATAGCTGCTTCTAAAGTAATTGCCAATTGGCAACCATTACATATTAAGGCAACAAAGGCAACTAATATTATTACATTTTTAAGTGAAATTGTACACAGATGGAAAACTTCTGATCTGTTGTTTATATCATCTAGCATGCGGGAGAGAAAAGGAACTTGCCTGTATTAAACAAAAAGAAAGGAAAACAGCAACCAGAAAAGTAAGTGTTAATTTCATTTTTAAAAGAAACTGAATATTATTTAAACATTTTCCCTAAATATGCGCAGTATCCCTGGAATCAATTATATTACTCTCTGTTACTAAAAATTGAAAGTTTATAAGTCAGACAAGTGTGGTTGATAATCTTGATTGCCAGCAATATAAGACATGAATGCATATTAAGAGTAGCATGTGCAAAATTGATAAATGTTACTTAAAATTAAAGTTGTAAGTAATAGGATAGAGTAGATTTCTGAATAAACACAAGGAGGATTTGCTATTGTTAATAGAAGTTTGAAGAGTTAATATATTTTTTTTAATTTTTAATATTCCCTGTGGACAAATTGATGTTCCATTTCAGAAATAACTGAATGACCTTACGTTATTTTTCATAATTCTGAATAACTTAGGTTTTGCAATTTGATGGCTTTACTGTTGGGGTGAGAATTGCCTGAAGAATTTCATTGAGTTTGTTTGGGGCTTTGACAGATTGGTTGTTATAGAATTAACCATCACTGAATTCTTTTCAGATACCTATTATTACCACTGATTCATGACAAGCCATCAGGTTTACATAACATATTAAGTTTCATTTATGTGCCTTAGTTCTGATAGTTCCAATTATGTAGCATCAATAAGAAAAGATAGGACTAGAATAGATGGGTACATATTTCTGATATTTTGGAGCTACTGGGCAGATTTGCCATTGTTAAAAAAAAGTATTGGAGTATGTTCTAATCACAGACTGGATATCATGCCATTTTAGACATTCACGAGTTGATAGTAGATGTTTAGAATGCATGATTCCATGAAGATAATTTTATGCTTATCCTTTTAATTAATATTTTTTTTATCCCTGCACAGAGATAAAATAAAAAGGACTGATTCCAGACTAACCATGAGAGCCAACTATGTAAGAGTTGCAGATGCTCATCACCTGCATCCAGGAACAGCAAAAGGTACAAAATACATTAGATACTATTTTAATATTCTTCTTTGATTTATGTAGTGGGCAATAAGCTTAGAAAATATGCAGCACAATACTTTTATTTGTGGAATAGTAAGGGGATATAGCAAGACATATAGAGATACTGTTAGAGTTTAGTTTAATTCATGTAGATGCTCTTACAGTATGAGTCCCCTTTGTGCAGTTCTCCATATGGATTCTGCATGGTTCATGCGTCTACTTGGCATATCAGGGAACTCTGCGGCCCACAATCTTTTATTAAAGCAGCAATGTTTTTTGTTTTTTGTGTATTTCTATTCTGCTTGTATTTTTTTTAAATAAATAATTCAAGGGGGCAAACATACCCACTACAATGCTTCTTCCTCCTCTTATTTTCCCCACAACAATAACTATGAGAAATGGTTGGGCTGAGAGAGTATGACTAGCTAAAGTCACCCATCATATCTCTATGGATGTGTGCCCATTTTCTTTTTGACTGCTATGACAGCGGTGACTTAGAGAGAACATTTCCTATTGAATTCTTGAACTCTAGCTTATTCACTAGCGGACTTTTCCTTTTCTTCTATTTTTCTAAGACAACAATCCTGTTTTCTTTTTAATCAGTGATTTCAATGGTTGTGTACCTAAACCACAATAAGAGCAGAGGTTGCTCAGAAAATACCATTAGTGTCAAGATGGTAGTAAATAAAGTGCCAATTTTTTATGGTCACAATCTATACTTTAGTGAATATGACCAAGGAAAAGTAAACAAACTGAGATACAGATTGCTCTGCGTGAGTCTTTGTTCTGGAATAGGGCTTTGATAACATCTAGCATCAAGAAGCTTAATTTACTATCCAGCTTATCCTCCAGTTTCTAGCCAAACCACCTGTTTTCAAAAGAATAAATAGAGATGTCAGCGTTCCAGAAAACCTCAACTCCAACAAGTAACTCTGAGACAGACATCTTCTCAAAGGTTCCTTTTATTACAGTAGTAAACTGGCACATCTGGGAAATCCTGAATCTGAAAGTTCTTTAATAAGTAAAATATTACAAATCCACCCCCTGCACCCCTCATTGTATTACATGCCCCAATCACCATCCATCCCAACATGAGTCCCCTCAACCATTCCTCATCCAGGTGCAGAAATAACATAACCTTGACTTAGAAGAAGAATGCTATTATGTCTAACCACATATGATCCAAGAAATTCCCCCCCCCCCCCCCCATTTTCCCAGGCTCAGGAATGTGGCAGTGTGGAAGCGTCTGATGCTAATATGGCTTCCAAAGCTGATGAGATTCAAATTATTATTCTAACTTCATAAACATCAGCAGCTGAAATAGTAAAATGTATCAAGCCTCTATAACAATCTTGAGAACCAAAAATATACTTTATTTGAACTGCTATATAATTCTCTCAGTCAGTTCCTTTTCTTGTGAAAAAAGAGTTGACTGGGTTTTTTATAGGATTTCTTTCTTGTTCATTAGTCTCAAAACATTTCTTCAAGATTTATTCTCATCTTTCCGTGAGTCAAAATATCTTAAATATGGCTGCCATAGGTATTCCTATAATTGAGAAATGGTTGTTTCCATTGCCTATTGGAACAGAAATGATCTGGGGGGAAAACTGTCAGATCATGCTTCCCACAGTATACATTTGGTGGATTTTCAAGAAATAATGTAGCATTTTGCAGAATTGTCATTTGAAATATTTTGGCTAGCCAATAGAAGCAAGGCTGCATATAGTCCAGGGGTGTCAAACTCAAGGCCGGTGGGCCGGATCCGGCCCGCTGGGCCCACAGGGCTGATCTGAAAATAACAAAGGACTGGTCCGCGGGGTTTCTGCTAGAAAAAATGGAGCACAGATGGGGCATGTGCTTTTGGCCTCCAGAGTCCTCCAGGAGGCCTTCCAGGCCCAGAACAGGGCCTTCAGAGGTCTACAAGTGCTCCAGGAGGCCTTTCAGGCCCAAAACAAGGCCTTTGGAGTTCTCCAGGATTCCTTCCAGGCCCAAAACTGGGACTCGGACTCAGAAGGTTATAAAACAGAGGAAAAATAAAATATTGTACCTTTCAGACTTGCAGCATTCTGCTACTGTAGCCTATGTCAACAATCTTGTAGTTCTAGTCTTCCTATGAAGTCCGTTTCTTGATCTGGTCTCTCTCTCGTAAGGTGATCAAGTAGATCAAGTAAGTATTAAAAAAACAAAATCACAGATATGTATGCTTCCCTATTTTTATACGTTTATAAAACCATATCTGCAGAGCTGCGGTCCTGTGTCATGCCCACCATGGCCACGCCCCCACTGGCCCTCCAAGGTCAAAGCCAATCCTGATGTGGCCCTCAATAAAATGAGTTTGACATCCTGAAAAGGTTTGCTTACCAGTAGTATATGCTTTTCTCATGATCATTCACACAGTCATGCAACTTGTCATTCTTTCCTGCTGCAACTATTTAAGTACTTTAAGAAAAGTTTTGCATCATAACTTGAAAGGATCATATATGACGTTATCCTTTTTTTAAAAAAAAAAAAAAGTCATGTGCAGACTTAAATGGGAGCAAAAAGTGTCTGCTCCTGGGCTAGAGTTTAGTGGGTAACAATCTCTGTGGAAACATACAAATCATAAGTTAAAAAGCAGGAATCTGAACTCCTACCAGGATCAGAATATATCATGGAGTTCAGAATTTATTTTCAAGACCTAATTAAAGACTGCATAATATTAGCATTGTTTTTTTTCCTGAATAAAAGGCATCTATATTACTTAAGATTGCTTTTCAATTATGGGAATTATAAAAGCCTTTTTGTATGTTAAGTTTTGGTTGTCTGGGGTGAGAAAGCTAAAAAAAATCTAACCGGTACATCTAGATCACTTTAGTAAAAAATAGATTTTAGAATTTCACCCATGGATTATATATATTGTGACAATTTTGTGCAGTCAATGGTTTTTACATTTTGATATTAGATTATATTTTTTGTTTATTGGCTGCAATATACAGAGAATTGGTGCTTGGGTAGCAAGTAAAAATGCAGAAAACCCCAAGTTAATTTGCATATTACTTAGTGGTGTTTAGCAGTAATTTTGCTGTTATGACATCTTTTCTAGATTCAAATTTAGACATTACAATTGGAAATGACACATGTGGAGAAACCTCTTCAGAGAGTTACAGTTCTCCTTCTAGTCCACGGCATGATGGAAGGGAAAGTTTTGAAAGTGAAGAAGAAAAAGACAGAGGTTGTATTTTTGTATTTAAAATAAGAACATATAGAATCACTTTAGTATGCTGCTTTTTTAATTTGGTTTTGTGTCCTCAAGTGACAGTCATCAGGAATAGACTTCAATAATTTCATTGATGAAAGTTTACAGCATATAGTTATATATAGTAAGTTATAGATGAGAATGCAAGAAACTGTATTTTATACATAGGATGAGAATTACAGGTGAATCATCCTTCTCTCTCCCTTGTCATTGTAGAAGTAATAATAGTTTTGATAAAACAACAAGGCATATTTAGAGAAGTTCCTATAAATTGTAACAAATCTTGCAAAATGCCCAAATTTAATCTTAACTTTTATCTGTGGAACCATGTTCAGGGGGTCATCAAAACTTTTTGCTCACAGAGCATGCATTTGCTGCTCTGTATAGCTCCATCTTTTACATCTGCTTCTTAAATCAATCTATTTCTTCCCTTAATGTTGTTGAAAAAAAAAGAGGGGGAGAAGGTAAACTTAAATGTATCCTATAATCATATCTGTGAAAAGTAGGCTTTTAGCTTTGTTAAAGATCTTTATTTTTCCAAAGTATGTAATCATTTTTAATGATTATTTTTTCCAAAATATGCTTATTTTTAAATAAAAAACATATATAACTGATTTGCAGCTTTCCCATTGGGAAGTTAATAAATTACAGGTAGATAAGGCTACTAATCAAGACAACTATTCCTTACAGTAACAGCACCAGAATGGCTTTCAGCACTAGCTATGGGATATGAGTGGAAATGAGGATGATGTAATCAAATCCTGCTTATAGTCTACTGAGAAGCGTGAGCTTTGCTGTAATGAGAACAGACAGGCTTTTGGTGTGACACAGCCTAACCATTTTAATCGCCCATTATGAATGCAAACCAATTGATTCAAATAATCGTTTTGAAGTCAGAATGGGAGCATTTTGAATTCAAAAATATTTAAACCTGGAACATTTTACATTTGATCATTATTAAACCACCTCATGTTAAACTGTTCTCATTCCCCAAAGCGAAATCAAGTAAGATGAATGGCCTATGTAGAATGCAGAGAGTAAACTTTTCTCAGCATTGAAAATGTATCTTTTCCATATATATCTGTTAGATATTGTTTCAAATACACAATTTTCATGTAGTTGTTCTCTACAATTGTTTTTTATAACATACAGTTTTCCTTTAAAAAATAATAGTAATTTGAAATACCAGGTTTATTGGTCAGTTGTAAATGACACCTATTATATTGATGCAGGCTTTTACAACACTGTATTTTCTATTATTATTGACTTCTAATATTTTAATTACTATAAACATTGTTCTTTCAAAAGTAATGTTTTTGTCTAGGGAACATTGTTTTTCTAGACATCTGAATATCCTGTTTAATGCCTTTTTCACAGACACAGACAGCAATTCTGAAGATTCTGGGAATCAAAATGTGCTGAGGTTTACTGAATATGGTGCTACGGACCTCAATAAGGCACCAACACAAATTTCAGTGACATCAAACAATAAAAATACTGTGGAAGATCCTTTGAATTCACAGTTTCCACACATTTCATTTATGCCTGCCCTGCACTGTGTTGTGCTCAATAGTGCACAGAAGCCTGAAACAGTAGTGCCACCACCTATATCTGCTGATGGGAAAACTTTGGGAATGGTAGTTGCTAATTCTGCTCCTGTTGGAATGGGATCTTCGGTTGAATCTGAGAAACACATCGAACTTATGTCTTCCCCATTGCCAGCCACATTTTTCCCATCCGCAGTCCAGTCTGGTAGTCCTGCTTTGCAGTTAGCGATACACAGAATGAAAATATCTTCACCGCAGGCATCATCTGAAAATTGTGGAGTTAATGGACCCCAGCAACAAACTGGAAGCTTAAATATTGGATCACCAAACACTGCCTTTATTCCAGTCCACAGCCCAGGTAATTTTACAGGAACGCCTGTTCCCACAGCAGATCCAGTCTCAAAATCTGTGTCGCATGTGATGGGCTTAAATCAAATGGTGCCTCATGTTGATGGAAACACAGGAGTGATCCCTCAGCCTCCAAATCTAAAAGTAGTGGTTCCTGCAACTGGGCTCTCCACAGCACTTCCACCAGCTCCTTTTACTGTACCAGTAAGTCTTCACGCTACCAACGTTTTGCCTAATCAAAATACAACAGTGCTGAACACTGTGGCATCAACACCACCATCTCCAACAACAGGTCTTTGTGTTAGTCAAGTGCAGCCCACTATTCCTCCTGCAATACCGACCCACACTCCAGGTCCTGCACCTAGTCCAAGTCCAGCTTTAACACACAGCACTGCCCAGAGTGACAGCACATCCTATATTAATGCCGTTGGGAATACTAATGCAAATGGGACACTGTTGTCCCCGCAGCAGTTGGGGTCTGGGCCTTGTGGCTCTTGCGGTCGTAGGTGTAGCTGTGGCTCCAATGGAAATCTTCAGATTAACAGTTACTTTTATCCTAATCCAATTCAAGGACAAGTCTACAGAGTTTCACCTTTCTTCCATCTGCCCTTTTGCAATGGGAGCTACCTCAGCCAAGGACATCAGACCAATGGAACACAAATTCCTTATTTCTTCTCTCGGGGCCCGTATTCAATGCATGATCCAGTAATGGGGAGCCAAATCAACTATGGTATGCAGCAAATGGCAGGATATCGGGGGTTTTATCCTGTATATCAAGCTTCAAATGTAGTTGCCAGTTCTAATGGATCAGGTCCCAAGAAGAATGGGAATGTGTCCTGTTATAATTGTGGTGTTACTGGGCACTATGCACAGGATTGTAAGCAGTCATCTATGGAAGCCAGTCAACAAGGTAATCATAACACCCAACACAGTTGCTTCTGAGTCTACACAGTTTTTGTTATTGGCCATGTCACTCTCATTCTGCTATCTATGGTTTGTATGTCTGTGTATGCATGTATGACTGACTGTTAACAGAGGTGGGCAGCCTGCAGCCTCCAACCACTTTGCTGAAAATTCAGCAGAAAAGACTGACAACTGCCGGTCACTTTCTGCTATTTTATGGATTGTTTTGATGTTTTAAGCCTTCAAATAGGCATAAGACATTAAGATAAACTGTACCCCCAGAAAAAAGTGAAAAATTGTCAAGGAGGGGAAATCTGGCAAATTGTGTCTCTGCTACATGTCCCTTAGCATTGTAAATAAACAGTGTAATCCCTAGGCACAGAAAATCTGATGGGAGGAGTATAAAATCACTACGTACTTTTATGTCTTGGGTCCAAGTATCTATTTGGAATTGGTTCAGAATTACATTGCTTCAACAATAACATTGGAATTCATGGATAGCTAGGCACCATTTCAATTAACCTATTCACTGATAATCATAATGGAAAGCAAACAAAAACTTAATGTATTTCTCAAGTTGCTAACAATTATAACGCCAAAATTTCATAGGTATAGTCAGAGCAGTCAGGCAAAAACATCCTAGCTTTTAAAAGTAAGTCACATTTGTTATACGTTATAAGCTTATTTTTTAAAAAGAGCATATTTTTATATTAATGCATAGATTTTGTTTTCTCTTCCCTGCAAATGTGACTGACCAGGGATATTTTGAGAAAAACAAAATTACCTTAAATATATAAGTGTGAATTAAACCATTAAAAGCAAGGGGTGTTATTAATTTTATACTTTAATTCTTTATATTTGTAATTGTAAAGTATATCCATTTTCATATTTATTATTATTTTGTTTCTGTTGATACTTGACTACTAAACACCAATTTTGTAAGCTGGTATCTGGAAGATATAGTTGCTAGAATAGCCCTCATTGCACAGTTAAGTCCATCCAAGGATTTTGAAGTTATTATAAGTTCATTTGGATGTCATGCTGAGTCAAGATAGCTTTCCCTCTCTGACTACATAATGCCCACCATGTTTGCTGCAAGTAGTTCAGGAGTTTTGGCTTGGTGGATCACCTGAATATAAATGGAGATGAACAGATATTAATTTTCACCCGTAGTTGTGGAAATGCATAGCTTTCAAATAATAGCTGATGAAACGGCCTGACTTTCACGATACGTAATTAATCTTAATCATAACCCAAATGTTAGGTAGCAAAACAGAACAGGAAGTTTTAGGTCCTCTCTAACGCTACATGGGAGGATGGGGAAAAGAAGCATGGGAGCCAGAGAACACTATATGCTAAGTTTATTCTCAAAGCTAAACCATGATTTGGTATAATGTCTGATTGTAGCCATTAATTGTGTGTTTATTTGTTTAGGAGAAACTTTGAAAGATTTTCCTTTAAAAATAAACTGATTTCTACATAGGTTACATACATGTGGAATTTCTTTGGGATAATAGTATAGCATTTTTGGAAGATAGTATTCACCTTGGGTTTTTGTAGTTTTTCTCATAACTTTATGAAGTGTAAGCAGTGACTTAGTGAGTTCTTTTTCCTATTCTAGGCACTTACAGATTGAGATATGCACCTCCTCCCCCACCCCCTTCTAATGATACGTTGGATTCTGCTGACTGAAACCAAGTAAACATTGCCTACATACCAAAATGAAGTTTGAGAAATCTGGGAAATTCTTTGGATTTGAGAGATTCTTTGTGTGTGTTTATGTTTTGTTGCATTTTTTTTCATTGCATCTGTTCTAATAGAAAAAAAGAAAGCAGTTTTACTCCTGGTCTGACTTGCGTAAAGCATGTTGCTATCTCAGCCAATCATTCATTTGAATTAATTGACTTTTGCACTGAAGACTTGAGAGATGCGATGTTTACTGCATTTTTTAAAAGTTCATTTAAAAGTCCACTGGTGAACAGCCATATGGTTAAAAGGAGAAACTGGGTTATGTTCCCAAGTCATGTTTCCTTTCTCTTCTCTTGTCTTAATGCTGCTAGTCTTCTATCCTTGCTGAGTGTACCTGTCTCCATGGGACTGGGTAGATAATCAGCTCATTAATTCTAGTAAATCTTACATTTGTGAATTGATGGGGTATTGCTTGCTCTCTTTGAGAGAGATTACCAGTTACAATATATATACGGTTCTTTAATGTGCCTAAATGCTAAAATTGGATGGGGAACATTTAAAATAATACAATATTTAAAATTTCTGACATAGAAATACATCAAACAATTTCACATTGGTTTGTAGTTCTTTCTAAAACCTGTTAGGTTCAGAGTAAAAAATAAAAATGAATGCCTTCGCTTATGTCTGCATTTGTAATGGATATTGGCAGCAAGTATCTTTATTAACCTTTCAACCTTGTCAGTATAAGACACACAAATGGGGTGTTAAATGTTTTTTAACATTACTCCCCTGAAGTTACTACAGTGTTGTGTTTAGAATGTAAATGGTATAGCATTTTGGACAAAAACCTGTGTGTATTCTAAAAATCTGTTGAATATTTGTATGCTAGAAAAAGTCTACCAAATAGCGATGTCACTTTCTTATGACAATTTACCACTGTGTGATCACAATATAATGTGAAAAATTCCAATGAGTGTGAAAATTGATCATGTTAGTGTCATATTGCTAACTTTATTGCTGCTGTATTTTATTTCTCAAAGCCAACTTGTACTAAATTGCACTGAGTTTATCTGGAAGAAAACTTTTGACTGTTTAAATCAACACTGAACTACCACCGTATATGTGTATCTCCGTGTACCACAATTCATTAAAATGTAGATTTTACTTTTTTTAAAATTAGATATGCAGCAGATGAATTACCAGTCAGAACATTTTGATTCATTCTAATTGCTAAACAAACTTGAAGAAACTTAATTTGTTACATTTATTCATAGATAGCATTTATATTTATAGCACCAATATATTTTGAAAGTAAAGAATAAAGGGGTAGAAGAGAGCTTTAATTTAAAAGAAATTAGTATAGGAAATTATTTTGGTTAAAAATTATTTGCGCTGGGTATGTTGGACCATATTTAAGTAAAATGACTGCTTCTGAATTCAAGAAAGATGAACTTGCATTCTCATTTATCTTCCAGTTTACTTTATGGAACTTATTTTGTGATTTAAGATACTGTACTGTAAATAGGAAGTATGTTGCCTTCCTCTTTATTTGTATGTTTACCATATACTTTGATATTTGAAATGTTATGTATTGGAAAGGTCACTTATATTTCTAGAACAGATTGGATTTTATGCAGCATTTTTCCTTGAATTAACAGCAATAAAAACAAAAAAAAATCGTATTTTGAACATAATGCATTATTTATGACAGAAGTTGTGCTGGTTTAGCCATTTCACGATTTCAAGTTGGGAGTTCATTTAGTTTGCTCAAACATCTCTAATTTGAATAGAACTTTCTTGAGTGTTTTAGGGGTACACAGGAAGAAATAACATATTTTTCCATTGCCTCAAATTATTTCCAAAAAGAAGGTTTGGCTCTGAATATACAAGGAAAACAAACAATGTTGGGTCTCATAACCCCATGTACAGGTTACTAAGGTTTGTGTGATAGTTGACATCCCATCAGTGTTCTCACACCATTCTTTCTCTCAAATAATCCTGCAATATTGCATGGATGTGTACCACATAACTTGTTATAATGGATAGGTCATACAAATCAAATGTTAAACGCATTGGTTTTAGATCGTGGAAAAGGGGTCTTGGAAAAATAAATATGCCAAACAATAATTTGCCATACATCACAGTATTGTGTATCAAGGTTGACTCAGTCTTCCATCCTTCTGGGGTCAGTAAAATGATCCAGATTGTTGGGGGCAATATGTGGACTCTGTAAACCGCTTAGAGAAGGTTGTAAAGCACTGTGAAGCGGTATATAAGTCTAAGTGCTACTGCTATTGCTATCACCATATCATCTGACCTGCAGCTTTCATATGTAGTATTTGCAATAAATATGATCTGCATTGAGCCATGGGGTGCAATAACAGCATCAAGAAAAGAGTATTTTTACACAGAATGCTATAACAATCTATATGCGCTTATTTTTTCCGCAGATCAAGAATTCACTGTGATCAACACCCTTGGATTAAAAAGATGATCTACAGTTTCTCTTATAAATAATACTTTCTCCCAGAGAAGCAGTTACATTTTTCAAATTGCCTTGGATCAAAACAGCTCAAGAGATATTTTCTCTCACAGGTCCTTTATTACAATTGGCAAAGAAATGGCTCTTGACGGTTCCAAGGCAACTTACATTTTCTCAGTTATATTCATTGTTGTGAGCCCTTCTCAGGCCATGGAAGAATTGCTGCATTCACTGTTTCTTAATGAATTAATCTCTTACTGCTATCCTGTTTAGTAGAACATTTTAATAATTTTACTTGGATTTTATTATGTAAACATATAATTGACCAAGTACTTTGCTAGCTTTTTTAAAGGTGAACTGCAAATGGAACCGGTTTTTTTTAAAGAGGTAGATAAACATCATTAATAAAACAGTAAATAAATTATAGTTGCTGGCCAGAATAGTATTCAATTGTAGACCAGGATTTATAGACTTCAAATAAGAACACAATTAAATTAGGCATAAATAAATGTAGCAGTAAAATAGAAATACCAGAATGCTAAAAAGTTAAATATGCTGCATCACTAAATTATAGAAAACTATTATATATATTTAGCATGGTGGGAAACTACTGGTGACCTAAAATATAGAACTTATTGGAACTAATACAAGGATTAGTTACTAGTATTTGGAATAAATAGAGATTGAATTTAGCAATCTAAGCAATGTAGATAGCAATTAGATCCACACATTGTTAGGTAACTGACTGTTTTGTGCAAGTCACAACATGGTCAAGTTCATGCAATATGGAAAGCCATAAATTTATGATTTAGAAACTGCAATGGCTGGCTTGAGTTCATAAAACATGCTAAGCCAAAATAAACAAGCCCCTCTCTGTTTCAGCCTGAGTGAACCCAGTCAGTAATTTTGCATCATTAGACATACACTGAAATTATTCATCTTGCTTTCTCGGTTTATCTTTAAAGTGTATCACATTCTATATGAATATGCCTAGATCTTTCTATCTTCAGATGCTTTTTTCCCTTGGTTTTTATTTTTATTTCTTTAATTTGTAATGGAATTTCTCCTCAGTGATTTCTTACTATCTACAAGCAACACATAATGAGGGTGGGGCTTCAATTCTGGATTTGCAGCCATCTTTTTTTTTTCAAGGTGCAGAACCTGTTAAAAAATATCCCGAAATGCCTGGTTTTTTTAACCTTGACAATTGCCTGGACTTCAATTCCCAGAATCCCTCAACCAGGGCTCAGACATCTTAAAAGTTGCCAAAGTTGAGAGACACATGGCTCTGGAGACAGAAAACTGACTGCATTTGAATGAACTCTTTCCCCCCATTGGTTCTCATAGAACTTCCTTCTCATAGCATCCTACATTCACAAATCCTGTTAGAAAAACCCTGCCTGAGGTAAATCCCCACAAAATCTCATTTCCCTCTTGGCACCACAGGTGAACACTGATTTAAATCTTGCTGTTCTCTGCATACAGCTACAGTTTGCTTTCTACTTCATTCAAAAGAATTTGGGGAGTATGGGGGAGAGATGTTCCGATCAGAAATAACAGGTAGTTTTATTTTCTCCGATTTCTCCTAAAAAGAATTGCTTGCTTCAAAGGTTAAGGGCACAGGTGTGATCACTACCGTATTAGACAACATCTTTAAAAGGAAGAGTTGGGATATTTAAAACAGCAGGAGGGCTTGACTCTTCTGCCATTTCTCCACAAAAAATTATGTCTTCCATCCCCTCTAAGTGGTAACATGATCAAGTGAGTTTTTGACTTCTGTACCTTTCTTGGAAAGATTTTTCAGAAGTGATTTGCTTGCTTCAAGAGCTTGAAAGAATATGACTGGCCCAAGTTCACACAACTGACTTTATTCCCAAGATGGAACTAGAACTTGGGGTTTCCTGGTTTCTAATTACTCCTAAGTCTATGACCAAAGGGATATCCACATTTACCATTTAAATTGTTTCTGTTCTGCGATCAGGTGACAGCTTAAAACAATTTAAGCAAAACTGGTCTAGACTAAAACTGACAAGTTGTTAAACATGCAGCTGCTGAATTATAAGCAATTCTAGAAGCTGATTGGATAACTTCTCCGCTCCAGTTCCCACTTACCTGTATCAATTAAGCCTTTTTCCCTCCCTGTGAATATCCAGGTCTGCTTTTGTGTTTTGCTTTGCCTTTACTTTCCTTATTACAGCTCTCTGAAAAAGTGTTTAAATGGGCTGCTCAGTTTTGCATCTCATGAGGAGTGGATTCCAGTCTATATTTTAAATAACTTTCTGAAAGAATAGCTAAAATCACTTTTGCATTCCACCAAACGCCCCCAGAAGTAGAGAAAAATTATGTCAAGAGTTCATGATTGTGCATTCATTGTTAAGAAAAATGATTCTTCAGCGCTAGAACCACCTTGGTGAAAAATGACTTGTGGTTCTTGACAGTGGAGTGGCAGCCAATTATCTGCTGTATTTAGCTTACCATCAATTTAGAAGCATCTATTGCAAGGCAACATTGGGAAAAATACATGCTTTGGAAGTGGTGCAGAAAAATATGCATAGAAGCAGGGGTGGGATTCAAATTTTTTAACAACTGGTTCTGTGGGCATGGCTTAGTTGGTGGGTGTGGCTTGCTGGTCATGTGACTGGCTGGGCATGGCCAACTCAATATCACTCACATCGAGGCATGCATCTCCTCGCCCGGCCTTTCGTGACTCTGAGGATGCTGCAACATTCATAAGTGTGAAAAACAGTCATAAATCGTTTTTTTCAATGGTCACTCTACACAAGCAAAATACCAGCAAAGGAGGGGAAAAAAACTCCAGAGACGAACTTGAGACAGGAAGTCTAGTTCTGCCAAGAATGTAATAAGGGTTAACAGAGAGGCAATTTCTGTAAGCAACACCAGAATGTTTCCTTCCTGCCTTTCTTACAGGATTAGGCCAATAATTTCTTCTAACAACTGGTTCTCCAAACTGCTTAGAATGTTAACAACCGGTTCTAGCGAATAGGTGCGAACCTGTAGAATCCCACCCCTACATAGAGTTTGTTTTAAAGAAGAGTGGAAAATCACTAGAAAATGATATCGGATGCTTCTCTTCAGATATCATTGCTGTCTAGTTATAGTTGATGGGATGAACAATAAATCCAGATGTGTCCTTAGCTGAGTAGAATTTTTACATAATTGAAAAACTGAAGACTCCATTTTAGTAGCCTCTATACAATCCCTAATAGTTTTCTGCAATTACATTGATAGAATGAAGCACAGGTGTCAAATTCACCACAGTCACATTGCCATCACGTGATATTTTGTTGACATTTTTCCCCTTTGTGGAGCTGGGGTGGGCGTGGCCTGTGTATGACGAATCCGGCCTGAGGGCTGCCAGTTTGACACCTCTGGAATAAAGGGTAGGTGAACAAAAAAATGTTTTTAAGATGGAAGGGGGAGATTATAAAATGTGCCTGTTGTTTAAGGCAGCTTGAACATCTTGAGCAGGATGTGTTATTCTTTTGCCAGAATTTATACACATCTGTATAATCACCGATATAGGTTTCTATAGAATCAACATATGTCTATTGTCCAATGTTGATAAGATGCCTACCAAAATGTTTCACCAGTTCTCCCTCACTTTTAGGCTATGTTCCTCCTCTTTATGGTGCATGACTTCTTTTCTCTCACAAAAGGAACTTTAAGAGAAACTGGTGATTTCCTGTTTCTTTGCACCTGTTCTCACAACACATTTATTCAGTGGTAAACTTATCCTTGAACTTAAATTAATGTGCCCATATGACATATAGAACCATTGGCTAATCATAAACTTCATAGAACATTGTAACTCATAATATGGCTGTGTTGGCTAGTTAGTAGGGCAATGTGTCATGTGAACCCAACCTGTGTTGTAGTTCAACTCTGCAACAGAAGTAACTATAAAAAAAATATTTATTGTAGGGGAAGCAGAGTATGGCAGCTGTGAAATCCAGTGTCACTTCTTCAGTGTAAATTTCCCCTTAAGAAACATTTGTACATTAAGCGTTGTTAAATGTGTGTGTAAATCTAGTTTAGCCCTTCAGATGGCAGTAAAGTCTTCATCCAGCATGGATAGCATCTTCTGCAGCCTTCAAAGGATTGCCTGGATAATATTTACATTTTTTCTGCATCTATCAGGTTTAGCATAAGCCTTGATTTTGACATGAAACATTCATTATAAAGGCTGGAAGTGTGTTTCATGAAATATTGTTGAACTACTGTACATAGTGAAGGATGCTGGCAGATCCTTTTGAAAATTAGAATTCAGCAACCTATGAAGTTCTACACATCCCGGAATAGAAACTTAATATGAAGGAATAATACCTTGAAATACTTTAAACTCAAAATTAATTGATCCCTCCTGTAAAACAAAACCAAAAAACCCCACCATATTTTTAAAAAACTTGTCGTATTTTGAAACCGCAGTTTACCATGCCTAGTGAGATTTCAATTTTGTTCCTTCAATGAAAAAAAATTAAATGTCCTTTCTGTGTATTCTGGAACAGTCCATTTTTTAACCTAAGGTTTCCTGCCATCTCTTATCTGTCTCTCTCTAGATTAATATTAATAATGAATCTATATCTGTGTGGAACACTCAATGATACTTAAAGGGGTTAGCTCTATCATTAGAATGGAAAAACTTCTAAAAAGGCATAAAAAAGGTAAGGATCATTATTTTATTTTTATTACCCTACTGAGATTTTTTGACAATTACAGTGTGCCAAAATCACTTTGGTCCATAATGCACCTTGTTTTAGAAACAGACTTTCCTCTTATCTCTAAATTAAACCAGATCTATCTCCTTGTTCCAGGAACTAGGAGACAGCTGAATATATCTACCCTTTTGATTTACTCAATGCCTACAGTGGTATTATACTGGAAAGGTAAAATAGAGCTCGTCCTAATTGTGCTGTGTGGTGTGCTACTTACCAACTGAGTAAGGGATCTATCAGAGCACTTGCTGGTCTTACCTCCTTCAAATCTAGAGCGAGTACATCTGTAAGTTTGATTACTGCATAAGGCAGATAAAAATATCCTCACAGTAGAGGTGGTATTCAGCCAGTTCTGACAGGTTCTGGAGAACCGATAGCAGAAATTTTGAGTAGTTCGGAGAACTGGCAAATACCACCTCTGACTGGCCCCACCCTCATCTATTCTCTGACTCCTGAGTCCCAGCTGATTGGCTGGGTCTTCTTTTGTTGCCCTGCACAGGGGAACGGAGCTGGAAAGCAGGTTAATGGGGTGGGGAGCAGTGGTGGGATTCAATTTTTTTTTACTACCGGTTCTGTGGGCGTGGCTTGGTGGGTGAGGCAGGGGAAGGATACTGTAAAATCTCCAATCAGAGGTGGTATTTTCCGGTTCTCTGAAGTACTCAAAATTTCCGCTACTGGTTCTCCAGAACTGGTCAGAGCCTGCTGAATACCACCTCTGGTGGGGAAGGAATGGGATTTTGCAGTAACCTTCCCCCAGGAATGGGGAGAGAATGGAGATTTTATAGTATCCTTCCCCTGCCACGCCCACCAAGCCACACCACACCCACCAAGCCATGCCCACAGAACCGGTAGTAAACAAATTTTAATACCTATATAATACTGCCTCGCAACCATCAAACTACTCAAGAAAAGTACTTTTTAAAAAAAATTGTAGCTAACAGTTCATATTAACTAATCTATCCACAAATTGTTGTACAACATTAAAACATTTTATGTTATGTTAACATATTATGTTACCGTTTATACAGGTAGTTCTTGACTTACAGCAATTCATTTAGTGACCGTTCAAAGTTACAACAGCATTGAAAAAAGTGACTCCAGACAACAACCAAATCCAAATTCAGACACTTGGCAACTGACTCATATTTACGACGGCTGCAGTGTCCTGTGGTCATGTGGTTCCCCTTTTGCAACCTTTAAACAAACAAAGTCAAGGGGGAAGCCAGATTCACTTAATAACTGTGTTACTAACTGAACAACAGCAGTGATTGGCTTTCAACGGTGGCAAGAACGGTTATAAAATGAGGCAAAACTCACTAAACAAATGTTTTACTTAGCAACAGAAATGTTAGTCACAATTGTGGTCATTCGTTGAGGACTACTTGTGTTGTGAAATACTGTGTTTTTTTAACTTTAAGACTCACCGGACCATAAGACAAACTTTGGTTTAGAAGAGGAAAACAAGGGGAAAAATAGCTTTTTGCCTCTGCGCCTCCTGATTTTGCCCTATCTGGCATCCAGAAGCACTCAGCAGGCCCCTCCAAAGGCCTCTGCAGGTGCTATTTTTGCTCCTCCCCAGCATCAGGGAGGCCAAAAACAGGACGTGCAGAGCAGAGGTGGTATTCAGCAGGTTTTGACAGTTCTGGGGAACCGGTAGTGGAACTTTTGAGTAGTTCAGAGAACTGGCAAATAGAGAACCCGCCCCCATCTATTTTCTGCCTCCCAAGTCTCAGCTGATTGGCTGGGTCTTCTTTTGTTGCCCTGTACAGGAAAACAGAGCTGGAATGCAAGTTAGTGGGATGGGGAGGGAATGGGGATTTTGCAGTATCCTTTCCCTGCCACACCTACCAAGCCACACCCACAGAACTTGTAGTAAAAAAAATTGAATCCCACCACTGGCACAGAAGGTTTGGGAGGCCAAAAACAAGCCCGTGTTCACTCTATAAGACGCACAGCGTGTCTGATAGTCCGAAAAATACAGTATATCTCAAATAGAAAATGCACCCCAATGCAACTCCCAGTCCAAACCCAATTACCAATCCAAGCTCCCAGATTTTGGGGTGTTTACCAAAATCCTCTTAGATGCATACCTAGCCATTTTAATATATGAATAGCTTGATAGGTTTATTATATACAGTGATGTGTGCTGGGTGGGCATTTAACATTTAAACTGTTTGCTTATTGCAAACTAATCCTGAGGTACCCTGCCGACAGTTTTCTCATTAAGATAGTGACACAGCATGGTTGTTCCTGTAACAAGCGGGTTGCCTGCAAAGCTGCAGGAGCCCAGGAGAACCTGCTGTGTAATGCTCAAAAGAGTTGTTGTCTAGCGGCAGACTGTGGACCACATAATCAGGGTTTGCATAACACATGAACTCAGAAACCAGCCAGCCACATCCTAGCTTACTCTATCATATGGGGTAGCCTGTGGGGTTTATTTTTGATTCAGCAGAACCTGTGAACAAACACCAACCCTCCCCTCCCCCCAAAAAAGCTCAGTTTAAAGTTGAATGTATGTAGTGCAGACATAAAGCAAGTCACACTATGAAGTCTGTTCTGAAGGGCATTCACTTTTTTAAAAAATAGAAGTGCCATATTGTACAATACATGAAGTATTGATAGATAGTCAAGAGGTCTGTACTGTAGTTTACACAGATCGCCGTTGATATTTCCATGGTCATGTGGCCAGCGGGATGTCGTAGAGTGCTGTTACCTTCCCATTTCTGAAGTGGACCTATTTATCTACTCGCACGTGCATGCTTTCAAACCTGCTAGCTTGGCAGGAGCTAGAGCAAGGATGGGAGCTCATCCAGTTGGGTCTTAAACATAGTCTTCTGGCTTTCTAGCGAACAAGCCCAGTGTCTTAACCACTGAGCCACTGCACCATGCTAATGCTACGCTATGCTATGATTAATGTAATATAATATAATGTAATAATGTAATGTAATGTTATACTATAATTATGAGCCGTGGTGGCGCAGTGGTTAGAATGAAGGACTGCGGGCTATTTCTGCTGTCTGACTGCTGCCAGCAGTTCAATTCTCACCAGATCAAGGTTAACTTAGCCTTCCATCCTTCTGAGATCAGTAAAATGAGGAGCTAGATTGTTGCTGGGGGCAATATGCTTACTCTATAAACCACTTGAAGAGTGCTGTAAAGTACTATGAAGTGGTATATAAGTCTAAGTGCTGTTGTAGTATATAATATAATAATGATTATTTCATCTTAAGGCCAAAGAACATGTTATAACAGCAGAATAAACAGATTTCTTTTAATGGAGGGTTTGTTACCTGTTAAGCCAAGGGCAAATATTTTTCTTGATGAGGTTTTTCTTTCTTTCTCTTTCGGTAATTCAATTAGAAGATTAGCAAGTTGGCAGAGTCTTTGTTTCTAATTGGGAATAATTTTGCTCTTTTGTAGCCCTTAGAATGTTTCAGTTTGAACTGTTGGAGTCTCTCAGGGCACATTTTTAGAATGTTTTGTACAGTATTAAAACTAAAACAGGACATAGGAACAGAGGGAGCTGGTTAGATTTGACTCTTCATGCTACACAGCTTTCTACCAACACATTCCAATAATATCATCTTGGGTTTTTTTTATATTTGCCAACTTTTTTAACAGGTAGACTGCTTCCTACCTTGGAGGCAAAAGAATTAGGAAGACTTGACTATGAAATTTGCTCGCATGTGAATTAATTTTAGTGATATTAAAAGAGAAACATGCTAGGAATTTATAATAAAGGAAGGTGAGTAGGATCCCTCTATTAGCAAGGACTCCTTGTAAGCAATGTCGCCTTTCCTTCTAATTTAAATGGGTTCTACATGGAGTATCTTACACACTGTACTTATTATAAAATATACATATTAAAATTACTATTGTTACACTATCTTTCCAGATATGCATACACTAGAGAGCAACAATCTGTCATAGAATTGTAATTGTAATTAAGAAATACTTTTAATTTTAATTCCTATATTTCAAGGCAGAACATCTTTGATCTGAATTTCTAAACCTCCATTACAAATACTTCACAACACTTGCTTCTCAGCTTTTCCTCCAAGGGACATTTGAACCAAGAGGAAAAAAATAGTAAGGCATTCTTCGTATTGATTTTTTTCCCTTAATATGCTTCTGTGCAGACATTAAAGCTAGTACATATCAAATGTAGGCTGTGCTTACATCAATGGTTAACAATACTTCATTGTCTTAACAAATTTTCCAGGTTTACACAACACTCTGTACCATAAATAAATAGTTCAGGCTGAGGTTATGCAATGCAACCATGGGCCACGGAATTGTGCAAACCCACTCATACACTCCAATTTCATGGAGATTTAACCTTAACCCTAAGGAGATTTGCCCCAGTGGGATTTTACCATGTATTTTACCAGGAAATGTAGATAAGACAGGCTCGAAAAGTCAGTGCCCACCTAAAAACATAGCTATACGCTCCAAATCCATTGACAATGTCCATTGTGCCTTCCAAATTCATGAAGACCTAACACTAATCATGAGTGGATTTGCCTCCCAATGGGGTTTTCTCATATATATTACCAGGAAATGTAGATAAGGCTGGCTTGAAAAGTCTTAATATCGAGAGAGAAAGCAATAACACTTAGATTTATATACTGCTTCACAGTGCTTTACAGCACTCTCTAAGCATTTTACAGAGTCAGCATATCTGGGTCCACGTTTTACCAACAGATAGACAGAAGGATGGAAGGCTGAGTCAATCTTGAGCCAGTGAGAATCGAACCACTGCCAGTCAGCAAAATTAGCCTGCAATATTGCATTCAAATCACTGTACCACCTGGGTTCATATATACAAGGGGTTTAGAATTGTAACAACATGTTAATCCCAAAGGTGCTTTTTTCAACAGGCAACTGGACTTACTTTGTTTTTGCCCAAAGTTCTAAACTAAAGAAGCTTCTTGGATGAGAAGTGAAACATCTTCAAACAAAAACAAAGAAAATCCAGTTCCTTTTGAAAAAAAGCACCTTTGGGATAACCATGACAGGGATGACTGAGAATTTCCATAGACAACAACAACATGTTAGGAAAAGGCCATGGACTGAGAATCAAACTTTCCCTTCCATCATATTGAAAATCTGGATTATCCAGAAGAGACACAAAAAACTTCAGATAGCTGTAATAAAATGTAATTATCCATAAGCTCTTAGCGTACATAAATAAAACCCAAAAGGTTAGACTAATTATTATTTTGGAAGTAACATTTAAATACAAAGTGTACAGGGCAAACTATACAGAAGCTAGTTTAGTGTCTATTTTGCGAATATATATAAGTCCTATCGTTATTATACAGAAAATGCATACAAAATCCATTACAGAATATTGCCAGATTTATAATTCACATAGGCATTCCTCAGTAAATTTTAAAACATTAAGTATGACTACAGACTTTCGTTCAAGCCGTCACATTTACAGACCCCTCACATCCCGGACATAAACTGTTTCAACTCCTTCCCTCAAAATGACACTATAGAGCACTGCACATCAGAACAACTAGACACAAGGACAGTTTTTTCCTGAAAACCATCACTCTACTAAATAAATAATTCCCTCAACACTGTTCAACTATTACAAAGTCTGCACTACTATTGCTGTTAATCTTCTCATCACTCCTTATCACTCATCCCCTCCCACTTGTGACTGTAGGACTGTAACTTTGTCGCTTGCATCCTTACGATTTATATTGACTGTTTCCTAGTATGATTTGATTGCTTATTGTAGCCTATGACTATCATTAAGTGTCGTACCTTTATGATTCTCGACTCTTGATGAATATATTTTTTCTTTTATGTATACTGAGAGCATTTGCACCAAGACAAATTCCTTGTGTGTCCAATCACACTTGGCAAATAAAATATTCTATTCTATTCAACGATTAATAGCTAAAATGAAATTGTGTGAATTCTGAAAGAGCCACTCATTATATTGAGCATACTGTCAATGTAACATTATAGCATTGTTACAATGTAAGTTATCAGGTGACATTACCATCAAGGAAGAAGAACTAAACATACATTGTGACTTTACTGTCTGGCAAAAAGACAACAAACATCATAAATATGAAGGAAAATATCTATAATATACTAAAAATCTACAAGGTGTTCATTTTGTTGCTCTTCATAGAATTTTTTCTAAAGCAATGTTTACTGCATATGCTGTTTTGAGAGAGAGAGACAGAGAAAAGATAGGAAATTGTAGCAAACTATAAACGGACTGGTCAGTGAAGGAATTATTTGTATCTACTGAGAATGACAAACTTCCTAGCTGCTACAAGTCCATTTGCACCTAAACAATTCACCAAGTTTTTGCACTATGAAGTTTTGACAGGAAAGATTATCCAAATAAATAAATGCTCTGTCTTACATATTGGCAAAAAAAAAAATATCAGAAAATAAAATACAAGCTAAATAGTCAAGACCTTGCTGAGGATCCAAACTCTGTCAAGGATCTTGGAATACTCATCTCTAATGATCTAAGTGCTAGAGTCCACTGTAACTACATAGCCAAAAAGGCATTAAGAGTTGTTAATCTAATCCTACATAGCTTCTTCTCTGGTAATATCACACTACCAACTAGAGCATACAAAACATTTGCTAGACCAATACTTGAATACTGCTCATCAGTCTGGAACCCATATTAATATCTGATATTAACACAGTTGAGAAAGTCCAGAAATATTTCACAAGAAGAGTTCTCCACTCCTCTACTCGTTGAAGAATACCTTATGCCACCAGACTTGAAATTCTAGATCTAGAAAACCTAGAACTACGCCGCCTTCCGTCCGATCTAAGTATAGTATATAAAATCATACATTGCAATGTCCTATCTGCAAATGAATACTTCAGCTTCAATCATAACAGTACAAGAGCACACGATAGATACAAACTCAAGGTTAACCGCACCAAACTTGATTGCAGTAAATACGACTTCAGCAACAGAGTGGTCAATGTTTGGCATACTCTACCTGTCTACCCCAAAATCTTTAACCTTAGACTGTCTACTATTGACCTCACCCCCTTCCTAAGAGGCCTGTAGGGGGCATGCATAAGCCCTCCAATCGTGCCTATCGTCCCTGTCCTATTGTTTCTTTTTCTTGTAAGTATCCATCTCATGTATTCAAAACTATGTTTATTCTTATACCTATATCTTGTAAGTGATTGACAAATCAAATAATTGTTGAAAGAAATATCCTTCTGGGTTCAGTTCCAAATGGGGAAAAAGACACTGGAAACATGGAGGCTGCTTGGAAAGTTTAATGGTGTACAGGGCCACAGGGCCTGGAGCTCCAGAGAAGTCTGATCACATACTCAAAGTGAGAAGGTCAAGAAAAAAGGGCTGAGATACTGAGAGTGCTGAGTTGTATACCCTCTGTTGGGATTTGAATTGGAGCTTGTATTCTAATTGGTTGTCAGACTCCCAGGGGCAACTCTGTAGGCTGTCCTGAGTTCCAGGCTTGGTCTAGCCTTGCTGGGTGATTATGCCCTTAAAAGGGCTTTTGGCAATTTCTATAGCTTTACCTGGAGTTCCTTCTTATGTAAAGTACTCTGGCCCAGGCCTTAATAGCCCACCCATTAACAAAGGTGGGAGTGAGTTTCTGCTTATGGGATGAGTTTTTACTCTTTTTAGGGAAAATATTCTGCCTTTTTAATATTTCCTAGGCTATTTCATTTTTCTAGGAGAGGGATGGGTGCTAACTTCCTACATAAATAAATAAAATAAAATATTCTCTAGATTATTTAGATGAAAGTATCAGATCAAACATCCAACATCCAAGTAGGTGTGATGATGGTATTAGAACTGGAGCTCACCACCTTGTTGTGTGACACTTGGGTCTGAAACCTGAGCTGCCAGTTTTCCAATTGACAAGCCCAGTATCTTAACCACTGAGCCATTGTATTGCCTGCTAAATGTAATATACATTTACAGTATTTGTGTACATGTGTATGTACATATGTGTGTGTGTACACAAACATATATTACCCACACACACAATAATATCTATGTGATCCTATAATGAACAGCAAGCAATCCCATCCCAAGAGATTCAGACATTGAAAGAATTAGGGAGGAAAAGTCACTGCAGGTAGTGGATAAAAATAATTGAAGCCCAGTAAAATGAGATTCCAAAGATTCCAATCAGACTGTCCTTTATTCAAGGAGGGCAATTTTGTCTTTGTCTGTCTGTCTGTCTGTCTATCTCTGTCCCTGTCTCTGTCTCTCTCTCTTTTTCTCTCCCTCCCTCCCCCCTCCTCTCTAAAATTAATATATAGCAAGCTAGGAGCTAGTAAAACTAAAATTCTGCTTTTATTTTACAAACTGTGATTGGTGTTGAAGGACTTTGTTTTGTGTGTGATCTAAAGAGGAAGCAGTTTTACAATAATCAACCTCTCCAGAATTTCATATATTCTTCCTTCCTTCCTTCCTTCCTTCCTTCCTTCCTTCCTTCCTTCCTTCCTTCCTTCCTTCCTTCCTTCCTTCCTTCCTTCCTTCCTTCCTTTCTTTTTCTCCTTTTGTGCCTTTTAAATTTTCTTCTCCTTCTTTAACTTGGCTGTATGTGATAAAGTTCTGATTCTTTTATGGGCCTGTGACACTCATTCTTTTTAGACTTTAGCCTTCGTAATGGAAGAGGCAATTGCACCAGGTCAAACGGTCCCTTGTTCAGTGCTGTAGAAGAAGGGAACTAGGCAAGCTATTCCATTAATCAACTTGTGGCACCAAGCAAGCATCATCTGTATCAGTTCAGATGGGTGGGAATTGCTGGGACCTAAGCTTAGTAGCTATTCTGATGGCAGATGATGAAAATTACAGTTTAGAATATCTAAGACTTGTAGATAGAGGAAGAGTCTGTAGGGGAAAAAAATCGGTTTATCTAGAGATCTGGCTATGATGCTTGATTGCTATTATTATAGGAGTCCTTTTGTCTCTATCCTTAGAAGAGTACAATGAAGTTTTGTGGTACTGAAGTAGTAAAACATTAATTCAATAAATGATTCACCTTGTACTGAATGAAGATTTGGACCTTAATCTAACAGCCTAAATAACCAATATCAAACTTTTTGATATTTAGCCAATATCAAAAAGTTACAATGAGTAATACCTGGATAGGAGACCACCAGGAAATCCCAGAGCTATCGTCTAATTGAAAAAAAAAAACAGAACAAATAATGGCAAACTATATGATTGCTAAGACGATTGAACACATGTATATATGAAGTCATCAGGAGCTGAATATTATCTTTACTGAAGCTCTCAGATTAAGCATTCTATCAAATCTTACACATTGTTTTTCATCACCACCATCTTGGCTAACTTTGAGGCTAACCATTCTTTAGGGAAAAAAACAATGAGCAAATAAATTAATAAAGACAAAACAGAATCTACAACATCTACAGCTTTGTAGAATTTATTAAACAGGGAATCACATATATTGTGCTGTGACCTCCCTTCTATTGGGCATATACTACACAAAAGAGAATTCTGTGTTTTCTCTTGATTTTGTTTTTGACCTGTTCTAAATGCAGTTGAGAGCTTTACTTTTCAAAAGGAGCTTTTATTGTTTTTTTTTCTTTCTCATTGCCCTCATTCTTTTCTTATCCTCTCTTATTTTCCCTTGAAACTGTAGGCCAACAGAGTTCTGCGGAATTTACACAACTTCTAATCCTGCCAGTTGGTGGTGGCCTCAAAGGAGTATTTTATTGCCTACTTCTAGGAACATTTAAATTTTGCCTCTGCTGTTGTATTCTTACTAAGCCTTTAGATTCAGAGTAACAGAAACCTTGGGCTATTCCTTAGAGAGATTACTAGGAGTTCATGGTTTGTCTGCTCTTACTATATCTGTGTGTATATGTGGGTGTGTGCTTAGCCATATAAATATAACTTTAAACTATGATGCACAAATAACACTCTTCCATAGTTTCTATTTGAAGAGCAGTAAACGTACTTCATATATTAGATGAAAGCAAAACAAATAGGAAGGGCATATACCCGACAGACTGCATACTGATAGTATGATACATCGGTCAGACTAATAATAAACCATGTTATTATCAAAGATAATAAAGAAAAACCCACACATTTCAAACATGGGATATTCAATGAAAGCCCTTGCAAAGTAAACAGAATTGTAATTGCAACTACAGGTAGTCCTCGACTAACAACAGTTCATTTAGTGACCGTTCAAAATTACAACGGCACTGAAAAAAAGTGACTTCTGAGCATGTTTCACACAACCTTTGAGGCGTCTCCATGATCATGTGATCAAAATTCAGGTGCTTGGCAACCGCTTCATATTTACAACCGTTACCGTGTCCCAGGATTATGTGATCACCTTTCGCGACTGTTACACAAGCAAAGTCCATGGGGAAGCCAGATGCACTTAACAACTGGGTTACCAATTTCTCAACTGCAGTGATTCATTTAACAACCGAGGCAAGAAAGTTCGTAAAATGGGGGGAAACTCACTTAACAAATGTCTCTCTTAACAACAGAAATTTTGGGCTCATTTGTAGTCGTAAGTTGAGGAGTGTCATTATTGTGGTAGAGAGAACGAGCTCTAGATTCTACAGCTCTTTAAGAAGCGCTTGGTAAAGCTTCAGTAAGAGTTTACACAAATCCACAATGAAGACATTTTGGAAGCAGCACCTCACTTCTAAGAACAAGACGCCAGAGTGCTTTACTTTGCTTATCTTCTTCTGGCAGATCACAGTTTTCTCCAAAGCATGAAACACTTGGGGAAAATGTGGCAATTGTGCAGATGTCACTTCTGACCAGGCAAGCAGGCGGGCACATTGCTTCTTTGTTAATTAAGAAAATTGTCTTTCTATGCAACACAAAGCTCTTCAGGCTATCAAAACCACTTGCACTAGCTTGTTGAGACATGTAATATTATGTTAAATAGAACTTGTTATTGTTGTTCTTTGAGAACTAGGTGTAAGCATCTCTCTTTCTGTAAAATATAAATAGTTAAGCCTTCCATGCTCTTGCCAAAATGAAAGAGCATTGATTAGAGGCCAAGGACAAATTGTTGAAAAATTAAGACAATCTTCAAGCATTTCCTGTGCTACCAAGTCTTCATATTGCCATTCTTGTACTCCAATATGAATCTTGTTAAATTTTGCCCAGCATAAAACAAGAAATCATATATTTTTCATTACTACTAAACGTTGCTATCTGTCAACATTTTCAGCTGCTTCAAGAGCCATGTTTTCAGTTGAGAAGTAATGAAGTTCTGGTATTGGCTTTTTCAAATTTTGCTAAAGCATTACCTGCCAGAGACTGAAATTAAATTTTACTTGAATACCAAATACCGTTATCGCCTCTGTTTGGATGTTTGATCTGATACTTTCATCTAAACAATCTAGAGAATATTTGGAGAATTTTCATGTCAAAAATACATAGCGGAAAACTTGGTGAAATGTTTAGGTGCAAATGGACTTGTAGCAGCTGGGAAGTTTTGTCATTCTCAGTAGATACAAATAATTCCTTCACTGTGCAGTCCATTTCTAGCTTGCTACAATTTCCTGCCTTTTCTCTGTCTCTCTCTCTCTCAAAACAGCATACACAGTAAACATTGCTTTAGAAAAAAATTCTATGAAGAGCTAATAGTAACAAAATGAACACCTTGCAGATTTTTAGTATTTTATAGATATTTTCCTTCATGATTGTGATGTTTGTTGTCTTTTTGCCAGACAGTAAAGTCACAATGTATGTTTAGTTCTTCTTCCTTGATGGTAATGTCACCTGATAGGAACTTACATTGTAACAATGCCATATTGTTACAGTGACAGTATGCGCAATATAACGAGTGGCTCTTTCAGAATTCACACAATTTCATTTTAGTTATTAATGGCTTGAACAAAAGTCTGTAGTTGATACTTAATGTTTTAAAATCTACCGAGGAATGCCTATGTGAATTATAAATCTGGCAATATTCTGTAATGGATTTTGTATGTATTTTCTGTACAATAGAAATAGGACTTGTATATACTGTATTTGCAAAATAAACACTAAACTAGCTTCTGTATAGTTTGCCCTGTACACTTTGTACTTAAATGTTACTTCCAAACTAATAATTAGTAGTCTAACCTTTTGGGTTTTATGAATGTATGCTAAGAGCTTATGGACAATTACATTCTATTACAGCTATCTGAAGTTTTTTGTGTCTCTTCTGGATAATCCAGATTTTCAATATGATGGAAAGGAAAGTTTGATTCTCAGTCCATGGCCTTTTCCTAACATGTTGTTGTTGTTGTTGTCTATGGAAATTCTCAGTCATCCCCGTCATGGTTATCCCAAAGGTGCTTTTTTTCAAAAGGAACTGGATTTTCTTTGTTTTTGTTTGAAGATGTTTCACTTCTCATCCAAGAAGCTTCTTTAGTTCAGAACTTTGGGCAAAAACAAAGAAAGTCCAGTTGCCTGTTGAAAAAAAGCACCTTTGGGATTAACATGTTGTTGCAATGTTCTAAAAAAAACCTACAAAATATTTGAATTAATTTGGAATTAATTTAGAAAATTCAGAATTATGAAGACTAGTATGTCATTAATAATGGTGTCATTAAGTTCATCCAACCAAGCTGTATCCAAACTTTGGTTGCATACACACTTGCTTGATTTGCCATCCAAATTCAGTAGGATTTACATCTGAAGGCCCAAAGAACAGAATTAGTAATTTGATAGTATTTAAGTGTAGCGAATTTAATGGGAAATCATTAAGACTGCAAATACATACAACACACACACTTACACACACACATACATACATACATACATACACATACTTGATTTATCTGTAATTATATTGGGTTGAATTTATTTGAACACAGTTCTAAAGAAATAAATGTAAGCTTGTATAGCAAATTTAGATCTAATCCAGGACTGGGTGAATGGCTGGTGCAAATTCTGATTGAAGGCATTCTGTTGCCTGAAACCAAAGTTATGATAGTTCCTGCTTCCCATTATATGTAGAAATCTCTGTGCTTAATACAGGTGTTCCTTGATTTACAACCAGAATTGTGCCAAACATTTCCGTTGCTCAGTGAAACGTTTGTTAAGTTGTATTTTGCCCCCTTTACGATTTTTCTTGCCACAGTTTTGTTAGGTGAATCATTAAGTCAGTAACGCAGTTCTTACTACAAGATTGTGACTTTGCTCGTCAGGTCTCCAAAAGATGATCACATACCCTCTGGATACAGCAATCGTCATAAATGTGAGTCAGTCGTCAAGCATCCGAATTTTGATCATGCGACTATGGGGATGCTACAGCGGTTTTGTAAGTGTGAAAAACAATTGTGAGCCACATTTTTCAGTGCTGTTGTAGCTTTGAATGATTACTAAACGAACTGATGTAAGTCAAGGACCACCTGTAGTTAAATCTTTAACAGTGTCGCTAGGATAGCATCTTCTAAACGCATTTACAGGTACTGTTCTGTCTTACAGAACTGGCTTCATGAGATGCACAGCTCTGTTTAAAACAGAAGGGAACAGCTGGGAGATTTGGAAGGAAACTATGCTGCTAATCACACCCTCACCCTAAAATTTGCTGCCAGTGTCTGCAAGACTGTTCCATGTTTGGGTCAGTTCGGAGAGCAAACAGCAGCTTTAAATTCTAGGATAGGGAGGGAATTTTGCTCTTCCTTCTACCACAGCTGGTGTGCCTTCTCCATATCTTTGCTCCCCTCCTATAAAGGAGCCATAATTCTAGCTGCAAAGAATCTTGAGAAAGGTTATTGGAATTCCCTAGAAAATTTGAGTTATTTTGCCTGAGGTCTTAACAGCTGTTTCCATAATTCCTTCACAAACTGGCCCATCTTAGACCTGCTTTTGGCATTGCTGAAAGAGATCACGCTATCAGGGGGTCCAAAACATTTTTTTTTCTTTTTATACAGCTGCCGGCCACTTTTGAGGAAGAGCAGCTAACGGTCCGTTAATATTTGAATCATATTGAATTCCATTTATTTTCCTTCTATTTCTCCGGTTGGGTGAATTATTTTGGAAGGAACAGAGCAACTCTGAGGGGAATAGTATTTGGATTTGAACCAAATTCTTTTATTATTACTCATGTAATTTTGACTCCACAGATTGTTAATATCTGGGAGAAATTATACCCATTACGAAATGGCAGTTGGGTCACCCAAGAACAATAATTCATTCAGAGGGCTGTAGCTTTTCTGAGTATATTACTCTCTTTTCTAACTTTATTTTAAAAAGTGACCATAGACATCTTTTAAGCAATTTGACAGCATTGGCATAATATTAAAGTAGTCTTCTATTTCATAGTTTCTGACATAGCACCTGGACCAATAATTGCATCTCAAGTGCTCTCAGATTAATAAAACAAAATAAAATTAGGAAGTGATTTATCCAGAACTTTATGCTGTATTTCAGTGCTGTGCATCTCCTATTTATATGCAAGAATACTACCTTTTTGCTTTTTCCCTCAGGAAAGATATTAAGGGCATAGTACATTTAAAGGTAGTAAAACTGACTGTGGGCTATACCAAAGGACTTTGGATTGCAAATTGGAGGGGTGTGGTTGTATAAGTGAAAGAACCATTATCGGAAGGGCGGGGAACCCCATCAAACAAACCTACCGTTTTTCACCTTGAAAACTAGAAGGAAGCAGAGAGTTCTAGCTCAAACTAGTATCTTCACAACTTCAGGTTTTATTATATACAACCTGTCTCTCTCAGATGCACTTTTTTTAAAATGGGTGAACTTTTGATTAGTGATATGAAACATAAGAAAATTGCTTTCAATAGTCTGAGGTGTGGCCCATGCAGTTGAGTGCAATCTATACTATTTAGATAATGCTCTCCAGGACTTCAGACCAGAGTCTGACCTAGCTGGAAATGCTGCAGATTGAAACTGGGACCTCCTGCCTGTTAAGAAAATTCATTTTATTTATTACATTTATGTGCTGCCTATCTTTCTGTCAAGTACCGTACAATTGAATACAGTTTGTGCAAAATAATAGAGTTTAGATTATTTTTCTCCTCACGAGACACTATACTGGTGACAAATTAAAGGTAGTCATAAGCGCATAAGCATAAGTGTGCAAAAGCACACCAACGTGCCTACTGTGCTATCCAGCCAGTGTATGGGAATTGGATAGTTAGGTAGCAATTGTGAGCTGTTCCCTTAAGGGAATGCATTGTAGTAAATGTAGTTAAGGTATCCTGGGAAATGTAGTCCATACCATGTGACCACATCTGTAATCCTGATTGGTCACTAAATTGACCCTCGTTGGGTTGGAGTTTTCCTCACTCTTTTGCCTGAATTCCCTAACTCAGGGCAGCTTCTTTCTATCGCTACGAGATGGGTTAGGAGATAACCATCTTTTACCCACAAGGCAGATATACAAAGGATTGGTCATTAAAGAAGAATTTTATCACAAATTATGAGGATATCTGATGAACTAATAAATGTACTTTGTTATGGATGTCTTGTTGAGTTTATCTATCTGCATCTGTACAGCTTACAAATCCACCACTGTACAGAACACAGAAAACCTACCGTCCCTGTCTTAATGTTCCCTTTTATTCATATCTATTTCATGTATTAATAATTATGTTTATGCTTATATATATTATCAAATGCATGCTTGACAAAATAAATAAAATAAAAATAAATAAATACAACAAATAGTTTAGTGATGATTCAAAGTTACAACGGCATTGAAAAAATTATGACCATTTCTCACAATTATGACCTTTCCAGCATCCCCATGATCAGGTGATCGAAATTCAGATGTTTGGCAACTGGTTCATATTTTTGACTGTTGCTGTGTCCCAAGGTCATGTGATCACCTTTTGAGACATTCTGACAAGGAAAGTCAAAGGGGAAGCCAAATTCACATAACAACCAGGTTACTAACTTATCAACTGCAGTGATTCGCTTAACAACTGAGGCAAGAAAGGTCATAAAATGGGGCAAAATTCACTTAACAAATGTCTCACTTAACAACAGAAATGTTCGGCTCAATTGTGGTTGTACGTCGCACTGTATTTTCAGATGCTTTATAAGGAAAGAATAAGCAGATTTTTCTTTTTAGGCAGGAAGGGAACAATTTAAAGTTAGCTTTACACCGAATGCTTACTTACTGGACTAAACTCATTGTAATTAGTTAGGTGCTAATTCCTGGTGGTGACAGAGATTCCTCTTGGTCTTTTCTGCTTTTATCTGTCCTGGAGACAACCTGCAGCAGTTCAAAAGGCATTTCAGTGAGATCACTGATGCCATTCACCTGCCTTTTCCTATCTTCTTTTCCTTCTAGTATTTCCTCAACCCTGTCAGGCAGATATTTCTTCTACTGGATCGTCCATTGGCAGGTCATCATGTCCAAAATATGCGAGTTTCTGCTTGCCAATCATTCCTCAAAGGAACTATCAGTGTTTATTTCTTCCAAGACTGATCGCTTGGTATAGCCAAGTATTTAATATAACCCTTTCAAATAATAATTTGAAGTCACCCATCTCCTTTTTCTTCTTATTTTGCACTGTCAGGCACTTTTCTATAGTCACAGTTGAAAGAAAATGTTATAAAGCAGCTATGTTGGAAATACTTCCTCACTTCTAGAAACTGATAGTTTTTAACATAATAACGACAGACAGCAGCTAAGAATAGTAATCAGATCAGAGATTTACTTACAAAGTATGATTTAATCCCTGTTTCCCACCTTGCATGACATAATATCTTATCTCTATTTCATGTTAGCCCAAAAGACATCCCAGTTCAAGAGATTTAGTGATTTAAATGAGGGCAAAACAGCAAGAAATATGTTCCCCTCACCTTTTGGATCAAATATTTTAGATTAAAAAATGTGTTGATTAGGAGAAATATTGCTAACTTTTTGATATTTTGATATTAGCCAAGCTTGGCTAAATGCTAACAACTAATTAGGCTGTTAGAGCTGCAGTGGTGCAGTGGTTAGAATGCAGTACTGCAGACTACTTCTGCTGACTGCTGACTGCCTGCAATTTGGCAGATCGAATCTCACCAGGCTCAAGGTTGACTTAGACATCCATCCTTCTGAGGTGGGTAAAATGAGGACCCAGATTGTTGGGGGCAATATATTGATTCTGTAAACCACTTAGAGAGGACTGTAAAAGCACTGTGAAGTAGTATATAAGTCTAAGTGCCATTGCTATTAAGCTTAACACTTCAAAAGACTTTCTGTTTGTAGACCCGATAAATTCAAGCGAGGAAGTATCTGGAACTGAGGAAGTTGTATTTCCAAGAAAAGAGCCCTTTTATTACACACCTCTTTGCCTTTTTTAAGAGATGGAAACCATGAGGCTAAACTTGTGTGACCACCATTAAGAAGGCCTCAAATATAATTTGTTTTAGCAGATAGTGAAAAGATTCATCTTGTACCTCAGATACAAAGGTATCTGGTCAAAAGTAGACTCAGCAATGATAGAAAAGAGCAAAGAGGTAACTGATAGCACATATTGCACCTCTGCTTCTTTTCATCTTGTTTTGAGTGCGCTAAACAGAAGTATTTTTGTGTTTTTATTCAAATAACGTTACCTTACTTTTTTGTCCAAAAAGGCTTCCAGAGTGACTCCAAACATCAATGACGCAAGGATTCTTGCCCGCAGAGACACAATACAAAGATTGGGTTTGTTTGAATCTCAACTAGCTAACCACATTTTAGCCAACTGTCTGTGAGTTCTGGAAACTCAGGGTGTGTGGTTACTGTTACGGTTTGATATTTCATACTGAGTTAACCATGACAGCATATCATGGGAATAAACCAACAGGAACCAAGATTTGAGGATGACAGGCTAATAAAGGGACACCATTTTTTCTGGACTAATTGTAAACCAAACTAACTGGAATATCCGTTTACTAGTGACTGGGTTACTATCTTCTAACTTGAATGCTAGCATGACTACTTTAAAAAAAAAAAACTCTTTGTACAGTGTGACATATAGTTGCAATAGCTCGCTTGTAATTCTGGCATGTAGCTTCATTTCTCAGCTGAGCACTATGTTTTGTTTCTTGATTATGATTTGACAATCCCAGGGTGCCTATTTGTTCTCCCAGGAAAGTCTCCTACACATTGCAATAGAGAACAAAACCTTAGATTTCTGCCTGGAGACAATCACACTTTTTCTGGAAAGACCAGGGGAGGGAAATATGAATGTGAGAATTATAATGAAAACATTCCCCTTCGGTCTTCCGCCATTTGGAAAGCATTTATTGCGTGCATATCTCAAAGCTGGAAAGCAGGGATGCCAAGCTGCATTTCTTCGAGGGCCAGATCAGCATTACAGTTCTCCGCGGGCCGGCCAGGGTCGTGGTGGTGGAGGGAAGACGGGATGGATGCCTCCTACAGCATTTTGCTGGCTAAAACGGGGCACTGGGGCTCCACATTCTGTGCCCCATTTTAACTGGCAGAATGCTGCAGGAGGCCATCCAGGCCAAAAACGGGGCACATGTACCTGGCTAAACCCTGTTTTGGATGCCAGAAGCACCGCAGGCAGGTCCTGTGCTATTTGCAGGCTGGCCCCACGGTCAGATTTAAGCACCTCGCAGGCCTGATCTGGCCCATGGATCTTGAGTGTGACACCCCTGCTCTAAAGGATGAAAAATGCCATCCGCCCACTTATCATGAGCTTACACCTCAAGTCCTAAATTTCTAACTGCAGGTAGTCCTTGACTTACGACCACAATTGAGCCCAGAATTTATGTTGCTAAGTGAAAAAAATTATTAAGTGTCCCATTTTACGGCTTTTCTTGCCCCCTTTTTAAGTGAATCACTGCAAGTGGTTCACTTAGTGTCACGGTTGTTAAGTAAATCTGGTTTCCCCATTGACTTTGCTTGTCAGATGGTCGTAAAAAATGATCGCAAGACCCCGGGACACTGCAACCATCATAAACATAAACCAGTTGTTCAGCATCTGCATGTAAATCATGTGACCATGGGGAGGCTGCAACTGTCATAAGTGTGAAAAACGGTCATACATCACTAAATGCAAATGCAAATAAAAATTTTTAAAGTAGTTGTAACTTGGAAAGGTCACTGAATAAACTGTTGTAAGTTGAGGACTACCTAGACTTTTACTCCTCCATTGATAATTGCATTCTCAATTTAAATTAGGCAATTCCTTGGCCCCTTGTTTTCTTTCCTCACCTCTGTTCTGTGCAAGCTCCAACTTCTTTGCATATCCCGAACCACCACCATGGGAGGTTGTTGGTGGTTCTTCATATGTCCTTGGACTCCCTCTCTGGCTACAGGTTAGTAGTTGAACTGATGGGATTTAGCTCCAACCACATTTGAAGGGCCAACAGATGCTCCACCCTGGACTACTGGGATTCGAGTCTGCAGTAGTGCCAAGTCCAAACTGAGGTCTTGATAAGATACGGAAGGAATGAAAAACTAGCGAAATGAAATGCTCTCGGTCCAGGAAACCTTATTTATGTCGTGTGGGAAATGGGCAACTTGGGATCTGCAGGATAACCTGGAACGATTTCAGAATCACAATCGACTTTATTAACTCGATTCAAAAGTTTTCATCCCTTTGCCGGAAGAAATGCCTTTGATAAGTGTAGTATTGCTACCGAAGCAGTTGGTTTAGCAGTTGGTCCTTCAACACTACATTTGTTTTCTCTGGCTGTATGTCAGCAACATTGTCCTGTATAACCCACACGGAGTAAATGGCTTCAGTGATATAAATGAACCAAGTCCAAAATAAGGAAATTAGTCACAGGGAAATAATAATGCTAAGATTCTCTGCTGGCTGGAAGCATTTCTCTGTTTTCTTAAGATAGGCTGCATAAATATTGATTTCACCTCTGCATGCCCCAAATTGATTTGTTCAGGCTTTAATAAATATGCTTGAAAATGACATCAATCTGGTTTTCTTCCAAGCAAATATATTTTTTTCAGTTCTGAATGCACCACGAATTCTTGACAAGCGCTTGGTACTTGATTGGGTAACAAAAAATGTTATTTGTACTCACCCAATATAAAAAAGATATTTGTATTAATTAATTCATTTTATTTATTTATTTATTTGTCAATTTGTCAATTGCTTACAAGATAATAGGTATAAGTAAAAACATAGATATGATTACATGGATACATATAAGAAAAATAAAAAGAAAAAAAGAAAAGAAACAATAGGACAGGGACGGTAGGCACGTTGTTGCACTTATGCACGCCCCCTACAGACCTCTTAAGAAAAGGGTGAGGTCAATAGTAGACAGTCCAAGGTTAAAGTTTTTGGGGAAGAAACCACAGAGTCAGGTAGAGTATTCCAGACACTGACCACTCTGTTGCTGAAGTACTATTTCCTGCAATCAAGTCTGATGCGATTAACCTTGAGTTTATATCTACTGTTTGCTCTTGTGTTGTTATGGTTGAAGCTGAAGTATTCATTGACAGGTAGGACATTGCAATGTATGATTTTATATACTATACTTAGATCGGACCGAAGGCGGCATAGTTCTAGGTTTTCTAGGTCTAGAATTTCAAGTCTGGTGACATAAGGTATTCTGCAATGAGTAGCGGAAATATTTCTGGACTTTCTCAACTGTGTTAATATCAGATACATAATGTGGGTTCTAGACTGATGAGCTGTATTCGAGTATTGGTTTAGCAAATGTTTTGTATGCTCTAGTTATTAGTGTAATATTACCAGAGAAAAAGCTATGTAAAATTAGGTCAACAACTCTTAACTCCTTTTTGGCTATGTAGTTACAGTGGGCTCTAGCACTTAGATCATTAGAGATGAGTACTCCAAGATCCTTGACAGAGTTTGGATCATCAACAAGATCTTGACTATTCAGCCTGTATTTTATTTTCTGATTTTTTTTGCCAATATGTAAGACAGAGCATTTATTTGTTGAGATTTGAAGTTGCCATTTGTTTGACCATTCTGATACATAGTCAAGGTCTTTTTGAAGGGTAGCAGTATTGACTGTGGTGTTGAATATTCTGATGCAAATGGTATTTTAACCACATTCAAAATGTATTAGAAAACAGTGGGAGCTAGAAGTTTCCTTTTAATGACCCTCTGCATTAATTCAACTTGTTTCTAGATAGCACTGATCCTGTCATGGACAGAATGGAAGTAGCTTGAGGAAACAAGGGATACTGGAGGACAAAGTTATCTGTGCCATTTTGTCCACATTGCATGCTTTAGACTAGCTTGTGATTTGTAGATTCTATGACACATGTTGCCCCGCCACCAACGTTAAATGGAATGCGCCCACCAGTTTGGTTGCATTCAGATATGAAATGAGTCATGCCACCATATTCTAAGACTGGCCCTGTGAAAGAAGTATGCCCATTGGATGATGTTTGGCTCAAACCCACACTAAAAGGTGTTAAAACTAGTCCCCAGTGATCCTGTCAAATTTTAATTAAGAGGTAGAAAATGTGCCTTCCTCATTCTGCTGCTGTTCAGAAGTGTTTCAGTTTCTATAATCCATACAGAAGGGAAGTGACTGAAATGCCAGCCTTTATTTTAAAATAATCTAAAGCTTAACAGTTCTGTGAACTCGAATGAAACACTTTTAAAGCACATGTTTCCTGCAACGTCAAGGACTTTGCTGTTTAATGGTGCCAATTTTTATTATATTGCCTGATTTTACTTAAAGAGTCTGCTCAGCAAATTATCTTTCTAAGGAGTGTCTGAAGGGAATATTGCTGTTATAGACTATGTAGTTTGTACGAGTCTTTACCAATCATCTTTTGCAGAAGAATATAACATTCTTAACATTCTGAATTAACTCCTTTAACTATTTTAGTATCTCCCTTGAAGACGATATTCAATTCTTCCTTAAGAATCTTCCTTCTTCTCAAAGAACCAAGCCAAAAATACCTGTGAATACAAGCCATCTTTTATTTTCTCTCTTACTCCCTCTCTCTTTTTCCCTCTCTCTCTCTCTCACACACACACACAACCACACACACACACACACACACACACGCACGCTAAAATAACTTACTGGACTTTCATTCAGTAAAGAAAATAATATTTGGCCAAAAGAGGAGCTAGGTTCACAATAGTATACTATTAAGTTAACATATAATTTATTCTGACATATTCAGCATTTAATAAAATATGTTTTAGTTTAATGCATCATCCCAACCATCCAGATTATTTTATAATTGTACCACAGTCTTAGAAATTTATCTTATTTTACATTCTAAAAAAAGAACTTGTTTTTTTTTAATGCTGTGGATAGTACAGCACTAGCACTATATATCTCTCTACAATCCCCATTGCCATTGCTTGTCGCCCTAGGGTCTCTTGTAGAAGAACATGCCATGCCATGCCATTTAGATTTAGGAAAACACAAGAGTGATGGCAACTTTGTCATCTGAATAAGGTTCATGAAGCTGGTGCTTGAGTGTACGTGGGTGTGAGAGGGAGACATTTTGCTTTTCTGCATCATCTTTCCTCTTTTTCTGGGAGGCCTATCCTTCCAGTTCCTTCAGCAAAGGAAGGGAATGAAGTAATACTTCAGTGTTCCAGCCCTCAAAGAGGAAAAGACCTTGCTTCCCCTCCTTTGTCTGTCTTGTGTATGTTAACATCTGTAGGATATTACATCGCCTTTGACACATTTCGTTCCAAAAGTTGTGCTCACCTAAGAGAAGTACACCAGATACGGAGGGCAGGGTGGGGCGGGGTGGGGGAGAGCTTGGCACATGGCAATCTAGTTTGTGTTTATAAAGTCATTTGGGTCACATTTTGCCCAAAAAATAATGAAGAATAGGATAGAGGTGACGATTTCATTTTAATGTATGCTTAGCATACATTTAAAATGACAACAATATTCTATTCTATTCTATTCTATTCTATTCTATTCTATTCTATTCTATTCTATTCTATTCTATTCTATTCTATTCTATTCTATTCCAACCCAACCCAACCCAACCCAACCCAATGATGATGTATTAAATTTATGCACTATTTGACTCCCATCAGCTTTGGGTGATTTACTCCTTTTTAAATTTTAAATTTTTTTCTTCCCCAATGTAAAGGGCAGGAGCGAGTGGCCCTGTCTTATGTCTTAACAGCACAAGTCCCTGAAAACTGAACAGAACAGGACCAGGATTAGTAGGTGGCAGGGATACTGACAAGAGGAAGCAAGTTCAAAAGTAGGTCAAATCAAAATTCCCCTAGACTGTGAGAGACAGTTGGGCAGTGGCTAACAAGGTTTCCCACTCTCCTATTCTAAGCCTCATCCCTCCTGCTCACCTAACCCAGAGTGGGAGAATTATTAAGAGGTTGGAAAGAAGTGGGGAGGCCTTGTGTTGTGTGTGTGTGTTTTCTCTTTGTTTCTTTCTACCTTGCTTTGAGCACTGTCCCTTATCTTTGCCTTTGTCTCTATCTCAAGAGGTTTGCTTTTACTTTTATCTCCTTCATGGCTGCCCTCCTTTATATTTTTCTTCTGTTTCTTTTTTCTTTTTGCTTTGTTCTGCCCTTTGGCTCTTCTTTACAGACTCTTGTGATACCAGAACAAGTAGTCTGCGTTATCTCAGGAATTAACTCGTAAGCCTGAATCACACCATTTTTATCACAGGCAATAAACATTTGTGCAACTCAACAGAGGGATGTTCTGTCCACACTCGCTATGTTTGCTTTTCTCTCTGGAGAGAAAATGAAATGGGTTTGAGCTGACCAAAGCTTATGTGGTAATAAATTTGGTGATTCCAAGATTTTAATTTTTTCACTAACTGGATTACAAAAAATAAACATGTCCTCAAGTCAAGCTTGATTCCTGGAGGCTGCATTTAAGCAGGTATTTGGCAGCATTATGGAAGTGATTTGTCATTGTTTTCTGAGATATTTGTTCAATTTCTCATTTCTCTAACTTTCCTGGAATTCCCAGATATTTCCTTCATTTAAATGCTGAGCACGGCCAATTCTGCTTGGTTTCTGTGATTAACCAGGTGTTTCCACCTGAGAAATATTTTGTCATCAGATTCATAGATACTCCCTTCTCCACCCCCACACTCCAGCAGAAATCGTAAATGTTTAAATGAAGAAGTAGGGATAGTTCATAAAGAAAAGAGTCTGGGAATCCTTTCAAGGTGCTTTTTATTTATTTTTTTACTTAGCCACCTAACTCACCCTTGGTTAGTCTGGACAAGTTACAAAGATAAAACCTCAGGGCAAAAAAACACACCCCCAATGACCTTCCATTCATCTGGCAGCCACAATCAGACTAACCACTTGATGGGCTCCATATCACACTGGGAGCCCAGGCCTGTTGGCAGAACCACACCTTAAGGGCCTTGTGAAAGAGTGTCAAAGTGGGGTCTAATGTTATCTTTGCAGGGATGATATTCCATGGGGAGGGAGTCCCCGACAGACAAGATCCTTCTTGGTCCAGCTAGATGGACCTCCTTAGGTCTGTATAACATTCCCTGCCTCTCCACTCTGGTGAATCAGGTAGATATGACTGGGCAAAGATGGTGCCTCAAACAACCCAGTCCCAAGCCATGTAGGGCTTTGAAGGTGGCAATCAGCATCTTGAATTGGACCCGGAAGCAAATTAGCAGCCAATGCAGCTCTCGTAAGATATATATATATGTAAATCTAGGCTTGCAGGCTCCACATTTTGAACCAAGTGAAGGTTCTGGATACTTTTCAAGTGCAGCCTCAATAGAGTGCTTTGTAAAATAGACAGTAGAACTCTTTGCAACAGTTCGTTTTTTCTTTTTAGATGGCCAAGTAGGGAAGTCTTTTAGGAATGACTATGACACCTTAGAGTAGATAAAAAGAAGTCTAGTAGCCCTTTTGTTGACTAACCCTTTTTATTAAAAGGCATAAACTTTAATGAACCGCAATCATTTTTGCCACCATGGTTTAACATGGTTCTCCTATATATATAATTAGTATGACAGCTATGCTTCTTTTTCACTTCCTTTTCATTTATTCATAATAAATAATGTTGAGAAATCATGAAGTAAGAGTTGTCAGGAATATTTCCACAGGATTATTAATATTTGGCTAGGGGCTGGCAGAGGAGCAGGTATCTAGTAATACCACCACCATCCTGTTTTCCTGTCCTAGAAACCTGATTGACACCCCACAGAATGATTCCATTGTGATCTCTAAAATAAAGAATTTGCTCTAGAATAGCATGGAAGCCCAAATAAATAAACCAGCCAGGAATCATGGAAAACTATTTAAAGAGGATTAGAAACAATTTTATAAAAAATAATTTTCATTTCCAAGATTGCTTTTCCTTTGAGTGTTTTAAGGTTACAATAACAAAGCTTCTCTGTTTGGCTGTCTTGCAGTCCTATGCTAGGCTGACTTTCTCAGAGGAAAGTTCTATAGACTCACGGAGACCTCAATAAGAATTGGGGTGCTCATAGATCAGATATAATCTATCAATATTTTCCTAGAATTGACTTGGTGGGGGAAATTCTCAGTTATTCGCTCACCAAAAATTTCTTAATGTGGGCTGAGGCAATCTGAAATAAGCTTGGGGAAAAATGAGTTCATCACCTTCCCTCTTAAGATCTTTTTTTTTAGAATTTCAGATATCTTGAAATATTGACATATTCCTCTAACTCTTTTTTAAACCTAAAAGTCTAGTATAGACTTATCTGGAAACAGTTGCTTACACAGACAACTAAAATACAGTTTTTAAATTGCTGGAATTGTATACATTGCAGGAATCTCCAATCTTGGCCATTTTAAGACTTGTGGATTTCCAACTGCCAGAATTTCCCAGCCAGATTGGCTGTTTGAAGAATTCTGGGAGTTGAAGTTTACAAGTCTTAAAGTGGCCTAGGTTGGAGACCCCCTGTGTACAATTTTTATTAACCACAGACAACCATTGCTGTTGAACAGTTCCTAACAAAGCGAAACATGACTTTTTGTAATTACACATTTCCCAGATATTAATATAAGATACTTACTAAAAAACTAAAATAAATCAGGAAAAATATATTATGCTTGCATAAATTATTTTCCCTTCACTAGATCATAAATACAAGATAGAGCATTTTGTTTTTTTTGTTTTTTAGGGGGAACATGGATAAATCTCTGCATTTCCGCCCCATCCCTACTGGCAAAAAATGAACAGTATAACAATTAGAGCCCTCTCTGTCAACTCATTTATTAAGACATCAGCGGGTAGGGTCAAGCAGCTTTAACTCCTAGAGAATAAATGAAAATGAAGCTAGCAAAGTGGTCTCGAGAGAGGGTTTTCTTTTTGATTAAGTAGTCTAATAATTTAGCATTGTTCTTAACAATGGATTAGAATGCTAAGCTATGCCTTCATGCAGCCTGATTAGTTGTATATAATGATTGAGATTTCTATGCCTGGAAGAATGTGAAAATAGTCCCATATACTCTGGAAAATTGGAATCCTAACTAACTAAAAAGAAAATGTTTTTTATTTAAATAAAGTGGGCATACAGTTTATGAATGAACAGGTTTAATATCTACAACAGTGCTGTGCAACAAAATTCTGCAATTCAGAGTGCTTGTATTCACAATTTCAGAAAGTAAAAATATATAAGAATATCTAACATAGCCAAGAGAAATGAAGCTGTGGTTGCCACAGAAGATATATTTTATTATTATTATTACTACATTAAGGGTCAAACCACACAATCAACTCCAATAAGACCAGCAACTTTGCCTCTTTTTAAACCAATGCAGAAAGAATACAAAATGTATTTGTATTCCAAAGTTATTTTGGGGTTGTGTTAAGTGTAACAGAGAGAGAGAGAGAGAGAGAGAGAGAGAGAGAGAGAGACTTAAGTGTAACATATACATATGCACTGATTATTTTTCCTTCCTGGGACAGGTGTTGTTGAATAGTTATTATGAAAACATTTTCTGTTATGGAGTTTTAGGTTTTGTTCCACTCTGTACATGAGTTTTTTTCTTTAATGAGATTATAACATCACAAATATTATGCCTATTGTGTTTTTTAAAATCGTATTTTGTAATATTTGTTGTCCATTCAACTTCCTTCAGATTCTATCTACATATATACCATATTCTTGCTTATTGTACTGCCAAGGAAGATTGAATAAATCAGGTTTGAAGTATTTTAAGTATAAAAGATATTCATTTTTACACAATTGTTTGTAATTGCATTATTACGTACATATTACACTGTTGGCATCAGTTAATTGGCTTATCTACTGAGCTTGATTCCTGATGTCTTCATCAGGATTGTCTTTGCTATAATATGAAGATGCTTTCTTGTTGCCTTCTTCAACAACCCTGGAGTTTCCTTGGTTCTCTTCCTAAGTACTAGCTGGGTGTGGCCCTACTTGTTTAGATCGGTCAAAATCAGCTAAGTGGCCTCACAGCTGGACAAACACAAATCCTTAAGGGAGATGGGCAATCTAGAAAGATGAAAACTAAATAAACCAATAAAATTCTAGGAATATTACATAATTAGACTACTGTGAAGCATTTTGTCATTCCTGTTGTGCTGATAAATTATGAATGTCCTCACTTTTTGTTGAAATGTTTCCTATTTCTTTCCAAGTTTCCAGACATTGAGTTCTGCTCCTTTACTGTTTCTTTCAAATTTTCTTTGCACTACTCAGTTCCTGCCCATTGAACAAAACAGCATGTTTGGAGATGTTCTTTATTTCCCCCCTCTTCAAATCTTCCTTGCATTTTTGCAAACCTTAGAGATTATTGGTAATTCTTTTAGAAATGGATGAAACAATTTTGAAAATATAGTGGGGATGGCAATCAGCACCTGAATATCAGAAATAGAAGAGAGGAGGACACTCTGGCTGCAGAATTAATGTCCTGAGGAGAGGCCCCACACCCTAAATTTATTCAAAAGTTCCTGACCTAGAGTACTTCCATAATCCCTAACCCATATGACATCAGTGTAAAAGAAGATAAACATGAGGTTTTATTTAAAGTTCTCTTTATAAATAAAATTGTACTTGGAGAAAAGTAGTCTACAAATTTAACTTAATCATATATATTTTTATGGGGCACATCCCATCTATAAATACTTTTTCTTCTTTCATTTTTCATTCTCACAATTCAGATTTCTCTTGGGCATAATAGTTTAATAATAATTGATAATAATTCATATTTGATCACAATTATGTGTCATCAAATTAACATTAACTCTTGCAACCACATAGATTTTTTCCCCATGATGGTCTGGACCAGAGGTCTCCAAACTTGGCAACTTTAAGACATAGCTGGCTGGAGAATTCTGGGAATTGAAGGCTATAAGTCTTAAAGTTGCCAAGTTTGGGGACCCCTGCTCTAGCCCCTCAAGGTCTTCTAGTGGTGCACCCATTGCTACTATAACTGAGTCTTCCACCTTGCTGCGGGAAATCGTCTTCCCTCCATCCTTCCAAGTATTTGAACCTTCCCCATAGAGCTAGGTCTTTGTACAATGTGTCTGAAGGAGGATAATTTGAGCAAGGTCATTTGTGCCTTGAATGAAACCTCTAATTTAATTGGTTGACAATCTGTTTTTTCCCCCCTTCACTGCCAATGGTACTTCCAAGAGTCTCCAACACCAAAGTTCAAATCTATATTTTAATATTTAGGGTGTTTTTTCCCCCTTTTAATCATGTCTGATTCTTAGAGACTGCCAGGACAAGTCTCTAGTTTTCTTGGCAAAATTTTTCAGTAGTAGTTTTCCATTGCTTCTTTCTTAGGACTGTATCCCAAGGTCCCAAGGCTTTGTGTTTAATTCACGGTCTCCCGGTTTGAGGTCTTAAGGACCACACCAGATTGGCTCTCCACATTTTATTACCTTTTCTTAAAGTGAATAATGAAATGGTTATCATTATTTGTAGCAATAGCAGCAAAGGCAAAATTCTTGAGCAATTGCTCTGCTTCCCATCAGAAATCAAAATAAAACCCTAAGAGGGAGGGGCTTCAGGATTCCAATGGAAGTTCTCTTTAAAGGCAGGAATCTTCAAAAGTGCAAGGTGATTCCATATGTTGACACAATAGTTATTCTAAATAGATGGGCTTGGAACATTCTACTAATCAGAATGGACTTAAGTTTATTTGCAATAGAGATTACAGAAGTGTTTACAGTTCTTTGTTTTCCCTTGAAGAAAATCACCCTCCCTAGCTTCTGTTCTTTTTAGATAGACAGGGTCATTTCTTTCCTCATAAACTATTGTTTCCTCTTTGTTGTCATTGTCTAAGGTGGGAGGCATGTGAGTACATGAACAACTTGCATGACAGAGGTAACTAGAGGTAACTAGTAATGGTGTTACTTTAAGCAAAAACTGCCTCGGCTTTTAGTTGATTGTATCAATTATTCTGGAGGAGAATGATTACATGATTGGCTATCCCTGCTGTAATTCAAGAAAATGTGTTGTATGAATGGGGTGTGTGAGATTTATTCTTCCAGGTAAGCATGCTCTTGCTTGTAGAATAAGCTAACAGCTACTAAGACAGTGTGTTCCTGGCAGTGGTGCCACATATATATTTTCTAGCTCCGGATAATTTTCTTGCATAGAATCCATGGTGGTATATGCAATGCTTAGCAATCCAATGCTTAGCAGTAAGCCTGATTGATTACATCAGTCTTAATTTATTCTCAGATAAGGGAGACTTCTCTGGTAGGTTGTAGCTTAAAACACCAAACGTTTTAAATGAAACTGCTTTAAGTATTGTAGCATCAATTGAATGCATGCCTCTTTACACTAAAGAGTCATTGAAAAAATATGCAGGTGGCCCAGAATTATCCAGTTCAAGGTCACTTCTGACAGGTGTGGAGGTTAATGCAGTAATCTCAGAGGTGATTTTCTTCCTTATTCACAGAAAGTTTCTCCAGCCAAACTAAGTTGCGCACTACACGGTTTCGTGCCAGAGGATTCATGCCTGTGTATGCAAAGCACCAGTGTTCTATATTTAGCTGCAGGCTGATTATCAAGGCATTTGGTACACCTAGAAAGAATTTTATATTTAGTGACATTTGAAATGCATTTGCAAAATTGCAGTATAGGCTAGAATCCAAGCTAATGTATTTGAATGCTAAATTTGCTTACCACGTGTAGTTTTCAAGCTGAGTTACTGTAAGAATAAGACCACTATATTGCTAAAAAAAAAAAATAACAATGAGAATCAAATGTGACTAATAAAAGAGCACAAAGCAATTTTTAAGCTCCGGAACATAAAATGCAAGCAAATCCCTTTTCACAGCTTCAGATCTGCCTCTAACCCCTCAAAATAGAGTCTGTACTGAAATGTGGAATAGTCAGTTCCCACAACATTTCTGAAGACGACTGTAGGGCAGGGTAAAAAATTGGATCTGGGATACCATTAGACCTGGAGCATGAAGGAAGATGAGGACAGAAGGCAGGGTTTCCCTGATATGATTCCATAATGCTATTTAGACTCAATTTGCAGATGTCTATTTCCTCTGTTTCTCAGTGGAAGAGAAGATATGGACTGATATCTCCTACTGTTCTCCTTCACATAATTAGGAAATTTGTTTTATTTATTAGTATCTTTTCCAGGCACAGACGGTGCAGGCCAGGTAGGTATACCAGCTCAGGAAGCAAAGGTCTGTGGTGCAAACTCCATCCTGGGAGATGCCTCCAGCGGGCCCAATGAGGCTGGGAACTGATGGTAAGCAGACTTTGTAGAAAAGATGGACTATCACCTATGTCTCCTGATCCAGGTGTTTCAGTTCAGTAGACTGGTTTAGGCCTGCATAATAAAGGAATTCTGTCAATGATCTAAGAAGACAAAGGAGAGGATATTTCACTATGTTTAAGATGCCTCTGTTTATAACAAATGTTTACTGGTGCATGTAGACATGCATTTTCTTGAAATAACTTGCTTTGTGACCTCTCATGATAGCATCGAACTTGATGTGTTCTGGCCAATTTTGTCAGTGGAACCCTGTGAATACCTAAGTTATTAGATAGATTAATCCTGTGTGTGGGAAGAACATGATGCTGAGGAGATGGGAGGGAATAATCTCACACAGCAAGGCCAAAAGGTCAAGCAGTATAAAAGGTAGCAATAAATATGTACCATATAGAACACAAATGAACACAGGCACTATTCTAATAAGACTTCCTTCAGCTTCATCATTGGGATGAGTATTTAAGAATTTATACAGCACTTTTCGGAAAAGTAGTCATGTAGATCGTCCTGAAAAATTAACAGTTGAGTTGTGGCAGAAAGAGTGGGATTTCTTAAACATACAAAGTGATCATCTTAGATTGCTGTGGACTGTGTATTGTTCAGTCTTGTTTTTAGAAATAAATTCCTTTGTCTGACAATTATCTCATGGGGCCTAGAATAAGTGAGCAGGTTTTATAGTCTCAAGAATTCTTCATCAGTCAAGGTGATATATGGCGGTAGTGGGAGACAATGGTGTATGGTTTTCTAGCCATGCATTTCTATTCCCTGACAATGGCTGAGTAAACACATTGATTAGGGTTACACATCACCCAAAGCCTAGACTTATTTAATTTATTGAATAAACTATAATTTGCTAGGTTGTTAATCCTGGTTTAGAAAACATAAAATCTGTGTTTCAATTAAAAATATCGCAAACTGATGGGGAAAATATGTCCGAAAAGAGTTTTAATTCACAGGAATTCTGAAAGCATCAATAATCAGCCACTATCTTGTTGAAAGAAATATCCTTCTGGGTTCAGTTCCAAGTGGGGAAAAAGACACTGGAAACATGGAGGCTGCTTGGAAGGTTTAATGGTGTACAGGACCACATGGCCTAGAGCTCCAGAGAAGTCTGATCACATACTTCAAGGTGAAGAGAAAAGGAAAAAGGGGAAGTCCAGATGCTGAGAGACCCTTATATAACCTCTGTTGGGCCCCACCTTAGTGTTTCCTGTTCATGTGTACGAAATGAATCCCCTTGGCTGTCAGACTCCCAGGGGCAGGGGTCTTAACTTTGTAGGCTTAGTCTGGACCACATGGCTTTATCTGAGTGCTGGCTAATGCAATCTTTCCAGAACATGTGATGAGATGGGTAATCCTATCATTTCCTGAGGGCCATCCTTAATCCCATCACCCTGGAGCTGAAGTGGGGGCAGGGAGCTGCAGGAAGCTGCTTTGTCTTTAAAACATATTTCTCCTTTTCTCATCCAGGGAGATATAATTTTTCTTTTAAATATTTCCTAGGCTATTTCAATTTTCTAGGAGAGGGGTGGATGCTAACTTCCTACAATCTAGCATAGACTATGGGAAGAATAAAACAGGGAATGGAAGAATGAATAGGTGCAATTTTAAAGTTTTTGGGAAGCTTCAGTCATCTTCTAGCTAGCCTAAAGGAAGCCTGGCACAAGCCATATTTTGATAAAACACAATAATGAATACAGTCTTTTAAAGTCAAGCTTTATTGATAGACTACAGTTAGCTGAGTTTATGAACAGTTTATTAAATAATAAATTATGGTTTGTTTACACCCACAATGTGTAGAGTCAGATAGTAAGCCAAGCAAAATCCAGCCATCAGCAAGTTCTGATTTAGCAACATCTATTAACTATTCTTAGATGGAATGCTGGAATGGTATGCTGGCATTCAAATTAATCTTATAATGTGCTATGATTGTTAATTGCATCCAAGACTATCTTCAGTGTTGCCCGGAGGAAGAAACTATGCCTGATTGCACCATTTTTAAAAAGTGGAACTATAAGCTACTCTGAACATATATTTTATAGAAGTGCATTAAACTGTTTAAATTCAAAATTAATTAAAAATTAAAAAAATATTTTGTAGAGAAATAGAATTAGAATTTTACCCAACGATTCAAATAGTATATAAGAATTCTCTATGTAGAATGGAGACGAATACAGATTCTGATTAAATATGTGAATAATTTTAGTGTATAAGGGTGAAAATATTTATTAATCATGGTGATTAATAGACAACCAAATTGTCAATAAACACTGGGAAAAAAAGAATTATGGTTGATGGTGAGCTAATGAATCTCCGCATAAATGATGGAAAGAAAAGAGTTGAAAAATAAACATAATCTTAAGATACAGACACTTCTGCAATTATTAATCTTCTGAAGAAGGATACTGCCACAATTGTAGAATTGCCACAGTGAGAAATATAAAGCTGATACAGTTTATCTGAAGTCAACTCTAGTTGGTGTATCTGACTGGACCAGATGTACTGTACATATGGTAAAGAGGCAATACTTTATTTCAACTAAGGCCACTTCTAATGTCTGATCTGAAGCCCACTATTGCAATCTCCTTAATTAAACTGTGTCTTTTCCTGGTGTTGCATAACTATGTGTGATTCCAGATAAAGACACAGCTTCTTTAAAGAAATGCTGATTCATATGCCATATGCATTCCTGCATTCTCTTCCAGATGTTGGTATGGTTTTATACACTCCAATAAGTTACCTGTTATCTTTGCTGTCCAAGGAATCAGCAGCAGCCTTTTCCAACATCATAGCCTGAACAAGTGGTGCGGTTTACTTAAAAGCCCAAAAATAGAACTGAATCTTCCTTTAATGTTGTGCAATGAGAAAACCAACCAAACTTGGGAGATATGAGCTATCTTCTACTTTAAAGGAGGATGACTACTCAGGGAATAATTGAACCAGGAATAAAGATAGTTAAGAAGTGATATATATTTAGTGCTTTCCTTTTTAGAACATCCATACATTTAGAAGTGAATTTCCACTTTTAGCTGTGATTCCAGGATCTCCCCTCTATTCTTGGTACCTTCTCAAATGTACAGAGTTTGCAGCTGCAGCAACCATTTATTTTAAAATATACCATAATTTTTATTAAGAATTTTAATTAGTTATAAAAAACCAATACAAATTAAACTTAGATAAGGAGAATAGAAATACAAGTTTGGTCTGATGATTAATGCAACAGGCTAGAAACCAGAATACTATGAGTTCTAGTTCTGCCTTAGGAATGAAAGCTTGTTTGGTTGATTTTGAGCCAGTCAGTTCAATTCACCACATAGGATTGTTATTGTTGTGGGGAAATAGGAGGTGGAAGAGAAGAAGTGTTAAGTATTTTTACCACCTTCAGTTATTTATAAAAGTAATAAATTCAGGATTAAAAACAAAAATCAAAGAAAAAAAGAAAGAATAAAGGAAATGAAAAGAAATATATAAAGAAGTGATTTCTAAGGTTCATCACAAGTATAAATGTAATAACTCTTCACCCCTATAACATTAAACAGACATCTCTTCAGCCCATATTCCATCATTTAGGTATAAGCAAATCTAAAAAACATCAACTTTTCAATTTCAAAGTCAGCAGAAAGGCTATAAGGTTGCTAGAACTTTGAAAAACATAAATCTTAACTTTACCAATCAAATAAATCAACTTTATATTCCTTGTTTTACTTATAACAATCTTAATATTTAATTTAATCAAATATTGTTGTAGGATTTGATTTTTCCTCAATTATTCTTTATCTTATCACATAAATTTCTTCAAGGCTTTGCCAAGTTTCTTTTGTAGATGATATAAACATTTTTTCCAAATGATTCTCCTGGTTTAACGTTTATATTCCTCTTTTAAGTTTTAAAATCTCAGCCAATTTATTCTATGTATCCAGTATCTATGGAGATTCTCAATCATCCAGGTCATAGTTGTCCCAAATGTGCTTTTCCAAAAGGCAACTGGACTTTCTGGTTTTTTTTCTTTGAAAATGTTTCACTTCTCAGCTGAGTGTGCAAATATACTGTGTATCTGAGACACAATCCTGGCTAAAAATGAGATGTCTCTGTTGTACTTTGCTCCCATAAACTGGATGTGAATGAAGAAAACGTAATCAGGCAGTGACCTTCTCCCACCCCATTGCCATGGTAAATGGGTGGTTTTTGTTCTTTAGTTTCAAATGGCATAGTTAGTAGTGTATTACAACTAACTTTGGCTATTGGAAACAAAGCTGTCTCTCTTTTAGCTTGGAAACTTCTGGATTTAGATAATATGCGAGGGCTATTGTAGTTTAGCACACTGTATGAATATAGCATAGATTCCACCCATCTGATGGAAACATTACCATACATGGAATTAAAAAACATATTAGGAGATACATTATCTGAGTAGGAATTGTTAGGACTTATTACAAACAGCAAATCTCTATTTAGATATCTTTCTGAGATAAGCTTTATTTAATAAACAAATTGTTATTCCATGTGTGAAGAGAAAGTTTCAGCTGAAAATTTGAAACCCTGTCTTATGCTAAGAAATGTGAACCACATTACAAATACTTGTACTTAATTCCCAGCTTCATTGATTAAAACAACCGACTGGCACTGATTAATGAACTGCAGCTTTAGATTAGTAACTGCTGATTAAAGCTTTCCACTCTAATACTTAAAAGAGAAAACAGGAAGGGGTGATAGTAAGATCTTTTGCTTCTTGTTTCTCCCTTTGGCAGAAAACCTGAGTTGCCCGTGATTTGCATGGCATTGCTCCTGCTTATACAACTGGGTGCATTGAGACTTGCAGCCAGGCTTTGCATTAAGTCAGCCAGTCATGTTTTGCTGACTGAAAACATATTTAGAATGCTTGTTGGAGGAAAAGTTATTTTCTGTCTCCATCCAATGATAATGTTTGTAGCTTCCTGCCAACATCGTTCACTTTAGGACAGAATGTAGCATTTCTGAACAAGCATTTGGCACAAGGTTTCATTGCAGCTTTTACAGAATGAGAGCCTGTAGGAGGAAAGACGCACAGGCAAAAGCTGCAGTTATTAATCAATCACCAAGAGCAAGCTCTTTAGGCTTCCTCTGGAGAAAGAGAGGAACAATTCCCCTCTGCTTCAAGAGTCATGTTTGGCAAATTAATCAGTGGTACCTGGATCAAAACAAGGAACAAGGAATAAGACAGTATGGAACCAGTTCTGCACTCAACATGGTTATACACATGCTGATTATTTGCTGGTACTTTTTTATGATTATGTTTTCCCATGATCTGGCATCATATATATTGTTCAATGGAATCATTGTCAATATTCCAGCATTGGCTGTTGTGTTCCTATCCTATGGCTGCAATTATTATTTGGTTCATATATCCCTTTTGTTATTTTACTCATGGCAGATTCTATCCTGCAGGGTTGGTGTGCTCTTGGTTTCTTTAATTGAAAACCATGTCATCTATCCAGATTCCAGAAATATGCTTTCTCTGTAGCAACACCTGCTCTGGAATAAACTTCTTGATGAGATCCGGATGATTCCCACTCTGCTGTTGTGTAGGAGAGTTGGGAAGACCTGGCTGTTCATCCAGGCCTTGGTGAGGGTGCGTGAGATCATTCATGCCATTATGCTTGCCATCTTTTATTTTTAATCTTTTATTGGTTTCATGTAATTTGTTTGATTGTTGAGCACCTAGGGCAGGGGTGTCAAACTCGTGTCATCACAGTGGCGTTACGTGACGTATCGTGACTTTTTTTTCCTCTTCACTAAACTGGGCATGGCCAGTGTGTGACGCATCTGGCCCGTGAGCCGCGAGTTTGACTGCCCTGGCCTAGAGTAATTGAGGATCAGTTTAAATCAAAATTCTGTAACCCAGTCTGAACATCTGGCTGACTGTGTGTCCAACAACAACAACGTTAGTAGAAACATCAGAAGCCTTGTGCAAAGATGAAAGGCACAATGGAAGACACAGTTGCTGGTCAATGATGACTGGTTAATATCAGGAGAGGAATCTTTCAAGGAGACTCATTATTACCAGTATTGTTTGTCATTGCATTGTCCTCTGTCAACAATATTAGAATAGAATAGAATACTTTATTGGCCAAGTGTGATTGGACACACAAGGAATTTGTCTTGGTGTAAATACTCTCAGTATACATAAAGAAGGAACATTAGTTAAGAATCAAGAATCATAATGTACAACACTTAATGATAGTCATAGGGTACAATCAACATCAAATCATACTAGGAAACAGAGGATACAAGCAACAAAGTTACAGTCACAAGTGGGAGGGAATGGGTGATAAGGAGTGATGAGAAGATTAACAGTAATAGTAGTGCACACTTTGTAAATAGTTGAACAGTGTTGAGGGAATTATTTGTTTAGCAGAGTAATGGCTTTCGGGAAAAAACTGTTCTTGTGTCTAGTTGTTCTGGTGTGCAGCGCTCTATAGCATCGATTTATATTTAAAATTTATATTTAAATAAGTCATGCCATAGTTATTCAAAAACATCTAGCTATCTCACCTCCTTTACATGATCTGAGGCTGCATGAAAAACATGCTCTGAAATAGAATTGTTGCTCAACGCTATCCTTATATACAGCCAAGATATTGCAATAGGGTTTGGTTTGGACTGGACAAATGTGTCACCCCCACCAAGAGGGAAAAAGTAGTGAAGATGCACTATGGAAGTAATATCAAGAGTCTGGCTGAAGAAGAGCATCACAAAATATCTGGACACCTTCAAATAACAATATCAAGCACACGGAAGTCAAGAAGGTTAATAGCGATTGCATCATGAGAATGAAGATCTTCAAGCCAGTGAAGAAAATATCACCAATACAATTAACACCTAGGCAATTCCAATAATTAGATATACAGCTGGCATAGTGCACTGGACTCGAGCAGGATTAAAATAATTTAAAAAAATAAAAAATAATAATCATGCCCTTCATCCACTGAGTGACACTCATAGACTCTTCTTACCAAGGAACATAGGTAGGTGTAGAATGTTTACGGTACTTACTTATTTACTTATTTATTAAGGTTTTATGCTACCCATCTCATATACTGTGACTGGGTGGCTTAATGTTGCCCGGTATATGCATACACAGACAGTTTAAAAAGAAAAAAAAGTGTTGGAAGAATATCTGAAGGACAAGAAGATGCACTGAAACTAGCACATCATGTAAGCTTATTGAATACTGTACAGATCAAACTTGCCTACAAGAAGACCAAATGAAGAATAGAAAAGACACATTGCAAGGCAAAGCTAGCACACAAAGAAAAATTAGGAGGCAAAATAGATAACAAGTCCTGGCAATGGCTAAGAGCCAGAAAACTGAAGAAAGAGACGGAGGGGCTAATTCTGTTTGCACAATAGCAAGCCCTAAGGAGAAATGCGTACAAAGCCAGAACTGAGCAGACAGCAACAGACAGCAAATCCGCATCTGAAAAGAAACTTGAAGAAACTGTGGTATAGAAACTACTTGGGTCATTGCTGCAAAATCACACAGACTGACCACAGACAATGGCATTACAAAATAGCAACAATGGTGCATTGGAAGATCTGCAAGAAATATCATTTGCCTGCAAGCAAGACCGCCCAAAATAGATAAAAATAATAGAAAATAAAGAAGCTAAAGTGCTCTGGAACTTTAGAATTCAAACACCTGCCACATAATACCCCAGACTTATCAACTGTTGATAAGAAAGAAACAAGTAGATAGCAGACATTACAGTAATAGGTGCCTTGGGTGCTATTATGAAACAACTGGTGCACCATTTGAACACCATTAGCATTGACAAAATCAGTTTTGCATCAATTGCAGAAGGCAAGCTTACCTGAAGCAGCTCACACATTGAGATCATACCATTGATACTATTTACATTTGCCTATTCAGTTCTTTAGAAAGGATTTGATAAATGGACACAAATGTCAAACTCTTAATATGGGACCAGACCCATAGATTCATTATGTATGGTGCAAAGGTGGCTATCAACCTTGGGCAGAGGTGGCCACCACCTAAACATAGGTAAGGTAAAATATATGTTTTGTACTGTATGTTGAAGTTTTCAGCTATAAGCTGATTTCCCAGTGGGGAGAAGGAATTGTGGAAAAATCTAATGAACTGCTGTTGAATTGCCTTGACATTCTTAGGTGAGATGGGTCAATGGTCTGACTCAGAATGGCAACTTCCTATTATTTTTGAGTCACTGTTCTGGCTTGGATAAACTTCCTGACTGAAGTAAATAAAGGCAGAGCAGTTAATTATAGAGAATCAGAGAGATACAGTGGGCAAACTCCTGCCTGCCCATTTGCTTTGGATACAGGAATGCTTTTAGTCCCCATTCACCCCCAATAGCATTCTAGTCTGAGTTTGGGAAATTTTCATATTGCTATGTCTCAAGTTGGATCAAAACTGCAATAAAACGTCCTCTGAATGAGCAGTGAATTAAGTGCTGGTAAAGTACAGTACCATAAATATCTGGACATTGGAAGCAAATATGCTCTTATTGAAAATAATAAACGTGCAAATGAGTTTTCCACCCCCCTACACCCGAGCTACAGATATTCGCCACTATTGTCTACATGCAAACGTTTGTATCTGAAAACCTCAACAATTAGGGAACTACATATAAAGGTCGAAGGCAAATAGGATGAGGAAAGATAAAGGACAACTGACGCCACCACATTCTACATGCAGGACACAACAAGCACTCCCCCGCCACCCAAAAAAAAAAAAAAAAGAGCGCAGCTAAAGGAGGAAGGAAACCCGGGGAAGCTGCCTTTTCTCTCCCGCCCAACGAAGTGGGCGAGACGGCCGAAGGGACATGTAGTCAGCGATTGGGAGATCTCGGGAAGCAGAGCTGAGCTTCGGAACTACATTTCCCAGCAACCTTTTCGATTTCTTCCCACCGTTCAGCAAATTATCACGTTTTGTTTATCCCCGGAGCCCCGCCCTTTCTAACTCACGAGGGATGTCGTCACTCCTCATGAATATTAAGAAGGCGCTCGAACGACGTTAGGGGGAGCGAGCGAGGCAAGAAGGAAATTACACCCTTCGTATGAGGCCTGCTTTTATTAATATTCATAAGGAGCCTCGGGAGGAGAGGCCACGCCGGGTGGGAGGGAGGAAGGAGGCGGTGGCTGCCGCCTGCTGCCGCCGCCGAGTCCGTCTCTTCTCCAGTCCCTAATGGCGCTCGCGACAACGGCAGCAGCTGCGCGGCGGCAAGGCTGAGCCGAATGGAACGCTGAGACACCGACGGAATGTTCACTGTTGCTACATAATCCTGCGCCCCCTCCCCCCTTCGGAACGCGGCTCGCCCGGCCGTTCTACGATGGAACCTGCGCAGCAACCTCAGCTTGGAAGCCGAGAAACGCCGGCCCCGAGGATCGGCAAGGGGGAGCGGCCGAGCCAGTCGGGCCAAGCCGCCCCCGGCATCGAGAGCGGTCCCGGCATAGGAGGATCCAGCCCGTTGGAAGGGGGCAAAGGAACAGCCGCCGTCGCAGGAGCCGCGAGGACGGGGCTCGTCGGCGGCCACCACCGGCGAAGGAAACGAGGGGCCGCGGCCACCGGCTGCGGCGCTTCGTTGGCGCTAGCGGCCAACGGGACTCAAGCGGCGGCGGCGGCGGCTATTGCCGGCAACGGCGCCAACTCCCTCCTGTTGCGGAGAGGCAGACTGAAGCGGAATCTGTCGGCAGCTTCTTCCCCCGCCGCTCCGATCGCCGCCGCCGCCGTGCTGGGGACCCGCAGCTTAGATCGGAAGACGCTGCTTTTGCTGCCCAAGCCTCCCCGGCAGCTCCAGCCTCTCCAAGCCCCAGAGCGAGACTGGGTGCGGCGGGACCTACAGCGAGGATGCGTCCATGTCTACTATTACTATCCCCAGCAGCAGCAACAGCGGGGGAACGGCGGCAGCTGCTGCTCTCTGCTCCCGGTGCTTTGCAACCTGGAGACCACCGCCGCTGAAGTGGCGCTTCGCTTGCTGCAGCTCGGGCACCGGGGAGGCGGGAGTAGCGCTGTCCGGGTTTGGGGGAAGGCGGCCGCGGCCGAGGCTCCGCTGCCCCCTAAAGAAGAGGCGGCGGCGGATGATTTGCTCCTACAACCAGCATCGGCTTCTCTCGGCGGGAAAGAAGAGGCGCTGCCCGAGCCCGCGGAGGCTCCGACTTCTCTGGCGGGAAGTTTCACCCCGATCCCAGTCGGGAGAAGGCCCCGAAGCCGGCGAGGGGCCCCCAACGGCATGGGAGCCGGCGAGGCGGCGGCTGTTCGGCCCAGGCGCCTGGCTCTTAGTGGAGGGGAGAGCGGCCGGGCGAGTGGGCAGCCCAGCCTTTCCCCCTCCGACTGCAGCCCCGGACGGGCCTTTCCGCCGCCCCGCACCGAACTCTACCTGTCCGGCCCGCCGCTCTCTTGCCCGTCCCTCTTGGGAGGGTCGGATACCGAGAGCTTCAGCCCCAGCGCTGAAAGCGCCTCCGACCGCTTGGATCCTTACAGCGGAGGCGGGGGCTCGTCTTCGTCGTCTTCGGAAGAATCGGAAGCGGATCTTGCGACTCCACCCGCGGCCAAGGAAGAAGGAGCCGGATCGGGGCCTGGAAGGAACCAGCCACGCCGGCCAGGCGACCCGCTTTCAGTGCACGGCCCGGAATCCCGGCTAGGCGGGAGAGCCTCGGGGGACTCCCCGGGCAAGGGGAAAGCTCTGCGGGGAAGTTCCTCTCCTGCTGGGGAAGCCGCCTCTCCGCAGCAGCCTCTGGCCTTGTATGTCCAACTCCACGGAGAGACCGCCCGCCGGCTGGAATCGCACGAGAAGCCCCTGCAGATTCAAAACGACTACCTCTCGCAGCTGGGCTTCCGGGACCTGTGGCGGGTGCAGGAGGAGGGCATGGACTCGGAGACTGGTTGCCTCATCCGTTTCTATGCAGGTGGGTGAGAAATGAATGGTAGGCGTGTTTTCGTGCTCAGAGGAGCGTGTGAATCATCCGTTACCGTGCCGCTTCCTGGGTTTCACGAAGTGAGGGGATCTCTCGCTCCTTCTGTTTGAGGAGAGAATGGGGTGGGAAGATCTGCTCTCCTACTCTGGCGGGTCTTTAGTATGGTGGAATAGTTAACCTATGAGTATTTTATTAGTACCATTCGTCGGTGAGGTGGGGAAAAATCTGGCTTCGGCGGGTGGGGACTCTAGGGGGAAAGGTGTGATTGCCTGATGGATCCCTGTGGCTTTATCTTCGTCTGTGTTACTTCGTGGAGCTTTGGAAGATTTCCAAGAATGGATCAGAAATGTCCTGAGTTCTGATCCCTTTTGTCTACATTTTCCAGTCTGTTTATAATTAGATTAGAAACATGAGCAGGGAAAGGCTCTGAAGAAAGAGTGGGTGCAGAAGATCTGTGAGAAAACAGACCTCCTGATTGGCCTTTGGAACTTGCTGTCTACTCTGTCATTTCTTCAGAGGCTCACGGCCAAAGAGTGAAGGTTGTCTGAAGAAACTTGTGGGTCAGACATGTGGAAGGGTTCTCTACTATCTGCACAGATATTCTTTTCTCTCACACACATCCTCCAAATTTGCAATAAGAGAAACAGGCCAGAAAAGTTACTATTTCACTTTTAGGAGAGAAAGCATCAGCTACTACCTGTACCTGTTTATTGAGGCACCTGAGTAAAAATTAGGGGAATGTTCCTTTCACACACACACACACACACACACACACACACACACACACGATTAAATATTTCTGTTTTTCTAGATGGAACTAATTCTCATTTACAAAATGCTCTATGCTGGTTTGTAAAAGTGTTCTGTGTCAAAGTAAAAATACAGGTATAGAGATCTAAAAAAGTCTGAAGATTGTCAGAAAGAGCAGACACATACTGTGTAACTTGTGGTTTATTTATCTGAACAAGCTTTATGTACAATCTAAAGTCAAACTACCTGCTTGTTAGATTCATTGGATCTGGGAATGGGTTCCTGTTTCCTCCTGGGTGAAAATCACTGCATATTAAAAGATGGAAAAGGAAAAACATAATTTTTCTGATATTCAATTTGCTTTAATTTCCTAAGGTCCATAATGTTGAATGGAGTCTGCCAGTCTTTTTGTTTTACCCTATCAAGTCTTGATCATCAACTTTAAAAAAACATGTTTTTTAGGTAGAAAGCTATACATATATATATATATATATATATATATATATGGATCTTGTTTATCTATGTTCATTGGCATACTGACTTGATATCTGTTAAGATATGCAGCGCCTTTTTGGATTTGAAAGCAAAAAGATACCTTAAAGTGTGTTTTATATCCTAGGCACACATTCTGTCTGCATTACTTCAAGCCAAATACAGGTGTCCTTAACTTACGACCACAATTGAGCCTAAAATTTATGTTGCTAAGTGAGACATTTGTGAAGTGAATTTGTTAAGTGAAAGGAGACATTTTATGATTTTTCTTGCCATGTTTGTTAAGTGAATCACTGCAGTTTTTAAGTTAGTAACATAGTTGTTAAGTGAATCTGGTTTCCCCATTGAGTTTGCTTTTCGGAAGATTGCAAAAGGTGACCACATGAACTTGGGACACAGCAATGGTCATAAACATGAGTCAGTTGCCAAGCACCTGAGTTTTGATCATATGACCATGGGGATGCTGCAACAGTTGTAAGTGAAAGATGGTCATAAGTCACTTTTTTCAGTGCCGTTGTAACTTTGAACGGTCACTAAACAAACTTGTAAGTCGAGGACTAACTATATGCCTTTTCTTGGGATCTTGCTTTTTTGCCTTGAAATCCAAAAGACTGCACATTTATAGTATATATAAATGGATTCACCCAGTAAGCTAATCATGTGTATAGCTTACAGTGTTGCATGAATTCAGGTGTTATGGTTAGCTAATGTTTATAGTTAGCAAATTGTCTGAACATAAGACAACTATGATTATTAAAAATTATGGTTGCCAACCCTATGTTTATGCATTGTAAGAGCTTAGCTTTTAGAGGTTGATTGAACAGAGAAAGTAATGAAGAGACTTTTATTTCCAGATTTCATCTTGGTTGTATGAATTTATAAGATCTGTAACTTTGAAATCCAAGTAGCTTTTTCTTGAATATGGCTTCTTCCTTTTAAAAAAGCAGCTATCATTAAAGTACAGGTAGTCCTCAACTTATGCCCACAGTTGTGACTGCATATTCTGTTACTAAGTTGGATAGTTGTTACATGAGCCACATCCAATTGTAAAATAGAATAGAATTGAATACTTTATTGGCCAAGTGTGATCGGACACACAAGGAATTTGTCTTGGTGTAAATACTCTCAGTATACATAAAAGAAAAAGATACATTCATCAGGAGTCGAGAATCATAAGGTACGACACTTAATGATAGTCATAGGGTACAATAAGCAATCAATCATACCAGGAAACAATCTAAATCGTAAGACATGTATGACATGGTTAAGTGAATCCCTGCAGATATTAAGTGAATCAGACGGTTGTTAAGCAAATCCAGCTTCCCCCATTGACTTTGCCTGTCAGGTGGGAAGGTCAAAAATAGTGGTCACATGACCTGGGTGCTATATCTCAGCAGCCCCCAATCTTTGGGCATCAGGGACCGATTCTATGGAAAAGAACTGTGGACCGGAGGGGGCGTGGTTTTGCACACCGCCTGCATTCTGCTGGATAGGGCTTTGCTTGTTTGCGTGGCCCGGTTGCTAGCATGCCACGAACTGGTGCCGGACCTGGGTTGGAGACCTTTGCTGCAACTGTTGCAAATATATATTGGGTACCAAGCTCCCGAATTTTGATCATTGTGACCATGTGGGTGCTGCAATAGTGGTAAGCATTAGGACTGATCTTGAGTCACTTTGTGTATGTGTTGTAACTTAAAACAGTTAACTAAACAAATGGTTGTTAAGTTGAGGATTACTTGTATTGGGTCATTCTTTGAAAAAAAAAGTGCAGAAGTTGTAATATTTTGGTTATGAGCCTTTTCCAACTGGATGTCCTTCAGAAGTTTAATTATGGTAGTTGGACATGATGAGGGTTGAAAAAAATTGCTTGATTGTCAGACATTGGTTGGTGATGTCTTCAAACTAATTTCCTCAAAATAATCATGAAGTTCTGTTTCTGAAACATGTCCTGTTGGGTGACTTTGGTGGAAAACATCTGTTTATAAACGTTGTATATACTATTAATATTGAGCCCTGATATATAGAGAGCCTCTGAGGTATTTGGAGTGTTCCAAATAATTCTTACATAACTATTTGTTACAATATAAAGTTAAGCTGCTGCTTGTGGTTGCAGTCTTTTTCTCTGCCAATTAGTTGCTGTTACATGTTTGGATTGTTTTTGAGGGACTATTTCGTTTAATGCTTTAAAAAATGATTAGAGGGTAATAAATGAAGAGTTAGTTGGTAGGAGTGGAAAGACAAATATGCAAAAATTATAAATAGAATATTTGAATACAAACACTTAATTTATTAAGATTCACAGTAGGATTTATGGAACTTTGGATGCAAGTGATTTTATCTGACGTGAATGTTTGAAGCACCTATAAAAACACTAATTTGACAAGTTGTGCTACCAATATTTTTTCTATCTACAGTTTAAAGCTTTAGGTATCCTGTCTCCTTTGAATCGCTTCCCCTTGTATAGTTGTGATGTTTCAAACTAGCCCATTTAAATCTTGCTTAAAATATCTTCCCCTCAAGAACTTGAGCATACATTTATTTTTATACTTTGCTTGCCTTTTTGTAGCTGCAAGCATTGATTTTAAAGCTGTGGCAAGAAGTAATTCACTTGATTAAGTGAGATTCCTGAGGGCATGTGGGGAGAAGAAACTAGCATAATCTAGGCCTTGCAATAGGAGAATGTGCGCTGAAGCCTTACAAGATCAATTCTGTCTCAACCTGACCTGCTTCCTTTATTGGAGTTATCTGTGGAATGCTTGTTCCCACAACAGACTGATGAGAAAGCGTTATTTTGTTTGAGATGTCTTTGTTTGTTCTCTCAGAAGCAATGATCCTAAGAGGAAATAGAAGATTCATTCCTGAGGAAAGTATGTAACAGGTGCTTGGAAGAATAATTGACACAAGTTGTCCTGGAAATGCTTACCTTCGATTAAAAGTCTCATTGGAAAAAAGTGAGGAATATTTTGGAATAAATCTTAGGGTTTTGATATGCAAATGCAGGCAGGTGATTATGGGCAGATTTAGAGAATCATTTTATTAAGTTTATGTCTTCTGTTTGGGATGTCCTCTGCTTCAGGTACAGTCTCCAAAATACAGTTTGATGAGTTTGGTGGTATGAATGCAGCATCTATTTGCAGTACTTTAAAGAAGCCATGCCTTTTCCTAAGATCTTGTGGCAGTTGCTGTAGCAGGTGCTTTTGATGGGCTCTGAAGCACTTTCTGGAGATAAGATCTGAAAGGGGTACATAGCTTGAATTTCTATATAACTTCTTGGTAAGCTAATAATCAATACAAGTAGTCCTTGACTTACAACCATAATCGGTGCCAGAATCTTGATCATAAAGTGAAGCTGTTGTTAAGTAACGTGCCCATGGCCCACTTCGCTCAATGACTGAAACCCTGCCTGAAGTGACTGAAATCCTCTCTCTCCCAGTCTAAAGTCTTAAGTGATTTGCAGTGATGGGGGGGGGGGGGGAGTCTGGTGCCCACTGGAGCACAGAAACCTGCCATGGCCAGAAGGCCTAGGCCTGTCTCCCCATCCCACCATGCCCAAGTCCTTTGACTTTTTCTGTACCTGCTGTAAGACAGGTAACTCTCTTCTGCTGTGGAAGATGATTGATGTAAAGCAGCAGGGGTGTCAACCTCAAGGCCCGTGTGCCACTTAAATTAGCCCACAGGGCTGGAAATAGCAAATGACTGGCTTGCAATGCCTCTGGCAGCCAAAACAGGGTGCAGCAAAATGGTGCAGGAGGCCAACCAGGCCGAAAACAGGCAGTGCCTGGCCCCTCATGCCCTACTTTGGCCGGCAGGCTGCTTCAGGAGCATCCGTCCCATCTCCCCCACCTCTGGCCCGCAGAGAACTACAATGCTGATCCAGCCCTCGAAGAAATCCAGTTTGACACCCCTGATGTAAAGGCTGAAGAGGCTCTTTTCCTCTCCAGAAAGCTAGCAAAGGGAGTTGTTCTTAAGCACGATCATCTTCAGTAGCAGAAAGCTGGGTTTTTTTCCCCCAGTGTCTACAGAATTAAGACAAGTGTAGTTGGCCCCAGGGTGTGGGTGGGGGGAGGAAGGGACTCAGGTCTCCCAGGCATTGTGGGATGAGGGAATCCTGCCCTGGAGTCTGTGACAGCCTTGTGTGCACTGGTGGACCAGGTGGGCAGCTGAGATTGGGGAGAGAAGTAGGTGAGTTGGTGTTGCAGCACCCCAATGGACATGATGATGGACACACTGCCAGGTGACTGAATTTTGCTAACTTGACTGTGGGGTTGTTGCAACAACTGTAACTTCAAGCAGGAGTCCTAGCTCCCTTGGTTCAACACCACCATAATGCAAGAGCGGTTGTTAAGTTGAGGACTACCTATATTTTCCTTCAAAATGGTGTCAACAAGCTTTACTGCTCTCTTATTTTCTTAAATTTTCCAAGGTCAGAAGTGTGACTTAAGTATGTGTTTACCAAAGTGATAATTGTTTGATCATCTTATTAAACACCGATATGAAAATTGTAGTGAATTATCTTGGCACATTGTCAGCCTATTGTTTACCTACCAGTTATGAAAGTACTTGCTGATTTTGGGGAGTAAGTTGCAGAACCAGAACAAACTGTACTTTTGATGAATTATAGTGGCACAGTGATTAAAATGCAGTACTGCAAGCTTCTTCTGCTGACTGTCAGCTGCCGGCAGTTTGGCAGTTCGATTCTCACAAGCGCAGTGTTGACCCAGCCTTCCCATTCTTCCAAGGTCGATAAAATGAGGACCCAGATTGTTGGGGGCAATATACTGACTCTGTAAACCGCTTAGAGAGGGCTGTGAAGCACTGTATAAGTCTAAGTACTATTCCTATTGCTATCACCATATCATCTGATCTCCTTTTCCCCTGCTGCCATTGAAAGCTTATCTACATTTAAAAAAAGTTATCACATTTAAAAAAAAAATGCTGACCAAAAAGGTTCTAAAGATTCAAGTTAAATTGATGCAGGGGCTCCCAGATGTTGCTCAACCAAAACCCATGAGTGATGGCTATCCAGAAGTTGCTGAATTGCAATTCTCTGTAATTCCAGCTGGTAGAATTGTTTTCCTATTTCTAACCAAGAATTTTCTCCATCCTTCCCTAACATGATGTTTTTGATCCTGGAGTGACCTTTGAGAAATAGTTGGCCTGTTTCAACTTTAGTTTGGGAAGTGACAATTAATACACCTTGTGATTGTACCTGTGCCCTGAGGTTTGCATATTTTGAACTTTTCTTATCCCATCTATGTGAATTAACTTCAAAGGATTTTCACTGAACTCATGTTGGCCTATACTTCTTAGGGATTTGCTTAGGATTGCAGCCATATATTAATATAATACCTTGAGACACATACCAAGAAGCAATTGAGTTCTGTTGTCTCTAACCAGTTTCATCCAGTTTCACTTTGCTTGGGCTGTTTGTCCCATCTATTAACAACTAAAAGGGTCCCCGCCCCGCTGATTCTTTTGTCTTTCATTATTGGACATTGTTACTTAAATTTTGTAATAATTCTCCTCTTGGCGATGATGGTATTGATATACCTCGGAGCATTCTGTGCAATTAAACTATCCATCTGTTCAACTCGGAACAGTAGACGATTCATACAATCTGTTGGTGATATACAGCCACACGAAAGCCCTCAGAACAGTATAAAAAAGAACTCGGAGCTCTCATCCAAACACTTCCCACCAGCTTTGTGCTTGCTTTTGTTTACTGAATAGTGTTCTCTTACAAATTCAAAGGCTACCTAGAAAATCTTCCCTATATTCTATTTTTCCTTCTACAAGTAATATGGATGAAGTTTAGCTCTGCAGAAGCAACTGAGACATAAGCTACCTGGAAATGCTTTGTATTCAAAAAGCTTTTCAGGTAACATTTTGGAGAAATGCACAGTGCTTGGGCATAGCTTGAGGGACCTTTGTGGTCAGTGAAAGATGGACCTGATAAGAAAAGATTGACTCCATATCAGAAGAGCTGTGATTGTGTGAAATCAGGGATGGCTCACCCTCTTCCTGCTATGAACCCATTGTGTAAAGGAATGTAGGTGTAGTTAATGTCTTGCTATCTCTGCCTATGGAAGTTATGTGTCATCTTTGGGCATCTGAGGTCAGAGACCCAAGATGTCTCCAAGATGCTTTCTTGTTCCTTCAGCTCCTCTCCTGGGTCTAGGAGTAAACAGATGAATAGGAATGGTCTTCTGAAAGGAACAGTAGCTCTATCGCCTGCTGTAGTTTAAGATTATAGTTCTGCTTTGAAAAAACTATTTGGGGGAGCGGTTAGGAGACTGGGTCTTTTGTTCCTTGTGCAAGTAGATAGGGACCAACTGATGTAATCCTTTCTTTCATCTCCTAGCTACAGTACTGGCTATCAGGAGACAAGTTCATACGTCCCTGGACCTTTTCTTAAATGTTGACCCTTCCAACATTTCTCCACATCCAGTAACATTTCCCCACTGATTCTGATACTTCTGATAGAGTCATATTGTCCCTGTGTCCACTAAGGCTGTTACCCTGGCTTTAATTTGTGGATTTCTTGGCTACACTCTTCTGCCAACAGCAGTTGATGTGCACTGCTGTTATTTTAAACCATTTTTCCCCTTGGTTCCTGAAAATGGAGCCACCAGAAAGTTATTGTTTCAGACTGATTTTAAATCATGTTTGAAGTCTTTGAGGTAGTGAAGGTATTCCTTTCCTTTCAACTCCAGTTGAAGGGAGAAGAATGTATCTGTTCTTTTCAATCTAGATTACAGAGCTCTGTTTTGTTTACACTCTGTTTTATTGGTCAGAAACAATGGTTTAATGTTCTGGAATGTTTTGCTGAAATTTGTCAGTTTTTACTAGCTATATATTGTATGAAATGCCCTAAACAGAGAAGCAAGTGTATACAAGAGAACATTGTGATCCAGTTGGGAATTTCATCCAAATCTTAGTCTCACTTTTCTCCCAACTATCATATCCAGCTATTCGGTACGATAATTTGAATCCTTTCTAAAATCAACTTTCTAACTGGCAGATGGATTATGCACAGCTGATTAGAATCCAGTAAAAATAAGAGGGCCCTTGGTTTCATATTCTTCAGATTTTTTAAAAAAAGATACAAATCAAGCATGTAAATAAATTCTCACAAAGGGTAAGGTCCTAATTTTTGTGCTATGTCATAATTGTGTAATTGTGTAAAATTATAAAGAGATGTAACGTAGGCTTCCCATGCATAGTCTGCCTGTCTACACTTTCTGCCCTTCATTTTCCCCGCTGATTTCAGCTGTGGATTTGTTTTGCTTCTATGTCTTAGATTCATTATTAGGTATTGTGTGACGACCCTTCCAAGCTCTTGCTGCTGTAATCCTGATAGAATAAAAGAATTGGCCGCATAGTGGGTATCATTTTTACTTGGAAGGCTGGCAGACAGTGTGTATGAATGCCACTGCTAATCAGCACAGGACCTTTTGGAAGAGAATAATGTATTTGTATCTTGGTTAGCCATTTCATTATATACTGCTGGCATGGCTCCATGTCAGGAGCTCACTGTTGAAATGAAAGGTTATCTATCCTTGTTGTGAACAATTAAAAAGAATAACCTGTTATTTGTGAGCAGAAGCTACAATCTTGGAGGTTCAAAGGTAGTGCTTCATATTTATACTGCTTATATTACTGGAGGTAATATGTAATTGCATGACTAGTAGTTGTGTAGCCATGGATAGTGTTATCCTGTAGGAATAAGTGCCCCTTTAGGAGCATTGAAGTTTTCAGCCATCATAACAATATATTGTTCCAAATTCCATTATTTTAATTACATAGTATATGAAGTACTTTCTTTTATCTATTCTGATCCTTCCACCATTCAGCTTTGTTGGTGACTCCAGGATCTAATATTATGTGAGAAGAGAAAAAATTATTTTATTTATGTTTTGCAACCTATGTATCATTTTGTGCTGTAATGTCAATTGTCTTTCCAGTAAAAATATGATTCCTTAGTACTCTGTATCTTCTTCAAGAATTCTAAGGATGCTGAGAATTGAAGTTCATCAATTTCTGGAGTGCTATAATTGCATTCTCTTGTAGGAAGTGAGTGAGTTTCTGAGGACATAATCCAATCCACTTTCAGTTGGATATCATATGGTCCAAATTAGTTTTTTCATGTATATAATTAGATCTGACTTTGCTGTTGTTGCTTGTAGAAAATCTCCAGTGTGTGGAAGTCATGATAATGCATAATTGCTGGTCAAAACTTTGAAATGTTTTGGAACATTTGTATGGAATCTTTGGATGGTTATGATGGCAAGACTGGGATTAAATTTTCCCAAGGGAGGGACTGAAACCAAAGTTGAGAGTAGAGTTGATAAATTTTTATTTCTTTCCAAAGTTAAATTACAAAATCCAAAAAGAAAAAAGAACAAAACAAAGACAAAGACAACAACAAAAAGAAAACTTTGGAAATAAAAATAAAATCCATGAGAGTAGAGTGATCACACATAAGATTGGCTTTTGAAATTCAGCCAAGTAGTACAAGCTGCTTACCTCTGCTTTAATTTATTTCCTGCTGTATCTATATAATTAGGCCAAATATAGTGGCACTCAAATACAATTGAATTACTTTGTAGGCAAAACTACATAGAGGTTCATAGTAGTAGTACTTCAGAGAATTGTTTTGGTCTAATAGTTAAAGCACCAGGCTAGAAATCCGAGACTGTGAGTTCTAGTCCCATTTTAGGCATGGAAGCCAGCTGGGTGTCTTGGACCCAATCCCTCACTCTCAGCTCAACAACCTCACAGGGTTGTGGTTGGAAAATAGGAAGAGGAAGAATATTAGGTATGTTTGCCACCTTGAATTATTTATAAAAATAAAGGTGGGATGTAAATATATAAATAAAAATGAATAAATACAGATAGAATGTCATGATGCCACCTAGGTTATGGAAATTTAGACTATTTTTTGGAGGTCTTCTTATATACAAGGGGTCACTCATTTTGTTCAGGATTTAGCTTCTCTAGGATGCCATGGTTGTGCTATAACCTGCTGTTAGGCAACAACAGCCCCTACGTAGGAAGTGACTAATGACAGCACTGTGTTCATCTTGAAATTTCAGGCGGACATTGGGTAGGTGGAAATTCTAGTTACCACTTCCTTTTCACAAATGTTTGTGTGATAAGTATAAATGTTGGAGGGTGACTGTATTGTGCAGCTAATCAGCTCTTCACTCTTTATATTTGGAAAATATTAGGAAATGAATTTATGACTGAAATCCCAAATGTGGCCAAAGGCTAATGCCATTAATCTATTTTAACCTATAAAGACCTACCTCTTTTTAATTGAATGTCTGAAGTGTTTCTCATAGGTTATTTTAATGCCCTTATAAGATAATAGATTAATGCTATTCCTTAATCACAGATAGAAAGTCACAGAAAGAGGCCAGTTTTATTTATTTATAACATTTATAGGCCATCATAATCACAACTCTGGGGAGCTTACAAAAACAAAGAAACAGTAGAAACAAAAAGAATGCAAAACGCCAAAAGCTTGTCTAAAGAAACTATCTCAATTGAAACCGGCACAAAGGGTCTGTCACACACTGTTAATACAAGGCCTGAGGGAACAGCAAGTCTTGAGGGTTCATTTAAATACATTCAAGATGGGAGCTATACAAATCTCAAAGGAAATGTTGCAGAGGGCAGGGCTCCAGACAAAGCTACTTTCCTGGGCCCCGTCAGCACTGGGGCATGCTAAGTTGGTCAGAAAGTTTGGGACAGGAGAAAATGTTGGTGGTAGGTGGTCCCTAAATAACTTCCAGGTGCTGTTGAAGGTACTGGTAATCACCTACAGAGCCCTCCATTGCATAAGGCCTGGTTATTTGATCTGTGCCCGTTCAGTGTAATTGAGCCCACTCTAGGTTACCTCAGACAAACAATGTCATCTATTGGGAATTTTATAGTTCGGCTTCTGTGTTGCATTTCCTGCCCTGCCCTCTGAAACAATAAACATCTCCTGGAGATTGACAGGGCTCAGAGGCTTTCAGTTGATCCTGAAATGTCACTTTGCTCCCAGGTCTGGGCCAGGATAGCTGTTCGGTTGTTTCACTCTTCTGAACGTGCCCCCTTCTCCCCTCCCCCCGCCCATGTATACTTTGGAAACTGCCCTGAGTCTTTTGGATGTTAGCCGATTTGCAAAGTGAAAAAATAAATATTATACCAAGTGGGAACAGGATTAGTAGGTCAGTCCAAATTTAGCACTTATTATGGATTTGTGGGTTTTTGTGGTAGGTTACTGAAATAATAGAAGCCCCGCTATTTGTGGGGAATTGTTTTCTTCACAAGCTTGTTGTCCATCAAAACTAATCTTATCAAATAAGAGGAAGTGGTTATGTTTAGTAAACATTATTAATGCTCCAATGTAAGATGCATCTAAACCAGAGTAACTCATGACACATAGTTACTGCTAAGATAACCTATGGCTTTCTGACTAGCCTTTCATTATGCAATTTAAGATAGTACTATAATTATATTAACCAGCTCCATATTATTTAAGTTGATTTTGCATTGTGGAAGAAATGATGATATCGTATATAATAGGCTGAATATCTGCTCTTCTTTCTCTTTTGTTTAAAATTGGTAGTCTTAGCACAAGATTAAAGATTGGTTGAGTTTTCCTCTTTGTAATAACTACTGTTTTGTTGTCATGGTGTTTCTATGATGTATAGTAAGCAGTTAACATTGCAACATTATCTTTTTTTTCCTCTTTCTCTTTCTTTCTTAATCTAAAATTGATGGCCGGGGGGGGGGTAGTATGTTTGATCAAGGGTTTTTCACTGAGGACTGCTGTGCCAATAAAAGTTATGCTAAAAGTACTGTAGTTTGTCTATTTTAGCAGCATGTGACCATGGTTTTTGTGCTTATGAAAATTGCAAAGAAATGATGTTTAACTGAACATTTTGCCTGTTTCCCAAACTGCCTATTTTCAATTTTATGTAATTAATAGATTTTGGTTATTTTAAGAGGAAAAGGCAAAAGTAGGGAAGGGAATTGTTTGCAAATAGTATAGATTTCTAAAGATCTACTTCTTTCTCCTGATGTCTTAAACAAGATAAAATGCAATATGTGAGATACAAAATTTGGATGTGTGTATTTCATTAGACACTTTTCTTTAGTAGTAATATTTCTGGGAATTGCTTCCCATTGAAGCATAACTTTATTCTCATTCTCTCTCAGAGAGAGGGGGTGGAGAGAGGGAGAGAGGGAATATATTTATCTATTATTCCCTGCTGCCCCCGAGGCTGTGTCATAGATTTCAGCCCATATTTTGAGACAACGTGTTAAAATTCATCTTGTGGTTTCCTAGACCTCGGAACTCAATTTCTGAAGCGGGGATGTTGCTGAGAGTCACATTCCAAGGATTTCTGAAGATTGATGCTTAAGACCTGTGGTAAAATGAGGATACATCTTGTACTTAAAGTAGATTAACATTCATCTTCAAACTTAGTCCACTATATAGAAATAAGAGATTAACATGATTTACAGTGGCTGCTGTGTGCTTCTGCATTTATTTATCATAACAGCAGAAAATATTTCACACATGAAGGTTTACTTGGCTAGAGAAATGTTTACCAGGAGATCAGCTTTTCAAAAAAAAAAGAGTGTTGCTACGTATGATTAATGCATTAAAGCTTTGTTTATGAAACATTACATCAGAATACTACCCCTCTCCCAGTCTACGTGCCTGTGATCATGAATGAATTGTTAGTGTCAGAGGATATTTTGCAAATATTTACTGATCTCTTACTCTTTAATGACCAATTAGTCTACAGAAATAGAAGTAGGAATGATATCCTCTTGGATTTGATAGCAGTTATTCATATGCTAATCCTTGGCAGAATATTTTTATAAATTCCCCAGCAAATAGGACAGCAAGAAACCAAAGTTAGCAACTGTTTGTTCAAATTTGTTTGGATGAATGGTAACCTTGATAAGTGGTTTTTAAGTTTCTGCATCCCCACTGATTCCCTGGAGTACAACCCATATCCTGTTCTAGCCAGATGGCTACAAAATATGTGCTCGGCTGCATGGAAGCCAGCTGGATTAAAATTGTGGTTAATGCCATATTTTATATAGTGACCACTAAGAGGCCAACCTATGAAACATGTATGCTTTTTTTCTAGCAAAGGTACACGTGCCATGGAAAACGTTCATAATAGAAAGCCACATTATGGCTTACAAGGTGAGAATCTATCTTAAAAAGAAACTATGGTTTAATTTGTAGCAGTAAACCTCAGTTTGAAGTATATATGCTAATTCATGGCTTACTATTTCTGAATTTGAGTGATAACCCTAAGTTGATATGGAACAGTAGGTGGTTAAAACAATCTTGGCTTGATATTATATGAAAGTGGAGCTAGAAGTGGTCTCATGAAACTAGGTGAGAAGGAAGGGTTTACTTACTGGCTGTCTATATAATAGCTTATCTTGCCAGTCTTAGCAGGTGTGACTTGTTGATTTCTTGATTAGGATATGGTTTCCTCTCAGATTGCTTATCTGGAGGTGTTTCCTGCTTTTCTGACTATTGGGTGGAGTGAGGGTCTAGGATAATTATTTGCTTCTTAGGGAATCATTTATAAATGGGCTTTATTTGTTAGTTGATGGCTGGTTTGTTTGAACATCAAGCTTCCAGGAATTCCCTTTGGAATTTGGCTTGAACTAAAATACTGAAATATTTTATTTTTGTAGCAAGCAATGTCATTTGTACATGTGGAGAGCAGTGAACAAAAGGGTGAAACTACCAGGCTTGGACCCCATCCTTCTCTTATATTTTTTTGAAAATGTCAGGCTCCCCCAACCATAATATATGTATTGCCTGACTTTAAATCATTTTCAATCACTGATGTTCTAATTTCACATGACTGAACTAGGGCCCAACAGGAATCTCAGACACAGACTCAGCTGGATAAGTATCTTTACTGCAGACAAGAATAAAGCTGAACAAAACAGTTTATGTACCCAGTGGAAAAGCACAAGTGCCTCTTATACGTTCAGTGGTTGAAACCGGTAGCCTTTCCTTCTCGCCCTTCCCACAGAATTCATGGATTCTGCATGGCATGTGATGGGCTTGAAGAGAGCAATTGCCAAATGTAAATGCCAGCTCTGGCCAGAGAACTACTGTTTTTGAACTCATCTTTCATAGTTACAGGATTCAGGCATCATACTTAGCCCTGGCTTATGATGATCTAGCAGATTGATTGGATTCATATATCACAGTAAGTTAAAATCTATACAAACAATAATAGCTATGTTTAACACAGTATCCTCAGCCAAAGCCACACGAGGGCTTAGCCTAGAATGGGCAAACCATGGCCTCCTTTCATCTGTCCTGGGGCCTCCATAGCACCCCAGCTCATGCTGACATAGCAATCTAGGCAAGAACGTATGTTTTTACATACTAATGTCATTCCTTAAATCTTTAAAACTTTAAAAATGGTATTACTCTGACAATAACATCACATTATTACCCATGTCCTCATTGGCTCTCAGGCAAGTGGTTCAGTTTTTAAATTACAGTGCTTCACTCCTCTGCAAAAATATTGCTTATCTTGGCTTAGCATAAAGTATGAACATAACCTTTTTGGAAAGTATTACAACAGCAAAAATGCTTGCTTCCAAAAATTGAAATTGAAGTTCACTACATTGCAGAAAGGATCCTAGGAGTGTCTTCCGTTTTTTATTTAAAGAATATTTCTTGTAAGGTTAATACAAATATGGATATTTGTAAGGATTGTTTTCTTAAAAGACAAGATATAAAAACTGTAATAAAAAGGCATTAGTCATTTTGCATATTTATTAGATTTATATGGCTGTCCAATTCATCGAATAACTCTGAGCAGCTTACCATTTATAGAGAAATGAAAACATGGGATTAAAAACAGAATAAAATGCAATGCGGTAAAATAAACATCTAGAATGTTAAGAAGCAGTAAGATAATAGAATAACAAAAAATAAGACCAGAATTATTTAAAGCCAGTCCAGACATATTTCAGTCAAGGTCTTTCATTTTACATGGACTCATCCCTTATTCTGGTCTCTTGTCCAGGGGGTAGGGTGGGGGTGTAGAAAAAGGTTTTTAATGAACCATCAAGCCTTCACTCCCCCTCCTTAATCCAAAAATGGACACAATTGTCAGAAAATATAGATTTATGCAAGGAGCCTCTTGACTGTGGCTGTTGCCTGTTATTCCAGTGGCACCTAAAAGTCCCATCTGCACATTGGGTTTATTTTTTTGTTTTGTATTCTGTGTGTACAAACTTGTCTGGGGAAACAAAAGATTAAAAAAAAAAATGCCCAAAGTCAGGAAATCTGAAAACCCAAAGGTTTTGAGCTCAACCAAAGCTTATTTTCCTTAACTGGAACCTGACAGCCTCCAGACATTGAGAAAGAACCTGGATTTCATCACTTGGTTGGCCTAATGGCCTAGAGTGAGAGGTATTGCTATTGCCACTTAGACTTATGTACCACTTCACAGTGCTTTACAATCATCTCTAAGCGGTTTACAGAGTCAGCATATTGCCCCCAACAATATGTCTGGGTCCTCATTTTACTGACCTCAGAAGGATGGAAGGCTGAGTCAACCTTGATGATTTAGATGATACCTGACCCTGAACCAACAGATGACCTCACCCAGCAGTTTTATATAGATATTAAGAGTAGAGAGGAAATAGAGCCAGTGGCATTCCACAGTACCTACACAATGCCTCTTGACTGGAAATGGCCCTGAGGAGAACTAATGCAACACTGTAGCTCCAATTCCTAAACCCTGGTATTATTGAAAGCCTCTGAGATATCAAGGAAGTCTAGATTGGAAGCACTGTCTCCATCCCAATCCTGCCAGAGGCATCTATAATTACTAGTGTAATTTTTATTAGTTTATCAGGATATAAAGTACAAAGGAAAATTAAAATAATGGCAAAACCAGAGGAGGAAATAAGGAAGAAGAGAAAGCGTAGGATAAAAAGGGGGAAAGAAATAAAAAAAGCACTTCCTTCCAACTCTTTTTAGTATGGTAGAATAAGATAAATAGCATTCCAGCCTCAACTATTTACTGTTACAAGGTAATATTTAATAACCATTTCTATAAAACAAACCTAATTAGCAAAGCACAAAATCAAAAGTTTCACTTTTTCCTCCTCAGAGGCCATATATAATTATTATGATCGATACAGTTTCAACAATGTATTCCATTATTAAACATGGAAATGGAAGATTACATAAAAACTATCCAATCCAATGTTACTGGATCCAGAGAACGTTTGTTGAGTTCATAGTGTGATCAGTGATATGGGCATGGGAGATTCAGCCTTTGATATAGCCAAATATTTCTTCATGATTAAAAAATTACAATTCAAGTCCCAGTACAGTATGTATTAGCTAAATTATTAGTTAGAATTACTACAAATACTGTATTAATGCTTAAAGTTCTTTTTTTGCGGGGAGGGGTTGAATGAGGGCAGTGAGAAAGAAAGATTGTAGTAGTTGTTTCCCCTATGAGAAAAAAAGCAATTTAAATATGTGCCGCAATATTCAATCAGCGGTTGTCATAGTAGCCGTTACATTTGTAGCAATTCTGGGAAAGGAGGTTTCAGCATAGCTGTTAAAGCCTGATAAGATAGCTATCTTGGGGATTCCCAAAAGCAAATGCGATTTGATTTCTATCAGTACTTTTGGAATCTAGTAGGCACCAAGCTAGCTGAATTTTTAAATAGTTCTTGGAGCCCACCATAAGATTATAGGTGTGTCGAACTGTTTGGAAGAATGGAAATGAACATTTCTAAACTACAAGTTTTCTTCTTCGATTTTCAAAGAATTTCGTTAAAACTCTTCTCAGCTTTATCCAGGTGATAAGAAAGTATTTCCTATTTCAGAAAAAATAAGAACAAATTTGAAATTGAAATAAAAACCATTTACAGGTTGGCCTGGATTTACGACTGCTTGTTTAATGACCATTCAAAACTACAATGATGCTGGAAAAAAAAGACTTATAACAACTTCACTCTTACAACCAACACAGCATCCCCATGGATCGATGGTCAAAATTCAGGCGCTTGGCATCTTGTGTGTATTTATAATGGTTGTGGCATTCTGGGGCCATGTGATGGCCATTTGTGACCTTCTGAAAAGCAAAGTCAGGGGGAAAGCTGAATTTGCTAAATGACTGCATGATTCACTTAACAACCATGGCAACAATGGTTGTAAAAATCAGGCACGACTCTTTTTAAAATTTTATTTATATGCCTCCCTTCTCCGGAGACTGAGGGCGCTTACAGTCTTTAGAGCACCATGCTAAGTGCTCGGCAGTAGCCTTCATTCCATTATATATGCCTGCTTATTACTAGGGCTTTTGCCGCCCCCCCCCACCCCCCCCCCCCGCCAGCGGCATTTTTTATAAAGTCAGCTTATTGCCCCCAACAATCTTGGGTCCTCAATTTACCTACCCCAAGAGGATGGAAGGCTGAGTCAACCTTGAGCCTGGTGGGATTTGAACCTGCACTAATTGCAGGCAATTGAGCTAAGTGCTAGATGATTAACAGCCTGCACCACCAAGGCCCTTTAACAATCGCCCTTGCTTGACCACAGAAATTCTGGTCTCAGTTATGGAGGTAAGTCAAGGACTATATGTACATAGGATCACAACCACATCCAAGGAGTCTTCAATTTGGATTTAGATTCATCCTTTTGTTAATGGAAAGACATCTTCTTTTCATTGAGAATACTGGACTTAAAGAGTGGTTCCTTATAAGCCACTTAATGCTACACTATCATGCAGTGTCTGGGGTCCTGCCTTGATACATGAGAATAGCTATTCAGGAGACTCCAAGGAGAATTGGTTGTCCTCTCCTCCATTTCTAATTTTTCTAATGTACAGTGTTCAACTTTTTCTAATGTACAGTGCTTGATTTAACAACAGTTCATTTAATGACTATTAGAAGTTACAATGGCATTAAGTGACTTATGACCATTTTTCACACTTACGACCATTGCAGCATTCTCCCCCATGGTCATATGATTAAAATTTGGCAACTGACTTATTTTTATGACGGTGGCAGTATCCCAGAATCATGTGATCAACTTTTGTGACTTTCTGACAAGACAATGTGGAAGCCAGATTCACTTAACAACCATGTTACTAACTTGTCAACTACAGTGATTCACTTAACAACTGTGTCAAGAAGGGTCGTAAAATGGGGCGGAACTCATTTAACCAATGTCTCACTTTAACTACAGAATTTTTGGGCCCAGTTGTGGATGTAAGTTGAGGACTACCTGTATACAGAAGTGAAAGGGAAACCCGTGTTTGTAAAGAAAAACACGGACTATTAACATTTCTACAGTGTAAAGGGGTTGCAGTAGGATTAACTGAAATAAGATTGAATTTTCTCTTTTTTTTCTAAAAAGACTATACAAACTAAGATTACAAGATTATTATGCTTTTTTGACTCAGGAGAACTTTACTTTCTTTTCCTTCTTAGATAGTCCTGTTTTTTTCTTTTGTTCTTAGTAGTTATGTGTAAATAAAGTATGCTGGCAACAGAAAACACGATTCATTTCCTCTAATTTATGAATCTGAATTTTTTCGCTTTGACAGTAGCTGGCTGTTATGCAGGTTGATTTGGATAGAAGCATTCTGTCTTATTATGTACAGCTCGGTTTTTTTTTTTTAATTCTCCTCTGCCTTATTCTTTAATGGTAAGTTTGATGATATTTGTTCTTTTTGAATCTGAATTGATGTCTGCCAGATCTAGCATCTATCTCTGAGCTTCTTAGAACTTTGCATGTTGGAAAGCACATTCATTAATATCTTTTAAAAAGTTTCCCTGCTAACTCACATACTGGTTTAAATTTCATGCTTTCAAAAAAAAAAAAAAATCCAAGTTGGGAGAAAAAAGGAATTGTAGTTCCTTGATGGGGGGAGCCACATCAAAACTATCAACTTTAACACTTTAGAACTGAGGTGGTAGTAATTAGTTGTAACAATTTGTTGTAAGTCTAGGCTTTATGGAAAATTTTCCTTAAATGCTGACCTACTTTGGAGACAATTAGTATTGAGATCTAACCTTGTTATGTAATTAATAACTTTTGCACTTCTTACAAATACCAACGCTTTGAAATGAAATTAAATTGGATATTGATGAAATATGTTTAAGATGCTACCTTAAATATCTGCATTTATGGGACCTCCCTATTGACCTTGCTCACTGGGAATTATGGTTATTGTAGCTAATTATGGTTATTGTATGGGCTGATGGGCATCTATGGGCATCAGCAGGGTGGGGAAGGCTGATATGAAGCATTTGTAAATTAATTCTGTGTAGATGATACTGAATGACAAAAAACATTGTTAAAAGCTGGAGTGTTTGATAATTAAGCTGAATAATTGATTTCATAATTCTGATTATGGGTTTCCATAAGGTGTGTGATCCCTATAGAGACTCTAATTCTGGATTAAAAAGCCTTTGATCTGATTCATTTTAATGATTTCTGTGTTCTTAAGAAATGTTTTCAAAGGAGTCAGATTGTACTGCTAAGTCAGGTGGTGCTAATTGATCTGCAGACAGGTGTTCATTTTATTTGACTACCACGGTTATAGAAGCTTGCCTTATGTTAACTTATAGCTAACCTTCTCTATTGACAGTAAGAATATGAAATGCATTAACACATCAGCAATAGTATAATTTTATATTTTCTAAATTGTTAAAATATATTTATTAAAACCATTGAACCAAAGTTGACGTCGTTTCCTATGAACTGGTGCAACATAAATGTTGCCTTTGCCCTGCTTTTCATTTCTTTGTTCTCTACAACTCCATGTTACTGATCTTTGATCCTTTGTCCAGGTTTCCAGTGTTAAAAAAAAATTAAACTATAATAAATATAGAACAATTTAAGAAGACTTAACTGCTGGTACACAAAGTTAGCACAGATCTTGCAAGCAAACTTTTAAAAGTTGGATCTGAGAATTGGCAATTGCTGAATGTCAATTTAATTGCATTATGTTTCAAAAGAGAGACTTTGTATCTGAGGAAAAATGTTCCTGTCCTGTTAGCAACTTAGGTTACACACTGAATCATTTTAGAGATTGAGGCTGAAGCTGATGGTCATACATCAAACCACCAAAGTAGCAGAACTCTAAATTTGAGAGTAGTCATAAAGTTGGCAGTGGGGATGGGAGGGAATATATTATATAAGTCTCCTTGAACTTTGTTACATACATACTCAGTACTTGTCAGGCGGGAAAGATCAGAGCTACAGGTGAAGGTCCAATTAAACTGGTTCATTGCTAAATCTTCTCAAATAATGATTAGCACCTGCTTTTGGAGCTAAATAAGGGTCCATGGAATTCATGGGGTGTTGGACTTAGTCGAATTGCGGCTACTTAGGGATTCTAGGCTTATCCCTCTTTTAACTACACCCCATGTTCTGTCACTCCTTCTCCTACAGTTGTGTAAGGCAATGTTCATGAAAAGTTAATAGGCTTCCATAAGGAATTGGGAGAGGGGGTTAATTGTCTATCACTAGAGCATTGTCTTTGATCAGGACTTAAAAAAAAAAACTTAAATTTTTTCCTAACCTGAAAAAGCATTGCAAATTCTATTATACAGTATGTGTTGGAGTTGCTGCTGTATTCCTTAAGGAAGATCAGATAGTTGACTTTATGAATTAGTGTTGTTCTAATTACCCTATTCCATGAGCCTTCAGGAAGATCTCTTAAGGTAGTTACTCATCAATCCAAAGTGTTTGGCGCATGTAATGCTGCCCCTTTGAACCATGTTTTAAAGCTTAGTTTGTGTGTATATGAGTAATATGGTTATTTGCATAAAGTCTTTTGGAAAGTTGCTATGCTATATGTATTGGCTTTCTAGTGGGATTGCATTGCCACATATACGCTGACAGGCTTCTCTGTTTATGGAGAAACTATGGAAGAGAAGCCAGATGGGAGGTGGCATGAATAAAGAAGCAGTTTGGGTTGACTCTCCCCCCCTATTTCTCTCCCCCCCCACACCGGAAACTTCATTAGCTGCTAATGTTTTGCTTCTGATTTAGTTTTGAGGGCTGAAGGGACTGACTTTGCTTTTAAAATGGGGTGTCAGGATTATCCGTTATGTAATAGTTGTTGTAGAAATGTAGATGCTGCTTGTTCTGAGCACAGAAAATCTCTTTTACTTACATGTTGTATCAGTGCTTGTATTTTTCTCCCTTACTCTGGAAGCCGGAATATTAAATTTGCCTTATTTAAAGGGGTGTGTGTGCCTTTGTTAAACTGATTGGCAGTCTTTCCCGGATGTAGCGAATGCGCCAAGAACGGTTTGTATCAGTCCTCGGAAGAAGGTATATATACATAACATGTTGGGACTACAACTCCCAGAATTTTTAACCAAACTGGCACATTGACTAGAGTGGGTTTGGGAATTGCAAGTCCTAATATCTCTGTAGAGGTTGAGAAATCTGACCCAGATACATTTTCATAAGCTCGGCATCAGTTTAGCTAGCAGTACCAAACTAGAATAGTAGAAGATTTGGCAGTAAACATAATGGGAGTGTGTCCATCGTTTTGAGCAGAGAAAGGACATTTTCGCACAGCCTAAAACAATTACAGCAAAAGTCTGAATCTCTTCTGTCAGTTTCCACAAACCTACCTGTTTAAAAAAAAAAACCATGCAGGAATGCGATAACGATGTCATCTCAAGGGAAAGGAAATGAGTCTGGATGTAAAGAAGTCACTGGGCATGGTTGTTCAGCACAGACACTTTTAAAAGGCCTTTTTTTTTTTCATTTGTATGCTGCCTAATTATATTATCAAATAAAAGACTGAATCCGTTAAATAGCCAAGCTTTTGTGAAGCCTTTGAATTGCTTTTAATTTAGCGGCAGCACAGAAGCTTGAATTCGGGGCATTCATAGGCCTGTACTATCTCCTTGACTCATTGCCAGGTCTATTCATGTTGTTCTGAGTGCAGGAAGTTCTCATATTCATTCAGGAGTGGACAAGGAGGAGGATGGGTTGAGCTGGGAGCAAGTGAAGGCTCTCTCTCTTTTTAAAAAAAAAAATAAAAAAAATGTTTTCCTTTGAATGGTGTGTGGGAGTAGTTGGGAAGAAGTGGGTTTTGAAGGGGAAAAAATAGTGAATCCTTCGGGCCTGTTTACCAACTGGCTCTGTGATTAGATAATGAGAATTTTCACTGTTTTTAAGGAGGAGGAAGAATCAGGCAGATTTGCCTGGGAAAGCAGAAGTTCAGGGAGCATATCTGGTTACAAAAGCTAGATGAAGTGGGGGAAGTCCAACCTGGAAAAGATAGAAATTGAGTCTACTGTATTTTAGAAGCATAGTCTTTTCAAACGATAATTTTCTCTTCCAAGTTCTCATTTCCAGGGGGAAAAAACGCAGTTAAAAGTGCTCCTTCAGTTACATTTTAATCTATTTGCATTGAATATGATTTGGGTCAGTGTGAAAACCAATATTGGGACCAAAACCTGAGGACCCTGGTGATTTGTCAGAAGCAAAAGGGAGAAAGTTAAAGATCGCCCATATTTTAATAGAAATGCCTTTATGATTTGTTGATGGCATTAACATCAAAACAAGAAGTCGCAAAGCACAGCCATTACCTTTGAAGAATGGTCAAACATTTACATGGTTTGCCTCTTACATTAATATACCATGCCAAGATGGCAATGAAACATTAAGCTAGCATGCCTTAAAATTACAGTCTGGCAACTGATTTAAATTGATTGATGTAGCAAATTAGACATTCCTACCTTGATTTAGGGCAAGGGTCTCCAACTTTGGCAACTTTAAGCCTGGAGAACTTCCAACTCCCAGAATTCCCCAGCCAGCTTTCTGGGAGTTGGAAGTTCCCCAGCCAGCTTTCTGGGAGTTGGAAGTTCTCCAGGCTTAAAGTTGCCAAGGTTGGAGACCTCTGATTTAGGGGATGCAGTGGCTCAGTGGCTAAGACACTGAGCTTTTGATCAGAAAGTTTGGTGGTTCAAATCGCTAATACCGCGTAACGGAGTGAGCTCCTGTTACTTGTCCCAGCTTCTGCCAACCTAGCAGTTCAAAAGCGTGTAAAAATGCAAGTAGAAAAATGGGGACCACTTTGGTGGGAAGGGAACAGCATTCTATGTGCCTTTGGCATTTAGTCATGCTGGCCACATGACCACAGAGACATCTTCTGACAGTGCTGGCTCTTTGGCATTGTAACCAAGATGAACATCACCGCCTAGAGCTAGCAATGACTAGCACATATGTGCAAGGGGAACCTTTATCTTTACCTTTACCTTACCTTGATTTAATCATTTACCACTTCACCTTCAACCAAGTTGCTTTGAGACATTTGACTTTCCCAACACGTCATTGAATTATGGCACATTATGAGTAGCATGTTCTATGTGATCTGTTCGGCTAGCTAGTATAAAAGCTCTGATAGCTTACTTTCATACACACTGTTTTGAGTCCTGGATATGACATTCCCTTTCTGCATATTGTGTACAAGATGATTCCGAGATGAAATTCTCAGCAGGGTAACTGAATTCTCTTTTGCTTTGAGGGTTTTGACAGGTCCTTAAACTTGGTAGAGAATGAGTTATACATACTTGTTATGAAACATTCTGCTGGAATTATTCCCAAAGGAAGAGATGAGAGGGCTATTGCTTTGGGGAATCTAAAGGCATTGCCATTGTTGTCAAATCATATTGATAGTATTGGTGCAGGCAACTTTTCTGTGACTGAGGACTGCACTTAACGTTTGGTGGGGACAAAGGTCTGCAGAGTGGATAGGGACATGGATGTGATGGTATGTGGGTATGACCTTGGGAGACAAAGAGAGGATCCACAGCCAGGGCAATATTGGATAACAGCCCACAAAAGGATTGTGAGCATGACAAACATCTCAGACGGACCCTGCCTAGTTTCTTAAGCTCTAAAGGGGAGAAATGTATGTTCAGACTTGCAAGCTTCTCTTAATGTAACCTTACAATAACACAACCACTGACAACGTCCATACATGTGGACAAGTTCATTGCTTTCTTAAAGTATGATTTTCCTGTTTAAGGCTTCAATGTCAGTTTTTAGCAGTCACGGTCGAGGAATTCTTAAGGGCCACAACAAAGAGGGACAAAGGCTGTCTTATATTTTTGTCCAATAGTTTTATTAAGTATATTATAAAGATAAAACTAATACAAAAAAACCCTGAAAATATTAAAAAGTGCAGAAAAAAATGCCCCCCCCCCCCCCTCAAAAGAAAAAAAAGGAAGTTGTAAGAAGAAACTTTACCATTCATTATCAGCAAGTGTATTGAACACTAACAATTCATCGCTGTGTCTCCAACCTTTCCAGGTATGCGAACCGGCAAGGAGGTCGGGGAAGGGGATAGTTCCGCATGAGCGGTGGGCAAGTGCATGCACACACACGCAGCTCCATTTGCACAAGTAGCGGGCTCGCGCAAATAGAGGTGCGTGTGCACTTGCGAGCAGCTTCCGTGGCCCAATTCTGAATGGACCATAGCCCATGGGTTGGGGACCCCTGTCTTAAATGATACCTTCATTCCATACCTCACCCCATTTTCTATTAACTCATATCTAAATATTCAGCTCTCCTTATTAACCAGCAAAGGTCCAATAAAAGTCAACTAAAATACCTAACAACATAAGTATATGATCCCCTTTTCCATTTAATCTAAATTTTCGTCATCGTTTTCTTTCAAAACCATATATATCTCTTTGTGTATGGGCATGATATATGTATTTTTACAGTGTGTACCAAATATCTGATTCTACCGGCTAGTTACAATATGTTTCAGCTTTTCAGAGAAAATATTACTGTAATTAGGAATGTTCAAACATCATGTGTCAAATGAGTTACGAAGTGTTAAGAAGAAAATGGCAGCCAGTTTGAACAATTAGTATAATTTAATTGCCAATGGGGCCCGAATTTTGATATACCCTGTATTTATGAATAGAGCATATAGCTTGCTCTTTTTATTTATAGAAAATGTGTTTATATGTTGTATTTAAACAGATTACTAAACCATGACACTACAGCATAATATGAATAAGTCTTTCCATTACATCATTAAAGAAGCAGGAGTTAGTTTGTGAACAAAAATCAAACTCATAAATTGTATTAAATCTGAAGTAGTGATTTGTCTACTATAGAAGTTTAATCTTTTGCTCTTATCCCCTGCTCAATATATCAATGTATTTTCGTACGATGAAACCTTTTAAAAATAGTATAAAATTCAAAATCATGTATTTTAAATTGTATTTACTCCTGCCAAACCCATATTAACCAACATTTAAAAATAAAAATGGACAGTAGAGGGACAAGTTCATAATGTCCTCATCATTTTATGCTTCAGTGGTAATAATTTATTAATTTCATATGCTGCCTGAATCCCAATGACTCTGAGCAATTGAGGTTATTTTGAGGTTGACAACAAACTTTTAAAAGGTATGGTCTAATGCAGGGGTATCAAATTCGATTTCATTGAGGGCTGCATCAGGGTTGAGTTTGACCTCGAGGGGGCCTGGGTGGGCATGGCTAGCTTGATATCACTCATGTCAAGGATGCCTGCAATGGCCCGAGTGAAAACAGTTTCCCGAGCTCCGTTTTTGGCTGCACCAGCCTCCTGCAACCCTCTGCCAGCGAAAACAGAGTTCCAGAGGGCCACGTGCAGCCCTGTCAAGCTCTGTTTTCACTGGCAGAGGCACCACCAGCCAGTCCTTTGCTGTTTCCAGGGTCGGCCTGTGGGCCTTGAGTTTGACATCCCTGGTCTAATGTGTCAACTAAAAGGAATGGAAACCTGCTGTTCAATAAATTACGTGTAGGATGATAAAAGATTTACTTAATATTCTTTAAGAGGTTTAATCATAGATTTGTTAATATGAGATATTCCAGCTCTTTATTATAAAGTTTTTAAAATAACTGATATCCAGCTTGAAATTGTGGAATTGTGACCAAAAAATGGAATCAATAGCAATAACACTTAGCATATTGCCGCCAACAGTCTGGGTCCTCATTTGACCAACCTGGGAAAGATAGAAAACTGAGATAACCTTAAGTGGTCAGAATTGAACTCCTGGCAGCAGGCAGAGTTTTGCCTGCAATACTGCATTCTAACCACACTGCCACCATACAGAACCCTTTACCATAGTATCAGTCAGTCAAATAATATTTAATTGAGCTCATTGTGGTTTTTAATTACCTAACATTCTGTGAGGAAATAGAAGTTACAGTATGTATGTAGTTGTAAAATTGAAAATTGGGTAAATTAAGCCTCCATTAATCTATGATTACTGTAAATTACAAAGGGCATTGTCTTTCCCTTTAAATGTTATAATTTTACCTATCAGCTTAAAGCATAGGAATATCTCTTGGCGTTCAATTGGTAGCCATCTGCAGAACCTTTATCAGCTTTCAAAATCACAAATTATCTAAGCCTCATTCAAGGAAGTTGGGAGAAAAAAACATTGCTATATACTGGAGCTAAAAAAATCAATATATTTTTTGTATCGTTCAATTGGATAATGATCAGAACTGAGCTTTTTCCGTCTCCATAGATTTATAAAAATAAATCTATAATTGATTTATTATAAATCTATAATTTTTCATAGTTCTATGAAAGCCTGTTTTCAGATATTTACTTTGTGATATAGTTCATCATCCTGCAGTAAATAGGCAGTAGCTAGACTGATGAACTAGATTGGTCCTGTGTAATCTGCAGCATTGCTGTATTGTACAGAAATGATTGATCCATTCCTCAGTAACCTTTGACTTATTCTTATAAAGTCAAATGCAGAAATAAAAAAAATCATGGTTGATATTTAAGATCAGGGCATTGTGCAATTCACCCTGAGCATCCTTGTTAAGATGTAGAAATATTTTTGCTTTGTTGTATGTGGAATTTAATAGGCCTTTACCCTCACTCACAATATTTCTGTTTTATGTGATTCAGGTTCAGTGACTATTCTGTTTTGAATGCCTACGGGGAGTTAAGTATATATTCAAGACAATCTACATTGAAATTATATAAAGCTTTTCTATCTCCTGCCTACCATCAATGCAATCACTGCTGATTTTCTAAAGCAGGAATCCCCAACCCCTGGGCTGGGACTGGTACTTATCTATGGCTTGTTAGGAATTGGGCCACGCAAGTGGCAGGCGCTTGACTGAAGTGTCACCTGCACATATGCGGGATCTAGGTTGTGTATGACCCCTCCCTCCCGGGATCTGTGAAAAATTCTGTTCCATGAAATTGGTCTCTGGTGCCTTGAAAGGTTGGAGACTGTTCTTCTAAAGGATCCGATAAATATAGAGTTCTCTCTTTACAGAAAGTAGCGTATCTGAATTCAGTGTTGGGTGGACTTCCTCTCACACACATATCACTTTATTCTTTAATTTAGAAGATCATAAAATATTAGCTCTATACCTGTGTTTCACTACAAAACTATGTGATCGAGCTTAGTTTTTGGGAAGGAAAATAAGGAAAAAAATTGTGCCTCTGTCTACCAGCATCGATCGGTATTCATCTGGCTAGTGTCCTGTCAGTGTGTGAGAGAGTTGAAAGCTCTTTTGGAAACTGAAACATGGAAACTGAAACAGTAATTGCTGTGTGAGCAAGAAGGAGACAGCAAGGAGCCTGGGTGTGGCTTAGCTCAATTGTTCTGTATACTAAAGCTGGTTGCTGCTGTGAAACTGAAACTCTGCTTGTGTTTTTGCATTTGGAAGAAATTTCTTTTCAAGTGGGGAGGAGGGAGTAGAACTCCTTTTATCAGAGCGTGTTAATAATAATATATGAAATACTAATGCTCTGATGGTCATTTCGAAAAATCCTTTGTTAGTGAGCACCTAGATGCCCAAATTTCAAGTTTGTAGGTTTTACGGTTCTGGAGATTTTGTGATGATGCGTGAGTAGTATTTCACTTTTATATATATAGATAAACAGGAATTTTATTTTGCTTGTTGGTTTTGTAACTGAGGAAGGGAAAGCAGGACCCAAATCACTACGGCTTTTCATTGTTGGAGAGTTCTTGTTTGTGTTGTGAGAGAATATTATAATTACTTGACCTGACAGAAACAATTGGCTACAGTAATAACAGCTGCAACATTGGTAAGAGAGCTCTTGGACAACTGAAGTGGGATCCACACAGCCCAGTTCCTGTCCTTGATCTACCCCAGGCTAGCACAAAATATACCCCACATGTGCACCAGGCAGCTTTGTTCATAAACATTTAATAACAAGCAAACCCATGGGCATTAAAAAAAACCCAATAAGTTTGTCGCCAAACTCCATCCCATAAGATGTAATGTTGAGTGCCTCCCACACCTCCAGATCTCATCACAAATTCCAGGATGGCAGCTGTTCTGCTAGCTGCCGAACACTTGATCAGTGTACCAGGTATTCCTTTGCAGCCTATGATGGTTTTTAATTGATTAGTGTGGGGTTTTTCATTGGACAGGCATTGTATTTTGATGGATCTAGGTGAGGGGTGTCAAACTTGATTTCATTGAAGGCCACCTCAGGGTTCTGTTTGGCATCAGGGGGCTGTGGTGGGCGTGGCCAAGGTAGGTGTGACCAACTCAACGTCATTTGTGTCAGGGACACCTGTGATGGCCCAAGTGCTCTGCCAATGAAAACAGGTTCTTGAGCTGCCTCCTGCAACCCTCTACCAGGGGTGGGATGCTACCGGTTCTGCCTGGCTCTATAGAACTGGTAGCTCTGAAGAGCCGCAGACACCGAACCTGCTGCTGCTTGGCCCACTTTGGCCTCTGTGTGTGTGTGTGTGTGTGTGTATGTATAGGTTAGAAATATGTGGAAGAGGCCTTTATCCTGCAGTAGATAGACAATGGCCAAAAGGATGATATAGATATAAGATATATAGATATAAATATAGATATGTGAAGTGGCTGACATTGCAAAGATAGGTGGGCGTTACAGGTAATTCTTTACTTATGACCTCAATTGAGCCCAAAATTTCTGTTGTTAAAAGCAAAACATTTGTTAAATAAGTTTGCTCCATTTTACTACCTTTCTTGCCTCAATTGTTAAGTAAATCACTGTAGTTGTTAAATTAGTAATACGATTGTTAAGTGAATCTGGTTTTCCCATTGACATTGCTTGTCGGAAGTTCGCAAAAGGTGATCATGTGATTCTGGGACACTGCATCCATCATAAATATGAGTCAGTTGCCAATTGTCTGAAATTTGATCACATGACCATGAGGATGTTACAATGGTTGTGAAAAACGGTCATAAGTCACTTATTTAGTGTCATCCTTAACTTCGAATGGTCACTAAATGAATTGTTCTAAATTGAGGACTATCTGTAATGAGTGATAGGCTTCTTGACTTGGGGGCTCATCAAAAACTACTATACCTTGGATCTTGGATTTTTTCTACTTTGTCAAGACAAATCTGTTTTACTTTAGTAATAGGGAATGACGTAGTTTTAAGCATATTTGAATGACCTAGATCAGGAGTGTCAAACTCAAGGCCACGGGATGCTTAGATCTGGCCCACGGGGCTGCCCTGGAAAAGGCAAAGGACTGGCCCGCAGTGCCTCTGCCAGTGAAAATAGACTTGAGAGAGTAATGTGCAAGACCCTCCCGAGCTCTGTTTTCACTGGTAGAGGGCAGGGGTGGGATTCAATTGGTGTTACTACTGGTTCGCTGTAATGTTTTGCACGTGCATGCGCAAAATGCTATGCTGTCCGGACAGCTGAAAAGCACTGCGCGCAGGTCCACAGCATTTGAAAGCAGCTTTTTTTATTCAGCTGTGCCATGCATAGCAGTTGAGGTTGAAAAAGTAGGAAATAAAGGTCAGGTAAGAGCCCAGGTGGACAGGTGGGCCAAATAGCAGGTTCAGTGTCTGCTGCTCTTCAGAGCTACCGGTTCTATAGAGCCGGGCAGAACCGGTAGAATCCCACCCCTGGTAGACGGTTGTAGGAGGCAGCTCAGGAACCTGTTTTCATTGGCAGAGCACTTGGGCTGCCACAGATGCCCCTGACACAAATGACGTTGAGTTGGTCACACCCATCTTGGCCACGCCCACAGCGGCCCCCTGATGTCAAACACAACCCTGATCGGCCCTCAATGAAATCAAGTTTGACACTTCTCACCTAGATCATACATCCTAATACATGATTTGTTTGCTTTGGGAGAAGTATTGGGGTGAACCCACTTGTTACAGTCACCAAATCATTGCAGTCTGTTTCATAAGCTAAAGCTGTTTGGTGTCTGAATGTAGCTAATGAGGCTCCCTTACAATTAAGTATGTAAATTTTACATTAGTTTCAGCCATTGGTTTGTGCTTTGAATTTTGGATATGTGATGTGACTACCACTTCTTGAAATGAGATCTTGGTTCCCTCGCAACATTTTTTTTTAACCTTACACACCAACTAATAGTGGCTTAAACATCTTTTATTTCTGTAATAAATCAATACTATTATTCTTATAGCTGTTTTGCCTGAAGGTTGTGGTATGATTTTTACAGTATGTGGTTGAAGAGCACAGAGTGATCAGTGGGAAAAAAAGTTCTCAGGGTTATTAATATAAAGCCAAGTCTTAACAATATCAGCTGTTTCCCAACACACACAAGGGGACAGGGGAGGGGAAATATAGATTCAAGGAGAGATTATAAATGTAATAAACTCTGTTGCCAGGCAGCCCAGGAAATTAGATCTGGTGTTCCTTGCAAACAAGAATAAATTGGGTACTTTCCTTCCCCCCTCACTTTTTTGGAACTCAGGAAACCAAGGGCTGGAAGTAGTAGGAAAACCTTCACTTTCTATTTAATACTGAAAAGATATTCTGGACATCCTGAAGAATAACATTCCAAATATCTAGAAAAATATTATAGAATTAAAATAAAATCTGATTAACACATTTTAAAAATTCTTTCAGTGAAATTAACATAGTTTAATAAACTATTTCTGTTGCTCCCATTTTTCCCAAGATCTGAAAGTTATAACTGTTGTGAAGGTCATAAAAATGATAAATCAACACAGCTGACACATACATGTTCTTAACAGTTTGTTTTTGTACAAGCCATCTGAAAGCAGAGTCAGTGACTATGTTATACATAAATTGTTTTGTGCATCTGAGTTTAAGAATTCCTTTGCCTTTGGTATCTTATCCTGAGAGACTAAATATTCATAATGAAACTATGCAATATCTCAAAATATTGGTCCTGTCATACTATCAAGAAAATATTGAGCTAGATTACATGGCTGATTGGAAGTGGCTCTCTCAAGAATATACACTTAGACCTTGCTTAGTAGCCACTACCGTGTTTCCCTGAAAATAAGACCCTGTCTTATAATTTTTTTGCCACTAAAAAAAGGCACCAGGTCTTATTTTCAGTGGGGAAGGCATCTATTAACTCACCTCACTTGCGCACGTCGCCCCGGCCTCCTTTTCACTGTCAAAGGCCTTCAGGAACTTCTGCGATGGCAAGGCCAGCAAAGCTTTCCTGCAGGCCTCTGCAGCTGATAACAGAGCTCCAGATTGATCAGTTGCAGAGGCCTCCAGGAAAGCCTTGACAGCTGCAGAAGAAATGGGGCGGCAAGGCAGGTGTCGGGGTGTGCGAGGCCTGGCTGCAACTCCATCCCCCCCAATCCCTACCCTAGTTTCATTTTTACCCATGTACCTTGGAGTGAGCGGGGTCTTAATTAGGGCTTATTTTGGAAGTAGGGCTTACATTGGGTGCACATATAAAATTTATTTAGGACTTACTTTCGGAGTAGGTTGCATTTTTGAGGGAAACAGTAGTTGAGCAACTGTTCAAAGTTATACCATTGAACAAAGACTGTTAAGACTCATCCTTGAAGCTTTCACTGCTGCAGTCTCCTGCAATTACATGATCATGTTTCGGGCAGTTGGTAACCAACACGTAATTGTGACAGTTGCAGTGTCCCACAATGATGTGATTGCAGTTTAGAACCTTCAGTGCAGCTTCTGACAAGCAAAGTCAGTGGGAACGTGGGCAGGAGGTGGCAGGTTGTGGTCATGGACATCATGCTTTGATTTGTTTAACAACCACAACTGGAACTGCTGCCATAAGTCAACGTGGCTCTGGAATTATTATTATTTTTGCTTTACCACAGCGTTACTGACGGTTGCCAGTCCCAATTATGATCACTAAGGATGGCATATATTTATCTATGTAAGTGGGGATCCTGCAGGTCTCTTGCTATCGTTTCCTTGTTTGTTCTATCCACATTGCACATTAATATGCAAACATCCTCATGGCAGGAGTCTCCAACCTTGGTAATTTTAAGCCTGGAGGACTTCAACTCCCAGAATCCTCCAGGCTTAAAGTTGCCAAGGTTGGAGACCCCTGTCCTAGGGTACAAAAGCTTGTCAAAATAAATAGTAGAACTTGTCGCTGTCATTTTGAAATCTGCAATTTAAACCAGAACAGACTCCTGATTATTATGGGGAAGACTTCATTTAATGATTTGAATTTACCAGTATTTTGTGGACAGGAAGGTTTTGTAATAATATCCAATAAAAATGCATTCTTGTTTAATGTAATTTGAACATACAGTACTGTTCAGTGTTTAAAGACAGCAAATTCCATTTTTGGAAAGTAAATGAAGCAATGTTTGTCAGTATTATGTTTTTGATAATTTTAGTAAAATAGTGAAAATATGATTTTAATACTGAATAAGTCATCAGGCATCAGCTCCAGTTCCTTTAATTCTTGTAGGTGTTTGGAGAATAGTTTTACTACTAAAAACTATCACGAGCTTTTAAATTGTACCAATAATCTTTCTCTATTCATTCATCTTTTATCATTTCTTTTTCACAAAGAAGCCAGTTAACAACTTTAGTACTTTATCTCTCATCAATATATTAGCAAAAACAAAAACAACCCCCAATATAATCAGCAACATTCATAACTATATATATATTTATGTTTACATTTATTTTCCTATAAATTATTTAAATAAAAGTTTTGAAATCTGATTTATAAAATAGAGATCGTATCATTTTGTCCACCTTGGTTTTGAATGGTTTTTTTGTCCTGATGTCGTGATACAATTCTATGGTTTTGGGTTTTTTTCCCTCTGGAAAGAAATATGTCTTTGTGTGTCTGTTAGGGCCATTTAGGTCTTTATGCAATCTATGGTATTTGTAATTGGTGTAATTAGTATTGGCAAAATGGCCTTATGAACCACAGGCTGAAGAAGCACATGTTATATAATTGTGCAAATGTTAGGGCAAAATTATAACCATGTCATCACCATCAAGGAATGTAAAACTGCTGGCACTAACTCCAGTCCTCACCCATCCTTCCAAGACTTTTACTAGAAAAAAACTGAATTAAAAAAAAATAGAAAGTTTAGATGGATAACACTTAAAGTGTTCGTCTTTATGAAGGGGCAGTAAATGGAGTACAGGCACAATATAAAATATGTACTCATACATATGCATGCACACACTTTCCATGTATGCATTAATTTTGAGGACTAAGGCAAAAAGTTTTTAGTTAAATACCACTATGGTATTTAGCTGAACAGCATTATCATTCTCCTACAAGCTGCTCAGAGCATTCAGATATGGGTGGTTCAGTCTTCATTCTGATAGGCTGAGCTTAAACTTCAGAACGCTCCTCCTCCTCCCTAACGTTCCCCAGTTTTTTAGCTTAGCCTCATCAGAATAGGTTGTCTTTAGTGTTTGCTTTGGTTGAAACAGGTGATTTAAATTATTCTTCATTTTCTCAGTTCTTTCCTTGACTCTCCTTTTTATTCCTCTCCCTTCCATACCCTTCTTAAATTTTTCTTTGGGTTTTTTTCTGTTGGATTTCGGTTTTCCTCTAGAAAAAAAAGAAAAAATAATATATATATATAAATAAATAAATAAATAAAAGAGAGCAGAGAGCCCTCCATTCTCCCGACGGGAGAGTCGGGGGACATTTGATCTTTTTGGGAAGCGCCTGTTGCATCCCGAATTGTGGGGTTTTCTTGGAAACGTTGTTTTTCCAGCCCTTCCTGCTATCCCCCCCGCCGCTCGATAACGCCGCGTTTGCAAACGGCGTGGCAAGTTGTTTCCTCCTTTATTTCCCCTGAACGCCGTTTCTGATACTGACTGTGTGGCATATTAACTGCTCTCTGGGGATCTTCAAGGCAAGAGTCCTAAGTAATATTGTCTTTCTTGATATTCTTACTATTATCTGTTGGCTAACACTCACAGTCTTTTCCCAGCAGCACAACAGCGAGCACCTAGGGCCTGAGTCAGCCTGTGCAGTCACGCTGTTGAGGGCCCATTATCTACCAAGGCTCTGTTGGGAGTTCTTGATTTGACTAATTTTAAATAATATTGAATTTGTTATCATACTCATATAGTGTGTGTGTGTGTGTAAATAGTTTTTGAATCAATCCTATTTTTTCTTGATATATATATATAAACTCATTAATTACAAACAAGTGGAATATATTTTTCAGGGCACCCTGCCCCTTGCTGGGGTCAGGTCCCTGGGTGTGCCAACAGCCATATTTATCTATATCCATTCAATTATATATCTTTTTTATTGTTCTTAAACAAAAAAATGGCAGGGGGTAGCGGTTCTCACACATCTACCTCTAAAGGAAAATCTAAATCCAAATGCAAGCATGTGGGGGGGGGGTGTTTCCCAAGCCTCTGAAAGAGATGCCAGACGGCGCCATAGGGCACTGGAAAAACAAATCGATAAATGTGCACGGGAGGCACATAGGACTTCTCAACACCCTTCTCCACTCAGTCCAGACTCTTCCTCATCTACTCACCTCCCCCATAGATAACTCTCTTCCATCCAGGCTCGGCCGAGACTCATTGGTACAACAGGCCCAGCCTGATCCACATCTCTTCAATTCCTCACGTATAAGGTAGTTTTCCTGGTAGCTATTACTTCAGCTCGTCGAATTTCGGAATTAGCATCTTTATTGGTCATGCATGACCTTTGTATTTTTCACGCAGATAAGGTTGTTCTCCGACCGGACCCTACTTTCATTCCAAAGATTAACACTGCCTTTCATAGAGCACAGGAGTTAATTCTACCAAATTTCTGTCCGCAACCTTCCCAAGGGTTGGAACGACAGTGGCATAAGCTGGATGTTAGACGAGCTTTGCGAGCATACATCCATCGTACTGCATCGTTAAGAAAGACCGAGGCTTTATTTGTTGTTTTTCTACCACACAGCCAAGGTACCAAGGCATCTTCACCCACTATTGGTCGTTGGTTACGAGCAACCATAGCCAAAACTTATCAAGTCCAGGCTCTGGCAGTGCTCAGGGGCATAACAGCTCACTCCACAAGAAGTGCAGCAACCTCAGCGGCTTGGGCCACTCAAGCCCCAATCACTGATATTTGTCGAGTCGCAACTTGGGCATCACCTTCCCCTTTTATTAGACATTATAAAATTGATGTGTTTGCGTCAGCTGAGGCTTCCTTTGGTAGGAGAGTTTTGCAATGAGTCCTGGAGGACTGGGAGAGAATCCAGAGCCAGACGGCATCCCACCCGTAGGATAGGCCAAGCTTCGGTATGTCCCATATCTGGGTGCTCTGAGCAGCTCGTAGGAGAATAGACGTTGGTTCTTACCTGATACGCTGGTTCTCTTCGAGCTGCGAAGAACATCCAGCCCCACCCTAACTTTTTCTGTTTCTTTCTGTCTGGGGTCCTGTTTCGGCCGAGATAATTTTTTTTAATTCCAAGGAAGCGAAACCTGCTTTCTACTATGATCTTCGCCAAAACTGGGGAACGCTAGGGAGGAGTCCCGTGGAGGAGGAGGAGCATTCTGAAGTTTAAGCTCAGCCTATCAGAATGAAGACTGAACCACCCATATCTGGATGCTCTTTGCAGCTCGAAGAGAAACGGCGTATCAGGTAAGAACCAACGCCTATTTCTTTTCTGACCTTAGGAACAAAGGCAGTCTAATTATCCTTTTTAGGCTTGTCTGGAGGGCAATTCCTGTGAATTCTTTTGAGTGCAGATTGAGACTTTAGTCATATATATGTTTTAAAATCACAGTAATCCTGAAATAGATAGCTTGGCTGTTATCCTATTCAAATACGGCTTTCCCTCTTGCTTATCACAATTAAAATATCAAGAACATGCTGGAGCTTTTGACATATCTTTTTCCTGCCTTAATTTCCTTCTTTTTATTTTTTGTTATAATTCACTGCAATCATAGCAAACTGATGCAATCTCGTTTCACCAAACATTTTGGACAAGAACTCATCCCGCATTCCTATTCTCCGTGCTATCTGACGCTGAAGGAATTTGAAGTTCAAAACCTTGGCGGGGTACCAGATTATTTAATTCTGCAAGATAAGGATGGGTTTGCTTTTGGGTTAAACATAATTATTGCCAGCCACAATTACTGAGTTTTGCAAAATATGTTGATAGATATATTGATTGATATGTTCTCTGATTTTCTATTCTGGCCAGAATTCAAGGCGGCTAGCAAGATATAAAAATTAAAAAAGGATACAAACTGTTAAAACACAATTTAGGTTTTCAATAAGTGTAATGCCCCCAAATCACGGCACAGTTTAATCCTGGTGAAAATAATGCATTTTTACATATTTTTCTAAATGTAGAGAAAACAGCCACTAAGTGTAATTCTTTCTTAATCTGGTGATATATGTGTGCGTGTGTGTGTGAGTGAGTATTTAAAAATCCCTTTAGATACTTCCTTTTTTTTTAAGTAGAAAAGTATCATAAAAATATTTTAATCAAACTTGCACTGGGTGTAATTAGCATTCTATCACTGGTTGTGAGCATTGAAGTTAGATGAAAGAAGTAACAACTATTAACTATTTTAAAGGTGTATGCTGCAGATTTGAACATTTTTCATACAGGCAATTTTCTACTATTTATAGAAATATAATAGAAATAAATGGTGATATGCAACAAATATGCTTAGAGGATGAAGGGAAGAAACTGTATATTTTATTTTCAATCTTTTGGTATTGGAGCCAGCACCAGAGGGCTTGGATGAAATGCTCTGTAAAGGCAGCTGTGAATATTCATGAATTTAACAGAGAAATGCTCCAAGGAGAAAAGATTGAGAAACCTGCATCGTATGTTACCTTCTGCTTTGTTTTCCCATATTCTACTTTTAATCATATGTATGTATGTATATATGTATGTATGTATGTATATATGACCAGTGGTGGGATCATTCAACCAGTGTTACTACCGGTTCAATGACTACGTTTTGGTAGTCACCGAACCTGTAGTTAAGGACTATGTATTTTTACATGTTGAGTTCACAATTGTTGTCGTTTTAATTTTAAGTCTATGCTGTGTCAGTGTTGTAAATATTTTATATAACCTAGGGTGCTTTATTTATGCTGCATACCCATCATATTATATATCTGGTGATGCACTTCTTTCTCTTTCTAAAATAAAGATTTTGGAAAGATGTGATTTTTATCTTCTCATGAGCTTTTTCTTCAAAGTTGATAGTCTTTTTGTAGCCTTGTGTGGGTAATTTTATTAGCCATCTCTTCATCAGCATTGGGGCCTACTTTCAAAAGAGAATGTCTCTAAGCAGGATTTATTTTCTTGTTTGGTATGTTTCCCCCATTCCTAGATCATATGTAGATGCTGCAGGAGGCTGAATAATTTGTGTCTGCATGTATTGGATAGAAAGAGAACGCTTTTAGTTGAGAATCCTGGGAAGGATTTTTATGACAGAGATTATTGATAATGTTTATTGCTTGTCTCAGCACCCATGTCTAAAGCTAATGGAATGTGTGAGTGACTTCCAATAGTATCACCATTTATGCCAGCAAACTTGAGTAGAATAGCAATATAGCCTTCCAACATACATTGCATTATATTTTTCACGTTCCCCAGTTAACATAGCCCTTTGGAAATTGGTAAATGTTTATAACACCTTCTTTAAAATTTGTTTTTAAGGGTGTAATAGACAGGGATCTTACTATTTTAAGAAGTATTAGCAGTGTCATCTTGCAAACAGGTTTTCAGTGTAAGGTAGCTTGAAAAGGGTATTATCCTCCCAGTCTTTTGAAACTTGGAATATATCTTGTGTTGTTGTTTAGCTTTTTATGTATTGACACAGGATCTATAGCCTATAGTGGAGTGCAGATCTTCCTTTTGTACTTTATTCTTTAGGCTGTATCTCAGTGTATAAAGTGCAAACTGGTTTTACAGAGATGCCAGGTTATTTCCTTGATTGGGTTGTGAATAAGTCCCATAAATATTGGAGCTTCATTTGTTTTCATATAAATAAGGAAGAAGTTATGAATGAAGAAGCATGTGTATCAGGTTGTGAATCTGATATAACATGTACTCAGCCAATGTTCTTTGAAACAAACCCAGATGTACTTTCATAACATCACTTCTGTGCAGAAACAGAGATTTATCCAAATTCTCCTAAATCCATTTTATCTGCATGGTGTTCAGTAGTATACCCGTAAATTGTATAAATGTGATAAGCTTTATATTTCAGTAATTTGAAATTCATTTAATTGCACAAAGTTTATACTTTGTTTTGTATTATTAGCTTGGATAAGGGAATTAGTTTTAAAAGAAGTATTTTGTTCAGTATGATAGTTCTCTGGTATCTTAGATGCACATATGATCTTAGACACATATATGGAAAAATAATGTATATGTATTTCTAAATTGGGAAAGATAAAAATCTTAAATTTAGCATGACATCTATTAGATCATGTTAATAAGTAGAAATTCCACAATGTCTTTGAACGTTGCCCATGTATCTTCCAACCACATATCTTCCACGTTTTCCATCCAGTATCTCCTGACAGCCTGTATTTGCATTTTAAAATTATGTCTTAGCAGATGCATGTTTGTATTGGAATAATTTCCCATGTAGAGAAAGAGCCCTGTGGTTCAAGTTGTGACTTGTATGCAATCCTTTTTTGATATAACTCTTTAATTCTCAAAGCAAACTAATAGAATCTAGGCTGAATGATATATGGAAAAAATCCTTATATGTCACGTGATGCTGTGAGTTTGACATCAATGGTATATACAGTCCTCAAATTACAATCAATTTACTCCGTTTGAATTTAGAGTGGTGCTGAATAAATTGTACTTATGCCCAGTCCCCAAAGTTAAGACCACTGTACTGTCCCTGCAATTATGTGATCAACATTTGAGTAATTGGAAGCTCACCTATACTTACGACCACAGAGATAAGTCCTCCCCATATGTGCCCTTTCGGCTCCCTGCACAGCAAGGCTTCTGTTGCCACAATGAAGCCTTCTCCATCATCTTGCTTCTGCTGCTGACTAGTATGCCCACTTTCACCCTTCATGAGGCAATTGTTAGCCACACAAGGCTTTCTTCCTAAGGTTATACATGCCAATTTCCATGAAGACCTGAGGATGAAAGTGTCATGTGGCCACAAGCTGCCAGATCAGGCCCACCGGATCAGCGGATGATGAAGGTCAGCTGAGGTAATAACGTGCAGGGTGGCAGGGGACTCAGGGTGCAAGCATCAAAGGCAGTGGGGGATAGAGTGGCTGGGCCACGCTCAGTGATGGAGCTTTGCACTGGACTGTTAAGCTGTGCCAGGGTAGCTGCTGGGTTGGAGTGTAGCAGCTGTGGCTTCTTGATGCAGCTAGAACTTCACGCTATAATACGCTGCAGGAATGTAGGAGAAAAGCAGGCAGAGCTGGAAGGTGGGGATAAACATGTCATCAGTTTGGAGTCAGTGCAGTGCCATAAGAGACACAACTCCAGTCCCCCATGAATTCCACTGACCCTTATCTAGTGCCAATTTAATTGATTGATTGATTGAATTCCTTATTATAGGTAGCAAAACAGGTAGTCCTTGACTTACAACAGTTTATGACAGTTGCTGCGTCCTGGGGTCATAAGATAATCTTTTGCAACCTTCTGACAAAGTCAATGAGGAAGCCAGATTCACTGAACAACTCTGTCACTAACTTAACAACTGCAATGATTCACTTAACAACTATGGCAGGAAAAGTCATAAAATGGAGCAAAAGTCATTTAATTGTCTTGTTTATTAATAGAAATTAGGGACTTAATTATGGTCATAATTAAGTCCCTAATTAAGGCAGTATAAAAGTTTAATAAAATAAATAAATAAATAATAAGCTAAGGATTACCTGTATTACAAATGTTCAGAGAAAAGAATTATAGAAAACTCCAGGCAGTATAAATTATGTAGGATATTTAACAGTAATTAATTATGAAACAGGGTCATAAAAAAGTGGGGGGGTAAAACAGGTGGGATTCAATAATAAAGAAGTTTTCCAAACTGGTCAGTGAATACTTCAGCTTCAACCATAACAATATAAGAGCACACAATAGATACAAACTCAAGGTAACCCACACTAAACTTGATTGCAGGAAATACGACTACAGCAACAGGGTGGTCAATGTCTGGAATTCTCTACTGACTCTGTGGTTTCTTCTCCAAACCCCAAAAACTTTAACCTTAGACTGTCTACTATTGACCCCTTTCCTAAGAGGTCTGTAGGGGGCATGCATAAGCACACCAACGTGCCTACCATTCCTGTCCCACTGTTTTTTTTTTCCTTATATGTATCCATTTCATAGCTATGTTTATACTTGTACCTGTTATCTTATAATTGCTTAACAAAATAAATAAATAAAATAAAATAAATAAATAAATTGCAGATTGATAGGAAAGCAAAAAGTGAAACTTCTGGAAGTAGTTAGATCAGCAAACTGAAAGTAAAAGTTAACATTTGTTTTATTCAAGTTGCTGTCAATGCTGAGACAGAACAAAGCAGGGAGGGAATTGTGGTATTTCAGCATCTACGGGTAACCTTTTTCAACCTGATGCCTTCCAGATGATGCAGTTTCAGTTCTTATTATCTTTAGCAGTAAATTAGGGATGGCTGACTTTTAGTCTATAATGTATTTCCAGTCTCCAAATTTACTGCAGACTGAATTTCAAATAATAAATGAAAGGGATATGCTATTATGACACATCCCTATTAACAGTTCACAATCCCTGCAGAGCTACTACACAAAAGAATGTGGAACAAAAATAGCTTCTACAACTAGATTGTTTTAGCTTGCTTAATGTTTTTACCTTCCCCTGTGCCATTTTCCAAAATCAGAATGGAAATACTTTTAAAGCAATCTGGGACACCTTAGAAACACAAATCCAGGGGCGCTCCTTAAAAAAGATGAGATCGTGTTATATTAACCACTCAAGTGGAACATACCAACAGACAGCATAAAGAGAAAACAATGGAATTTGACACTTTCATTATTTGTGTTTTAACATTACATACATATTATTTCATCATTACCTTTAATGATGAAATGATTGGGTTATCTGCCTTATAACAGAGACAGCAAAATTCAGCCTTACAGAATTTAATTAAAAATTCAAGACCACCAAAGCCAGAAATAAATTATATGTAATCTGAAAATAACAGAGTGCCTGTAAACATACAAGCCTTACAACTTTGTTTTCAGTGCTACACTGAACTCAAAGACTTTCCCATAATGTTTTCTCCTAATCACTTAAATTAAAGTGGAAAAGCCAATTATGTTGCATATTGTTGAAATCATTGGCAATAAAACCCCCTGTCAGACAACTGTACTTCTGTCCCTAACATTGTTTTTATATATCTGAAGTGGAATACTTGAAGCAAACAAGAATAAAACCATTTTTGCTACCCCAAAAAATGCATTCTTTAGCTATTAGTAATAAGATGAGATTTCTGAGAAAAACTTGCAAGTAAAGGTTGACTTGGATTATATTTCATTTATAAAGAGAGATTTGAACAGAAATAAAGCATACTAGTGGAGAATCATCTAAAAACAAAATTAAATTAAACTTTTAAGTAAGTTAATTTGAGCATTAATTCATTAATTGCATTACTAACTTTATGAAACAACAGATTCTCAGAGAATATCTCTTTTTAGCTTTATAACAAGTGAGAGACTTTTCCTTTTAGAAACTTTTTGTTTGTCCTTAAGCTTTCATTTTCCCTTTGCTAAAGAAACAAAATTGAATTAGGACAAGAAATATATCACGTACTGTTTTGTTAGGAAAAGTCCAGGTATAAATATGTTTGGGTGATTCTGTTGATGAAAGAGGTTCCTGAAAAACAAAACAATTTCCTTTACAACGCAGATGTTCACTCTGTGCCATAGAAACAAGTGCTCCAAATTAGAGAGAGAGATTTCATTTCAAGTTGTCACCCGTTTTATGTACAGAAATGCAAATGTATTAAATACTGCTAGCAGGTAATATTCTGGTAATTGCAGACAGACAAACAAAAAGTTGAAAAAAATCCCCAGAAAGAAAAGACAGAAAATGGGGTTTGCTCTTACAGACTAAAGTGTCCCCTTTTTACCCATACTACTGAGAGAACACAGTAGACATTCATTCTAAGAATGCAGCATAATTGCAGTTTGTTGCGATCAGTACTACAATGAAGCATTTATCTAAGAGGAAAGAGTAAGCAGTGCTAATAAAAATTAGGATGTCATGAGAAAAAGGCCAGGAAAACTCAGCCCACAAAAGGGACAATAGAGAGCACACCTCCCTTCAAAGCAAATAAATGCAAATGAGATTGTAGAAATAAACTTGGTTAGAGTTCTGGAACCTTCATTATAGGAAACTTTAGCCATTAATCTTTGATAGATTATTTAATTTCAGCCCAGAATTAACAGTTGCATAGAAAACCACCGTAAAACTTCCAAAAGCTACGTTAAGCCAACAACTTTTTCAGGCCAATTTGAAATCACAAAATAACGGACAAAGTTTCAAGTTCTGAGAGGCTCTTTATTAAACTTCATGATAAACAAAGGAAAGGACTCAATGGGAGTTCAAGTCACCTATCTGCATTTAGTCATAATAAAAAGGAGAGAGGTTTAAAAAAGAAATTCAAACCAGGATCTCTCAGGTTCCTAAAATTACAGTCAACAGTTCCCAGGTGCTGCTTGGATGAAGAAAAAATGAAGATACTCAGCCACTGGGAGACTATAGCCCAAACAACTAATTAGTTTACTTATGCCATAAATTGGTACAACAATAAAATGCTAATGGGAGAAGAAGGATTGTGTAAATGACATTGGAATCTTAGAAGAATGTCAGAATAGAAATGTAACATGCAAAATATATTTTTATGAGTTTTGTTGCAGTAGGTCTAAGAAATCCTAACAAAGCTGCTTTAAGATATTAAATGGTCTCATTCAAAGTAAGATTAAGTCTACTATATTTTTAAAAAATATTATTAAAATATTAATATCATAGCTATTTACTATCAAGAGAAAGAAGCTCCAAGAAGTCAACAATGTATAGATAGAGACTGCTTTTTATTAAAGTTTTTGTTGGTTTGTTATATTGGTATGATGATAAGTTGGTATGAAAAAATAAAAAAGCTTATTATAAAAATATATAGATTCTAATCAGCAATTCAAACAAAGTACAAAATAAAAGACCTATATATATGCTTGCTCCTATGATTCATGATATATTGTCCACATACAGTACAGGGGTGGGATTCAAATTGGTTTACCACCAGTTTGATGGACATGGCTTGGTAGGTGTGCTTTGCGCATGCATGCGTGTTTTGCGCTTGCACAGAGGCATTCCTACTGACTGTCTCCTGCACTCCTGCACTCTCCCTGTCTCTTCAGCAGCTGTTGTGTGGCAATCTGCTGTTCTGCACAATGCAGCTGAGCATCAAAATCAGGATATATGGAGCCAGGGTGGGTGGGCCCAGCAGTTAATCGTCAGAGCGAACCAGCTCACTCCCAGACGATCTTTGGAGCTACCGGTTCGGCTGAAGTAGGCCAAACCAGTAGAATCCCGCCCCTGATTCAGTAGAAAGTCATATCTAACAGTTTCAGCTTCTTTTCACATTAAGAAGCTACTCCATTCTTCAGACTGCAGGTAAGATTATTGATACCCGAAGGCAGTCTATTCTTTATTTAATGTTTAGGCTACTTCTCGAAATAGTTTTAAAAAGATGCATAACCACCACTCTATTGGGCAGCATGATGAGGTGGAGGATGAAGAGGAGGAGAAGGATTTTTTTATATAACCTCTCCCATAGCTTTCTCTCAATAGTGGCTATGCTGGTCCAATGTGCTAACACTATTCAAACTAATAGAGTGGAGACAATTTTATACTTTTTAAATGGCTGCAAAGGAATTGTTGACTTTTACCTTCGATAATCTCAGAAATGCCAAAAAAGATTCAATGACTACTGTACCAGTAAAGTGGCAACCATTATCCCTCTTTAACTATGCTTGCCATTTTTCAAAATGTTTAAGCTCTTAGGAAATGCTTTTAAATTCTTAACCTGTCCACCATAGTCAACTAAAATTTCCAGCACATTACTATAATAAGGCAAATAACCTTCATTCAATTTTTGTGCCAGCTGCGGATTTGGCTCCTGTGCAAAAATAAGCCAAATTATTATTAACAAATTAATACAATTTGCTAGTTAGTAATTAGTTGGGGATAACACTTCCATAAAATCAAGTAAACCTTTATTTTCCCCTTCGCTAAACCGGGCTGGGGGCAGGGCCAGCACGTGATGCATCCGGCTCGCGGGCCACGAGTTTGACACCCCTAATCTATACTGACATAGGATTTGGAGAAAAGCTTTTGAACTTTTAGTAAAAGCTTCCTGTGAATGGAGTGTCTATAAATAGAAGAATGGGTGGATGAAAGTTGCATGGCATGGATCTAACATGGTCTTTATGGGAGAATGGAGGGATTCCCTCCCTGAATAGAAAGGCTTCTGTTTTTTGGAACAAGAGCTTAGTTGTATCTAAAGAGATGTAAAGAAATGTGTTTAATAAAAACGTGCGTGAAGCACATGAAGGCAAAGGTGTCAACCTACCTGCCAAAGCCAATATGTATGTTTGTAACACATTTATATGGCTACTCACCTCACACAAAGTGACTCTTGGCGGCATATAATAACAACAACAATAATAATTGTATACTGTATTATATAGGTTAATGTAGTGTAGTAGTAATGTAACGCAAGTTCAGAAAATTGTTTGACTGACTGACTTGGAAATTATCAGTTTTCCTGCCAAGATTTTGCAAAATTTCTGATTAGATATAGAAACATGGCAGAATACTTCTTGCAACTATCACTAAGTATTGTCTTATGATTCTTGATGAATGTATTTTATTTTTTCTTTTCTTTATGTGTACTGAGAGCTTATGCACCAAAGACAAATTCCTTCTGTGTCCAATCATACTTGGCCAATAAAGAATTCTATTCTATTCAATTCGATTCTATAGGACAAAACATACTTCTGGTTTATAAGTGCAGTGCCTAAGGCCTAGTACCATAGTAATTTCCCAGTGAGTAAGTGAGTGAGTATTGAGCTGGGTTAAGAACTATTTATGATAATTGGGGAAGGCAGCATAAGGTCAGGCAATATTGCCATGGATATGTAATCTCTGCCTGCCTGAACAAGAGATTAGATAAAAAAATAATTTCCCTTAGACTGTTGTTTAAAAAAACAGGGAACTTCTGAAGCCTCTGTGACTTTTTTTTTATTTTTAGGAAGCCTGTTTCCTGCGTAGCTGAAAAGAAAGGAAAGAGCAATTTGAATGTGGCTGCAGAAAGCGACCAGAGACTTAAAAACCACAAAAGCAGTCGTAAGCCTTTAAGGCATTGACTTGACTGCTTATTGAGCCATAAAGGAGACAAGAGTTGATGGCAAAGGTCATCAGCTTTATAAGGGGCAAACGTGAAAGGAATTCTAGTTTTCCTCAAAAGCTAGTCTTACATGGATGGGTATGAAATTTCTATCTCTATGTGCATGCAAATGAAAGACATACAGCATAGAATTTGAAGCACAATGCTTTTGGTAACTGCCCCCACCTCGCTATTTTGAAGCTGGCAAAACATGCCAGACAGCATTTTAACACTTGCTTAAGAATTGGGAGCAGTGAATTAATGAGTTGGGAAAGAAAATAAGACATTGCCATATATTTTAAACTGCTTTCAGCTGGCAGTCCCTAGCTTAGAGAAATGAAAGAGAAGCAAATGACATTCCTTTGGGTGCAGCCCAGATTCTGCAGAAGTCTGCATGTCTACTCTGTAAACAGAGATCTAGGGATCATTTGCTAATTCAGGCCCAGCCAGGGTAGGATCAATCGGATTTTATGTAGTGTTATAGTGTTGCACATGAACTTAATGATATCATGGAATATTTAGTTATTTAAAACGTATGAGTGATTCTTCTTGGAATTATTTAAAAATACCATAGCATTCTTTAAAAATAGTTGCTTTCTCTCTCCCTTAAAAATAAGATATTTTTTTTTCTTTTAATTGTAGGATTTGTATATTTAATTCCATTTATGTGTGTTATTCATTTACCAGTGTCCTCAAGATAGAAGTTTTGATAAATAACGAATTGCTTTGTCAGGTCAAAATTCATGGGTCACACATATTGTATCACATAAGAGAAAAAAAAAATACTGAACAACCTATTCTAGGGCTAAGGTATTTAATTGAACTGCTTGCTTCTAGCTGCTGAATTCAGAAGCCTACACTTTATTATTATTTATTGAAAGGTTTGAGATATTTTGCAATTTTTAAAAAACCCTAGTAAGGTCAGTATTTCAGTCTTATCTATTTGATGTTAGGCATAGATTTGATTTGTTGTGAAACCCACTTTCAGTGCTTCAGAGTTTTCTTGCATATAAAAATTTGTATACCTATTTTCTAATAAAAAATATTTGAAAACAAAAATTATTTGAAAAAAGTATATTTCCTGAAAGCAGAATATTTTTAAAAATAATTGTAATAATAATGATAATAAAGTGACTGGGCTTTCCCAAATAGTTCTTTTTTTCCTCTTTTGATTGCCAGAACTTTAGACAGTGCCTCCCATTATTGCCATGATTGACAGGAAACTTTTGGTGTTCTGCAGATAATTCCAAAGAATTCTTCTACAGCGGTGCTCCCCAATCTAAAACCATCTAGGTGTGTTTTAAGTGTAAACATCAGATTATGGCTATCCAGGTTGAGGGTGACGGGAGATATAATCTAAAACAGGGATGTCAAACTCGCAGCCTGGATGCGTCACATGCTGGCCATGTCCATCCCTGTTTTAACGAAGGGGAAAAAGTTGTGATGTCACATGATGACGTGTCGTCATGAGTTTGACACCCCTAATCTAGAACATGCACAAGACACCAGGTTATCGGTGGCTGTTTTAGATTGTACTTTCAGTTTACATGGCTGTTGGCCAACTATATTGGATGTTCTTTCCTAAAGTCAACAGAGAAGACATGCTGGAATACGGCCTGCAGCAGAAAGGGTCAGGCAGTTTTATGCACTGAGTACTATATTCTTTATTCCTGATCTTCCTGTGAGGGATCTCCTTTGTTCATTTCAATACCTATGTGGCCTTACCTGATCTTGAAAAAATTAGGCAGGGTCAAAACTGATTAGTGGTTAAATGGGAAGTGAAAGACCATAGACTAGAGTGGAAGGAAAACACAACAAAGGAAATGACAAATTACTTCTGATTTGTATTTAACAATTTCATTTTAATATTTAAAAGAAATTGAGGAATCGATTACTTAAAAAATATAGATCAACGAACAAAAAGAATTCATGTGTGACATGAACTAGAAGTAAGTAGATTTGATTAACCAAACCTTTAACATTTCTCTGAGGCTGTTATTTCAATTTTCCTATAAAGACAATATATTACATTCAACTATGCTTGGATGTTTGAAAGAAATTATTCAAAAGGGGAAGATTATTTTTATTATGAGAGCATGAATTGCTTCCTGGTATAACAACTGTAATTAAAAGTTGGATAAGTTTTATTCCAGAAATCTTAAATCAGATTTTTGTTCCAGTTTTTTTTTAAATTTTTGGGTTGCATGAATATGACATAATAGAAGTACAAGCCTTCTTTAGATTCTGTTCCTGGGAAGAAGCATTAAAGGTAGCTCTTGACATACGACTATAATTGAGCCCCAAAAGTGAGATATTTGTTGAGTTTTGCCCCATTTTATGACATTTCTTGCCTCAGTTGTTAAGTGAATCACTGCAATTGATAAGTTAGTAACATGGTTGTTAAGTAAATCTAGCTTTCCTATTGACTTTGCTTGACAGAAGGTCACAAAAGAGGATCATATAATATGAATCAGTTGCCAACCCTCTGAATTTTGATCATATGATTGTAGGAATGCTGCAACGGTCGTAACTGCGAAAAGCAGTTATAAGTCACTTGTTTCAGTGCTACTCTAACTTTGAATGGTCACTAAATGAACTGCTGTAAGTCGAGGACTACCTGGTATACCTATGACTAGTCTGTTCACTGAAATCAGTAAGCTATACCGAAAAGTGCTCAAACTTCAGAACAGTATTGATTTGTGTATTTACATAATTGATGAATTGAAAGCAGACCTTTTGCTGTAAAGACTTCATTTTAAAATGAATGCATTTGTCAGATGGAAAGTAAACAGTGCCATTTCTCCATCAGAAAAGAAAAATGTTTGCTTTTTGAGGTTGATGAAGTCACAGTATATTTTGTTTTGTTTTGTTTTCATTTTTTAATGAGCTTGGTTCTGAGAGCCAAAGTTGGCAAGTTGTCACAGGCTTGGAATCTGGTATAGCTTCCAGAAATATTCTTTCTTCCAAGTATAGGTGGCCAATGTATGTTAGGTCTTTGAATTATCTGAGCTCTGCAGATACTCACTTTAAAAAAAAACAAAAAAACCCAAACCATTAATAACTACTACATCTCTCATAATTTCCAAACAGCTTGCAGAAAGCTGGGAATTACTACAGTTTAATCAGTTCATTTAAATGTGGCAGGTTAAGAAAGGCTGTACTGTCAAAGATCTGAATCAAACTGATGAGTTCTCTTCATGGATCCAATAAAAAGGTAAATTAATTCAACACTTTTCTTTGAAAAAAAGTTTAAGAATGGAAAGGAGGGGAAGTTAAGCAAACTCTGTAAAAATGTCTTCATTCATTTGGGCGCATTGTCTTCCAACGAAGAAGTTGTTTTCATTTTGACATTGAACATTGTCTATGTAAAATGTGTCTTGACAAAATGTGGGAAAATTTCGATAATTGGTAGCTTTCCTCTTTCTCTCTGATTAAAGATTGCGAGCTGATATATTTTATTAATCACTAAATTATTGTCTAAATGATAGCTGGGAACTTTGATCACATGCCAGTGGCATGCAGTGCATTCTACCAATAACAATTAATTACAGTGCAGCATATTCTGCCAATGGTGATGTAATCAGGACTATACAAAGAGCCTTTAATGTTAACTGTGGCGAGAAAAATTGGGAAGAGAAGCTTTGGCACAAGGCTTTGTGAGATTCTGAAAAGGTAGAAAGTCCTTCCTCCCAGCTTTCCTACTTGTAAGATACACTTGAAAGTTAAATTATTTTCTGACATTGAGTATGTGCCCCTGTATTTAAGTGCACGTTAATCACTGAGCTCTTTTTTCCTGCCCTTCCCACCAAGTCAAATTCATTCTGCTTTGATTTAATCATTTTCTAATCGAAGGTTTTCCATAAACTTGCTTGGGTGGCAACATATAGAGTATATTAATTTTAAGAGCTTCTGGAAATATTCAGGTGAAGCACCACATGAGTAAAGGAAGTATACTTAAGGAAGAATAAAGCATCACCAATTGGTAATTGACTAAATGAACCTTGCATCAATTCCTTCAAGTGCTATGAAGATCTCATATTTCACAATGCACACTCTTGTAGTGCGTGTTAACTTCACTTCATGCTGTTATCCTCACAATTATTTTTGAACCTGGCGCTTACACCAGGAAATTTAGTAGGAATGTGCAATGCTTTGGATCTCGAATTGAAAAGATCTTTCAAATGAACATGCCCATACCAGTTCTACCTTACATTAAAAAATGTGTTTTTCTCCCATTGTGTGGCAACCCAGGAATAGATACAGCTACTTTAAGGAGGTGCCAACAGCTGTGACTTAGCCTTCCAGTAATATCTTTTCAGTTACAGATCTGAAGCCTTGTACTGTACTCCTAAGGGTTTACAGTCTGTAGTGGTGAAGGATTTATTTATTTATTTGTTCATTCAATTTCTATCGCTTCCCATCTCAAGCAAGAAACTCTGGATGGCAAACAATCATAAAACAAGGAGCGTATGAAATTGAATGAAGTTTAAATGCTGCATGGAGTATGCAGGTAGCATGTGACGAGGTGGCAGAATGCCACTGTTTTTTCATTAGCATTAGCAGAAGATAATGTGATTGGAAGAGGAAATAAAAAGCTTACAGCCAACTAGGGATGGGATTCTATCAGTTCGGCCCAGTTCTATAGAACCGGTAGCTGCGAAGAGTAGCTGATACCAAACCGGTTCAGTCCAAAGATCTTATTTTCTTCGATTGGGCCCACCTGCCTGCCCGCCCAGGCTCTAGGCTGTCCTTTATTCCCTGCTAAAGCAACCTTAGTTGCTTTGCATGGCATAGCTGAGTGCCGTTTGTCAACAGGAGAAGATTATTGCTTGCAGGAGAAGTTGATTTACAAGTACTGTGCAGGTGTGCGAAGCGCACACGCGTGAAGCACGTGCTCACCAAACCGGTTGTTATGCTGGTAGGATCCCACCTCTGCAGCCAACTGCTCATTTTATAAGCCCAACTCCACAGTATTGTTGTTGTGGAAGATACAGGAAGTGGAAATATGAGATCTTTACATCAGCTTGGAGTGACTGAAAGTAAAAGGAGGGATAGAGGTCTAATAATAAACACATTAGGTTGAAAGAGCAGTCATAGATGGATGTTGTATTTTGTTCTGGAGGGTTATCTCAGATTATATATCTGGGTTTTTTATTGGTAGTATGTTTGGTTAGACACTGAATTTGCTTACTTGGTTTACAAATTAAACATTCATAATACAGTTTTGTTTGTTTTGGCTTAGTATGTTTTAAACATATAATCAGTGTGGTTTATATAGCATTGTTTATAATTCAATATTATGAATTTAGTCAGTTGGGGCTTATTCAAGTATGATTTAACATGATTCATGAATCCAGTCATTGATAGATTCTGATATTTCCTTATTTATGTGCAGCTTTTCCTAGGCTGTATATTTTCAGAATAATTCATACAATTTAAAAACAAAAAACAAAAGTAATTAAATAGAATACACACATATGTTCCCAATAAGAACATCATCAAACAACTAAGTTAAAAGCTAGCAGTTAAGATATCAACAATCATGGATTAAAACCACAATTTAAAAGCACAAATCAGCCTCAGACTAATTGATTAAAAGCAGCTATAAATAACGGGGTCTTCAGAGGCTGTTTGAAAGCAATCAATAGATTTCTCTACTCACAGCATCTCCATCTTCACTGGATGAAGTCTGTTTATTTTCTCTTTCTTATTGTCGGTTGGCCTCCAGACACTAGTTCAGGGTTCCAACTATATTTCTGTGAGGTGTGTGTATGTGTGTATTAAGAGGTTGATCTGTGTGTCCTTTACATCATTAGTAATTGATACACAGCAGGAAGTTGATAAAAAGGAAAGTAAGTTTGAGGAACACAGGATAAAAAAAACCTACAAAAATACTCTTCAAATATATACTGGAGTGTGGTCACAGACAACAGAGTCATTAAAGATGTCCTAAAGGATGGGGAAATAGCAAAACCAAATGTATTTTTCCTTTTATCTTTTGTAGACATAGGATAGCACCATACCTCCTGCTTTTTCAGGAGAAAGGTTGGAAAAATAATAGAAATTCATAAATCTCTTGATTCCAGATTGTATCTACCCATTTATTCTTAGAGAACATAAACTGTGAAGATCTGCAATTTCTCTTGTAACATCAGCATCTGTTTCTGAGAAATGAAAATGTGCTACAAAGAATACTTATGAGCTATCTCTTAACTTACCCTCTGAGGGACACGCTTAAAAGAATTACTAAAATAAGTGAGAAAATAGCCAAGTCAGTATAATTTTCAAAAGCCTTTGACAAATTCTGTCACCAAAAACTCCAAAGCAAACTCGGCTGTTGTGGGAGAAGTGGGTAAATTCTCTCTAGAATTGGCAACTGTTTTTAAAAAAATAAAACAGGACACAGAACAGGAATAAGTAGGGTGTTCCTGGAATTGGAGTAAGGATAAGCATCTTTAATTTTTATATATAGAATGGAAATTGAAGAAAAACATTTTTGCTGAGGATGGCAAACTATTCAGGGTATTAAAAGCAAAAAAGAATTCTGAAGAGCTCTGAAAGGCCTGTTTTGCTTAGGGGAGGGGCTTCAGACTGGTAAAATGAGTAATGGGGTGTAGATGAAATCAGTAATGAATGTACTTTAATAGAATCTGAGCTGGCATTAACTGATTGCAAAATAGGATTTGGAATCTTGGTGGACACATCAATGAAAATGCCAGCACTGCTACTTTTAAAGGTGGAAAATTCGAAAATACAACTGGCAATATAATAATAAGGACCACAAAATAGACAAAGTAATAGTAAATGAGAAGCTGAAGTGCTCTCCAACTTTAGAAACCAAACAGAGGAACACCTGCCACATAACAATTGTCAATAAGGAAGACAAAAATGTCTGGAATAGTAGACATGGCAGTACCAGGAGACAGTAAAACAGAAGAGAAAGAACTGCAGAAAATACCAGTTAGATCCAAATAGAAGCAGAACAATTATGGCCAAGCAGATATACAATCCGCAAGCATCTTGAACACCATTGGCATTGACAAAGTTACCAGTCAGTCAATTACAAAAGGTAGCTTCACTTGAACAGCTTATATCCTGCGACCATATATTTAACAGCATCAAATAGCATCTGCCTATCCAGGTCCTTGGGAAGGACTCAACAGCATAATAAAAATGCCAGTCCAGCCTAAACATCTGGCTTATGTCCGACCAATCACAATAATGCATACGTACATAAATCTGTAGTGAGATCATATTTGAAATATTGTGTTGATTACTTTATTACAGAAAAACTACTGTAGTACTAGGGGCAGGTGTAATAAAGAGCCACCAGAATGATCAGGGACTGGAGTAGCTCCCCAGTGAGAAAGGCCAGAGCAATTGGGGCTCTACCTTGGTATGAATGATATACAGGAATGCCAATGTGGCTTCTGTCTTTCAGATATCATGAGAAGTAATACCAGTAGGACCCAAAGCAGTAAGGACCCTGAATTTATATTGCTGAAATAGCACTTTTGTTTCCACAACTTCTGATATATGTAGGAATTCATTCAATCCCTAACAAGGAAGATCTATTTGATGCCCCCTCTCCAAAACGGATGACTTTTCAGTAGTAAGAAAACTCCTGGTAGTGGCTTTAAAAACAACATCGTATAATTATGGAGATAACTCTTCTCACTTGTCAAAAGTATAAGTGAAGATGCTCTTTCTCTTAATAATTGAGCACACCCTACCTTGTGAATGCTCCAACTGTGGCAGCACATAACTGTACTTCTATAATACATACGTGATCCTCCTCCTCTTCCTCCTCTTTAATGTATGGCATATGTATCACAGATAAGTGTTTCTCCATTTCTTGCAATATTGGAACCTGAGGTCATCTCCTGAAACAACATTTACAGGGATTCATGATCAATAGAGAGAAATGCTTATTTTTATTTATAAACCAAATTCATAGGTTGCCTAAGGCATAGCGACTGTGGATAATATACAAGATTAAAAACAGATAGTTTTTATTTTATTTATCAGTGGAGTAGAAACAAAAGGTGACCAACTGGAGATTCATGTGCCAAAACATTAATAAAGTACCCACAGCAGACACACACTTCTTAACAATGTGGGGGGAAAGGACAACATAGGGTGATTTGAACTTCTGGGAAAATACAATTCTAAAGGGCTAATGTGGGACCTAGCAGGCACACTTCCAAGACCCCCATCAGATGACACTGTTCAACTATGGGATCTGGAGCACACCCACTGTGTCAGATCTTATTATATGGGCTGCACTGGACATGGAAGATCAGAATATCAGTAACTAACTTTTATGACTGATTACAGACAACATACATTAAACATAGGTTGCTGAAAAGTGATAGTGGAGAAAACCCATTATCCTTAAATCTAGGCTTTTGAGCTTTCTAGGCCAGTTAATCCTCATTTAGCAATCACAGTTGGGACTGGCAACTGGTCTTTAAGTTACTAAGGGAAACTGTGATTGTGCTTATGATCTCCAGTTTTTCTTTGCTTTATAAAACCGTTAAGCTCTATACACTTCTGTGAAGATGAACTTTTGTTGTACAGGTAGTGCTCGACTTACAACAGTTCAGTCAAAATTACAACGACACTGGAAAAGGTGTCTTATGACCATTTTTCACAGTTATGATCATTGCAACAGCCCCATGATCATTTGATCAAAATTCAGATGCTTAGCATCTGTTTCATACTTATGACCTGGGGGTCATGTGATCACCTGTTTGACCTTCTGACAAGCAAAATCAATGGGGAAGCCAGATTCATTTAATAACCATGTTGCTAACTTATCAACTGCAGTAATAACTTTGGTCACAAAATGGGGCAAAACTCATTTAACAAATGGCTCACTTAACATGCATTTTGGGCTCAATTGTGGTCGTAAGTCAAGGACTTCTGGTGGTATAAAGTTATTATAAGATTGGTCTGTGTTTAACATTTAAACATGTCTTGTTATGGCTTAATTATTGTTGCTTAATGTTACTAAAACTGGATGTTGAGTAAAAGGGAGGTACTTTGAATATTACCTTGAGGTCTTTAAAGGAAGGGTGAAATAAAAGATGACTGTTTTAAAACTAGAATTGGTAATAGATGTTACAGTCCACTTATTCTAAGAAAATGAAGATTTTAATTAGGGGAAGTTAAAGGAAAGAGGAAGAGAATTTTAAAAACTTTATTCTTTCAGAGACTACCCCCACCCACATTTTGATGAATAATCTGCCAGTCAAAACAATTTTGCTTGGAAGAATAGATCTATGTATGGGATTTCCATCTTTTCAAATGATCCTAAACAACTCTGAAAAACAGTAAAAAACATGTTTTTACCGTTTTTCTCCTTCCCTCCCTCCCTCCTCTCTCTCTCTCTCTCTCTCCCTCCTTCCCTCTTCCCCCCCCCCAATATTCCAAAAGTAATTATCAACATATATTTTCTACCTTTTCTAGATATTATGGAATATAGATACCATTAACTCTGAGCAATAATTTCTGGGAGGTGCCACTTTGTTAATCTCTGCTATAAATTGCAAAGGATTTGAACAGGCCTGCTGCTCTTGTTCCTGTCTCAGTTTGGCATCCTAGCTACATTTCATTTTTAAATATTGTAATTCCTTTTCAAGTTCCTTTTCAAAAACCATTTTTTAAAATCTAGGAAATCCCTATCTCCCCGTACAACTTTGCCAAGTTGAGGCAAATCCACAAAGAGGCAGAGCAGAGGATGGAACTGAATGTTTATTTAAATATTATAAATAAATGAGCAACTTTGGTCCAATGGCTAAGGTACGAGGCTAGAAATGAGGAGACTGAGTTCTAGTCCCACTTTAGGCATGAAAACCAGTTGGGTTGACTTTGGAGCAGTTACTTTCAGTCAGTCAACTCACCTCACACGGTTCTTGTGAGGAACAAAGGAGGAGGAAGGAGTATTATCATAAATTCACTCCCTTGAGTTATTTATAAAAATAATAAAGGTGGGATATAAATCTATATATATATATAAAAGCGAAAAAGCACTCATGCATCATCACAAATCTCCAGAACCGTAATACCTACAAACCAGTGGTGGGATTCAATTTTTTTTACTACCGGTTCTGTGGGCGTGGCTTGGGGGGCATGGTATGGCTTGGTGAGTGTGGCAGGGGAAGGATACTGTAAAAACCCCATTCTCTCCCCACCCCACTAACCTGCTTTCCAGCTCCATTCTTCTGTGCAGGACAACAAAAGAAGACCCAGCCGATCAGCTGGGACTTGGGAGGCAAAGAATAGATGGGAGCAGGGCCAGGCAGAGGTGGTATACCAAACTACTCAAAATTTCCACTACCGGTTCTCTGAACTATTCAAAATGTCCGCTACTGGTTCTCCAGAACTGGTCAGAACCTCTGCTACAAATTTGAAATTTGGCATGTATGTTCCTCTTGGCTTTTAGGTGCTTATTAAGAAAGGGTTTTTCAAAATGACTATCAGAGCATTAGTATTTTGTATGTTATTATTATTAACATACTCTGATGCTAAGGAGTTCTACTCCCCCTCCCCACCTGAAAAGAAATATGTTCCAAATGCAAAACACAAGCAGAGGAGAGGAGTTTCAGTTTTACTTTCACAGCAGCAAGCAGCTTTACTACAGAACAGTTTAGCTAAGCCATGCCCAGGCTCCTTGCTGTCTCCTTTCTTGCTCACACAGCGAATACTGTTTGAGTTTCCAAACACCGCTCAACTCTCTCACACACTGACAGGAAGCTAGCCAGTACTCAAAAATGGCAGGATGAGAGTCTGGGATGTGCTGCAGTGGTGGTAAAGTCCAGCCCCTTCCCCTTCAGCCCTCCCCTAAACCATATACAGCATACCAGCATACAATGGCAAAGCACTTCCTTCCTTCTGTCCGGAAGTACAACTGATGCTTCCAAATGACACCTTTTGGAGCCAGAGAGGTGAAGGAGGGAAATTTTATGCCAACATTCAAAGTGCAGCGGCAGGTCTATCACAAGATAGGGAGTTTCATAGCGGGGCCTCAGCAGCAGCCTTCATTTCTCCAGATATACTTTGTTGGTGATGATAACAATGAGAGAGAGACATTTATTGTGGAATCTATATATATATATAAAAGCGAAAAAGCATTCACGCAACCATAAAGCCTACAAACCTGAAATTTGGCATGTATGTTCCTCTTGGCTTCTAGGTGCTCACTAAGAAAGGATTTTTTGAAATGACCATCACAGCATTAGTATTTCCTATATTATTATTAACACACTCTGGTGCTAGGGAGTTCTACTCCCTCTCCCCATCTGAAAAGAAATATCTACCACAGCCAGGCTCCTTGCTGTCTCCTTCTTGGTAGCACAGCAAATACTGTTTCAGTTTCCAAACAGCCCTCAACGCTCTCACTCCTCACCTGAAAACAAATCTGTTTCAACTGCAGTTGAGCTAAGCCACACCCAGGCTCTTTGCTGTCTCCTTGCTCACACAGCAAATATTGTTTCAGTTTCCAAACAGCCCTGAACTCTCTCGCACACTGACAGGATGCTAGCCAGATGTTCTGACCCAACCTGGTTCCAAAAGAGCAAACACAATTCCTCACAGATAAAAGCCTGCTTCCAACTAATTAGCTCTGACAAGAAAGAGCATTGCCAAGTTGTTGTTCAAGGCTGCCAAAAACCTACTGATAAGAAAATAGTTACAAGAGTTTTCAAATACTAACTATTATGTCCACGAGGCTGAGTTTCAGAGTGTCTTTGCCTTCTGCAAAGAACGCTTCTTCAAACCTGGCTTTTATCCTCTTGAGGGAGGGGCCATTACCTTGCAGCCTTACTCCCGAGTCGCCTGTGCTGCTGTAACTGCACTCTCCTATGATCAATCCTGTGTGCATGTGCACTTGGCACAGGCTCCTCTGGAATCTCCTCATCACTGCTGCCAGCCCCCACAATCTCTGAAGGCAGCAGTCCACTCCCTAATGGTCCTGGCCCCTCATCTGAATCCTCGCTTTCCTCCACCGTCTGCACCTGCTGCCGGATAACCACAACACCAGATGAATGCTGGTGGATGCTGGTAAGCAGAGGAATAATTTCCCCCCCCTTATTTTCCTCCCCAAAAACTTGCTCGATCACATAGTTTCATAGCAAAGCACAGGTACCCTGCTAGTAAAATACATAAAAATGCCTCCATATAATCAAGAATATATACATTCAGTCTAAGAGAATGTTGATAATGGTCATTCATGTTGGTTCAGGTCATTATTGCAAATGGCTGTTAAATGCTCTTACTAGTATTGACAATTACACTACGTCCAGTTTCACAATCTTGGGTCAGTGAGCACATTAGTAATTTTGGAACAATCTTCAAATTGCTCTCAAAGTTATAGCATGGTAACTGTGACCATTTAAAAAAACCAAAACATATATTAGAAATTCAACAAATCACTGGGTAGAAATTATCTAAACTTTTATTTTCTAAGAAAGTATCTATTCTAGCAGCGTTATTTCATTTTGTTCTATTTTTTAAATTAACGATATATTTTAAAAATTAAAATTAAATAAGACAGATTGTTGGAAAAGTGGTGCCAAGGACATCTGGTGGGCACATTGTCATTCTATATTGTATAACAAAGCTATGGAAACAAAGTTATTGAAAGCTTCTCAATAAGATCAGCAGATCTTACTGTTCAAGAATGAGGTATTCAAAAAGAGAAGAAATGTTCCATTAATTTAGCCTATGAGTCTTAAGCAGCATTCTATATTATCATCTCCTTTTTATCAGTAAAATTTTATTGACAGTTAAGTTACTTTGAATTTAAAAAAAATCCTGCTTTTTTAAACTGGCAAATCTGTTCCCAATTTTGTTAAGCTCTTACTACCCATTAAATATAGTCACACATGAGGAAGAAATGAAGTGTGCTGGTATTAGCTAATTGGTTTCTTATGTGATTCTTTCATTGTTGAACCCACATGCCTGAAGTTGCACTGTTAATAATAGGATGCACAGTAGAAATATTGTTATCTATAGATGTCGCTTAGCTTTATAGGTTCTCCTGAAGATACCATTCACTTCCAGAGGAAGATGCATATAACCGACTTTCTTAGGGAAACTTGGTAGGTTGTGAAATATTTTCTTATTTATTCTCCACCTCCAGCAATTGGTTTGCTCTACTTTCAGTTAGAAGTTAGGATTTCAGTATTATAATATAAAAGCATCTTGAGAATTATCATTAGAGGATAAGGAGAAACCTTGATCCTTGTTCTTCTGTATTAATGATTAAGTTTAGGAATGAAAGAATCCCATAACAGAGCTAAAGGTACTTCCTTACACAGATGCAAGTTCTGTGACTCCGTGTACTAATGACTATTTACTGTGCCCCATACTATTTCTAAGCCTTTTTACCTTTAAGAACAGGTTTTAAAGTCACAGGATGTACTGAGAAGCGACAGCTTAAGAGATTTTGGTTTTGCAAATGTATATATGCTTGGCTTCCTTGGCTTCTATTCAAACATATAATGTTTCTATTTGGTGTGTATTATGGCTTTAGCAATTTTTTGTGTGGCTTTTTCATGATTGAGATATTCTTTGCTGTTATGTAGTCTTTGCATAAACTGAGTTAGTGAGATTCCTCTCTAATCACATTGGATTAGAGAAACTCGGCATCTTAACCAGGGGTGCGATTCAAAAATCCCAGCAACTGGTTCGCTGCCCAGTTGCTGGGTGGGCCTAGCCATGGTGGGCCTGGCCTGCTGGAACTTCTGGGAGGTGCATTTTTCACCTTTCCAAGGGTCCAGAGGCTTCCCTCGGGCCTCTGGGAGGGCAAAAATGGCCTCCCCCAGGTTCTGGAGTCCCTCCAGAAGCCAGAAACAGACTCGTTTCGTGACTTCTGGTACTTCCAGAAGGCCCATTTCCCACCGTCCCCGAGCTTCCGCACAGACCCTGCACTTACCTGCGTTGAAAATGGGCCACATGGAGACTCCTGGGAGGGGAGGGGTGGGTGGGGCTATCCGGTCCGTTCAAATACTGGTTTGGTGAACCAGATGCAAATTTAACACCTGGTTCCTCCAAACTGGTCCAAACCGATAGAATCCCACCCCTGATCTTAACACTTTAAATATTCTTAATATTAAGTGAAAACCTGATTAGAAATAGAGAAGAGCCACTGTTGTTTGTGGTAAGAGGAAGTTAAACATTGGCTGTATTCACATTTCATGAAAACCCATTCTTTGTTTTAGCTATGAATTGTTGAATAAACTCTAGCGGTCTGTTTTGCACATCCCATTATATTATAAACCATGATTTATAAAGTAGAACCACATTTTGGATTAAACCAAAAGCAAGCAAATCTCATTAGCCCTTCAAATCATCTTTAAGAGCTAAATTTGTTACTTGGCTTAATCCAAGCAAGAGCCATGGCCAACCAGGTTCTTTTTGAAAGACCAAAAGTAGAAAAATGTTTGCAGTAATTAGAACATTTATTTGGCTATTGCTTGTAACGGATTTTTGAAGGATTAATCTTGCTCTGATGATGTTAAACCCTTCGTAAATTCTTGGGCTTAACTTTGCTTTATTTTTTCTACCTTATTCAATATGTGTAAAAAGATTTTTGGATTGAGAGATCTTTAAAAAAAACAGAGTGAAGGTTCTAACTGGCAAAGACAAACCAGCTTCTAGATGAGGTTTGGGAAAGAAAAAATAATATTTTTTCCTCTATTTACTTCAGTTCTTACTGTATGCATATCTAGACGTGCAGTTATTTGGCAGTACAGATTTCCCTGTAGGTGTTTCTGCCTTTAAAAAGCCCCACATCTGAATTGAAATTATCTCTGTTCCAGTATTTATGAATCATTCCTCCAATGGCAATGATCAAATGCAAATAGTTATTTTTTAATTTCCAGTTTTCCTTGATATATACGATGAGTCACATTATAAAATGTTACCTAAGTCACAGAAGTGATTTGGCGTTAATATTCTGTTGTTGTTGTTGTTGTTGTTGTTGTTGTTGTTGTTGTTGTTATTAAGCTGACTAAACAATGGCAACCAATGAAATTTAATGTAGATCATAATTATATAATAAAGGATTGTACAATGTTCTTTGTGAAAGCTCATGCTGGCTGGTAATTCTGGGAGTTTATCTCAATCCATTTGGAGAACATCAAATCGGGAAAGGTTATCAAAATGCCAAACAAAAGTTTCCAAGGCACTTTCTTTAATAGTTGAAAACTAATTTTTAACGGTGTGCTGGTGCTTTATAACTAACATCCTCCATTACTATATAATCAGAACAAAGGCTTTTGATGTGGATAGCAAGGATTATAGTTCATTGCTTCTGAAAGGCATTGATTGCTTCAAAGAGAACTAAAAATGAATTTGGGAGGAAGTCCATGTATATTTTCCTTTGTCTCCTTGTCACTTTTGAGCGATGGGTTATGTCTATCTTGGAACCAATACAAGAAGTTTCCACAAACACCACTCCCTCTTTAAGCTACCTCTAAATAGTTCAAGTGCAGTTGCAATTTCTTTTTCGTCTACATCAATTTTTGTTGGAACAATTATTTTTATTAATTATTGTTGTTAGCCACTTGGATGTAATGGTTAAAAAGCACCAGACTAGAAACCAGCTGGGTGACTGGACCAGTCACTTTCTCTCAGCCCAACTCAACGCATAGGGTTGTTGTTGTGGTGGTGGGGAAAATAAGAGGAAGAAGCAGTATTTGTGTAAGTTTGCTCTCTTGAATTACTTATAAAGTAATAAAGGGGGAGGGATCAAATAAATAAATAAACACTAGGACTTTCCTGTTTGTTTCTTATTACTTGTTGTTATTGCTTGGATAGGAATATTTTGTTGTGAACTCCCGAGAGCTTTAGATAGCAGGCAGAACAGAAACACTAGGAAACAAATAAGCTGTTTTGAGTTAAACTATTCTTAGCTGATGCTGCATCTTTTTAAACTATGAACAAGATAGATCTATTTTACTAGTAAAACTTGGCGCTTGCCACAATTTCTGTAAAATTGTAAAATTTCTGTAAAACTAGGACTTGTCCCCAGATATATAAGCCATGGAGGTTGCCAGCAAAGCTGTGGATAATATCTAAGAAGGAAAGGGTAGAGATTGTTGCATGTGAGAAAATAATTGATTTTGTAAAATAGATTTGTGTTTAAGGTTAAAAAGGGGGGAGGAAAAAGATTCACATATACAATCCAACTGGATAGTAGCAGTTATCAACATCTATTTTGAGCTAGACCAAGGGCGTCAAACTCATGGTGTCACATGATATATTGCAACTTTCCCACCTTCGCTAAACCAGGTGGGGGCGTGGCCAACGTATGATGCATCCATCACACAGGCCGCGAGTTTGACAGCCCTGAGCTAGGCAAACAAAAGTATCTGCTATTGATTCATGATGATTCTGTGACAACTGTAGCTGCATCTGTGAATTTCTACCTGGGATTCTCCTACCTAAATTATTTGGTTACCTACTTAGGCCCAATCTTTTATCTTTATCTAGCCTTATTATTTGGGTCTTGATTCTCCAAGCACTGTAATCTTGGATACACCTTATGAGCAACAGGCCCTTCCCCCAAGTATTGTGCTAGCTACTCATCCATCAGTGTGAATCATGGAGACAATCTTGACTCAGCTTTTATCATACCCATCCCAGTAGTGGATGTGTTTTTGAAACACCACAAGGTATCTGGCAAGCTGCACTAATGAATTTAGACTGCACCCTCCACAGGGAGGTGAAATAAAAAGCTGAAAGGGGGAGGGCAGCAAGGGACATATAGAGGAGCTGGGCTAGCAATTTAGCCTGAAAGAGCTTAAATAGCTCTTATGCTATTAAGTGGAATGGGACAACTCGCCACGGGACACTTTAACAATTCATTTTAATTATTTAAAACTAGCTCGGACTATGTGGTCGGGTTTAGTTTTGGGGACGAAAATAAGGGGAAATATTTTGCCTCTGTCTACCAACATCCATTGGTATTCAGCTGGCTAGTGTCCTGTCAGTGTGTGAGAGAGTTGAGGGCTGCTTGGAAAGTGAAACAGTATTTGCTGTGTGAGCAAGAAGGAGACAGCAAGCAGCCTGGTCTTAGCTCAGCTATTCTGTACTAAATGCTGCTTGGTGCTGTGAAAGTAAAACTGAAACTGAAACTCCTCTGCTTGTGTTTTGCATTTGAAACAGATTTCTTTTCAGGTGGGGAGGGGGAGTAAAACTCCTTAGCATCAGAGGGTGTTAATAATAATATAGGGAATACTAACGCTCTGATGGTCATTTTGAAAAATCCTTTCTTAGTTAGCACCTAGAAGCCAAGAGGAATATACGTGCCAAATTTCAAGTTTGTAGGCTTTACAGTTCTGGAGATTTTTGTGATGATTCGTGAGTGATATTTTGCTTTTATAGATATAGATAAATAAATAAAAAAATAAAAAAAATGTTATTCACATTTTTTTTATCCCTCCTTTTGTACCCTTTCTTTAATGACTTTATTCCACTATTTCTTTGATATTAGTGTAACTCTTTTCCCACAATGAGTTGTCCTGTGATAAATTGGCTGTAGCAATTGGCCATGGTGAATTGGCTGTGGCGAGATAACTGCGGCAAATTGTCATAGACCCACGTGGAAGAATAGCATAAAATAAGAACAATACTAAATACTAACACTATCACCACTAGTCATTTATAACCTTGAAATGAGCCCATTTTTGTGAACGCAATATTGTGACTTTTGATGTCCCACTTCTACCAGATTTAAACATTATATGGGAACGTATCCTTACCTGATTTTATACCAAAGTTCTGAGAAAGGGTTTCAGACCAGTGATTTGACTTGACAAAATAAAAAAGCCTCTATTATTTCCTAACTGAAAAGTTGGATAAGGTATTTTTTTCAGAAATGTCCTGAACGTATGATTTTAAAGTTGTTTCAGTCACTGTTTTGAATATTTTGAATCTTTTTTACCAGTGCATTGTATTTGCTCCTATAGATGGTCTTCAACTTACTGTCTAATGTTAAGATGCCCTTAGAAAAAGTTACTTACAACCTGTCCTTGAAGTTATGACTCTTGCACTCCCTCCAAGGTCATGTGATCACATTTTGGGTGCTTGGCAACTTGGCTTCAATATATGATCAGTTGCAGCACTTTGCAGTCATGTGATCATGTTTTGTGAGGTTATTTGTTATTTTCTGACAAAAAATGCCCATTGGATAAAATGGGTTCAGATGTATGACCATATGAATCATTTAACAACCAAGTGATTCACTTAACAGCTATGACAAAATCAGTCATAAAATAGGATTTGGTCACATGGTGACTGAACCTAATGACCACAACTTATGACCAAAATTACCAGGCTGAGTGGTGGTTGTACATCAGGATTCCCTATATAGCTGGCTTCTGTTTTATATTTTTGATTTTAAAAACAGCGTTTTTAATTGTTTGCTTTAAAGATTGTTAAGCCATCAAGAATTCTGTGGAGGATAAGCAACATATAAATGTTTCTAGCAAACAAAATGAGTAACCACAGAATTGAGTGAGCAGATGACAAGTGCGTGATGAAGAAATCACACAACTCCCATGACTTATTTATTATAATTAAATTTATTTGATGCCCATTTTACGAACTGTGGTGGCACAGTGGTTAGAATACAGCACTGCAGGCTAAATCACTGCTCACTCCAGGAGTTCGATCCTGATTGGCTCAAGGTTGACTCAGCCTTCCATCCTTCCGAGGTCAGGACGCTTAGAGAGGGCTGTAAAGCACTGTGAAGTGGTATATAAGTCTAAGTGCTATTGCTATCTCACCTCAGGCAACTCTTATATAACTTATAAACTTATATAAAAATATAAAATGACTCTTCTATTGTGGTTGGATATCTTTAGTCAACGCAACTTGATTGCGGCATTTGCTTGGTTATGTTATGTTGGTTGCAAAGCAACATCTGTACTGGAAATGGTGTGTGTGTGTGTGTGTGTGTGTGTGTGTGTGTGTGTGTGTGTGTATTCTAGTTGAAATTCCTGACCTGAAGCTGATTGCCCATTGGGGAAAATATATGTTGTTGAGGCTGGAGAAAATAGCAGGGTCAATTTGATAAATTCATGGAATCCATATCTCTAAACCAAACATTTTTTCATTTTCTGTACCATTCATGCAAAAAAATACACATTTCTCTCTCTCTCTCTTACTTATTCATTTTAATTTAGCTCATTACAGAACTGGTCCAGCACAATACCTGTCAAGAAGATATGTAGTCAGGATTAAATAAGTCTCCAGCAAAGACAATAAATTATGAGGTGCCTCAGGGGAAGAATAGTTTATAGGGCTTTATACTGCTCTTTCAGGCTGATGTAAAAGCATATTCAAAGCAAACACGTTAGGAAGAAACTATAATCTTCAGCCTTTGCAATTCCAGGATCCATCCAATATCTCTAATTGGGAATAGTAATATTGCAGCTGGAAACCGTCTTTAAGTCAGATGGTGCCCAGATTAATAATGGGTCTTTATTTGCCAGCTGAAGAGCAATTGCTTTCAATTTAAGAAATATTTTGAATAGGGCAGTATGTCATATACAGGTTTTCCTTGAGTTATGACCACAGTTGGGACCAGGATTTCCATTGCTAAGCAAAGGCAGTTGATAAGTGTTTCACACACACAAATTTACGACCATTTTGCCCTGATTGTTAAACGAAGCACTGCATTTATTTAAGTGAATCATGCAGTGGTTATATATTGAATATATCACTTCAAACTGTTCCCCACACACGTCCTAAAACTAGATGAAAAAGAAAACCCAATTAAACTAAGTCAAAAACATACTTTTCGTTTATTTATTGAGGAAAATGAACCAAGACTACCCACTTTCAAACACCACTGTACAGAGGTGGTATTCAGCAGGTTCTGACCAGTTCTAGAAAACCGGTAGCGGAAATTTTGAGTAGTTTGGAGAACCAGCAAATACCACCTCTAATTGGATATTTTATAGTATCCTTCCCCTGCCATGCCCACCAAGCCATGCCCACAGAACCGGTAGTAAAATTTTTTGAATCCCACTACTGCCACTGTACATATATTGAGAAGAAGCATTTTTCAGGGAACCCTCACATAAGATATTACCTGAAGCTAATATTATCACACCAATGCAGCTCATCAGTTTCAACAAATAAATAGAAAACTATGAATAGCTTATGAAGGGATGCTTGAAAAAATTCAGTTGTGCAGTTTCCTTCCCTCCCTTCATTTTTATACGAACAAGTGGCTGTGTTTGCTTCAAAAGGAGGCTATTTTTGTTCTAGAACAGTTGGACAAGGAGCCTGCAGGCAAGGCATTACATAAAAAAAAGCTAAAAGCTGTAAAATATTATTTGGAACATCAGCCGTAACTATATAGAATACTGATCAAGCTGAAAGTGAAGGGATTGTGGAGAAGAAAGCAAGGGGAAAAACCATGAACATATTAAAAAGAGCAGAAACATTAATATTCATGTTTTCATAAACAAGTTAAGATAGGCGTGGAAAGTTTGACTCTACAATGAAAATGGATTTTTCTCTCCTCCCCATTTCTTTTGTTTTTTTAATGCTTTATAATTCTCACCTATTGCTATAATTATTAATAACTTGATTTCTTGGTTGTATATGACCTTAACATGAAACATAAAATCTAAATGTGGAATAGTTTTGTCTTTGGAAAGTTAAACATAAACTCAGCCCCACTGAATTGCACCTTATCTTTCCTATATGTTTTAAATGGTATACCAAGAAAACAATGTACTATATATTCAGAAGGATGCCTGAAGCTATAAATTCATATTTAGGTTTCTGTCTTAGAATTAGCTCTTCTGTTTCCTATGACGCTTAGGAATCTTGCTACTCTGTTTTTGTCAGAATATTATACTGTCTTCAAACTTCACTCATTTCTAATAAATTTGCCTGAATGTATCTAGAAGGTTTTGATTTTCTAAATTATTTCCCCCCCAGGAACTTCTTACTACTAAGGTAGTCATCCATTTGGAAAGTTCTAAAATATGATTTTGGATTGCACATTCTATTTACATGGGACACAATTGTTTTTTGGGAGGGCTTCATGATACCCCTTTCAACTCCTGTTAATCTTTTTTCCTCTTTCTAAATTTCTCCGCCCTCTCTTTTTTTGAATTTCTCTTTTAACTTCGTAAAAATCTCTGTACGTATGAGAAAATCAAATGTTTACAGTTGCTACCCATCAATCTTACTTCCATTGCTGTGCAATGAACTATCCAACTATCCATCAAGAATGCATAATTTTTTTCTACTCTCATTTTGAATGCCATGCCACTTTTTTCCTTTATTTTTGTCACTGCCTCTGGCAGCTTTTCTCAGTTGGGGTTTCCCTGTAATTATTGAAGTAAATTTTCCATAATGTCCAGCCAGCAACCCAGAACAAAGGCATGCTGGTTGGAGAAGATGGGTTAAACCAACATCTTGGGAATTGCCAGGTTGGATATGATGACCTATTTCTTGAGGAGGCGATAGATTAGAAGACTTCTCATTGACAATAGACACATCTAGTGGAGTATGTATCTGCTTAATTGGCAAATTGATAAGTTGGTTCCGAGAATTAATTCCTAAAGTTTAGTGCAGGGGGTGCCTCAAAATGCTGAAATTAGAGACACATTATTCATTGCTGCATCCCTGGCAGTTGCTAAGTTTGTGTGAAAGACTGGACTTTTTCCTGATTTTGGTTCTATCAGCTGCTCAGGTGATAACAATCATAGTTTATTTTAGTCTGGTAGAAACGTTGCAGCTGTTCTTTACGCTGATAAAATCATGGGGTTCTTTGGGTTGACTGCATTAAGCAACAATGTGATTAATTTGGCTTTGATTTTGCATGTTTCAGTGTGTCCACTCAAATATCGCGGAGGGTAAACTATGATTGGTAAGCCCAGTTGCTTTATGTGGTTAAATAACCATGGTTAAATAAATTGTGGCAAAGCATATATAAAGAATTCATTGTGATTTACCCTAGCAGGAATAATTCCCTTTGAGAAGCAGAATACAAGTACTCTACTTAAAGGCAGGAATGTTAGTCCTACGTAAAGGTCCCCCTCCCTCTTTAGATGAGTTAATTTGGGTGGAGCAGGCAGACAAAAAGGCACTGGGCACAATGACGAAAAATGGGAGAAAGATCCCAGAAACCAAATTTTGCAACTAGACTAAGTGTAAATCTAGTGATTACCAGCAATTGTTACATGTAGTTGGATAACCATTTAAATCTTTTTTAAACACAAGCAGTTAAAATGTTACACAGTCAGCGTAATTAACTTTTATGGAAGAACTTGGAATGAATCTTACAGAACCATTGGATGCTGTGGTAAATTTCAATGAAAAATTGCCGAAGTGCAAACAAGGCGTAATTTAGTTATCTCTCCGTTTAAAAAAGGGGAAAAAACGGTAACAAAGTTTCACAGTAACACTTTACAGTTTAATCCTTTCTGCTTATTTTATAGTTAATTTAATACTGTAGCCTGGGTTACACATGGATAACCCACAAAGGGATTTCTTTTTACGAATGTTTAGATGTTTGAGCATATTCTTAACCTCACCCTTCCCTTCCTGCATGGGTGGAGATGAAGAAATATGAAACATAAATAGATTGTATGACAAGTAAGATAACATGTGTAGTCTTTCTTCCCCAGGTTTTCTAGCCTTCAGGGGAAATGCACTAAAGAGGTTTTTCTTTCCCATTTAGATGAGTTTTTTTTTTTTGAGGGAGTTTCCTTTGACAGAAATTTCAGAGTGTTCAGATTGCAGCCCTTAAGAAGATATACTGTATAACAGGGGTGTCCAAACTTGGCAACTTTAAGACTTATGGACTTCCAGAATTCCTCAGCCAGATAGGCTATCTGAGGAATTCTGGGAGTTGAAGTCCACAAGTCTTAAAGTTGCCAAATCCCAGCAACCAGTTTGCTGCCCAGTTGCTGGGTGGACGTGGCCTACCGGAACTTCCGGGAGGGCCGTTTTTCATCTTTCCAAGGATCCAGACCTCTGGGAAGGTGAAAATGGCCTCCCCCAGGCTCTGAAGGCCCCCTGGAAGCCAGAAACAGGCCTGTTTTGCGACTTCCGGTACTTCCGGTTTGGCTGTTTTTCACCTTCCCAAGGGTCTAGAGGCTTCCCTGGCCTCTGGAAGGGCAAAAACGGCCTCCCCCAGGCTCTGGAGGCCTTCCAGAAGTGGAAACAGGCCCATTTCTAGACTTCCAGAAGGCCCATTTTCCCTCTCCCAGAGCGTCTGCGTAGACATCAAAAATGGGCCACATGGAGACTCCAGGGAGGGAAGGGGTGGGGCCAGCCAGTCGGTTCAATTACTGGTTCAGCGAACAAGATGCAAATTTAACATCCGGTTTGCTTGAACTGGTCTGAACTAGTAGAATCCCACCCCTGTCTCTGCTGTATAAAAATGTATAGTAAGGAGATAAAGGAAAAGTCTGCTGTGAATTTGGATGGAAAACATGTGTTTGAGCAGTTGACTCAGTGTTATACGGAACTTACAACTACTTGATTGTTGTTCTGCCGTAGGTTATGGAAAGCTACTTTGTTAAGAATCTGCCAGCTTCAGAATTTCAGTGTCACATGAAGGGGCAAAGCAGTGCTGCTATCCTTTCTGAGCTTTCCATGGCAATGCAGCAAACGATTTAAGAATTACGGCTGTACAGTGTCCATATTCAAAGAGGAAAAGATGATTTAGACAGAGAGTGGTTGGGGCCCTGTATCTTTTCCTAGACTCTCTGGGCTTGATCTCCACAGCTGCGGTCTGAGCTGAGGGAAAGCTGCATTTGGTTTAAGGATATCCAGATTGTTGCACAGTCTGGTTAAGAAATCCATATGATCCCAGAATTGACTTTTCACAAGGGATAATAACCTAGATTGGCACCACCCTCATTGTTAAGATATTGCTCACAAAGTTATATTTGGTCCAAATGTGAGCAGTCTTTTAGAAATTCACCGAGTTGTCATAAATGCCAAAACAATTCACGCAGAATTGAACTGGTCAGGTTTAACATATTACAAAAGGGAATATTTATGTACTAACCTGAATGTGATTCACTACCCCATATTTCAGATTGGCAGCAGAAATAAACACATGGGTTTTTTTTTAAAGCATTAACTTTTTCTAGGCCTGTTACAAGGCTTGTGATTATTATATATGTGTATTATTATTTGTAGAGTCGTTTACTGTGAGATGGGTGGCAAAATAATTCAATAAATGCTTAAAAGTGCTTTGAATCATGGCAAGTGCCCTAGTTGCTTGTGTGTTCAACTTTTTAAAACAGACACATCCTTTTCTAGATACGTTTCTACAGCTGCAAAATAGTCCCAGGGAAATATGCGTATGGTGCATTTCCCTGTTTTCCCCTAAACCTATTTTGGCTTCAAATGTGTGCTTTACATCCCAATCTATGATATATATTATGATAAAATGGATCTGTATTGGTTAAACTTTGTATCTTCCTCAATACTAAAAGAGGTAAAAGAGGAGGGGAGGGGAGGGAGAGAGAGAGGGAGAGAGAGAATGAATTGATTGAAGGCTGGATTTTTTTTCTGATGCAGGGTAGAAACTAATAGATTACAACTGAATGGACTGGTGGAAAGAGAATGGGGGGGAGGGAGGGGATGGTTTTGTGTGCACACACCACTTTTGCAAAAGCGTCTTTGCGTATGCTTGACCACCACTTCTGTGGCCCGGTTTCTAATGGGCTGTGGCCTGGCACCAGTTGGGAAACCCTGGATTATAAGATCTTTAGGATATTTTGATACCAGTTTTGGAAAGAATAGCACCATTGTGAAGGATGCAACTGGGCTACTTTATGACTGCATTTAGTCTTCAAGTTACAACCATTCGTTTAGTGACCATTCAAAGTTACAATGGCATTTTAAAAAGTAACTTATGAGCGGTTCGTTCACTTTGCAGCAGACCGTTGCAGCATCCACAGTCATGTGATCAAAATTCGGGCAGTTGGACACCAGCATGTATTCATTATATTTGCAGCCTCCTAGGGTCCTGGATTTGTCATTTGCAGCCTTCTTAGGGAGTTTCTGACAAGAAAAGCCAAATTGTCTTAACAACCACATGATTGTGCGCTTAACTGCAATGATCCACTTAACCATGGCAGAAAAGTTGCATAATGGGGGCATGACTCCCTGCTTTACAACATAAATTTTGGGCTCAATTATGGTTGTAACTTGAGGACTGCCTGTATTCTACCAATATTTTTGAGGCGCCGGGTAAATACACAGTTCATTTTGAACTTATGTATATTCACTGCTCAATAGAAACTAATGATGGTGAAGAAGAGGTAACAAATCTTCATAAGATTCGAACTTGGCATGAAATAAAACAGCTGTGATAATTGGAATCAACAGAAAGAACTTTTATCTTTCATAAGGGAAACTCACCGTTTTATCTGGGTCTGTAAATGTCCCAGTGAGCAGCACTGCTAAAATAGGTTGGAATTTCTTTGTTAGCATTGGCCAAGAGTGCTGTTTAATTGTGGCTTGTTCTCTGTATATTGATTAAGCAAATGTAGGCTTTTAAAAAGTTCTGTGTTTGCTCTGGAAGTCCCCATTTTCAAGCCTATTGAAAGCTGAAAACTTTGGTAATACAGTAGATTCTTGGAATTTATTCAGATAACTCATCTTAGGGTATATTAATAACATGACCATTTAAATACTCTGGGCGGCTTGAAAGGTGGATGTGTAATAATATGAGTGTTTTGCTCTTTAAGCATTAATAAATGTGTAAAGCTTGTTCTAAATTTAACATAGATACAGATTATGCAAATCAGACAATTGTTGAACTGGCTGCTTGCCTGAATATCTGCTTTAATCGACCGCTTCAGCTTTTGTAAAACGTATCTTAAATTGTTAGGAAACATTGAGTAAAAATAGCTTTTTAGAACTGTGAGAGAGATCACAGTACAGATGAAGACCCCAAGCTACAGCCTTTCCACAATATGTGAAAGGAGGCATGGATTGAAATGCTGATTTCTCTTTGAAGCAAGAAATGAGTTTATTTGTATTGAAAGAGTATTCAGATCCCTAGATTCCTGAGTAAACTAGACAGGGCTGTTGCTGTGAAACAAGTTAGGTTTTTTGGGTTTTTTGAAGAGATGTTTTCAGGAGCTTTGTCTACGTTTAACATCTGTGCCAAAGGTGGAATATAAATATCCGTGTACTGTAATTGGCTTTGTTTGGTCCCATCCTTATTTTGTCTTTGAGATGCTGTTACCTCATGAGTTTAAAATATGTAAGTGATATATTGATAACAATTACATGTGCTTTCAAATAAATTATTTAAAATGTTCATAGGACCTGGTACGTGGCGTTTATTTCACTGGTCTAGTCAGCTACGGAAATCATTATCTATAGGAGACGCATAATTGCATCCCAACAAATGGCTTTGTTAAGATGGGATGATGTAAAATGGGATGACCACCATTCACCCAGCCTTGTTTTCTTGACCTTGCAATAAGATCCCTGGAGGAAAAGGAAGGGTGTTTGAAGCAGGGTTCAACAATTAGAATCCCCAAAAATGTTCACTCCTGACTTCTTCCTGTATTTTCATTATTGTCTGAAGGAAACCCCTTCAAATAGTTCATTCAAATGTTGGATAATGTGGTCTAGATGCTGTGATACAAAAATACATTTGGGTGGGAACCAAATTCCCAAACCAACACCCCTCCCAAAGATTAATGTTCTAAATTGAGATGATTTAATAATCATAGTCTTTTAATACAAGTGTTTCCTTAAGCATACACTGAACATGATGACTGGCTTCTTTAGTGATTAGCAATTAAATAAAACTTTGAAACTATATTGGGAAGGCATTCTGGGAGTTACAATCAAATATATTCGGAATCTCCTAGGGTTGAGAAGGTTGTTTTAAGATGTCCACTCAAGCAGCATAATCTATTGTATATTATTTGTCTTTTGCACTATAGAATTTTCATTATTTAGAAATGAGTGCAGTTATGAAATACTATGATTTCTGTTGCTGATTGGTCTACATGTAAAGACCAGTTATTATATTAACTAATAACTTCCCAGTAATCTTCAGAAACAATTTGCTATTCTTACTGGACACAAAACAGTATTTCTTCTATAGTCCTACTTTAAAACTGAATATGGTAATCTTGTATCAAAATGTAATCTGAAATACTTCCATGTTTTACTTTCTATTAAGCACAGGATGGATAAAAATCAATGATTTTTTTAAAAAAATCCAAAAAAATCAGATTTTTTTTATTTAAATCAGATTTTTTTAAATAAAATGCTTTTTGAGGAAAATATATTACCATCCAAATATTATTCCATCATGAAATAAAGATTAGTTTTTAAATTATTTTTCTCCTTCCTAATACAACAGAAAAGTTGTCCAAATATGAATGATTAACCTATTAAACTATGGATAAAAAAACTAATATGAAAAGTTGTTATTCTAAAAATCTTCATCTACTTGCATATTAAAGTTATACCAGCAAGAATTAGTCTTTATGTAGAAAACTATGTTTTAAATCAAGCCTTACTGACTAGTGATTTAAACTGAATTAAATCAGTTTGATTTAAATCAAAGCCACCCTGATTAAGCAATCTGTATTCTTTGACTATCAAATCCATTTGTTTAGGTTTTCTCTTCCATAGTGGGGAAGGATTCTAATTATGTTCAAATAGTTCATTTCTATGTTGATTTCTGTAGGCAACCTTCTCCTATCCCTGAAGTGCTTCAAAACAAATTTTCACTGCACCATTAAATGGAGGTAGCTCTTGCTATCTTTCCTAAGTCTATGCATGTTTCCCTTCTCATTTGCTTATTTGAGCCCATTCCTCTTTCTTTTTGGTTAATTGTCCCATAAGTAGACATATCATATTTTGAGTCTTCATGGAACTGTTTTTCTGTCTTCCATCTTGCATTTAAGGGTTTTCCCCTTCGAACTATTTTAGGTGGCTTTTTGCAAACCTTTGCTTATAAAACATATACTGAAATCCTCTGAATGATGTAGAATGAAGTCCTCTACTTGCAACTAGTATTTATTTAGTGACCATTTAAAGCTATAGCAGCCCTGAGAAAGTAGTTTATGAACAGTCCTTGCACTTAGACCATGGTAGCGTCCCCATGGCCATATGACCACGATTCAAATACTTGGCAAACAGCTCACATTTATGACGGTTGTAGTGTCCCAAGTCACGTGGTCACTATTTGCAACCTTCTAACAAACAAAGTTAGTGGGGTGGGGTGGGGTAAGCCAGATTTGTTTAATAATTGCGTAGCTCATATAACAACCTTATCAAAATGGCCATAAAATACGGTGCTGACCTGCTTGTAAACCACATCAGTTAGTGACAGAGGTTCCAGTCCCAACTGTGGTCATAATTCGAGGACAATTAGAGCTTTAGATCAAGGGTCTTCAAACTTGGCAAGTTTATGACTTGTGGATTTCAACTCCCAGAATTCCTGAGCTAACATGACTGGAGGAGGAATTCTGGGAATTGAAGTCCACAAGTCTTAAAACTGTCAAGTTTGAAGACCCCTGCTTTAGATCTACAAGCAAGGTAAAACTTAAATTGGAAATAAAGGGAATAGTAGTGATGATTGAGCAGTTCCTAGGCTTAGACTGTGTTCCATAATTTAAAAAAAACACCCGTATTTCAAAATGATAATGTTTCAAATCAGAAATAGGATTTCCTTTTTCCTTTCTTTCATATGGAAAAATTGAGTGTTGTTACATAGTATATGGTTTTAACCTGAGGTGATGGTAATGCTGTGTCGCAACTGTCACCTTGCTTGGAATGAGTCTTTGCTATCAATAAACCACCATTTAGGATTTTCCAGGGATACAAGAGCAGTTGCTGTTAGATACTCTCCCAGATTGACATGGCGGAAAATATTTGTAGCTACGGTGTTTGATGTTGGTGGCTGTTTGATTGTTTTCCGAACTTGTTCAGTTTCTGAATGTTTCATCACCAGGCTATCTAACATCATCAACGGAACTTTGATTGAAATGCCTTGTTTCAGTTCTCTTCTGCAAGTCTTATGTGCAACTGCTTTTATAGGGTCTCCATATAAGACATATAAAAGCAGAAGAGAACTGAAACAAGACACTTCAATTAAAAGTTTTGTGATGGAGTTATCTAGCCCGGTGATGAAACGTTAGGAAACTGAATGGCAAATTTAGAGAACAAATAACTACCAACATTCTCTCAGATTCTACCCAGCTTCCCTTCATATTTGTAGGTTCAGGCTGAGCCTGGCCTAGAGCAATTCTTTTTGGTTGATGTTAATGTTAATCAACCAGTTGTTGTCTTTAAGGAAAAGAATAAAGTATTCTACTTTAGGATGAATGTTATTTGTCTTATGTGTTGCATTTGGGGAAGAAGGGTTTAGTAAAAAAAAAAAAAAAGGTCGTAAGTCCCATTTTTAGTGCCATTGTAACTTTGAACAGTCACTAAACGCATGGTTGTAAGCCGAGGATACCTGTAGCTACTATACTATTAGTATTTCTACCTCTTAAAAACATGCAGCACTCTCATGAGCTGAGAGCTGGATTTGATTTTGGACTTTTCTTGGTAAAGAAAAAATTTTCTCATTTCTGACTTAAATCATCTGTTGGAATCATGTTATGATGGTATATATTTGCGTAGTTGCGTGTTTTAGCTCTACTTTGTGTTAGTCTTTGATGTTTTGTTTTAATGAAACAGTATTCCACAACAGGGGGAAAGGAGAAAATATCTGCCTTTTCTTTTTATAAAAAAACGGGCCTTAACTTTGCCCATCTGGAAAGAATGTTTAGCTTATAGCAGCTCATGCTAAATTGTTGAATATATTCCTTTCTGTGACATCTCAGCCTTTTTCCCTGGAAAAAAAAAAACCTCCAGCAAATGCTGAGAATGCACATTTATTTTTGATATGTCATGTAAACCAAATCATTACTTATAGAGTTTCTAACATTCTTAAGGAAGCCACAAACTGACTCAAATTCTAAAAGAACACGCTTTGGACTAGAGCATGAATTCTTCTCACCAAAAACCTAAACTTATGTTTAGTGAGCAAATGAAAATTTATTTGGGAGGAAAGAAGGTTCCCCACACATACAAGGGGATCTGATAGAAAATATAGAGCGTCGTTATTTGAAGTTCTGCGAGGGATCCTTGGTGTTCTCTGAGCTTGCTTGTTTTCTTGCAGAGATTCATTACCCAAACTAGGTAACATCATCAGTGCATATACAAAAAGCGTAGAATATCATTTTGGAGAGGTTTTCAAAAGAGAAATAGAATAAAAGAGGTTGAATGGAAGTGCATTGGAGCTGCTTGGGCCTGCACTAGGCAAGAATGTGCTTGAAAATTTGTAGACAAAGGCAAGATATGAATTATTCCACAATTCACAGATGCTTCTTGGCAAAGTTCCATACAAGTACACAGATTGAAACCATTGACCTTCTTATTTAGTTTGCTATGAAATGTACACACTTGCCTCAATCCAACTGGACTCCATTAGAATGTGCATAATATAAAATAACATAATTTCAATACAACAGTAGAAAATTACTATAAATGTATTTTGATGACTCTAGAATCAATTCTAAAATGCCCTCCAGAAAAGCCACCCCCCTGGTTTTTTGAAGGTCCACAAGAGTTTACAATACTTGTCACTATAAGGATAACCTATACCATAGGACAAGAGCCCCTAAATATAATGCCTATGTTTTTGTTCCTTTCCATTGCATTTTCTGGTAGATGGGAACTGTCTGAAAGCTTTTTCTGACTGCCTGGGTTGTAGAAATAGATATGGTCAGGGGAAGGAAGTCTCTTATATACTCATGAGTGAAGAGGGAATGCCTTCAAGGACTAGAAGAAAAGCCACCATCAAGGCAAGGGTCAGATCGACAGGGCTTCAGGCCAGTCTTAAGAAATCAAATTAAAAAATGAACCAGGCTCCTCTCTAATTTACCCGAAGATTAAATGAAGATGGGGAAAGCACATTCAAACTTGGAATATTCTGTTACTAAACCTAGTACAATATTTTTTTTTATCTACATGGCATTAGTTTCTCAGTCTGATTTACTTTGTGTGACTGACACTGTTAAGAATTTTAAGATAGTGACCACACATTGCTCCTGAGGCAGGGCAGCAGTATGAAGACTGATATGTGATATGTTGCTTTTTGGACCAGCTGAAGTTTCCAGGTGTTCTTCAAGGACATTCCCACGTAAAGTGAATTTCAATAATCCAAACAAGAGATAAGAAGAGCATGAATGCATCTTGTTTCAGATAATACTGTCATTGGAACACCAGCCAAAACTAAACAATGTCCTTGTATACCCTAACCTTCACTTGCTCCTTTAGAAAGAGCCAACATTTCAAACATGTGACTTCTAGAAAGCTTCCATTGTTTATTTCCCTTTTGCAGATAGGAAAGTGGAAAGTGGGAGTTGACCCTTTTGAAAAAAATAAGGACTTGGCCCTCACTCACTCTCCTTCATGTAAAAGTTGCAATTTGTGTGGGGGTAGGTATGTGTACAGTATGCCTCATTTTTGCTCAGTTCCAAGATTCAGCTAAAATATCTGTAGGTATCCAATCCTAAGCAATTAGTCCTTTCAGGATGTTTTATATCCATGGATTGAGGCAGGGATGGGATCTGACCGGTATAACTACCAGTTCTGTTGCTTTGCATTGCGCACGAGTCACACAAGTCACGTGAGTGCAATTTACGACCTCCTGAGCTGCCCAGACAGCTGAGCAGCGCTGTTTGCAAGTGCGCAGTGGTTGGAAAAGCCCCTTTTCTTGCTTTTTCAACCGCAGCTGTATCGCGCAAAGCAGCTGCGGTTGAAAAAGCAGGAAATAAAGGTCAGGTAAGAGCTCGGACGGGCGGGCCAAAACAGCAGCAGACATAGAACCGGTTCTATGTCTGCTGCTCTTCAGAACAACCTGTTCTACAGAGGTGGACAGAACCAGTAGAATCCCACCCCTGGATTGAGGCAACTGGTAATCCACCAAACCAAATCCAGTCACCAAGGCAGATAATTGACAACTCTTTTGTTATCCAGTTTCAAGAAGTAATCAAAGAAGGAATCACATGCCATTTTCATCAACTATTTGATTGTTTGTCAAATCAGTACATTAGCAACTCTTTTTCAAGCTTGTTTTTCCATTAAATTAAAGAGTCATTTGATTATTTGGGACAAAACCTGTATTGAATCTTACATGGTAGCTTATGCCATTCATTGCAGTTCGATCTTCACGCTGTTTAAGTGTAATATTAATGCTTGGCATTCCTGTTTTTATCAGTCATAAAACTCAACTGAAAGCATGTCTGTTTGACCAATTGTCATCCACAGTGATATGCTTGCTTGGCTATCAAAAATTACTATTGTGCTGCAAACACTTCAGTAATGAAGGGGCACCAGTCACTACAAATAAATCTGTCTAGGGATACAGAAGAGCAGTTTGATAAGATGACAGTCTTTTGGAATAAAATAAAACATTTTTGCATATTTGGCTGAGTACTGTTGTAGGATAGTGATAAAAATGTCTTGCATTTCATTGTATCCAGTAAATCAACTTTACAGTTCTGCATAAACATGATGAGGGAGATGGTGCCCCTGAATCTGTAAACTGCCTTTTGTGTGTCTCCTTGAATTTATAAATATTTTAATGTTGACATTCTTTTGTAACAGTTGCTTTGCTGCTATATTGATGAGGGATGCTGTTTGAGGCACTGAACTTTCCATGCTGTCACAATGTACTTGAAGGTAATGAGTTTCAGGTTGAAAACCATATAAAAATGATCCACCAAAGCTCTTAGACTTCAAGGAAAAGAAATAACCTTTAAGTTGTTATTTAGACCAGTCTTTTTCAAATTCTCTGTGAGCAGTGTGTACCATTAAATAAACATTCAGAAGTCCAGGGACCATCCACCTGAGCTAGCAACTTCTGTGTTTTTGTCTTTAATAGCACGAGAGGTCGTGTTTTTAAAAGAATGGGTAGCTATAGTTAGATATGCTTCCCATTGTCTGTGCTTTAAAAATACTTATTTAATGTTACCCAACATTAAATATTTATTTTAATACTTTGATTATTTGCCATTTGAGATGGGAGCTGAATCTGTGAGCCTGTTCTGGTTTCTCACAAGCTGACTGTTGGTGAACATAAGGGGTCATGTCATTAAGCTATAGTTGACAGAACTGTTGCCCATCTCCTGCCTTGCTTTCCTATATTCACCAAAACTGGACAACTGATTGTCAGGATGAGGACGCAGCGCTGTGATTTTCCCTGGCGTATGTTTGGTGAGGAGTCAGTGGTAGATAACTTGGCGAATCTTCATGAACCGTTCTTGGAGAATCACTGATTCAGGACCTCAACTCTTAAAATCAAATGTTGAAAGTGTGCAAATTCAATAATACTAGCAGAACTCTTGTTATCCTACTTAATGTTAAAGTTTCTACTGTTTTAAAATAATAGAATCATATGGCTGGAAGGGACATTGGAGGTATTTTAATCCAACCCTTGCCCAAGGCAGGAGTCCTTATACTGTCCAAGACAAATGATTGTCCAATCTTTTTTTGAAATCTCCGACAATGGAGTATTCACAATTCTGGAAGGCAAATTGTTCCACTGATTAATTGTTCTTACTGTCAGGAATTTTCTCTTTATTCCAGACTAGCCAATAACCCAGTGTTGCCCAGGTATTTATTTATTCCAATCCTGTATTAGACAGGAAAATCCTGTAGTTGGGACTCACGCTGGTGTACTGTCTCTCGTACAGCGTCACAACTCTTCTGTTCCTCTCCTTGCGAATTTCTTGTCTGCTTTTGATTGTACTTGGCCAATCGCCAGGTGTTTCCTTGGACAGCTGAACGGGAGCCCCCTTGTGGAGTACTGTGAAGCTGTCACCATGGCAAGTCCACTGTGCTGTACAGTAGAAACCATTTTAAGGCGCACACACACACACACACACACTGAGGGGTGCTAAGGGTGTCTTACCCCCACAGTATTTTTTTCCAGAGGGTAAGTCTCTCTACCACGTTTGGTTGAAATTGCTTGAGGCGTTCAGAGTTATGCAGAGTGTACACACACACACACACACACACACACACACACACACACACACACACACACATTCTCCCTCTGATGAGCTTCTATCCATTGCTTCTTGTCCTGCCCATAGGTGCGATGGAGAATGGATCAATGCCCCTCTTTCCTGTGACAGCCCTTCAAGTATTGGACTGTTATGACCCAAGCCTTGTTCAAAATAAACAAACACAAACTGTGTATAAAAGCAAACCTTTTTTAATGCGGCTCTGGGAATTCAGTGCCTTCCCCAGCCAAGAGACATTTAAACCTAATTGTCCGATATCAAAAGCAAGCCCTATCAAGGTTGCAAAAAGCTGCCAAGGACAGAAGTCTAATTACTGATTAAATATCCACCAACAGAAGTTTCAAAAACAAACTGGAGTAAGCAGGGCTTCAAAGAGGACTCTGAGTCTAAAGACCTTCTTTGCTTCCTGCAAAGAACACATCCCCGAGGGCTGGTTTTTATCCCTTATAGGAGGGGCCGTCACCTTCCAGCCTTACTCCCGAGTCACTCTTGCTGCTACAGCTGCTCTTTCCTTCAAGCAGCCCTGCGTGCACACACACTGGGCACAGGCTCCCCGGGGTCCTCTGCGTCACTGCTGCCAGACTCCACAAGCTCTGAAGGTAGCACCCCACTCTCCGATAGTCCAGGCCCCATCCCTGCATCACACGCAGGCCCCTTGTCTGAGTCCTCACTATCAGAGACCTCTGCCATCTGCATCTGCTGCTGGCGAACCACAACATGGATGGTTTCTATCATGTCTCCCCTCTGCCTTCTCTTCATTAAGCTAAACAATGCTAGTTCCGTTAGCCATTCATCGCATGATTTAGTCTCGAAGCCCCTTATCATTTTTATTGCTCTTCTGTGCACTGGAGCTTCAGCCTCTTTTTTGAATCACAAGTGTGATCTCACCACTGCACTATGAAGCAGTACTATTGCTTCCTGTGATCTTGATGCCTAGAACCCTCAGCCTAGAACCACACTGGCTTTATTTTTGGCAGCTACAGCACAGGACTGACTTTATAGAATACTGGTTTTATTTGTTTGGGGGGGAAAAGAGCAAGAAATTCAGTTTCACTGTTGAAACTGATGAAATGCTAATGGAACTTCTGGTTTTTGGTTTTTTTTGGCAGGTACCCCTGATATACATAAAAGGAAGTAACTTGCCATTCCTTTTAAAATGGACATGGGAAATCTTCTAGCCTTCTCAATGTTGCTAAACCAGAATTCTCAACATCCCTCATCATCCTTCGGCAACATCTGGATGGCCACAAGTTCTCCGCCCCGTTTTAAAATAAAACATGATTAGGAGAGCCATGTCCTTCCGCCACCACAATCTGGGCTTTTCAGATATAGGCCTTGAAAATCAGAAGACTTTATTTTTAGTTTAGTTAATCCTCACAGCACCTGTCTTGCTAGAGCAACCCAATAATCTTTTTTGAAGGTACGAGAAATGAAATCATTGCATTTTGTGCCTGAAAGTACATAATTCTATGTTTGCCTGAAGTTTCTAGATGGGAAAGCTGGGCATGGGGCAGGGTTAGAAAGGAGGGATCCTTGGTGCTCTCTGAGCTTTTTTGTTTTCTTGCAGACGTTTCATTAGTCAAACTAGGTAACATCATCAGTGCTAATACTAATACAAATATTCTCCTTTAAGGTTTAGAAAGAAATGGTTATGTCTGTTATAGCCAATCCAAGGTACTTACTGTCCTGATAAGCAGTAATTTTAATGTCTTTATTTGAATTTGAATTTTTGAATTTATTTGATTTGTCAATCGCTTACAACATAATAGGTATAAGTATATACATAGTTATGAATATATGAAATGAGTACATATAAGAAAAATAAAAGAAACAATAGGAGAGGGACAGTAGGCACGTTGGTGCGCTTATGCACACCCCTTACAGACCTCTTAGGAAAGGGGTGAGGTCAATAGTAAACAGTCTAAGGTGAAAGTTTTTGGGATTTGGGGAAGAAACCACAGAGTCAGGTAGAGTATTCCAGACATTGACCACTCTTGTTGAAGTCGTATTTCCGGCAATCAAGTTTGGTACGGTTAACCTTGAGTTTGTATCTATTGTGTGTTTATATGTTTTTTGAAGCATGCTGTATAAAAATCATGTGTGCTTAGAAACATGAAGAAACAGTAGATGATGAGAAACCTGTTACTGTGAAAGCTCTAGGGGAAGGAGTTGTTTCGTAATAGTATTACAATGCTACTGTGATTGAAGTAGGTGTGAGAACTTAACTAAGTTATTTGATCTGGCCAGAGACTGTCCTGTTTTAAGCAACATAATCTTGGAAGCAAGATAGAAAGGTAATAACAATTATTTACAGCTGTTTTCAGACTAGTTATACTTTATAGTTTTAATAAGTTTATGAAACAAATGTATAATATTCAAATAGGAATTGATTGACAGATCTGTCTTACATATTGGCAAAAAAAATCAGAAAATAAAATACAGGCTGAATAGTCAAGACCTTGTGATGATCCAAACTCTGTCAAGGACCTTGGAGTACTCATCCCTAATGATCTAAGTGCTAGAGCCCACTGTAACTACATAACCAAAAAGGCATTAAGAGTTGTTAACCTAATCCTACATAGCTTTTTCTCTGGTAATATTACACTACTAACTAGAACATACAAAACATTTGCTAGACCAATACTTGAATACAGTTTGGAACCCACATTACGTATCTGATATTAACACAGCTGAGAAAGTCCAGAAATATTTCACAAGAAGAGTTCTCCACTCCTCTACTCATTGCAGAATACCTTATGCCACCAGACTTGAAATTCTAGACCTAGAAAACCTAGAACTACGCCGCCTTCGGTTCGATCTTAGTATATAAAATCGTACATTGCAATGTCCTACCTGCAAATGAATACTTCAGCTTCAATCATAACAATACAAGAGCACACAATAGATATAAACTCAAGGTAAACCGCACCAAACTTGATTGCAGGAAATACGACTTCAGCAACAGAGTGATCAATATCTGGAATACTCTACCTGACCCTGTGGTTTCTTCCCCAAACCCCAAAAACTTTAACTTTAGACTTTCTACTATTGACCTCACCCCTTTCTTAAGAGGTTGTAGGGGGCGTGCAGAAGCACACCAACATGCCTACCATCCCTGTCCTATTGTTTCTTTTATTTTTCTTATATGTATCCATTTCATGTATTCATAACCATGTTTATATTTATACCTATTATCTTGTAAGCCATTGACAAATCACATAGATAGATAGATAGATAGATAGATAGATAGATAGATAGATAGATAGATAGATAGATAGATAGATAGATAGTGTAAAGGCCCAGAAGTGGCTATGCATATTAGACAAATTAAAACATTGAGGTATCAAATAACTCTTAGGTACAAAGCAATAAATGTACTCAGGCTAGTTTATACACATCCTTTGCCTAAAGCAATGTTTAAATCAGCAATTATACAGTAGTGTTTAAGTTGAATACAAGGTGGTTCTGTTAGATGAGAATAGGTTATAATTTGGCAGTATATTTATTTCACTTCTGTCTTCTCAGACTCCTTTAAACTTCGCATTCTTCTCTGGTAAAGTCTCCTTCTTAGTTCTACTTCATAATTACAGAACACCAACAAAGCTTTTAGTTCTTCGAAGATTTGTCTTTCAAAACGAATTATATTTTAAATCTCTTACTTTTCTATCTTTTCACAACAATTTTATTTTAGGGTTCTAGGAGAATAAAGTTCTTACATTTAGCAATTCCTTGTTTAATTACTTGACTGTCCTGGGACTAAACATATTGATTACTTTTAACGCAGTTTTTTCTTTTTCTTTTTTTAGTGTGAGTTGGGTACATATAATATGCTTTGTGGGCGTAGGACAAAGAATGGCAATTGGCCTCTTTACAGGTTACCTATTTATAGGTATAAAAATCTGGAATAGTCTTACATCTTAGAGGCAAGAGGAATAAGGATACCTCATCTATTGCGTTATAACAACTTAAAACACTTGATGAAATTATCCTGCAAATCCAAAAATGAGATAAACAAAAGAACCTTCATGTCAAATTTGTAGTATATTATATACTGCAGGAGGAGTCCTAAAAGTTAATCACTACAGTTGTTCAACACAGTGGTAGTTGACAGGGTTGACCTGAATTGCCATCATTGGATTGTGCTTTAAGTAGTAGTAGTATGGGAGTGGGCATTTCACTGAATGTTACCAAAACAAATTGTGTCTCTGCAAACTAATTGTATGCTAGAGGGGCGAAAAAAATGAAGTAGCTGTAATGATAGAGAGAATGTGCTTTTTAAAAAATAAGAACAGATTTACAGGTAAAATGCTACCGTGAAAGGTTGAAAGAGAAACTGGGGAAAACAAAAGAAAGAGACCACCCTTTTGGTGTATCGGACTCTGACCCTTCCCTATGTTTTTATACCTAGATTTGTTGATGTTTTGTCACTGTGCCTTGATGTATCTTCCCCAATGTACATTTTGATGTCCATAGTTTTTTAAAATGTTTTTGTACATCAAAAGTATGTTTCTTTTATTAGCTATATTTAATAACCTATCTATAACGCGTAACGGAGTGAGCTCCCATTAACTTGTCCCAGCTTCTGCCAACGTAGCAGTTCGAAAGCATGTAAAAATGCAAGTAGAAAAATAGGGACCACTTTGGTGGGAAGGTAACAGCACTCCATGGACCTTCGGCATTTAGTCATGCCGACCACATAACCATGGAGACATTTTCAGACAGCACTGGCTCTTCGGCTTTGTAATGGAGATGAGCACTACCCCCTAGAGCCGGAAACGACTACCATGTATGTGTGAGGGAAACTTTTACCTTAATAACCTATCTATTCCTTGACCCTGTCATCAAGGAATTCCAGCTGGTGGGATCCAGGGGAAAAGCCTTTTCTGCTGTGGCTCCCACCCTCTGGAACATTGTGCCCCTCAAGGTGAGATCCACCCCCACCCTGTTGGCCTTCCAGAAGTGCCTCAAAACCTGGCTTTGCTGATTGGCCTGAGGTCCCAATAGGCATGTCCCATACTAGAGGTGATTAGTGGATTAAAAAAAAAGATACCAACCTGTTGTATACTGGTTCCTATCTTAACTAATTGTGTTGATTTTAATATTAAATTATATTAACGTTTTACATTGTTGTCTTTGTCATGTTGTAAACCGCCCAGGTTTGCTTGGCAGCAAGATGGACTGCATTTAAATTTAATAAATAAAATAAAGATATACCAGCCAGCTACCAGGATCCTGGATATAGTTTGAGGCATATTTCACAATCCCAAATAAATTTTGTGTTGAAAAAGTTGAAATGATTTTGCTTCATGACAGCATTTAGTAACATTAAACAGAAGCCAAAAAATGAAATGGAGTATTTTTTGTATTTATTGTTTTAAATACATTTTTAAAATTAAATCCTTGAAAAACTTGTCATCTTATAATCATACTAGGACAGGGACAGTTTTGCTTTTTTAACTTAGGCAGTATAATTTGGCTGTTCCAGCTTAAGTCAGCATATTACCATTGGATTAGTCTACTAAAGTAAATAGGTACTGTCAATATTCCTACTTTTACTATGTTGTATTTCATTCAATTTTATTAAGTCTGATAGAATATGAAGATTCTGTTTGCAGCATTTTAAAACAGCTTTGACTGAGTTGGGATAAGAGAGAAATATCTTCATTGTTTATTGGGCACATCTTGACCGTATGCCCAGAATTAACCAAAATGCCATTTCTGTGATGCAGACATCCAGCTAGTACAGGCAATATGTTCCTGAAATATTGGACTCTGTACTTTTGTGGATCAGCCATAGACACAGCATGGCAAGTGTCAAATGGAGGCCAGAACAAACGATGAGTGAAAATTGCTCATCTGGCAAAATCTTGGCAGAGAGCTTGTTTCATCTCATTAATCAACGCTATCCAATGTATCTTCCGTGGTTCCTGTAGTAGGAATGCTGTGTAAAATTCTTACATGAAGAATTCTGTGTAGAATTCTTTGGCTTCCTTAGTCAGGAAATTGTGTAAAGAAGTGGTGGATACTACATTTTATGTAGAAAAATCTTGCTGCTCTAATATACACGTGAGAATTGTCCCATCATAATCGAATCATTTTGGTGCTTTAGGGTGTACATTTGTATTAAAGGGTTCAGAAATGAAGCAGACTATGTTCATGAAGAGCCTCCTTTTGAGCATTGAATCAGTACACTATAATTGGTACTCAGTAAGTTCTTTCTTCAGCAGCCTTTCTCCTAATAATTTAACCTTGAGGGCCTTTTTGTTGCTGTTGGATGTTAAGATATTCACCCTGATGTGATATGTAATTAAACCTTTTCTGTTTTTTAGAACCTCTGTCAAGCAATCGACTCAATCCTGTGTTGGGATATCAGACTTTGGGTTCTAGTAAAAGGCACCACAGTGTGGGACCTTTGAATTTTGTCCTGCGTCTAATATATTTTTCATGTTTCTGATGGCAATTTAAGCTACTCTCCCTGGAAATCAAATTTGCACAATTTGTCCATAGACTTTTATATCCACATAGTTATTTATATATATGAAATTATTATTCTTAAAAATATTCCTGGAGCTAAACATTTAAAAAGCAATCGGCAGGACAGTAATTTTCCATGTATTTGGAGTTACGCTGCTCTTTGTATCTGTCTTTAGGGATATGGTCTTCATTTTGTTGTGCTATCTAGAGCATGTTGAAGAATAATTGGAAAAGCACCCTGACTAATAAAAGTTACTTGCTGTTTCCATTCCAGGAAAGCCCAACAGCACTGGCAACTCTGAACGGATTCAGCTCTCAGGAATGTACAATGTTAGAAAAGGGAAAATGCATTTGCCAGTCAACAGATGGACAAGACGCCAAGTTATCCTTTGCGGGACGTGCCTAATAGTATCATCGGTGAAAGAAAGCCAGACTGGAAAAATGCACGTGCTCCCCTTAATTGGTGGAAAGGCAAGTTGACAATTTCAATGTGTGTGTGTGTGCATTTATTAAAATAACACACCATCAAAATCACATATTTTAAAAACAGAGTAATACCAAAGGAATTAAACAAACCAAAAAAAAAATACCAGAGCAGTATTAAGAAATAAAACCATGGGGCGGTTCTTCACTGTTTCCAGAGTAGCCATGTAGGCCAGGTCTAAGTACTCCACGGGCTGGATCCACAACACACCCCGGGCCTTGAGTTTGACACCCCTGATCTAGCATGTCAAAAGAGTGGGTACTTTTCTCCAAAAATTGTATTACAAATTACAGTGAGCAGAACTGCTTCTTTGCAAAACTTATTCTAGTTGTTGCTACCAACCCTGATAGCTATATACTACTTAAGGATTTAGAAGCAAAGGCTTCCCAGTGTTCTTCAATGAGCAACTACTAATACCTTACTTGGGGGTTTCCTAGAAAAGAACACTGGATCAGATAGGCATGAAAAGCATAATTCATTTGAACTTCATTTATCCTTGAAAACATGAATATAATCTTTTTGGTTAAAAACAATGCTCAGTATATTGTTATTCTAGTACACTCCAAATATTCACAGAACATTTTTAGATTTTGGTAAACCTTATCATAAGGGATTTGATTCTTTATTAGCAAAGATAGAAGATACAATCTGATATGCAACATTCTGGGAAGTCAAAGTAGAGATGGGGAGATGCATTTTCATGTATCTTTGAAGATACCAGCTAATTCTTATGTTCACCTCTACATCAGGAGTATAGACTACATACTGCTGTACTTGAACTTCAGCTTTGTACAGTCACATTCATCCAAAGATAGTGTATGCTAGTGGCCCCCAACCTTTCTTCTAGCTTCAGAAGAAAAATTATCTTCCATGCACTGGGGAGGGAAGGTTTTATGTGCAACCTAGATCCCGCACATGCGCAGATGAAGCTTTGCTCATTTGCCCACTACTTGCATAGCCCCAGTTCGCAGCAGGCCATGGACTGGTACTGGTCTGTGGTCCTGGGATTGGGAACCCAGGAACAGGGTTGCGGTGATTATTAGGGAAGATCTATGTCCTAGGGAATCCATTGTTCCTCAGACGACTGGATGTGAATCCCTCTTCATTAAATGTGCTTCCGGGGTTCAGATGGACCTGTTGATCACATACCTGGCTCCCTGCTATGTGACATCGGCCCTGCCTGAGCTCCTGGAGATCATAGCCGGCTTGGCGGTTGAGACCCCCAGGCTTATGGTCATGGGGGATTTCAACCTGCTCTCGGCTGGCGGGACCTCCGGGATTGCTCAGGAGTTTTTGGCTTCCATGACAACCTTGGGCCTGACCTAATTAATTAGGGACCCCACTCATGTCGGGGGTCACGTCCTGGATCTGGTTTTTGTCTCTGGTCAATGGCAGGATGATCTAGGTATAGAGGACGTTGTTGTAGATCCCCTGTCATGGTCTGATCATTCGCTCCTTAGACTGGATTTCCATGCCGCTCCTCCTCGTCACAGGGAGGCGGGACCGACACGATTCCGCCCCAGGCGCCTGATGGACCCGGATAGGTTTCTGATGGAGCTTGGGCCATTTCCCGGTGCTCGCACACACGACTCGGTTGGGGACCTGGTGGCCACCTGGGATAGGGTGGCGGCTGAGGCCCTTGATCGGGTCGTGCCCTTGCAGCCTCTGACCCGGTACCGATCCCAATCAGCTCCATGGTTTTCGGAGGAGCTGAGGGAGATGAAGCGCCGGAAAAGACGCCTAGAGAGTGGTTGGAGGGCCACCCGCTCCGGATCTGACCGAACACTATTAAGGTCCCACATTAGGACCTATTTAGTGGCGATACGGGTGGCAAAGCGTTCTCACTTTTCCGCCCTTATTGCATCTGCAGAAAATCGCCCAGCCGCCCTTTTCAGAGTGACCCGCTCCCTTTTAGAAGTGAGAGTGCGGGAGAATCCTTTGCAAGGGCAGGCTGAGGATTTTTCAAATTTTCTACAGGACAAAATCACTCAGATCTGGGATGGGTTGGACTCTGACTGGGCAACTCTGGACGGGGGGGCAGGGACGGAGTTCAGTGAGGTCATTTGGAGGGAGTTTGATCCTGTGACCCTCGACGACGTGGACAGGATGCTGGGTGGGCTTAATGCCACCACATGTTTAGTGGATCTCTGTCCCTCCTGGCTGGTATTGGCCACTCGGGAGGTGTCACAAGGTTGGTTCCAGGGTATTATTAACGCTTCCTTGAGTGAGGGGTTTCTGCCTGCCGCCTTGAAAGAGGCGGTAGTGAGACCCCTCCTCAAGAAACCATCCCTGGACCCAACTTTACTATCTAATTATAGTCCGGTCTCCAACCTTCGCTTTGTGGCGAAGGCTGTTGAGAGTGTGGTGCACGATTGCTCCCGCGGCACCTGGATGAAGCTGTCTATTTGGATCCACGCCAATCAGGTTTCAGGCCCGGGTACAGCACAGAAACGGCATTGGTCGCGTTGGTGGATGATCTCTGGAGGGCCTGTGACAGGGGTTGTTCCTCTGTCCTGGTCCTGTTAGATCTCTTGGCGGCTTTTGATACTGTCGACCACAGTATCCTATTGCGGCGCTGGGGGGCCTGGGGATGGGAGGCACCGTATTACGGTGGTCCTCCTTCCTCTCCGACAGTTCGCAATTTGTGTTGGCAGGGGGGCAGAGATCGGCCCCGAGGCTCCTGACTTGCGGGGTACCTCAGGGGTCTGTGCTCTCGTCCCTCCTGTTCAACATTTATGTAAAGCCGCTGGGTGAGATCATCCTTAGCTTTCGGGTAGAGTTCCATCAGTACGCTGATGATATGCAGCTGTACATTTCTACCCCAGGCCACCCCGATGAAACCGTGGAAGTGATGACCCGGTGCCTGTAGGCTGTACGGGGTTGGATGGGGCGAAACAGGCTTCAGCTCAACCCGGCCAAAACCGAGTGACTGTGCTTTCCGGCACCCCGATATAGCCAGTTAACTCCATCACTGGCTGTGGGGGGGGGAAATTCTTGCCCCCACGGGTATTCTCCTGGACATACGGCTGTCGTTAGAAGAACATATAGCGGCCGTCGCCAGGGGGGCTTTTTGTCAGGTCCGTAGGATCTACCAGTTGCGGCCCTTTCTGAATCAGGGTGCACTTCGCACGGTCACATCCACCCTTGTTATCTCCCGTCTAGACTATTGCAATGCTCTCTACATGGGGCTCCCCTTGAAGAGCATCCGGAGGCTCCAGCTGGTGCAGAATGCAGCCACGCAGGTGGTTTGGGGGGCTCCTCGGAGCTCCCATGTTACACCACTCCTGCGCGAGCTGCATTGGCTCCCGGTGGCCTTCCAGCTGCGATTCAAGGTGCTAGTGGTCATCTTTAAAGCGCTCCATGGCTTGGAACCTGGGTACTTATGGAACCGCCTACTGCCACCATCAGCCTCCTGTTGGCCAGTGTGCTTCCATAGAGCGGGCCTCCTTGAGGTCCCGTCGGCTGGACGGTGCCGGTTGGCGACCCCGAGGGTGTGGGCCTTCTCTGTGGGAGCACCCTCCTCTGGAACGAATTACCCCCGGAGATGAGGACCATCCCTGATCTATTAGCCTTCCGGCCCGCGCTGAAGACCCACCTATTCCATCAAGCCGGTCTGGCCTAGAGTTATTGGTAGGGTTTTTAATTAATTTTAACTGGTTTTAACTTTTTAACTTCACAGTTTGTTTTATCCTCAGCCACTCATTTAATCTTTTTAATTGTATTTTAAATATTGTTATTTGATTATATTTTATTCGGATGTAAACCGCCCTGAGTCCCTTTGGGAGATGGGAACGGTATATAAAACTTGAAATAAAATAAATAAAAATAAAATAAAACAGAAGTCATTCCTGTGATAATTTGTTAGTTTAAAAGGTCTGGCAGTAAAATGGTTTGAATTTTCCTAAAACTGTTTAATTAACAATGAAATCCTATGTATCATATATTTGAAATTATGGCCCATTATACTACTTGAAGCTTATATGATCTGAAGACTTATTACGACTTTCGGGTTGTTTTGGCCCAATGAAATGAGCTAAATTGTGCAATTTCATACTCTTTTATTAAATGTATACATTTTTTGTTATGTATGCATTTCTTCTATACTATGTATACATTTCTTTTGTTATGTTGACAGCCTATCTATCCTTGGGGCTTTTTTTTCTTAACTGTATTTTTAGTTAATTAATATTTTAGAAGTTTAACCTGTGTCTTAGAAATTATTATTATTATTTAAAAAAATGTATTTCCCTCCATCCCCATGCAGGTAGAAGAAGTTAAAAAGCACCAACACTGTTTAGCATTTAGTTCATCTGGACCTCAAAGTCAGAGTTACTACATCTGCTTTGACACTTTCACTGAGTACCTGCGGTGGCTTCGGCAAGCTTCAAAGGTAACATTTTTGTAGTTATTTGGTATTTATTTACTTATATCCTGCCTTTATTGTTATTTTTTTATAAACAACTCAAAGCAAGAACATATCTAGCACTCCTTTTTTGTGGTGGTCATTAAGTGAATTCCACAATTAGAAAGGGAATGCCATGGTCATTCAGCCAGTGTCATGGTTATTCAGCGAATTCATTGTTTGTTGTGGGACAATTGTTGCCAGAAACGAAGTAAACACCAGTTTCTGGCAAAAACTTCAGAAACCATGGTCATGTAACATCGAGTGCTCCAAACAGTCACAAAAGTGGGCAGTTGCCGAGTGTCCAAAATGCAACCACATGGCTGGGTGGGGTGGAAGGCAATATAGGAAGTTTGAAACTGGGTTGTAAGTCCCTGTTGGGAAGAGTTTGCTGTAACTTCAAACGGTCGGTAAGCGACCGGTCGCAAGTCAAAGACCTGTATTCAGTTGCAAGTGAAACAAGATATCCTTCATCTCTTTCATTTCCTTTCCCCTCTTCATTGTATAAAATACATTATAACTGTGAATTGCGGATAGACTTGAATAATGCATGGTGTGCAGCAGTTATGCTGTTGGGCAGGAAGCTAGGAAAGGGGAGATGCTGATTTAAATCCCCCTCAGCTCTGGAAGTTCACTGAGTGACTTTCAGCCAGTAGTTGTCTCTCAGATTAATCTGCCTCACAAGTTAATTTTTGTGGGGGAAATTGGAGAAACAAGTACTGCGTGAATTGGTTTAAGCTCCTAAGGAGAATCACACAATAGAGATATGCGACTACATTAATTCTTGTTGCCCTTTCTCTGAGGTAGCTGTTGTCTTAATTAGTTGTAATATCTTGCACTGAAAAGTAAGGGAAAGAATGACATTCAGAAATGTAGGGAGAAGGATTGGAAGTTGCTAGCTTTTTAAGTTCCTGATTGCACAAGATTACTTGGTACCATCCTGTGCTTTCTCTTTGTTCAGCTGGGTTGGGAAATTGCCAGTGTAAGCCCATTTCGTTATGTAATCACAGCAACATCTTCTTTTCTTTGAATGCTGAGATATATAAACCTGCTAGTGTAAGCCAGTGTAGAAATAGGCAAACTTTTAAAAGCCTTTTGTTTAAAGAAAAAAGAAAAGCAACACTTTTTTTGGAATTATGGAAATGCAAATGTTTGTAAGAAATGTAGCAGACGTTTAAATTGTAACTAAAAGGAGATGTTTATTTAAGAAAAAGGTGATATGGTAAATCACTTCAGCCCATAATAAGATTCTTGTTTTTGATTTGAAAACCTTTGAGAAAAGATAGGCCTGCTGTTAAGCATTGATTGTTCTAACAATTTCTAAGCTAGTTTTTGAAGTGTTTTGAATGGAATCTTTTCTAAGAGCTTCAGAGTTCTTGAAAATTACCTATGAGTTCATGGTGAAATGAAGGCAGAGACTGAGCTCCCATTGTCATTACATAACCAGGATATTACCTAAAGCTGTGTCCATCTCTTAAAAGGTTGATCTGTTAAACAGCTCTGAAGGCCTAATAATCCAGGTAACTGCTGATGAAGGGCCCTTGTAATATCTCCTATATTACTCATCCTGTTTAGCAGAGGGCCTCCATATACCTTAATTGTACACTAAGAACTAGGAATTCTCACCAGGAATTTTTATTGTATCTTTAAGTTGAGATATTTTAGTGGTGTATGTATGTCACTAACAAAGTATGGAAGTCAACAGGAAAGCTTCCTGATAGTGCATAATTTGTCCCTAGATTTATTCTTCTTAAATTGAGATTTGTGAAGCAAACTAATGTTACTTGAGAAATTCAGAGGTGACAAAATCTCAGATATTTGTTTTTAGCCCTATTCTCTCAAAGTAACTTTAAAAAAAACTTTATTGAGAATTTGTATTTGAATAAAAGAAAAGTAAATATATAAAAGAAGGAAAGAAAAGGAAAAAAATTGCAGGGAGCAAAACCATCAAAAGTAAAAAAAAAAATTAAGGAAGTGACCTTCATTTCAGCAGTTACAGTCCAAGCTGCTATCCCTCTTCTCTCTTAAACATAATCCCTTCATCGTCTCATTCAACACATTTTCAATTGTCCAGCCTAAAAGGAAACATTTTAGCTCTTTCCATTTTCAGCCAAAAGATCCACAAAGCTTTCCACAAAGTTCCTTGTTTATTTGATCTTCCATTATGGGAACTTCAAAATATATCTTCATTCTATAGACATGTAATATTGTTGCTGGCTGATAGAATAGTATTTTCTTCTGTGAATTTTTTCTGTCATATGCAGATACATTTTTCTGGAGTGATTCAACAATTCTTCCTTGTATAACTTTCACTCCCTTTAATAATATATTTTTCTTTATTTCAAATTTGTGATCTATAAGAGGGGAGTGAAAAAAGAGAATTTCCCCTCCATGTACATAGCACTTTTAGTCCCTTTCAGCACTCTATACTTCTATGATCACATCTTCTCAAAATGTTATGTTTACCTTTTTTCTACTTATCTTTGTTTAACACAGTCATCTAATCAGCATTCTTAACAAATTTAAACTCTTAACATTGGGAATGTATCACTTTCTTCATGCTGTATTCTCATATAAGACTAACTGGGATATTTGCACATGGCTTGTTGAATAAGCCACATTTATATCCACAATGGTAAATAAAAAACAGTGGTTTCGTTCGTTTTCCTTTGCTTTATGTTGCTTGTGCTGCCTTGCAAATTAGCAAAGTTAAAATGACACTGAACTTCCATTTCTGCAAATGCATTGAACATATGAATAATTCTTCTTAACAGGAGAAAAAGAATTCACCTTCATGGTTGAAAATATTAGGATATAATTTGAGAAGAGTCTACCGAAGGATAAAATGGTTCACAGTTGGGCATGGGTATGACATAAAAATAATTATGCTAGAGGAATAATTCATCTAGATCTACTAGATGAATTCTAATAAAACAGAACAGGAAAGGAAAATAAATAAATTCCCTTGGAATAATTCTTATTGGAATTATGGCCTTCTAAGTTTAGAAGAAACTAAACTGTTACAATTTGATTTAAAAAAATTGTGCTGTTTACTAGACTAATGTAAATATTACCAGTAATCAAGCTTTACTTGGAGAAAAAAAAACCTATTTAATCTAATTGAACTTTCTTTGATTCTTTCTAATTAGACATTTAATTAGTTTGATTCTGCTAGCAAATCAACTGCTTATCAAGACATAACTTGATAGTGCTAAATATCAATATCTTTGGGTCACTTGAATTAGTTACTCATTTTCATTTACATAAGCAAGAACAGGTGGAGGAAACTAATATTTTTTTGTTCCCAGGGAAATAATTCCCTGGCTATTGAGGCAAAAGAATCTTTAAGATTTTTAAAAAGATCATTTCATTATAATGCTTGCTTGCGAAAAACTTGGTGGTTACTGATATTGAGAATTTTGACAATGTAGGTTAAAGCATATATCCCTGTCAATTTATAATGTCATGTTTCGTTAGCTTTCATATGTGTGGCTTAATGTGACAATTTTGCAATTAATATGTGCAATTTGTTCAAATTCTGCTAGCATCAGAAATCTGTGGCGGGCAATATTCTAAAATGTTAAATGTTGAATTTGGTCTAGGGGCAAGTTTTATTTATTTATAAACCCGCAAGACCAGTCTGGAAGTCAATGTACCTGATCATATATAGCACTAAATCAGACTTTTACAACATGTTACCTTTTTGCTGTGATGACCTTCATGTCTTCCAGTCTCACAGTACTAACAGGGACTAATGGGAGTTGTAGGCAACTTACTACAAAACTTAAGATTGGAAAAAGTATCTGGAAGCTCCAATTGGTTCAAAATTCAGTGGCCATTCCAGTTTTGTGCAGTCCTAGGTGTGTACATGTGTTACCTCCTCTTCAGGAGCTGCATTGGTTGCCAATTTGATTCCGGGTACAATTCAAAGTGCTGGTTGTCACCTTTAAAGTCCTTCATGGCTTGGGGTTGGGTTATCTGAGGGACCATCTCTTGCTGGTCACATCCACCCAACACACTAGAGAGAAGCGGCAAGGTATATTGCAGGTCCCATCTCTAGGAGGTACATCTGATGGGAACCAGAAAAAGCGCCTTCTCTGTGGTGGCTCCCTCCCTTTGGAACATTATACCTTCAGAAATTAGACCGCCCCCTCTCCCTTTGACACTCTTTCATAAGGCCCTGAAGACTTGGTTTTGCCAGTGGGCCTGGAGAACCCAGGTTGGGATGGAGCCCATCAAATGACTTGTTTGACTGTGTGCTGTTGCCAGGGATGGGTGGATAGGGCTATTGTTTTTTTAATTCTTTTTTGTATATTGTGTTCTTGTTGCTTGTAAGCCAGCTAGAGCCACTATGAGTGAGTAGGCAGCCATTTAAATTCCTTAAATAAATAAATAGACTCTTGGGAAGATTGGAGTTGTTCTTGGGAAGCGTCATGAGAAAGAATAGGAAAACATTCACTGTGGCTTAGGTTAGCTATTTCTTGTTCACACCTCAAAGCCTGACAAACTATACTTAATATTGATTATTTTTTAAACCAAACCATATATAACCTCACGGGATGGATTGTGAAGCTTACTTGTTGAAGCTGCCATAGTTAATGTTATTAGTTAGTGTTCAATAGAGTATAGAATGTGGACATCATATTAAACGGGTTAATTAAAATTGGAAAGGAAATATCTCAGACAAATTAGAAGAAGGGAGTAATTATGTAATGCTTTCCTTACTCTGAAAATATTAGTATACATAGAATAAAGCTCATACCATTGTACCCAAGCTCCACAAAGGCAGAATAAGATACAGTACTCGGCAACTTGATTGTCCTCTGTTACCATACAAGACAGCATAAATTATGCAAAATTCCAAGTGTTGCCGTTTGAACAATTATTCACTTACTTGAAAAGGCTGAGATTAGATGGCTGTTCCCCATACACGTAACACATATTTACATGCATAGCCTGTTGCTGGCTGCCCATTGAGAATATAAGGGGAAGAAGTACAGAATAGCAGGCATTGTAGAATACTTTTATGTCAGGCATTCAATACTGGGACTCTTCTTTGAGAGCCATTTTTTAAAAAAATCCTTTTCATATGCTACCAAGTGCCTCAAGAGTTTCCCTTTTATGCATGGTTTTAAGGGCAAAGCTGTATATACAAGTAGAGGATTGTCTGGACCTTGTGATCCTTTTTATGCCCTGGATTACCTGCAGTATCTTTTTTAAAATAAATTGTTCCATAATAGACCAGCTCAGATTTATCATATGAGATTCCTGACCAGAGCTAGACCTATTTCTCTGCTAGTATGTGTGTTTTGTTTTTTTGTTTTTGTCCCTACTGTTATCCATATTTGCTCTCTAGAAATGTCCAAATGAAGATACGGTTAAAACTTCGTTTTTGTGGGGACATACCATAGTGGTTTAAAAAAGTGTAAATATTGGAAAATCTCGCCCAAGAGTTCACACTAGCAAATGAGCATGTCTAAATTAATCTCATCTTTCAGCTGCATTTTAGATGTCATACTTGCATTGTATTATTTCTTTTCCTAACTTCTTTCTATTGAAAAATAATGCTGATAATATAATTTGCCTTGCTGCCCATACACTTGCTTATTTGTTCTGTGAAGAAAAAAGTGTGAAAGGATGAGAGACATTTGTGTTCTGCCATCAGCTTCACAGGTCTTGGTTAATACTATACTTGCAGCTGTTACTTTTTCCAATTCTGGCACAGATGTTGTAGACTTTAAAATTGGGAAGCCCTCCATGAAATAATTAACAGAGTACTAGCTGGCTATCTGCCTCTGATCTATATATACCAGATCTATCTGTCTATATTAGATTTATGTATCCATCAATTTTACGAATGGGGAGCACATTAAACAAACGAGTGTGTGCATTTTAAAAGATTCATAAGGCAACTGTGGCTAGGAGAGCCTTTGCACAGCTCCATCTTCTGCTCCAAGCCCAAATTAAGAGAAGGATGGCCCATACTGAACATTAGACAAGTTATCAAGATCTCCCTGAGCAGAGGAATTCAGAGTCTCAGCCTCCTGGTGAGAGGCTGAAGCTTCCAAGCCTGAATACTAAGAGTCCTTGATAAGATACAACCTTTTATCAAAAGATAGTCCAGGTGCCTTCCGCATCCATGGTCAGGAAAAGAGCAGCAAAAAGTCCATTGCCTTTTTAGGACGGGTGAAAAAGATCTAAAATTTAACCGGTAGAGGCTGTTATATATAGCAGGTTGAATTTCTTGTTTCTGCAGCACAGTTTATCTGCTGTGCTACTAGCACTTCTCTTGTCCTGCAGTTAAAAACATTTCTCTCAGGTCTTCCACTGCTAGCTCCTAGGGAGCTGGAACAGTCTTGAACAAACTGTGCTACCATTTCTTGGGTGAAGCTGTGATACCTAGTGCCTTTTCAAGGACTCCACTTTGACTAAGTTCTGCACTAAACTTTTAACAATTCTGAAAAAGTCTCTCTTTCGGGGAATAATGGTTCAGTCCCCTAGTAGCTGCCTTTGCTGGCCTTGATGCTTCTGGTACTGCTACTCCACCGTGTTTTCCCCAAAATAAGACCCTGTCTTATTATTATTTTTTGGCCACCAAAAAAGGCACCAGGTCTGTTTTCGGGGGATGTCATCCACAGACTAACCTCACTTGTGCGTGTCGCCCCCGGCCTCCTTTTCGTTGCCAGAGGTCTTGAGGAACTACTTCTTCTGCGGTTGGCAAGGCTTTCCTGAAGGCCTCTGCAACCGATAACAGAGCTCCAGATGGATCTGGAGCTTTGTTATCAGCTACAGAGGCCTTCAGAAAAGCCTTGCCAGCCTTGACGGCTGCAGAAGAAATGGGCCGGCAAGGCAGGTGTCGGGATGTATGAGGCCTGGCTACAACTGCCCAAAGGTAAGTATTAGGGCAGCTCCACTCCCCCATCTCCATCCTAGCTTAATTTTTACCCGTGCACTCTGGAGTGGGTGGGATCTTAATTGGGGTTTATTTTGGGGGTGGGGCTTATATTGGGTGCACATGTAAAAATCACGCTAAGACTTATTTTCAGAGAAACAGGGTACTAAATAAAATAATGTACCCCTTCCCCAAGACATTTGCAGGGCTCCTATATAGTCCTCTGTGTCCTGCTTTATAAAACTCCGATAGATTAACTCTTATCTCAACTGAATCATCTTTCTACAAGAAGGTAGCAGATTAAAAAAGGTTCACAACAAGGATATGGCTCCCCAGACATAGGACCCTACCCCCCATCTCAAAATGGTAGATCTGATTTATCTTCTTTGTCTCAGGATGGGACAAATGAAAAAGCACTTTGGCTACAATATTTATCTGGTTTAAAAGACTTGTTTTCTAGCCTTTTTTTGTTAACTTTGTTATTTTCGAATCGTATTTCTTTGCTGTTCTAATTGGGGCAGCAATCATGCAATAGACACAAAGGGTTCAAAGAGATTTTTTTTTGTGTGATACGGGATTTCTTTATGCATTACAGACAATGCCATTATAAAATGTGAAGTACCGGTTTTGCTTTCATGCTTCGCTTGAACCTAAGTTACATATTGTTTTCCTGTCAGTGATCTTTTTTTTGCCACCTTAAATATCACTTGAAAGGTGTTACTGTGTAAGTCGCAATTAAGGATGAGTTGAGATCCTGGATGTCTATCAGATTTATGTCTCTCTAAACTGAAAATCCTATCGCCAAGTTCAAATTCAGTTTATATCTGTCTGAGGATAGACTATGTATCTTGTCTGCTCATGTGGGATTTTACTTTTGATTCTTAAACTGGTGACATCTAAACTAAGAAACAGTGGATTAGTGATAGAGTGAATCCCGACCACACCCTAGCAACAGAGCCCCTGGAGAGAAAGTGATGAGATTTTGGAATTCAACAATATTTGGAAGGCTTCAAATTCCATACCTAGTTAAAGGCAAACTAAAATATTCTGCTTTGAAAACTGGTTCATAACACAGCTGCTTCAGACATCAAAGGAAAACTGATTTTTAAAGATTTGGGGCAGTTTTCTATAAATCTAGTGTAGGAAGGAGATAATGAGGGAAGAGACTGAACCATCCCGAATCCCACAGACATCCATGTCTGTATTTTATTTTATTTTATCTTGTTCTCCACAATATAGGAAGATATACAAGGCTGTTGAGACCATGAAGAAGTTGTAGAAAAATCAATTTCTATCGCTGACCTCTAATTTCTAACACTATCTCTAGATTATGCCTTTCTAGTGTTAGAGGCTTGAAGGCCATTATTGCTGATGTTTTGTTACCCTGCTTCAAAATAAGCAAACCAAAAACAGTTTTAACTGGCTCTGAGTTATTAAGCTCTTGTAAAGGAATGAATTCTTGTTTGTTCTCACTGGGCTTGAGAAGCAATTAGCGTTTCAGCTCCTCTCTTTTTCTGTCTGTCCTGTTTAGATGCTGTGCTTGATTGCATCCTCATTTGAGGTTTCAGAAAGCCAAGGCGATAAAAATGTCAAGTTAACACAGTATGACTTTGTTTTGTTATGGAGCTGAATAATTGAAAACTTTTAATCTTTTGAGGAACACTGACACATACAATGGCGATTCCTTTTCACTCACCTGGTTAGGGTTAATCACATGACTAAACATTGAACTTACTCAAAATAGGATTTTTTTTGGGGGGGAAGTTGTGTAGAATATATAGATAGTTCTCGACTTACAAACGTTCATTTAGTGACCAAGGTTACAACGGCGCTGAAACAAGTGACTTATGACCATTTTTCACATTTACAACCTTTGTAGCCGCCTCACGATCATGTGATCAAAATTCAGATGCTTGGCAATTGGTTCATACTTACGACCGTTCCTGTATCCCAAGGTCATGTGATCCTCCTTCGGGACCTTCTGACCTGCAAAGTCAATGGGGAAGCCAGATTCACTTAACAATCATCTTATTAACTTATGAACTGCAGTGATCCACTTAACAAATGTGGCACGAAAAGTGGGACAGAACTCACTTAACATAAATTTTGGGCTCAATTGTCCTTGTAAGTCGAGGACTACCTGAATAGGTAAGGGTAAAGGTTCCCCTCGCACATACGTCATTTCCGGTTCTGCGGGGTGGTGCTCATCTCCGTTACAAAGCCAAAGAGCCAGGCGCTGTCCAAAGATGTCTCCGTGGTCATATGGCCAGCATGACTAAAGGCTGAAGACTCATGGAAGGCTGTTACCTTCCCACCAAAGTGATCCCTATTTTTCTACCTGCATTTTTTTTACATGCTTTCAAACTGCTAGGTTGGCAGAACCTGGGACAAGTAGAATAGAATAGAACAGAATTCTTTATTGGCCAAGTGTGATTGGACACACAAGGAATTTGCACCAAGACAACAGGAGCTCACTCCATTACGCGGCACTAGGAATTCGAACTCTCGAACTGCCAACCTTTCTGATCGACAAGCTCAGCATCTTAGACACTGAGCTACTGAGCCACCGTGTCCCTACTACCTGTATACCAGAAGGCAATCCTCCATTGGACTTATATCAGTCCAAGGTTTCTAGTTACATCAGCTTTGGTGAGAAAACAATTTCCTCCAAATGTTATGAACTTCCATTCCTTTGTCAGCCAATATAGGTAGTCCTTGACTTGCGACCACAATTGAGCCCAGAATTTCTGCTGCTGAGTGAGACATTTGGTAAGTGAGTTTTGCCCCTTTGTATGATCTTTCTTGCCAGAGCTGTTAAGTGAATCACTGCAGTTATTAATTTATAACATGACTGTTAACTGAATGCAACTTCCCCATTGATATCTGAAAGTCGCAAAAGGAGATCATATGACCCAAGACCTTGCAACCGTCATAACTATGAGTCAGTTGCCAAGGGCTTGGGCTTTGATCACATGACCATGGGGATGCTGCAATGGTCATAAGTGTGAAAAATGGTCATAAGTCATTTTTTCAGTGCTATTGTAACTTTGAACCATCACTAAATGAACTGTTGTAACTTGAGGACTATACCTGTATTGCAAGTGTGGTTTCTGCAACACTGGCAGGCCTAAGAGCCTTCAAATGCTTCCCAAGTTTTATAGTAAGAAAGAAGTGGCCTTTAGCTATTCTAAAACTGATCACCAAGCAGCAAGCAAAGTGCAGCCATAGCTGGGAGTTTTATCAGCACCAATATTTTTTGAATAAAAAGATTTCAAATATCTGGGTATTACCGCCCAATCATTTTTGTCAGAGAAGAAACAGATAAAAGATGTTTCTGCTTGGACCCATAAAACTGCCAATGCAATTTTATGATCCATCAGCAGTGGCAACAATAATTGCATCCTGATGTTCCTAAATTTATTTAAAGTCAAGATAACGACCCTACCGTTTCAAGTTTTACAGCCTTCTTATAACATTCTGAGAACCTTCACAGTAACAATTCAAGTACATTAGACCTTCTAATGGGACAACCTGTATTTCCATTGGGTTATTAGAAGGGCCTTGTGGCTTGGTTTTGATTGGCTAATCTAATTTGCTAATCTATCACTATCACCTGGGTCAATGCAAGGAGTAAGCTTTTAAAACTGCATTCTTTAAACAGATATTGTACTGAAGTTATATTTTTCAGTTTAGTAACATTAATCACAATGCATTGATTATTGCTATTAATAATTTAGTAGTAGTGATAATACTAATACAATTTGAGCTAGAAAATACATTGTACTGTACAGAACTTGTGCAGTAAGCAACAAATCAAGCTAAATACCCATAGAGTTAAGTCCAATTAAAAAGGTATTGTGAGTCACCACATCTTGTCCTGAGGTTAGAAATTCTTCCTTAATTTTATGGTATTAAAGATCATTCTTAGATTGTTGCTGAAGGCATATATCCTTGATTGTTGCCTTTGGAGAAAAAAAGGAGTCCTTTTGGTATATTAAAGGCTAACACACTGACTGCAGCCTGATGCTTATGTCTAATATAAACTACATTATTGGGTTCAAGAAAGATTTTCTTTAATTTTTAGCATATTTCTTTGAGTGTGTGCATGTGCTCCCATACAGATATATACATATAGCCCATTATTTGACAGAATGATAAAGAATAATACAAAAAACAATAACATTTTGTTAATTAATGTTAGATAGTTTGTAAACATATAAAGCCCCATTGATTTGTTTTAGATACCCAGGAGACCTCAAAATTTTGTAAGTTATTTTCAACCTCACCCCACCATTTTCACATGCAGCTGAAAAGTTTATTTACCCCAAGGGAGGAAGGATGGATAGATGGATGGAAAGAAAAAAAGGGAAGGGAAGAGAAGGAGGGAGGGATGGGGAGAGAGAGAGAGAGAGGGAAAGAAAGAAAGAAAGAAAGAAAGAAAGAAAGAAAGAAAGAAAGAAAGAAAGAAAGAAAGAAAGAAAGAAAGAAAGAAAGAAAGAAGGGGTATGAATATAATACCAATCCCTTTGGTCCTCCAAACCGTATTGGATTATCTTTCCAGTTTTTTTCTCCTTTATTGGTTCTAGTGTGAACACAACTTAGTGAATATTATCATGCTGCAGCTAAAATATACTTGCCGTTGATTAATTATATGCCACTAAATCATTTTCAACTCCTAGCAACCATTTTGAGCAGTTTTAAGCATTTACAAAATCCCCCCCAGCCATTTGGATAGCTTTCAGTGATTATTGTGTGCCCTCTGTAATAAATTGTTATTTATATTCAACTTTTAGTTAAGTGATAGAGGGTTGTACCAAGTAACAAATTTGGAGACCATAATAAATCAGATTGATTATGTTCCCTTGGTGCACCCATGAAAGTGTCTGTTACACTTATAACTGGTATTTGCTGCAGAGAAATATCCAGTCCCCAGGAAATGTCGCTGAATCTTTTCTATCTCTCTCTTTTAGTTTACCTTTTATTACCCTCTCATTAGCGGAGTTGGAAATAAACTAATGAAACTCCTAGTATGATAGTTAATCATCTTCTCCATGTTTTAATGTATTTCATGTGCTTTGGGAAATCATACCTGAGCTGTCTTTTGTAGTGTTCGTTTGTTTTGCTCTTTCACTGCTGCCTAACCCTCTTTGTCTTTGGAGTCACTTTGGATAGCAAGATGAGCAGTATATAAATTTAATAATAATAATAATGTAAATCAATCAATCAATCAATCAATCAATCAATCAATGAAATAAAATCTTTCCCCATTCTTTTCGATTGTATTAGTAGTTAGAGGAGAGAACCCAGAGAAGTAGTACAAGTAGTACAGGTAATTCTCAACTTAAACCATTTATTTAGTGCGTTCAAAGTTACAACACACTGAAAAAAAATTATTTACGACCATTTTTCACACATATGATGCAGCATCCCCATGATCATGCCATCAGAATTCAGGTGCTTGGCAAATGGCATGCATTGCAATATTCTGGGATCATGTGATTATCGTTTGTAACTTTCTGACAAGCAACCTCAATGCCGAAGCCAGATTCATTTAACAATCATGTTACTAACGGAACACCTGCATTGGTTCACTTACCAGCTCAGTCAAAAAAAGTCATAAAGTGTGGCAAAATTCACTTAAGAAATGTCTTGCTTAGCAATGGAAATTTTGGGCTCAATTGCGTTCATAAGTCAAGGACTACTTGTATTGGAAACAATGTCAGATGTATTTTCTCATTACTTTGAGAAATCCAATATTTTTTCTGCTTATTTTTCTACACAGAACAGAGATAGCATATTGAACTCTAACAAAGGACAATTTGGATTTCTTTGTAATTTCATCCATAAAGCTGCTTTCTTTTGGATAAGAAAACAAAGGATTGTGGTATTTCACTTGTGTTTCACTTGCTTATATACAGTGATCTAAATAAATAATATTTACAAAAAACCCAAGCATGGTTTTTTTCTAATAAAAAATACATACAAACAAGATAAAGGAAAGAAGGATGCATAGATAAATCAAGCCTGACATGTGTGATGTCACAACATGTATGGAAAAGGGATGGACTTGCATTGCAACAATAAGACTCTACTTCCATAATTTTAATCTCCTTTGGCTTCTCACACGTAGACACCTCTAGCTGATAAACATATATAGGCCATTCAGAAGGATGCATCTATAAAGAAAAGTACAAGTAACTGAAATAAATATGAGGCTTTATTGAAAGATTAATATTTAAGGAGACACTCTCCCTCCCCGTTGTTTTCTGAAAATAGCCTTGCATACGCTTAGTTTTTGTAGCTGAACCAATTTAATAAGCAGAAAAGAATCCTTACCTAACCAATAATCACTTAATTTTTTGATTTTCTTTTTTTTTAGATTGCATCGCAGCGAATAAGCTCAGTGGATCTTTCATGTTGCAGCCTTGAGGATATGCCTGCCAATCTTTTTTATAGCCAGGACCTCACTCATCTCAATTTGAAGCAAAATTTCCTAAGGCTGAACCCTAGCTCATCAATGGTCAGAGGACTTGATGACCTACAAAGGTAAAACAGCTTTTTAATCTATTTCGTTTCCCTTGGGGGAAAAATAATTGCAATTGCTTTAAATTATCTTTAAACCATGCCTTAAAAGTTTCTAGCTGTATTAAGTCTCTGTGTTTCACCTGAACTTTAAGTACCTGTGCCCAGAGTGATTTTCAAGAGCCCAACCCATTTTACATAACTTGATAGGTATCGTGGGAACTGACTGTTGCAACAATATTTTACAGTGGGTGAATTGGTAGGAAGAACACATTGTTAAAAATGAGTAGACGCTAAAGAGAAAACCACAACGACCCATTGACCATGTTCAACCGAATTATACTTGCAAAACAAAATGACAAATGGCCCACAGATTTTGCCACTCTGCTTGTTTGCATATGCTTTTATTGCTCATTTATATTGTGTTGATTACTTGCAAAAGATAGATAACCAACTCTTTTTCCATTTGGAATCTTTACTTTCTTTTAGGGTCTCTGTTAGAGACTTCTAAGCTATTCAAATGGTTGCTTGCAAGCCTGAATGCTAGTTGGGATCTTGATTGAAGTAGTATGCCTGCCTCTACTTTACAGTCTGTGTAGTGCCTATTCTTTCTTTACTGTATCCAAATAGCTGCCTCTAAAACTATTTGCATTTTTTGTGATGCAATTTGAAAAGAGTTTACTATCAAGGAGAATGTTAGTTGGATTATCTTTCTGATTACTTCAAGTGGATTTGCCAGGAAAGTACATTTCAGACTAAAAGGGATTAAAGCTTCTTCCTGTCCCAGGGAGGAAAAAACTTCCTTTTAGTTCCATGTACTGATTTTGGTTGACCGCACTTCAACTTTGTTACTGAATAATTCATTATAGCCACAGGACTCTCTAGTGGCAAGAACATACATAAAATGTAGGAATAAGATATAATAGTTAACAAACATAGTAAAGCAGTTAGTGGTTTGTGCCTTGTCATTTAAATTGTCTCTTGAGTTTGTTTCCAACTTGAGTAGGGTGAGATTGTAACAACCAGGTTTCAGTGACCAGGATGGTTCTTTATAAATATGCCAGCTACCATTATTAGTTGGACACAACAGGAAAAGGGAGTGGCCCTCAACTTACAAGCGGTTGGTTAATGACCCTTTGAAGTTACAGCTGACTCAAGAAAAGTTACAACCTGTTCTCAAAATTATGACTATATATATATATATCTATAAATAAAATATTTGGAAGGGGTGATCAATTCAATCTCACCTGCCTCACTGCATTGCCCATTTTGTGGTGGCTTAATATAACTTTTATCAGCCAATTGTGCCGGCAGGTCAGCTGAGGAGAATAACATCCTTTCTATTAGCTTCTTCTACAGATTTTAAGGAGAAACTTTCTGACAGTGAAAACAATCAACCAATGGAATAGCTTGCCCTCGGAAGTTGTGGGAGCACCCCACAACTTGAGGCTTTCAAGAAGAGATTGGATTGCCATCTGTCAGAAATGGTGTAGGGTCTCCTGCTTGGGCAGGGGGATGGACTAGATGACCTACAAGGTCCCTTCCAACTTTGATTATCTGTTTATCTGTCTGAATTTTGATCATATGACCGTGGGGATGTTGCAAGGGTTGTAAATATGAAAAGTGGTCATGTTACCTTTTTCAGTGCCATCGTAACTTTGAACGGTCGCTAAATGAACTGTTGTAAGTCGAGGACTACCTATACCTGTTGTGAAGGGGGAAGTCATTTTTTTATATCTTTCTTGCACTTTCTATTTTGTCTTTCTGTTTCTTTCTATTTTATTTGTATTGATTCTTTTATTTTTAAATGTTAAGGTTCAAAAATCATTTTTTAACAAAGTAATTAATTCTTCCTTGGACAGCGGGTTGGATTAAATGTATTTCCCAAGTCCTGCATTCTGTGACTATATCGAGCGTTAAAAGATACTAAGCACAAAGCTATCCTTTGTGCATGTGAATGCATGCATGTTTCCCATGCTCATAGCGGTAATGTGTGTGCTTTGTGGAAGGAACAATGACTGCAGCTTTCTAATGAAAAAGCTTCATGCCCAAAATGTGTTAACTTAGCTTTCCCAATTTAGAGTTGCCAGTTTGGACTAAAGAAAATGAAAATTGTGCTACATTAAAACACTTCTTTTGAATTGCTACAACACAGTAGAAAGGTGTGCTGTCAGAGAGGTAGGGAGCTTTTGTACTGTGTGCACATAAGAGGACAACTTATTCTTCTCCATTGAGGGAACACACTTACTAGTGCACAATAAAGGAGAGCGCAGCTGATTGGCGGCTTGGCTCTAGACCTAAGCTCAGTAGTGCAGCTTGGCTGGATCTCGACACAAATCGTTGTTCTGTAAATGTCCTGCTTTTAGAGGTTCTGCATGTCTGGTCAAGGGGATCTTTTTGCAGCTGAATAATAAAATAATCCTTGTTGTGCTGTTTCATTTTACTTACATAAATACAATGCCTCCTGTATCCAACCACTCTCCTTTCTTATTGTAAGACTGTTCTTGTCATGAGTACAAAGGTTCTGTTGTCTCGAGAGAAAACACTTGCACTTTGGATGGACTCCTGCTTTCATCTCTCATCTGTGGTGATTTGTCTGCTTCAGAAAGAAAGCAATTAGGCTTTTGTTGTTGCAGTATATTATATTCCTTGAGCTTTATCTTTTAGTAACCCTAAACCTGCTGTGATAAGGAAAATAACATGTTAAAGTGAAGCATTGCAATCAACTCTATCCCAAGGAGTTTGTCTGTCTTGAAATTTCAGTGTAAAAGAGTGTAGCTTTCTCATAGGCTGAGGATGCACACACACAAAACACTTGGGGAAAACTTCTAATTTATATGGATCTTAATCTGCATGGGATGGACTGAATATTTTGGTCCAAATGCCTTTAATGCATTAAAAGGAAAACAGCAAAGGCCTTATAATCCAAAATTTTATTATCCCACATTGGTCAACTACACTTAAAGGGGAAACTTGTAAGCATGGTTCAATAACACTCTCTCACTTGTATCCCCAGTAAATATTATACATTAGAGATTCTAATAAGCTATGACAAGTTTCTTCGTGACCCCCATTTACTTTTTTGCAGTCTGTTTTATTGCTATTAACATTGGATATTATTATTTTAAACTAGAAATATTTCAGAACTGAACTCTTATAAAAATGTTATCATTTGTCTATTGTAGATCTTCTGTGTGTCAATGTCATTTAATGACCTTTAAGTTCTGTATTACGTGAGGGGTGGAAAACTAATCTCGATGTTTACCTTTACAACATTCTAGTCCCTAGTTTGATGACACCAATCACTGTTTTCAGTCAATTCAGTAAATCTCACATCTTTCACTATAGGTGCAGGATTATCTTTAATTGCTTCTTCTCTGGTTGTTTTCATGACAGCTGCTTAAGAATAGTCTTTTAAGATGTCAGAAAATACCACATCTTACCCGTGACTCAAATGTCTCTTTATCAATGTACTGCAGTCTTCCCCAATCTAGTATCAGGTTGAAACAAGATATATTGCCCAAAATGGTTGGAAATTCTAGTATTTCTAGTCCCAACAAATGTGGATGGCACTAGAATAGGATAAACTAGTCTTTGTCAAGTTTATTCAAAGTATTCATTTTACTCCACTACCCAAATCCATTCATTCTCCAATTTAGCAACTTCCTAAGCAATATAAGCCAGGATGACACACAAATTTGTGCATTGCTTTATAGTTTTAAAGGGGCCGCCATGGCTCAGTGGTTAAAGACACTGAGCTTTTCAAACACAAAACTGACAGCTGAAGTTCGAGCCCCAAGCACCATTCAACAGAGTGAGCTCCCATTTCTGACCCAGCTCCTGCCCACCTAGCAGTTTGAAAGCATGCACATTTGTATCTTTGACGTATAGTCAGGCTGGCCACATGACCACAGAAAATGTCTTTGGACAGTGTTGGTTCCCCTGGCCAAGAAATGTAGTGTCAGGGCTCCAAGTAATAGATCCATCAAAAGCAAAAAGTCCAAGGCAGATGGATTCCAATAGCTTTATTGGAAATATCATATTGGCACATATCTGGTGAAAACCATCTCTGAGGGGTTTCTCTTGGTTTTCACCTAATTAAAAGTAAAAGTTTTCCCTCAATCCCAAACAGTCTGTCACATGGCCCAATCAAGGCAGTGTCCACTGATCTGGTGACATCACTCTTCCTTCCTCCAGCTAGGTGTGAGAGCGTCCTTGGTTCCCAAGAGAAAGTATTTTATTTTGACTACACAACTCCAGCTATCTCTAATCTCTCCCCTCCCTATGGCATCACTGAAGTTCTAAGATGGCTTCAGCCAGATCAGCTTCAGGGTTGACATGGAGCTGAACACTGCACCCTAAAGTTGGACACAACTAGACAGGGAATCCTTCACCTTTTAAAAGCAATATTAGTCCTAAATTATATTGTTGGCTAATATTAGCACCTGCTATGGAGAAAACTGCCATTTCTAATTCTCGGGTTACTTTGATGCTATATTCTGATTGATATTCAGAGCAATGCCTATCTTTTCCTTTAGGCTTTACACCCAGGAAGGCTTTATCTTCCCAATTTAGCAAGTCTAGGAAATGCTTGACTATGTAGAATTTTATAATGTGTAAATTTTTATTAAGTTTCGTATAAAATGTGTAAGTTTATGGGATATTGCTGAGCTTGAGATATATAAGATATTATCATGGGGAACCTGAAAAGCTGTTTTATTCAACTAATTCTTCATTTTAATTTTTCTGAGTACCTACACTCAAGGTGTGTGCCTTGGTTATTTACCCCTAGGTCTTTTCTTACAAATTTCCTTTTCCCCCCTCAGCAGTTTAGAAAGGTCTGTATGTATTGATGCTAGACTCTTCAGATAACTCATATTTTCTTCTACTAGAAATATTTTCTTCTTGAATTGCTCACAACTGCCCCGTCAGTATCTTGTTTCACAGGATTTACCACACTCCCTGAACCGTTTTTTCCTTTCAGATTTCCCAGCTATTGAATTTAACTTAACTTTTGTCTTAGTTCATCAAATTCTGCTATTCTGAAATCTATTTAGAAAGATGGTAAATGCAGGAAGGTGCTCAAAACTATTGTAAATTTTTAGAATGCTATATTTTTCCCCCCGGGATAAAATGGCATGTAGCATGAAAATACTAACTATGTGTGGGGGTAGAGAAATCTCCCTAATTCCATTCCTTTGAAATCAGATAACGCTTAAGTGAAGTACATTGAATTTTTGACTTAATGGTTTGGGTATATGTTTGATAGAGAGCAAGTTTGGAATAGTGGCTAAGCCAAGGCATGAAGCTAGAAACTGGGAGGCTGTGAGTTCTAGTCCTACCATAAGGACAAAGCCAACTTGGTGACCTTGGGCCAGCCAGTCACTTTCTCTCAATCCTAGAAAGGAAGTAATGGCAAACCATTTCTGAAAACCTAGCCAGGAAAACTGCAAGGACTTGTCCAGGCAGACTCTGAGAATCAGACATGATTGAATTAAAGTAAAAAATAATTAATGAATTCAATTTAGATTCAATAATGTACCATTAATATTATTACGAGAAGAACTGAAGAATGATCTTAGTTTGAAAAATACTGGAGAAATTTCAAAAGTAACAGGGAGATGTGAGATTTACTGATTGTGCATAAAATCATTTGAAATACATTTGAAAAAATGCTTATTTCTTGAGATTTTGTTGTCCAGTAGAACCATTACACTGTGGCTTGAACAAATTCAGATCTCCTTACTGAAGCCGCCATTCAAAAGAAAGATTAAGACTGCTGACATGATTTACTTCTTCAAGTAAATTATGTTTTATTAGCTCAATATAACTAGGCTGAGTTTAACTTGATTTTTTTGGTTGAGATGGTGGAGTCTGTGGTGCTGTTGTGCCCACAGTTTGCTAGTCCACAAACCAACAAAAACTGCCACACATTATTCAAATTTTAGTTTTGAAACCTAAAGCAACCAAGAACACTACTTTCCTACTTTCTTTACAGTCACATCCACAGTACATTAACAGATAAATTCCAAAGTCAGGGAAAGAAGTTTCATGATAAATTGGCTTTATACTGCATCTGAACTAACTGGCCTACCCAGCATTTCCATTGCCTGTGTCAGACAATGGGCAGTATATAGGATTATCTGAAGAAGGAAGAGGCAGCCTGAAATTGAAAAAACTAGCATTGCTTTGTTCATGTTGCAACCAACAACAACACAAATATGGGGTGGAGTGGGGTAGAAAGTTTCATGACCGTTTCCCCAGGTTTGGGCTGCTGCACAATGATGTTATTTTGAGTTGATATAGGTCCATGTGGTGGAATTATGGTCCGCGTTTGTATACGCTTCAGCTATTTTTTGTTGTTACAATTAAGCTATTTTTTTACTTTATTATAATTTGTTCTTTATTGTTTGATTATTAGCTGTGTCCCTATGAAAACTATTTTGAAATTGTAATTTCCTGAGATTCCTAAATGTCTTCTCCTGAGAGCTAGAAAGATTGTATTTCTCTAACCTGGCTGGCCTCTTGAAGAAATATCTTTGTGCTCCATTTTTTCCCTAGGATTTTCCTAAACATTAGCACTGAACTCTATTCCTCTCATATTTGCCCTAGTTTTCTGTGACTGAAAAGGGGCCAAGTTGAGAAGGAAGGATGCTAACTTTAAGAGAGCCCCCTCAGATGGCTGATTTTTAAAAGTTGCTGTGGTTGTTCACTGCATACGTGTATTAATTCCCTCATCATGTGAAATTTAATGAAGGGGAAATAAAACCTTTTGGTGAACTTCGAACTTCTCTCCATCTGAACCTGGTACAGTTGTGCCATTTAATCATTTCATTGAGCCATTTATCTCAGTGACACACCTCACAATCCCTATTGTTAGGTAATCTGAGTAACGTGGCTACAGAAACAGGCCTGAGCTTGGTTATCCTCCAGCTTTCTTGAGTAATCTCTTCATAGCCTCCTCACCTTCTCCACTTTTACTTCAAATCAAGTCATTCTTAGGATGCTATCGCAGATTTGAACTACACAAATTTTTGAGAAGGATTAAAAGGATTATTTCTTCTTGGGTAGGTTTCAAGGAGAGATTTTAAAAACATTATGAAATTAACTTGTAGAAATGGAGTCACCCTGTGTAGAAAACCTCTCACAAAGAAACTGTTTTTTAATGAGTCCTACTAATTGAAAATTTAATGATGAGGTGCTCATTTTAATGAAGCTTGCAGTATGTTTCTGATGAGCCGTGCAGTATGTTTTCTTGCCCAAAGAATGTTTATCTCATTTAATAGTCCCAACTTAGACAGTTGTTGGGGTGAGGGAATCTAGGGAATGTGTAAGTTCATAGTTACGCTCCCAGTCATGAATCCTGTCTTGAGGTGCTTAGATAACATAGAATACCAACAGTTCCTTGAGTTTTTGTTTAAAAATCAACTATAATGTTTGTCTCATGGTTGCAGAAGAAAACTTGTTTGGGGGGCGGGGGGGAAGAATTGTCAGTATTTTTGTAGTAGTGATTAGAGTGGGCAGTTACACTTTAATGTGCAGAAACTTCTTGGTTTACGACTGTTGCAAGATCCTCGTGGTCATGTGATCAAAATACAGGCATTTGACAACTGGAAGGTATCTATAACTGTTAGAACTTTTAGGGTTATGTAATCACCATTTGTGACTTTCCCAGGAATCTCCCAACAAGCAAAGTTGGGGAAAACAATTGTGTGATTCACTTGACTGAAGTGATTTGCTTAATGACCATAGCAAAACCTGTTAGCTAAATGACCACATAATTGCATCACTTAATGATGGAAGTTCTGGCTCAAATTGTGATTGTAAGTTGAGAACTACCTAATGCCAAATCCAATCGAAACATCTGACAGGTTGAAACCATGAAAAATAACAGCAAAAGGCAGCTTTACTTGGAATCCTGCAACGATACCTTTAAAACAAAAAAACAACATCTGCCTGTCGAGGGAAAGGATTCGATAGATGGGTTAAAATGCCAAATCCTGTCTAAACATCTGTTCAACCAATCATAATGTTTTCAATTTTTGACTAACTTTGCAACTGTGATACTATTGCTATTATTTTTATTTTATTTATTAAACTTGCTGTCCATCTTTCCTAAAGGTGACTCTAGGCAGCTTATAATCAGAAAAACCCACTATATAAAACATTAAAACAATAAATAGAAACACTGAATTTAAAATTCACAAAGATGGGAAGGAAGGGAGCAAGATGTACATGGGAAGGAGACATAGTTTTAATAAGAATGACATGTCCCCATTGTGTCCAGGCCAGTTGGCAGAACCAGGTCTTTAGACTCTTTTGGAAGGTCAAAAGGGTGGGTACCGATCTCACCTCAAGGGGCATGATGTTTCAGGACATGGGATCCATGGCAGAAAGGGCTTTTGTCCTGTCCCCGTCCATCCCCCCTCCCCTGCCAGAATTCCTTGACCAACAAAGTCCTCAGCATGTCCCTTCCACTCGTGTGTGCATTGGTGGGCAAATCCCATTGGGACAAGATAGTTCCTTAGATAACTTGGACCCATACCATGAAGGGCTTTAAAGGTAAGAACCAACATTTTGAATTGGACTCGGAAGCAAAGTAGCAACCAGTGCAGCTCGCAGAACAGTGGTGTAACATGGGGCCACCCTAGGAGCCCCAAGAACTGTCCGCAGCTACATACTGTGCCAGCTGTAGCTTCTGAATACTCTTCAAAGGTATGCTCATGTAGAGTGCGTTGCAGTGGTCCCATGTGTGAGATGACCAGAGCTTGAGTGATTTTTAATCTTTATTTACCTCCAAGAGTATCCATGCAAGGCAAGCTTCTACATAACTGACTCTAAAAATTCTGTATTTGCTATCTTAAAATAGGCTATAGGTTTTTGGGGGATTGTTCTGGGACTTTTAGTGCACTCTTGAGCATTATGCATTTTGATCATTGCATTACTTGGTACAAAATTAACATCTGCACATACCCTTTTTCGTTTAAGCCTACAGCTTTTATAAGTGATGAAAGATCAATAAAGAGTCAACAGTGGAAATCACCCTAGCCTCTTTGGCTAGTACCGAGATAAATAATAGTTGGTTGATTTTTCAACTGTATTAAGGTATTCTAAATTGATGTTTCTCCTATGATACTATTTTTATTCATCTGTTATGCCTTTTCTGGTTTTTCCTCTCTGTTCCAGATTCAGTAAGCTAAGGAGCTTAAACCTTTCCAACAATCATTTAGGAGATTTCCCTTTGGCGGTGTGCAGCATTCCAACCTTAACGGAGCTCAATGTGTCCTGCAATGCACTCAGAAGTATACCAGCAGCTGTTGGAGATATGAACAAGTAGGTCAATACCAAAGATGGTAAAAGCGGTTTGAATTCAGGCATGGCAGCTTCCCCCAGCGGGTTGTCAAACTGTTTGGTTGTGGAGAAAACGATATGGCCTATGCCTACAGAAGGCTTAGTGGGTTCCTCCCATAAAGAGAACCACTCTATAGAGAGAATGATTGGGAGCTTAGTTGAGGAGCAGGAACACCTGGAATGGGTCCTGCTGAATGATCATCTTTCTTCCCAGCTCTGCAACCTGTGCCATCTCATAAAAAGGCTGAAGTGGAGATCCTTGATCTAGACCCGGGGTGCCATGCCCATCCCAGTTCTGTAAAGGCAAAAGAAGTTGTGATACATCATGTGACGTGATCGAATTTGATACCCTTGATCTAGACCTTCATCTTGAGCCTGATATTGAAAAGCAATCTGAATCATAACATAAATGATTGATTAATGACCTAAAGTTTTCATGTGATTTTTTTAAAAAAAATTCTTCTTCCTTCTTATCAAAAGTTTACAGACCTTCTTGTTGGATGGGAACTTCCTCCAGAGCCTTCCAGCTGAGTTGGAAAGGATGCATCAGCTTAGTTATTTAGGCCTCTCTTTCAATGAATTCGGTGACATTCCCGAAGTCCTGGAGAAACTGACTGCCATGGACAAACTCTGCATGTCTGGAAATTGTATGGAGACACTAAATTTGCCAATACTAAAGAAAATGCCACACATAAAACATATAGATCTAAGGTAAGTAATCATCTCTGAGAAAAAGGATATGTATCAAATGTTAAATGACTATTTTAATTAATGGTGGCAAGCCAAGTTGGATTTATCTTTTGTAAAAAAATTATTTTCAAGATACTAGTTCTGATTAGTATGTACTTTGAAACATATGAACTAAACTTTCCAGTCAGTGTATTCCTTGCCAATTACTGTACCTTGTTAGTTTCCTTGCTTTTTTATTCATATGATTTCAGCTGATTTTTTTTATTCAATTCATCACTTTATGCAAGAACTTGCTGTTATTAAATGGTCTGTACTTTCAATTGAGAAATGTATTAAGCAGAAATATTTACTTTTTGAATTCAGTCTTACTGACTTATTTAGTTAGCTATTAATTCACCTGAGTTGTTTTTCCTTTCCTTTGATGACAGATTTGTCATGATGAATTGGTTCTGTAGGAATTCTCATTATTAGCCAATACTTTAGACTACCTTACTTTTTTTTTGACTTCCAAATAGGCTTAAAAATTCATCCTGACCTCTGACTAGGGACAATTGGAAAGATTGTTGAAAACTTTGGAAAAGATGAGAAAAGAGAAGGCTATTGTAGCCCATTGTTAAAATATTTCATATTATTGTTAAAATGTAATTATTATGCAGCTTCTTATTAGATGTTAAATGTGTTTAGTGGAAATTTGTAAAGAGTCAGAAACTCAGAACTTTTCAGGACATAGATATGATAACAGACCAGACAGTTCTCCCTTATTTATTTTTGTGTAAGACTTCTTTTCTGTTATATTATTTTAATTTAATTTTGAGGGAATGGTTATTACACACAGTGGCAGTTTTGAACTTGAAATAATTGGAGCTATATTAATTTGCCCAAAATTTGTCAGTAAGATTGGACTGCATTATTTTATTTCCACAATTTTTGCTCAAGTGTTACAATTTGTTTTTCTGGTTGCAGGAATAACCTGCTTCTTTAAGTACCATTAACTCTTTTTTACTAGTGGATATTGATTTCATAAAGAAGACATGTGTTACATTTTAGGAAAAAAAATGCAATATTTTTTTAATACGATACAATTATTTTCTTAGTTTTTTTATAACTTTTCTTTTTATCCCAAAGCAGTGTTTTGATTAGGCAATTTAGTCATCCACTGTGTCTGTTTAGCACTGAGAATTAAAATTCAGAGAAATTTCAGGTGGCCAGTTTGATGCCTTTCTGCAAATAATTTTTATTTCTATAAAAAGTCACAAGTTCTCTTTGCTTGTTTGTTTGGAGTTCAGTATGAACTGGTTTGGTGCAAAATCTGTCCTCTTTCAGCAATGAGCCTTGGATCATGATATTGTCGCTATATCCATGCAGTCATGTTTTTAAAATTTTTAAATTTTAACTTTTTAATTTAATCCTGGAATTTTAAATTTTGTAATTCTATAATTGAAGGGATTCGGCCAGATTCGTGTTATTTAATTTATTTTTAATTGTATATATTCCATTTTTAGTAGGCTGTACACCGCCCCGAGTCCCTTTTTGGGAGAGGGGGCGGTATAGAAATTTAAATAATAAATAAAATAAATGTGAAAAAGAAAGTACACCCTCTTTTGAGTTCTATGGTTTTATGTATCAGGACATAATCAAAATCAACTGGTGCTTAACAGTTCTTAAAAGTAAGTAAATACAACCTCAGATACAACATATGACATATTACATCATTTATTTTTTTTAAAAAGCCACGCTAAGAACCAGATTATTTTTACCATGTCCTAATATATAAAATTATAGAACTCAAAGAGGGTATACTTTATTTTTAAGATAACTGTAGATTCACATAGTGCTTTGCCAACAGTAGAAAACTTGAATACTTGAAGAGCCTCATGTTATTCATTTCCTTTACCCTATTTGCCATGTTTTACTTCAAAGGAACATATAATAATGTTTTAAATTCTATATATATTGGCATTTTCTGATGAAATTCCTAAATTTGATGTGGAGTTGTTGTGAATATGGATAATCCCTATTGAATCATCAAAACTTTGTTAATGTGTCTTCATATGCCAGTAATGTTCAACAGATATTAATTCCATACATTTTTGTATTGAGACAAGTTAGAAAGCCATCACTTTACTACAGTCTTTAAAATTGTTATGACAAAAAATGATAAACACTAAAAATGCATTTGAGAGATTTGATAATTTGCCTTGGAACATTAAAGTGAGCAATGGATAATTAATTGGGGAGGGCATTTAACTTGGATGGTATTAAAAATAATTGGGTATTAGTATAACTAGAAAAATTGAACTTGGTCTTTTTGGCCAAGAATACGTGGAACTGATAAATTAAAAGCCAAATTTTGTTTTCCAGCCTTCTAAAACAAAGAGGCTAAATAACTGATCCCAGCTCTTTTTCTTTCCTCCCTATTTCCATCCCAGGTTAAATGTGATTAGAAGATTGATGGAAGATGAGAGTGACTTCCTACATCATGTGACTCAGCTTGATCTTCGGGATAATAAGCTTGGAGAGTTAGATGCAACCATCTTCAATAACATTGAAATACTGCACTGTGAAAGAAACCAGCTGGTAACCCTCAAAATCAGCGGATACTTACTTAAAGCTCTTTATGCCACTTCAAATGGTATGTTTTCTTTGAAGGTAGTTCAAATAGGAATTGATATTCCTAGCCTTTTCTTCTTGCACTGGATTTACATGCAATATTAAGTTGTGGATGAATCCAATCCTTAACCATTTGGCTTTACATAAAACATTTAGCAACAGAATTTTGGAAGCTTGTAGAGTGGTGCTTACAGGCTCTTTTAGAGTGTTGTAAAGTGTAAATCCTTGAGATTTAATGCAAGTTTTAAATTTCCCAGAGTGTCTCACAAATCTGTATATTCTTTGTGAGATAAAAGAAAGTGACCGGCCTGCTGTAGAGACCTATATAAATTTTATACAAATAGTCCTTATGACCACAATCGGAATTGGAGTTTTGGTCACTAAGTGATACGGTTATTAATTATATTGTCATGTGACCAGACCCAATTTTACTACTATTTCCCCATGTCATTAAGCAAATCACTGCTGATGTTAAGTGAATCACACAGTTGTTAAGTGAATTCCACTGTCATTAAGCAAATCCAGTTTCCCCAATTGACTTTGCTTGTTTGAAACCAGCTGGGAAGTTCGCAACCACAGATACTGCAACCGTTGTATATCTTAAGCTGGTTGCCAAGTTCCTAAATTGAGATCATGTGATTGCAGGGATGCTACAGTGATCGTAACTTCAAGGACATGTTGTGAATTTTCCAATTCAGTTGTAACTTCAACACATGTTAAAGAAATGATCATAAATCAAGGACTACCTATTTCATGGAATAATAATATTCTAATCTACAGATTTGGTTAATTGAGGTTGAGAGAGAGCACATTATCAATTCTTTTTCATTAGAGTCCTTAATATTTCCCTATGTTCCATTTATATTGATACCACAGGTTCATGTTGCTAGCCACTTTGTGGAATGTTTTCTGGGGTGTCCATTTCCACTTTCTTGTTCTCTTTTTCCACTTTTTGAAAGTAATCTATTTCTTTCACCAGCCAGTTCAGCTTCTTTGAAAAGAGTCATGTAATGGTATTTAGAAAGGCTCCAGATAATGGTCAGACTGCATAATTCCAACCTGATAGTAAGTGAGAAAAGAGGTTCAGAAGAGACCCTCCCTAATTTCCTAAGCTGTAAAGGAGGAGAATTGTACTTTTACTGCCAAGAGTCTGTTAATGTAGCTTTACCCTAAAATAGATTTAGCACATCTGTTTCCTTTCTGGCCTGCCTAGTAAGGCTGACAGCTTCAGAGGATTCTTGCACTGATTACATACATAGAAGGAGAAGTGCTTCCATTGCTAGTAGCTAGTAAAGCAGCATCGATCTGCACAATACTTTTTTCCCATGGAGTTTAGCAACACATACAGAGAGCTTTCTCATGCTAGCAATATACTCTGATAAGGGGCCGGTATCATTCAGCAGAAACCAAGGGAGGACTTCTAGATTTCTACACTTTGAGTTGATCGGAAACAGCCACAGTATTTTATTTTCCTTTTATCTTCCTGTTAACAAAAGATTGATTCTCTGACCCCTTGTTCCCACATATCTTTGTCCTTTCACATTTATTTTGAGAGCTCCACCGTTTGCCACTGTTTTGTTGCTGACAGTTTATTGCTGATATTTAAAATGATTAGGACCAAATCAGCAACTGACATGACTTATGAGTACGGTGGCCATATTTCCTTGGGGAAAAAAATGAAGGATAAGCCAGAAAAAGGGGCAAATTTGAATGAGGTTCATAAAGATAAAAATGTCATTGTTTATAACTTGCTTTACAAAGGAAAATTCAAAGCAAAATCAAGAAAACCTTTACAAAACCCATATTTAAGCAAAATATCTAAAACCAGTGTATTTAAATTTATTTTAAAAAGACAATTCAGTTTCTGTGTTTTTCACGTGAACGTAAAAGATTCTGTGTTAAGTGGTATCATTTATTTAATAAATGCTACTGACTAAAATAAAGAAGGAAAGTGAATTTTTGAGAAATCAGTGTAAAGGACAGCTTTATGAAATTCTTTATAATAAGAGGTTTATGGTCACTGCACTGATGAGTGACAGTGCTGAGAAGCTGATTCAGAACAATGATACATGCTTGTCTTTTGAATAATATTTCAGGCCCTTTTGTGGGTTTTTTTGCTGAAAGCAATCAGCATGATACAGTTGGAAAAGTTACTAAATTTACTTCAAATTTAAATTTGGGTCAAATATGAAAAAAAAATTCCCCACAGTTTGTGTACATTATGTATATTATTGTTTTGTATAATATTACTACTAGTACTAGGGGGAAAGATTTCCATCAAATCTTGAAGCTCTATTTGGAGCTATATAGTTGGAAATGCTGATTGGTTATTTGAAATACGCACTTTTGCTGTGCAACAGTAGTTCATTTCTCCTGCTATTTTTTACTTCCCTAGCCATTGATCTAGAGGTAAATCCTAGCTTCATGGCCTGTGTTGTGATTGATTCACAGCCGATCCTTCCCTGACTGATTCTTTTTAAAAACCTCTGATTTTAGATCATCTGCCTCCATCTCCAATATGCCTAACATACAGTTGGGCAGATTGCAAACTGAGTAGTAGCAAGAATCAGGCTTTTTAAAATAATCATTTTTATAGTAGCTAGATCAGAGGTCTCCAAACTTGGCAGCTTTAAGACTTGTGGACTTAAACTCCCAGAATCCCTCAGCCAGCATAGCCCTGAGCTAGATGAATGAATGAGCTGCAACTGTGGAGGATAATTATAGATTAGTGCACAAAAACGGTTACAACTACTACTCATGATAAAGGCTTGACATGGGGGTCATGACATTTCAGTGCTTAGAAGTAAACATAGTACAGGTAATCCTCCACTTACAACAGTTCATTTAGGGGCAGTTCAAAGTTACAATGGCACTGAAAAAAGTGACTTATGACTTTATTTTCACATTTACGACTATTGCAGCCTCCCCATGGTCACATGATCAAAATTCAGATGCTTGGCAAACTGGTTCTTTTTTAAGACGGTTGCTGTGTCCGGGGTCATGTGATCTCCTTTTGCGACCTTCTGACAAACGAAGTCAACAGAGGAAGAAGCGAGGTTTACTTAACAACCGTGTTACTGACTTAACAAATGAAATGATTCATTTAACAACCAAGGCAAGAAAAGTCGTAAAGTGAGGCAAACGCACTTAACAAATGTTTCACTTAGCATCATAAATTTTGGGGTGGATTGTGGTTGTAGCTCGAGGACTAAACGGAAATGTACTGTATATTCTTTTTTAGGGGATGTCCTTGGTGAAATAATCAAGTGAGAGATTATCGATTTATCCAGAGGGCTCAATTCTCAGAAAAGAGATGAATTTGTGCCTGGGTAGTATTGCAAAATGCAGACTCTGCAAATGAAGGTGTATGATTGAATGCACCCCCATTTCACTAACAACAACACAAAAAACTACTTGTCAAGAGCGCTAGCTGTTGGGAGAAGAATATAGCTCAAAATCAAGGGCTTAGTAACATCAGAATGCAATTTTCTTTCTGCCTGTCTGCAGTGCCCAGCTCCACCCAATGTATTTCTCTCTAATGACTACTAGGAGAAAGTTTGCTTGTTCTTGCCTGACATTTGACCATTTAGAGAAGCTTTTTAAAATTTAGCCAGAGGTTTTTTGGTGTCATCACCGGATTAAATCTACTGAAGCTAATTTTCTATGTGAAGCGATTTTCTTTTCAGCTTAGTTAAACTACACCATCTATAGCCAAGTGAGGGCTAACCTTTTCGGCACTGAGTGCCCAAAGTGTGTGTGCGCACATTCCCAAAATGCAATATGTGCACATCCCCTGTCCATGCGCCCCATCCCCCACACATGTACCATGCCCTGTGCATGTGCCACACGTCCCCTGCACATGTGCCCCACCCCCTTGTGTGAGTGGCAGAGACCTGAAGACCTGCTGGCTGGTGGGAGGCGCATGCGTGCATGTGCATGCGCAGCTGAGCTGAGGTGACTGTTCGCGTGCCCACAGAGAGGGCTCTGCATGCCATCTCTGGCATGCATGCCATAGGTTCATCATCACAGAGCTATACCAACTATAGCATTTGTGAAGTGATAAAACCATAATACAGTTTTTCTTACTGATGGGAGATATATCCTAGAGCTCTTGGGAAGAAAGATATTTAATATACTCCCAAAACACACACTATGGATTGCAGTTGCTAAAGCAAAATTATAATTCACAAAATAAAGGATGAATACTTTTTCTTTACAACAGAGCCATATTTTATATAAGGGCAAATAAGAAAATCCCATTTATCTCAGTAAAATGTCTTCAAATGTTAAAATGTTCTTTATTTTTTACTAGATTCATATTTACTGTTTTTAACTGTTCACTTGTTTCAGTATGTGATCCAGTGTATACAGCAGGTAGTCCTCAACTTATAACCACAGTTGAGCCCAAATTTTTTGTTGCTAAGTGAGACATTTGTTAAATGAATTTTACCCCATTTTATGACCTTTCTTGCCACAGTTAAGTGAATCACTGCAGTGGTTAAATTAGTAACATAGTTGTTAAGTGAATCTGGCTTTCCCATTGACTGCTTGTCAGAAGGTCGCAAAAGGAGATCACATGACCCAGGGACACTGCAGCTGTCATAAATATGAGTCAATTGCCAAGCGCCTGAATTTTGATCACGTGTCTATAGGGATGCTGCAGCCAGCTATAAGTGTGAAAGTATGAAAATCCTAAGTGGGAAAAGCAGTCATAAGTTACTTTTTTCAGTGCTGTTGTAACTTTGAACAGTTGCTAAATGAACTGTTGTAAATAGCGGACTATTACTTGTATTTGGTCCTCCGTGTTATGATTTGTATTATTGTTTCAATAAACCGGGACAACATGAGGTGGTCTACTTTTAGTAGCTTGAAATTAAATTTATCTTTGCAATGCAATATTTGTCTTTCTTTTCCAGAACTTGTTCACCTTGATGTGTATCCAGTTCCAAATTATCTAACTTATTTGGATGTTTCTAGGTAAGCATATCTTTGAAAGATACTGGCTTTGAATGTAGTATTAGTGGAAACATGAGAAGAAACTGGAGCACTCGAAGACTAATAAAGTGATCTCTTTGACTGAAGAGATTACGTGAATTTTCCTGCGACCCTGGAATATTGTGTATATAACTTATTTGGTCTGCCGTATTTCTTTTCTTAGAAGAGAGATTGTCACAAGTGTTTCTATATAAACTTGAGTGATTTTTAATACAATCTCAACACATTGAATCCTCTTTTCTGCATTACACTTACTTCTGATTTGTTGAGCTGCTAAGCAGATGCCACAACTTTGAACCCAGTATCCATATTACCTCATAAGTAATTAGATTTTCTTCTTACTGTTCAGAGTGGAAAGTATGTTAATAATATGGCCCTGAGAGTTAAATTGTTAAGGAGAGCAGATATGATAGCAGATAATCTTCTCCATTTAGTCTAACAAGCTTCCTTTCAGAACAAATTTTGGGTATCTTAGTGGGATGAAGTTGAAGGACCCATTGCCAGATATGAAGGTTTTAGTCTCCTGCTAAATGTTTTCAGGCCGTAAGCATCAAAACAAACAAGCAAAATAAATGATTGAAGCCACGGGATTTTGCAAGTTGTGTGATTTCATGTGAAACTGCCAATTTTTCTAAATTGCATTTTGTTTAACTCAAACCCATTGTGTTTAATTACAAACCCTGCCCTACTAATCTTTGATGTAGGAGCTTATTGGGTGAAAGAAAAATCTCACTCCCCCATCTCCCATGTCTGATGATGTTGACTAAGGTAGTCTTTGCTTAATATCCACTTGTTCAATGACTGTTTGAAATTACGATTGGCACAAAGAGACTTAACGACTAGTCCTCAAAAATTCCTGCCTCCTGCAGTCACATGAACAAAATTTGGGCCCACTTGGGCCACCTTTTGGTCCCCTGCCTACCTGCTGCGGCCAGCTGCCCCCACTGCCTAGCCCTGCTACATGGCAAACCACTACTGCACTGGATAGGACCTTCTTTACACTGCTGTCTTTCATACTGATGCCAATGGGCCCTCTCCATCGTCCCAGCCAGGGCCTTTTTCATGAAATAACATCCCTGGTTAGAAGAGTCTCCCTTTTGTGCCAGTGCAGTGGCCTTCTTTCATGTACCTATCTTCCAAAATCTCATGGGAAGACCATACCACATTTGAATAAGGAGTGGTGCAATCTCAGGAAACAGGCATGGCATGGCCAATAGCTGCCTCATGAAAGGCCAGGCCAGGTGCACCTCAGCAGTAGTAGGAAGAATACAATGAAGATCATTTTGGAACAAGTTTGGCAAGGGCAGCAGGGCCAGCAGGTAAGGCTGTCAGAGGCAGAGGAGTAGGTGGCTAAGAGGACAGTGATGGGGAGAAGATAGGCAGGTGAACGGGAGTTAAAGAGGAGGCAGTCCTATACCTTAGGAAGGCTCAATGTTGGGAGGGACCGAAGCTGGAAGTGGCTTGGATGGGGGTGGATTCTCAGCTAACAATTTGTTTAATGATAGCAACCAGGAACGCCAGAATTGATTGTTGCTAAACAACATGGTCAGGCGACATCAAATTTTACAAGCACATCGCTTAGCAATGCATATTACAGTACCAATTCCCATCATAACCCAAGTACTATCTGTAATACAGATGTCAACATGTTTTATATATATATGCAGCTGGTGCCATGACTTACAAGAAAATGATCCTGGGACACTTCTAAGCCCACGTTACGTTCTTGCGGCTTGCTACTGCTTCCTAAACGTCAGTGAATTGTATGCCTCAGTCTGTTCCAGGGAGACTGAAGCAAAAGTGACAGTGGGAATAATAGATTTTTTTTAAAATAGCTGCTGAATGAGAAAATGCATGCATACATACTACAATGTTTTATCCATTAGGGTGGCTTTGAAATGTTACATTTATCTATCTATCTATCTATCTATCTATCTATCTATCTATCTATCTATCTATCTATCTATCTATCTATATCTATATCTATTACATCCATCTATATCTATCTACCTCTATCTCTCTATCATCTATCTATCTATCTATCTATCTATCTATCTATCTATCTATCTATCTATCTATCTATCTATCTATCTATCTATCTATCTATCTATCTATCTATCTATCTATCTATCTATCTATATCTTTGCTAAAGATGCCGTCTTCATATAAATTGGCATCAGGAATTATTTTTGTGATTTAACACATAAGATTATGTGGTGAGGTTGGTTAATTCAAGATTGTAAGGGTTATTCCGTATGCTTCATGGTAATCCGTGCTTGCCATTCTATAAGCATGTCACATATAGCTGCTGTCAATCCCAGCTGCCTAAGTGCTGTGTGCTGCAGCTGACAGGGCATCTAATATTTCTGTACATTTTAAACCACATGTGATACAATATGTAAATATTCCTTAATAATATTGTCATCTTTTTTTTCCCCATTTGTCTTCCTTTTGTGCAGAAATCACTTGGAGAGCCTTCCAGAATGGGTTTGTGATAGCCGAAAGTTAGAAGTACTGGATCTGGGCCACAATCACATACGTGAACTTCCTGCTAGGTGAGTCCTACTTTTAAAACAACCAGAAACAGGATGCAAAGTAGCAAATTGTTTGCATTGAATTAGTTTCTAGCTTGCTTAGTGAGAACTGTGTTCCCTGTGGTTTTTTTTTTCTCCTTTTTCTTTTTGTTTAATGTTTTCTTCATGGAGTGTCATTGAGCCAGATCAATTTTCTTTATGCAGATGTAAACAAAGCAATCTCTCAAATTTGCAAGCAGAAGTTCTAAAGAAGGTCACGCATCTTTCCCCAACCTCAAGAGCATCAATCTTTTTTTTTTTTGATATGATGCTTGTGTAGTCTGGCATAAAATATACTTTTGATTTCAGAATACTATTGGAAGTTCAGTATAATTTCCTAAGAAAACATGGGTGACCACTTATCCTCTTAGAAAAATACCTGGAGGGATATTTGCATTTGAAAAATTTCTACTACACAGGTAGTCCTCGACTTACGACAAATTGCTTAGTGACTTTTTGAAGTTACGATGGACCCCTCAGAAAATACTTACAACCTGTTTCCAAAGTTCTCAATACCGCCTTGTCCTCCTCCCATCATGTTGCTACATGTTGGTTTGCTCAGTAGTTGGCCCACACTTACAGCTGTTTACGGCATCTTGTAGTACCGTGGCCACAATTTTTGACATTTATGCCAAAAACTTATGTTTGCTCCCAGTTTTCAACAAAAGCGCCCCTTAATGACTGTGACATTCACTTCAAGACTGCAGATTTGCTTAACAGTTGCTGCAAAAAAAGGTAGTAAAATTGAGTCATAGGTGACCTGCTTTACAATCGTCACAGTAAGTGTCCATCACAGTCATAAGTTAAGGACTACCTATGTGGAAAAGTACAGCTAGTCCTCGACTTATGACCACAAGTGAGCACAAAATTTCTGTGGTTAAGTGAAACATTTGTTAAATGAGTTCTGCCCCATTTTTACAATCTTGCATGCCACAGTTGTTAAGTGAATCACTGCACTTGGCAAGTTAGTAACCCGGTTGTTAAGAGAATCTGGCTTCCTGGTTGACTTTGCTTGTCTGGAGGTCGCAAAAGGGGATCACAGGACCTGGGACACAGCAACAGCCGTAAGTATGAATCAGTTGCCAAGCATCTGAATTTTGATCACATGATCATGGGGATGCTTCAAAGGTTGCAACTCTGAAAAACGGTTATAAATCACATTTTTCAGTGCTGTTGCAATTTTGCAATGTCACTAAGTGAACTGTTGTAAGTCGAGGACTACCTGTACATTTATTCCTTCCCCTTTATTTTTAATTAATAGATTTATTCTCACCGTGACTGGTTTGGCTACATTTAGACCCCATCTCATAATGTTGTTGAAATTTTTCTCAGCTTCTCTGAAATAGGCTTGCTTTAATTAGAGCTATAAGTTTTACTGCTATTTGTATGTTTCAAGGTTATTTTGCAATATCAGCTTGCGAAAATTACTTACTGGACACAATCAGTTGGCAAGGCTACCAGAGAGGATTGAAAGAACTCATGTGGAGGTCCTGGATGTGCAACACAACCAACTTGTGGAGCTTCCATCTAATCTGCTGCTAAAAGCTGACAGGTAATCCAAAAATCCACCAAGAGAATAGAATAGTATAAAACGTAATTTCCAAGTTGCATAACTTCTGTGGTTAATTGAAATGTGTTTTTTTAATTAAAAAAACTGAAGTAAATAACATAATAAATAATAATAAATAAATAATAAATAATACACTCTTAATCCCCAAACATTTATTTATGGAGAGTGAAATAGCAAAATTGATCATCCCTTAATGTTGCTTTTTAGTAATATCTTTATTAAAATTTCAACATCTGCATTAAAATTCAAAGTAACGTGAAAGGAAAAAGAATGACAAAGCACATTAAAAGTCCTAAAGAAAATACATCTGCCAAATATAACAAAAGTGACCTCCAACTTTCTTTTATACAGAGATATTAACAATACAATCACCTATCTCTGTTTAAAGAATACCAATCTATACAATATATTATAATGTAATATAATAATATATAATATAATAGTTAACTTAGTAAAAGCTAGTATTCATAAAATGTTCTTCTCTTAATTTTATCTAAAAATAGCAAGTTATCAAATGTCTTATATTATGAACATTACAACATTTCTGGAGTCAGATGCAATCTAGTGTTCAAGTAAAAAGTAAACTAAAAACTGATTCCTTAAAGGCTTAAAGTAAGCCTCTTTCCATTGGCTCATTCAGTTACAACAGGGGAAGGTTAGCTCTTTATGATTCTGAATTTTTCCTTTTGCAGAATCAGGATAAATCAATTTCTCCTTTACTGTATACATTTATTTTATAGGAATCTTTAGGCATTATCACCTAAAGTAATTTCATTTCTTGAAAATGATCAAAAGCGTTCCAGGCCTTCATGCTTATCTATGCAGAGTACTAAGTTGGAAGGGACTTTGAAGGTTTTCTAGTGCAGTGGTCGCCAACCAGTTGGCTGGGGACCAGTGGTGGTCTGTGAGAAAATTTTGGTGGTCCACAGAGAAATGTCACCCCCAAAGCACCCCCAAAGCAATTAATCCAGGCTGCGTAGAAACACATGCTGCCCACATGGCCCGCAGGAACACAAGGCTTGTGTCACTTGCATTGCGAACAACACGAGGTAGTGAGGGGTGGGGGGAAAGGGCGGAGGGGGGAACTTGCCCCACGTGCCCCGCTGCCTGGCCTGGCCACCAGGCTGCTTCTTTCTGCTTCTTCTTATGCTTTTGGCTGCATGCAAGGAAAGCAGCAAAAGTCTTTCTTTCTCTCTCCCAAACTCCACCAGAAATGAGTCTTTGGGACACTGCAAGGCATCCTGCTCCAAGAGGCTGCGCCAGCGTGACAAGTCTCACAAAGACTCATTTCTGGCAGAGTTTGGAGGAGAGAAAGAAACATTCTGCTGCTTCTGCTGCTTTCCCTGCATGAAGCGCCTTGGTGGTGCAGGCTGTTAATCATCTAGCACTTAGTGCAAGCTGCCTGCAATTAGTGCAGGTTCGAATCCCACCAGGCTCAAGGTTGACTCAGCCTTCCATCCTCTCGGGGTAGGTAAATTGAGGACCCAAGTTTGTTGGGGGCAATAAGCTGACTTTGTAAAAATGCCGCTTGGGGGGGCCAAAAAAGCCCTACTAATAAGCAGGCATATACAATGGAATGAAGGCTATTGCTGAGCACTTAGCATGGTGCTCCATAGACTGTAAGCCGCCCTGAGTCTCCGGAGAAGGGCGGCATATAAATGTAATTAAAAAAAAAAAAAGCGAAAAGTCTCAGTCTCTCTCTCTCTCCCTCCCTCCCCCCCCTCCCTCCCCCCCTGGGAGCGGAGCTGGAGACGGTATCCTGCGATCCCAAATAAAGAATGATTGATCAGTAGGAAAACGAGATGGCGAATTTTCCTGCAGACCTTTTGGGGGATTTTCCCAGGGTCTCTGGTCCACTGGATTTAAAATTATGAGTTTGGTGGTCCCTGAGGTCCAAAAGGTTAGCGACCCCTGTTCTAGTCCAATCCCCTTCCTAAGCAGGAAACCCTATAGAATTCCAGACAAATGGCTGTCAAATCTCTTCTTAAAAACTTCCAGAGTTGGAGTACTCACAACTTCTGAAGGCAAGCCATTCCACTGATTAATTGTTCTTCCTGTCAGGAAATTTCTTCTTAATTATAGGTTGGATCTCTCTGTGATACGTTTCCATCCATTACTTCTTCTCTTGCCCTCAGATACTTTTTGATACTCTATATTCGGAAATTTCAGGAATTATAAAATGGTCAATTAATCCATAGACTGATTTGTTTTTTAATTGTAGCCTGCAGCTCTAAAATTATGGAATCAAAGAAATTTAAAAGTCTTTTAATTTGATGTTCAATTTTTGTCAGCTTTTGAGCTACCTGTTTGAAAGAATAAATGTTCTATCCTGTTAGTTCAACTTAAAATTGATCTTTCTACAGTTAAAGATTTCAAGAGGAAGAAACACCAGTTTTTTATTTTAAGCACATTCTTTCCAAATATTTCATTTTTTTCACAACATTTTCAAGGAGGACTGAAGTTAACTGAAATATATTTTTCATGGATCTTAAGGATTTATGCTTGAGATGTTATGATTGTGAGTTGTAGGTAGAGGTGTTCTGAAGACTAGGATTACTCATAGTAGGGTTGACTTCATTGTTTGTTACTTCTTAAACAGCATCATTAGTGCCTATGTGGGAATATGCCTTCTATCTCTTGGGCCATTTATTTGTAGAGCAGATAGCTAAAATCTAGATGTTAAATTAAATTATTTTGTTCCTATTTGTTCTGTGGCTGGAAGAGAGGATGTAGGAGAAGAAAAGACTAATATTTATGACTTCTAAATGACTTTGCAGCCTGTCACTGTACAGATAGCATTCAAAGTGGTTTAAAATATAGTATTGTCCTTTGCCCATGCAAATTTCCTAAAATTTCCATACTTTCCAGGATCTACTCAATTGTAATCTGTGGTATTGATTATTAAGATTTCTTGTGCTTTTTTTTTAGTTTTTGCATTCAGGATCTAAAAGGAAATATACATCAAATATACAATAATATTTCCAAACTCTACACATTTAAAATAAAGGCATATGATAGTCTCTATTACCATTGTCCTGAAATTATCGTGCTCAGCAAATCGTCTTTGGAGTTGTTAATGTTAGCAATTCTCATTCGGTTCTCACTGAATGGACAAATACGCAGTCAGCATGCTTTTCATTCAGTGAAGTGAAATGTTTTTTACACATTTAGCAAAAAAATCTCCATGTTAGGGTGATGGAAATATCTTACCAGGGATCTACAGGCAATTGGCTTGCTTATCTGAAGCAGATGGTATCCTGAAAATAGAGGATTTCTCTCCAGTAGTAGACAATTAGAAATGTATCTCATTTTCTTCACACTTTACTATTCCAACAGTTTTCTTTTAAAAAACGAAGACCAGATCATTTCCATTTCTCTACTTAAATCCAGTGATCAGATATTGAAAATACTTATTTGGTGGCTAGACTATTTAATTATTAAGTCTAAACATCATTCCAATATTTTCAGTTTTGGGCAAGTACATCAGCGTTTTCCCATGTGATGTTTAAAGTCTTTAAGTCTTCTATGAATGTTCACTGCCATGTATTTTGAGAATGTCTTGGTCATTTCTGATTGGAGGAATTCATCTCATTGCCATCTTGGGAATTTGATGCTATATAGTATGGGAAGGTCTAATGTTAAACAAGAAATATTGTTAATGGAGGCATTTGATCTTGTGTAATGTGCAGTTTATTCATTGATGCTACTTAATAAAAACCATTTGCAAATATGGAACGATATTCCATACAAAATCTGTTGGCTTCCACCCTTTCGACTTTCCAGAATTGTTAAAAACCAGGCTCTTCTCCCAGGCCTAGGAGCAGAATGGCTGCTGAGCTCTTTGGGGGGTTGTGTTTTTTTTTTTTTTTTGGGGGGGGGGCGTGTCCTCTCTTGCAGTCAGCTCTATTCCTTTTCTTTGCCACATGTTGTTTTCCTTTAATTTTTTTAAAATGAAAGTCACTGTTGACTCAGATGACCTCAAAATTGAATTAAGAAAAACATGAAGTAAAGAACAAATTAATAATATAAGCATTTTATTTCCCTCTCTCTTTTTTTGTTATTTATTGCCATTTTATATCTAAAGACAGAGGCAGATTCTTGTTTTAATCTTATTTGGAGTTTATTGTACTATAGGTTGCCTTCAAACAACAATAGCCTGTTTTTTTGTCCATTTGTGAATGGAAATTAGCATTTTCATTGCTAGATAGAAGGATTAAATCAAGGAAATCCCTCTATCACTTTTTCCTCATACCCTTTCAATCTCTTTCCTCCTTCCAAAATGCTTTTGTTAAATAATCAATGGTCACAATGATTAAACAGTATTTTTCAAAAAAGACTTCCTTGAGATGTGTAGCGTGTCTTAGTTCTCTTGAGTTCCTGGGAATAATTCCTAACTAACTATTCCAAATCCCATTAACTCTAAACTGTCTGCACAGCACAGTTATTATCTTTATTGGAAAGGCTTTTATGCATAACACATACACGCAGACACACGCACAGACGCACAAATATAGCTATTCAGTCATGTGTCCATCTAGGATGAAAATCGGGGTAGAATTGAATTTAGTAGGATATTTGCTCACTATTTGGAGTGTACATCTGGTTAATCTATCTAAAGTAACTCATCTTAATAATGTCTTCTTTTTCTCCAGTGGCAAATAACAAAATTCTGTAAATATTTTTCAGTTACAGCCAAAACACCATTCCCATTGTTAGTTGTCCCAAGACTACTTTCCTAAATTATTTGCCTCCAAAACTGTGTACTCTTTTTTTTCATATCACATTCCTTTAAAAATTCATTGTATTATGAATGATTATTTAAGACAGTCACCATGTCCGTAATAATCACAATTCTTGGTCTCTTGGTAAATTAAAATTTCTGAATATACAGTGTACTATAATCAAGAACATAAGTTGCTATCGAAAGATATCAATGAGCTTGCATCATGCTAACAGTTCTGATGATTCAGCCCAAAAGATGACAGCTATGGAAAAAAGGTGAAGTCATATAACTTAAAATTCCAACTCCTGAGTTATACCTCCAGCAGCACAATGATTGGAACCAGGCCTTATCTAATGCATCCATTATATACAAAACAATTTTTGTTGTTGCATCCCTCTCATTTTTAGATAATAGGAAATTAATTCAATATTATTTTAAAGCCTTCCATTGTTTTTGAGGAGGAATGTTCATGCTAATTCTTATATAGATCCTGCAAATAACTAATGCCAATTTAATAATCTGTCTCCAAACAATTATTAAAAAGATTTTTGAAATAACTGTTTTATAACTGAATTGATCCAGTTCTTAACAGTCCAATTTACTTAACCTTCCCCTATTACTTTGATGCTAAATGGGTATTATTCCATAAATGTATATAAACAGGGACTTCAATGATAATTTTCAAATTGGCCCAATGAGAAACTCAGTTCTGAAGTTTATCTAGTCAGTAGATTTAATCTAGTCAGAAGCTAAAGCTAAATTAATCCTCAGAAATAAACCTGAAGAAGTAGAAAGTTAAACCCACTTTCCTCAACATATATTTGCAATCTGCACAGTGAAAATGAATTTGCAAAATGAAAATCTCTTCAGGATGATTTTGACAAAGTTTTGTCCTGTCCCATGCCCCGCCCGCCAAATATCCTGTTTAAAGTAATACACACAGGTAATTTTCTCAAAATGTAAATTGATTTTGGAGTTATAATGCTCTGTAATATTCTGTCAATTTACCCTCAAATACTCTATAATTTACCTTCAAATAGTCACTTTAATTCTAGACCATCTGTTACTCTAGATCTTCTGTTTACATCATAATGAAGTAAATTCAAATTTACCACCAGGAAAAAAGCTTCATATAAATGATTTACTCGTCTCCTATTTGTATTTTTGGAAGTTTTTATGGGTTTTCCAGCTGCTATATAGGGTGCATGTCTGTCTGTCTACCTATTTAATTTATTTGCCACCCATTTCGCAGTTCAAGGCAACTCTGAGTGACTTTTTCTTTGTATAGGTTTTTTACTTACTTTCATGTTCATGTTCGTGCTGCCCAAAATAATGTTGCTGAGATGGATGGTCACATAAATTGGCTAAGATATAGAAGTAAAATATAATTTAATGCTATGGTTCCTCTCCTTTAACGATGTTATCATGATAACAAGATTCCCAAACTATTTTTTAAAGAAACTAGGTTATTCCTAATCTGATCTACCTCCAAAATATATAATACTTTCACTGTTCAGTAAAATACTACCTTTTTGATCCCTTAATGTGATTCTATTAAAGTTTTGAAAAGTTTAAATTATGCCTGCAAGTTGTTCTTCAATAGAACTTTTAATCTGTGGCCTATTGGCACTTTGCAGGCCCGATAATAGATTTTAAAGGGTCTCTAAATTTGAATGAGAAAAACTACTTTAATTTTACATATGTTAGTATATTTATTACATTTTTGTTATTTTTTAAAACACTTTGATAACTATATTAGAGGACAAATGGCATCTATAGGTTTCCACAGATTCTTAAAGGAGTCCATGGTTCCAAAGAGTACAAGAACTTCATTTGCATATTCTGAGTTACACATAAGTTTAATTGAGAAGAGGGCAATAGCCTATTTGAGGTTGTAGTTAAGAATGCTAGACTAGAAGCAAAGAGATCCTGAGTTCTAGTCCCATATGAGGCATGAAGCTGGCTGGGTAGCCTTAGACCAGTCACTCTCTTAGCCCTGGGAAGCCCTAAGGAAGAAGACAGTGGCCAACTACTTCCAAAATCTTGCCAATAAAGCTGCAGGGATTAATCCAAGGAGTTGCCAAGAGTCAAAACTGGGTCCCCTCCTCCCAACAAAAATAATAATAAGGCATGCGATGATCCTTTGCAATTCAAGAGTTAAATAAAGGATACAGACAGATTAAAAAACATAACACTTCAGGGAAAGTCAAATTGTCAAAATCTTCCTCAGAAACTTTCAGGCTTAACACCCATAGATATTATAGTTGTTGACTCTTGCCTCTTTTTAATTACAGCAAGAGTGTTGATTAAAAATCTCATATCATTAAAAGCTTGGTAACCTGAATAAATCCAGTCTAAGCTTGTACATTTTGAACATATGATGCTGCACTAGAGTTTAACTAGAATTGTCCGTTCTGATTTTAAAATGCAATTGATATTGTTCTCATTAAACATTTCCTATTGAACTTTTCAAAATGCAAGAGATTTAAGCTGGCTCTATAATATAACTTCTGCTGTTCTAACATTATACTACTATTATTATAATATTCTCCATTCTTTCAAGATAATAATGGGAATCATTAGTGGAACTTCCTCAGCAATTACACCAGGACATTTAATTGAACTTTTGGTTGGTTTAAGACAAACTAATTTTAAACTATAATGAAGCTGTATTATCTAAAATTAGCAAGAGTTAGTGTAAACTAAAATTCAACATCTAGATCAGGGGTGTCAAACTAGATCAGGGGTGTCAAACTTGCGGCCCGTGGGCCAGATGTGTCACATATTGGCCCTGCCCCCACCTGGTTTAGTGAAGGGGAAAAAAGTCCTGATACATCATGTGATGCTGCCATGACAGTGCAAATTTGAACCCCTGGTCTAGATGATATGTCAACATGTGATTTAAAAAAAGGTGGCAATGAAATAATCCAAACACTTAATCAACGAGAAAATATAAGTGGTCTGTTCTTATTCATCCATATCATGCTATATTATAAATTAAGATAGTGTATCTACATGCCATTTGTGGCAATTGCATTGATTGACTGGGAATATGTCTCTGATACCATAGTTGGTGGAAAACAGGTGCAGAGCAGCAAATGCTTAATTCTTTTTTTCTTCCTTTGTTTTCTTCCTAATTAATATTACCTATTGTTTCCCAAGTATATTCCAATAGTATATTTTATTCCAATAGTATATTTAGGTGGGTGACGCTTGCATCTGAAACCTGAGATTTGGATGGCCCCAACCTTTGTAGGCCCAAGGGATCTACTGCTTTTAAAACCTTTTGAAGAATTTGTCCTTCTTAAACTTCTGATTGTGCTATGGCAGCTGAGAATTTTGGAAATTAAACAAAGCAAAGCACTACTCAGGATCTAAGAAACTAAGCAGAACTGGCTGTTTACACTTTTTTTTCCTTAGTAACATTATTTGTATCTATTGAAACATTACTTATTTCCTTAGTTTCCTATGACTATAATAACTTCATTGCTTATGATTTTTGTTGATTGCTTTTACTTAATATCCTATTATGATTTATATTGATTGCTTATTTAGTATCCTATGACTATCAGTAAATGTTGTGTCTTATGATTTATGATTATTGTATTTTTGTATTTTATTATTATGATCATGATTTATCATAAGTTGCTATGTACATGGAGAGCTTATGCACCAGAGACAAATTTCTTGTGTGTCCAGTCACACTTGGCCACACTCTCCTCTCCTCCCCTTCGCCTCCCCTCCCCTCCTCTCCCCACTGCTTGCACCTGTTTTTGTTTATCAGTCCTCTTAAACAGATGAATAATTCAATCAGTGTGTATCAATCAGTCACTTAAAAGAAAATGAAAATGCTTAACTAGAGAACCCCATTAAAATAGTGGTAAGCCAAGCAGAATAAAACTGTTTTGGCTGGCCTGTTACATCCCTGGGATCTGTATCTCTATAGGAGGCCCCTGTCTCATATTTCCGTCAATTTATACTCTTTTTGATAGTAAGGCTACCTCTGATGAAGGTCGAAAAAAGGTTGAGCAATTTTAAACAAATTTCCAGCAATAGTGCTGCTAAAACATTAAAAAGGCCATTGAAAATGTATACCTAAAGTTATCTCTAATAATTTTTTGCAGCTTAAGGTACTTGAATGCTTCTGCCAACAAACTGGAAATGTTACCTCCAGCTACTCTTTCAGAGGAGACCCATAGTATTTTACAAGAACTGTATTTGACCAACAATCACCTCACAGATAAAAGTGTCCCCTTGTTAACCGGTCATCCTCACCTGAAGATACTACATATGGCTTACAATCGCTTACAAAGCTTTCCTGCAAGGTAAAAAAGCATGGTAGTACTAATTCTCTTCTTAATCAAATACTTTTTTGAGCCATTTATATGGTTATTTAAAGGTTGTTAGATATTTCACTAAATGGTAGCTTCTTTTTGAGTAGATATAGTACTCACCCAGTGCAATTGGACTTGCTACCAAATGAGCACATACCAGAGTCTCGTATGCTGCTTCTTTCATCTGTCTAAACAAACTATGGATAAGGATAGCTGTCATTTATAAACCATGTGCAATTATATGAAGAAGCATAACTTAAAGAGTTCTGATGGATTATAACTTGTATTGAAAATGTCTTGCAGTGTATTTCAAGAAGATCAGGCTGAATTCAAATATTTGCTTATCATTGGCAGAAATAGCAGTTGTTTGGATATATGGGCTGAACTCCGTTTAAGTTTATAGTGTAAAATTAGTATGCATTTAAAAAAGATTTTGTCACAGAAAATAATCATGTCTTTGGAAATTGAACATAGTTTTGGGGTTTTTATTTGGAGAAATTTGCCTCTCATCTTTCACTGAGGAAGCCCCAACTGTGAATTAATATAATCTTCCAGATTTAAGTTTAAATAACAAGGCATGTCTTTTGTTTAGGGTCAATGAATGTCAGGTTTGTCTACTGGGAAGTTTGTTTCATGGGCTACCTTAGAATCAGCATATTCAGCATGTCTTAAAAATTGAATGGCTTTGGAATCCACTTATTTTAGAAGACTAGTGATAAGAAAAGTAATCAGAGCACCAAGATTATAATTGTAAAAAAGTTACTATCATAGGGATGGGAGAACCCTCATTCTCCATCTGTTATACAGTGAAGAATTACTCTACTTATATTTTCAAAAATATATAAGTTGTGTTTTCAGAAGTCTCACATGGAAGACTACTTAGATATATTATCTGCTTATATAATTGTATATGTTTGCTCTTCCATGTTTTTCCACTGCCACTTCTTAAAATATAAAAATCTGAAACATTCTGAAGCATGTTATGAACATACACATTAATTGATTTGTCTAATTATAAATATTCATACAAATGGCCATTTTTTCTTTTTTTTTAAATTTGCAAATAATAACATTTTAAAATATCATAGAGGCAGTAGAGCAGACTTATTCTCTGTCATTCAAAAGGGGCCACATTAGAGCCGGTATGCAGAATTTGCAGGGAAACAGAAGGTGATCAAAATCAGGAAAAAGTCATATTGAAGGGAACAGATTGGAGACATTTACAAGAATACTGTACTAAACTGGTATCCTGGTACATTCCTTTACTGAAACCAGTTCTGACTAATTTCCTAAGTTCTTTTCAGTTTTAGGAATGCTAGAACCCCTGTCTAGAAACCATGAACCTTAAGATCATTATTACTCTCATTTTGAGATGAGTGACTAATTTTTCCAACGAAGCATTTAAGAAAGAAATAGAGATCAACAAACGAGCCCTTCCTTATCTCCAGGGCTATTACCAGCTATGAAGAAATTTGCTGTTTTCTGCAATGGACATATCAATTGTCACATACTATTTTGTACAAGCCAAGCATGGAAAGGCTTCAGGATACTGGTAGTCCTCAACCTACGACCACAATTGAGCCTAAAATTTAGATTTCTAAGTGAAACATTTGCTAAGTAAATTTTCCCCTATTTTACAACCTTTCTTGCCACAGTTCTTAAGTCAATTGCTGCAGTTGTTAAGTTAGTAACATGGACAATAAGTGAATCTGACTTCCCCATTAACTTCGCTTATCAGAAGGTCACAATGACAATCACATGGAAAACGGCAACCATCATAAATATGAGTCAGTTGCCAAGTGTCGGAAGGAAGGAAGGAAAGGAAGGAGAGAATGAGGGAGGATCTCAGGGAAGTCCTGCCTTAGCATTTGGCCACCACAAGTGTCCCCGACATGAGTCCCAGTTCACACCCACCATGGCTATGCTTACCCCTGGCCACTGACCTTGGAGGCCCCCTGGCCCTCCAAGGTCAGACACAATCCTGATGTGGCTCTCAATGAAATCAAGTTTGACACCCCTGAATACTTTGGTTTTTATGCTCAAAATCTTTCTCTTTCCTTTTTGTGTAGTAAAATGGCCAAACTTGAAGAGTTGGAAGAAATTGACATTAGTGGCAATAAGCTGAAATCCATTCCAACAACGATCATGAATTGTCGCCGCATGCATACTGTAATTGCACACTCCAATTGCATCGAAGTCTTTCCAGAAGTCATGCAGCTTGGCGAAATCAAGGTAGGGATTTCATAAGAATTCACTCCTAAAGCTACGTTTAGTTGCTTGGAGGTAATCATCCATTGTGTAGATAGAGCTTTTGTTTTTACATACCTCCAATTAGGGTAGCATTTTTTATGGATTTCTCAGGTATTTATATAGCAATAGCAAGACTTATATACAACATCCAATGCTTTACAGCCCTCTCTAAGTGGTTTACAGAGTCAGCATATTGCCCCTCAACAATCTGGGTCTTCGTTTTACCGATCTCGGATGGGTGGAAGGCTGAGTCAACCTTGAGCCTGGTGTAAAGAAGTTACATTCTGTTCATGTTCTATAGAAAATCCCATGTTTTCCATTCAAAGAGAAAGATGGTTCCTGGAAGAGTTCAGCCCTGATAAATATTTGAAATATTGGCATTGTAACTGGAGCAGTGTGACACACAGAGAGAAGCAGAGGGAGACAACAACATAAATACTGAAAGTTTTTGTAAAGTGAGGTATCTTACATCAATACTTTAGGTAGCAATATAATTATTCCAACTTCCTTAAGATGTCAAGGCAACCTTTTGCTCTAAGTTAGCCATTTGAGATTGCAATACTTATTTGATGCATACATAACCAAATCATACATCTCTGGGGTTGAAAAAAAGGGCTTCGGTACATCACACACTGTACCATCCCAAAAAAAATTTTTTAAAAAAACTTTGTTAGGTTGACAGTGGTATTCATGCTGTTATCTTTCCAAATTGCGTTTCCAGTTCTCTGCTTTTCCATTTTTTTCTGGAGAGCAATTGCTCTGTTATCCTGAATATAATGCATAAATTAAAATTCAGTGAAATTATCTGTTGTTTAAAACAAGTAATTTAAAAACTTTTAATAATTACTAAGATTTAGCCCTGTCTTCTTTCCTTTCTACCTAATCACTGTGCTTCCAATATTATACCCAACTAGATATTTTAACTGTCTTCAGCAGTATTCTAATTCATTGGCATGCATTATCTGTTCTTTTGTGACATCTTAAAATTTTGTTTAGTTTTCAGTACAGCCTACATTTTGAAACAGATTTTAAATGCACCTTTAAATTGACAACATGGCTCTGTATTAAAGACTGGTGGTGAATAATAACAGTTCTGTCAGAATTATGACAGTCCCTTTCCGCAATTGGCTTCTAATCTATGTATTTATAAAATTACTTTTAATTAAAACTCACTTAACACTGATGTGCTCCATTAGCTTAAGGATAATAATTAGCCTCTTAACGCAGACAGTAGACAAATCACTATTCATTCTGCCACAAACATGGAGGTTATTTAATAAAGCATAAAGTTTAGAAAAGTTATAGAATTAAATTAGGCTCACTCAGAGTCATTAAATAGTGCGCAACCTTTCAGGATTTTCAGAAATCAGACAGATTTAGAATAGAATAGTTAGAATATCAGCTGCTGTCTGCTTTATTTTTAACATTTCATGACGGCATGTTAGATTAAGGGAGGGTTACTTCAAGGAATGTTTATATTAAATAATCGTATCTTGTGTTTTGTAGAGGCCATTATAGAATTTGCTCAATTAAGGGTGGTGGAGGAGGAAGTTGGCTTAATTCTCTTAAACGGCAGGCAAAGGCTCTCAGTTCTGCCACTTCAGACTGCAGCTGCATATTTATTGGGTTGCTCCCTCTGCTTAATGACAGTACTTACCCACTGGAAATGAGATATTAAGGAATAAAGCTTATTTACATTCTTGACTTGTGCAATAATTTTCTCAATAGTGAAGTTCCCGAGTGGTGGAGCCTTCCATTATCTCTGCACCCACCTTTGGTTTGAAATGGTAGAGTCCAGACCTTGGTTTATTACTGTGCATTTTTCTTGTGATAGTTGGACCTCTGATTTTTTACGATAAGTCTATGTAACAATTAGCCATCTGTGTTCCGAAGACCCATGGCCTATTTACATTAACTCTCCCCTCATTCTTCAGTGTGTGGACCTGAGCTGTAATGAGCTGACTGAAGTCACGTTGCCTGAAACTTTGCCTCTGAAGCTGCAGGAACTAGACCTGACTGGAAACCCCAGACTAGTTCTGGATCACAAAACCTTGGAGCTGCTGAAGTAAGGAGCCGTCCATGTTATTACACAATAGGCAAAAGAGTACACGATGCACTTGGGGGAAAGCGCTTGTTATGTAAACATTAACCGCCCATAATTCTTTTTTTTTTTTAAATGACTATGTTCAAGAGAATTGTTTTTCTTTTGAAACTCAGTAAATAACTGGTTTGGTAAATAAGAGCCCAGAGCCCAGTCCTTACAGTTTAATGCAGGGGTCTTCAAACTTGATAGTTTTAAGACTTGTGGACTTCAATTCCCAGAATTCCTCCTCCAGTTATGTTAGCTCAGGAATTCTGAAGTCCACAAGTCTTAAACTTGCCAAGTTTGAAGGCCCTTGTTTTAATGATTCCTGTTTGTTCTTGTCCAAGATCTCCTTGAACCGAAATAATGATTTATTTTTGCTCCTGACCGTCACACTTCCATTCTGAAGATGGGTGGCACTTCCTCCCACCCCCCCACTCACCTTCCACGCAGAGAACCAAGAAGCAAGAGCAAAAATTTGTACTTAAAAAAAACTTTTTCCACCTCTGGTCATTTTTGGTTCTTTCATGTCTGTCTTTTTGCCAGGTAAGTTGAGAGAATGACCAGCTGTCAAGGTCATCCAGTTAGTTTCCTTATTGGAGGTTTATGTCCCCTTACTCCTGTTTTGCTATGCTGAATACTCAAGTCCTCAACTGTGTTTCTTGGCTTATGATAAAAGTAACTGCTGCCCATCCCTGTAACCTGAAGAAGGAAAGGAAACAAAATGTCTTTGTTCTGTCCAAAGTGATTATATATTTACATATTTATAAGCCTCACTTATATCTCCTTCTACCCTATGACTCCAATATCTCTATTGCTACATACATTTTTCCGCTAAATCTAGCAGCCCTATCAAGAATATGTCAAGTTGCTTGTGTGAGTTAAAGGTTCTTATTTACGTATTCTTTTTTTTTTAACATAATAAAATGGGATAATCCTCTTTATGAAATATTGAAAGATTTGCTATTGTGAGCAAAAGGCCTTTGTCTCTCATAACTTTCAAATTTGTGATCTGAATTTGCTGACTCATGACTTGGAGGTTCGTCACGGTCAAAGTTCTCTTTTGGTGAACTTTATTTCCACTGTATCCGTACAAGGAAACAATTGTGTGGTTTTTTTGACTGCCTTCTTGAATTGCACAATGACTTCCTTAAGGCACTGTCATATTGCTGTGAAGATTTCTGCTTCTTGTCTTTCTCTGACTGCTCCAAAAATCAGTCTTCAGTGGCCATTGTAAAACCCCTGGTTCCAATGAGATGGTCAGCAAATGTATATCTGTCATTTTTCAAAGAGTTTTGTCAGAGAATCACCTTCCTCGTTCTCTGTAAATCTCTCTGTGACTTTTAGTCATTTTATGAACTTGTATAAACTTATCCTGCATGAATTACAATTAACTACAATATTGTTGCCTAGAACAGAATCTTTCCTGTTCAGTTTAGTAAGTATGTTCAGACACTTCTGGAAACTCCACTCCTTTTGACAAACTTGTCAAAGCCCAACCCTTGGCATACTGTGTTGCCTGCCAACAATTAATTACCCCCTGCTTCTGGTTCAGGGCCCAGATAACACACTGTTTTTTTGCATAGGATTGTGTCATTCAGGTCATGCATAAAGAACCTTGACATGCAATGGCTTTTCCTAAGTTCTGCATGACCAAGTTAAGTAGCTAGATAGGCTCAAACCTCTTCTCATTCCTAGTGTTGGAACTCTCAGGAGAGAGAAGGTAAACCCATCCTGAGCTGAGTATCTTTTTCCATTTTTAGATTAGTTCTTTCCCTGTCACATCAGTATGAGAAGAAGAAAAAACAATCCAAAGATGGAGAGAGATGCAATATCCCTAAGTAACTAGATAGCTCACTACCCAAAAATGGAGGGGAGGGGGTAGAGAACATTTCTAAGGTCTCTTGAGTTGCCTGTTTTTAATGGAAAATGGTGGTCCCTTGGCCAACAAGTGGACAGGACTGATAGAAGCTGTAATCTAGAGCAGGAATTATCAATCTTTTTAATTTAAAATAAAGGTAGTTCCTGACTTACGACACAATTGAGTCCAAAATTTCTGTTGCTAAGTGAATCTTGCCCCATTTTATGACTTCTCTTGCCCCAGTTGTTAACGGAATCATTGCAGCTGTTAAGTAAGTAACAGAGTTGTTAAGTGAATTTGGCTTCTTCGCTGACTTTGCTTGTCAGAAGATTGTCACAACTGATGATGTTATCCTGAGATACTCCAAAATGACTTCTAGATAGGGAGCACATTAATAATATTAAGGGTGTGCAAAACATTTTCATTTTGAAAAGGTTTTTAAGTGCAGCATTTTAAAAAAGACTTGGCTTCAGCACTTAACTTCTGATTTCAGTGGAACATGCAATGCTTTGGCATTTTGGCTTGAGCTCAAAGCCGACCGGTTCCAAGCTTGAAATCTTCTCTTTTGAGCTTGAAAGTGTTCAAACTCTTTGAAATGTGATGTTTGCCACTTGAGATAAGACATTTTGTGAAATTCGATGCTCAGAATGGTTTGAAGCAAATGATTTTTGCTCACTCCAAAACAGTGATCTCCAACCTTGGCCAATTTAAGACTTGTGGATTTCAACTCCCAGTGTTGGCTGAGGAATTCTGGGAGTTGAAGGCCATAAGTCTTAAAGTGGCCAAGGTTGGAGACCCCTACTCTAAAAGACACCAAGTTCCAGGAGTGGTCCCTGCTGCTTTTTTAAAATCCTTCCCTGTCATCCCATATAATGTGCTGCAGTATACTTCTGATTATCCCAGCTTAACTTTTATTTTTTTGGGGGGGCAGGAATGCAAACTTCTCAACCAATTGCTGAGCTGCAGAAGTTCAGCCTTTTTTTTCTAGGTACTATAAAGCTTCACATTTACCACCTAACATAGCTAACATATTGCAGGTCAGCAGTTAGGACTTGTGGAGTGGACAAAGGGCAGAATTTTCAGAGTCTTGAAAGAAGTGTTTAGGGAATCTATAAGGGCAAAGTAAGCACCTTAAGCTTCCTAGGTCTCCCTCAGATTAGGTTATAATCTTTTGTAGTTATCCAAATTGAAACGAGGCCGGAAAAGTTTGGCAGACTGATGCTGCTTGAGGTCATATGCCATGCCTTCTCTACCTACAGGTAGGGCATAAGAACAAAGAATGGCCTCCTGTCCAAAATGGTTAGCTATGCTTTAGCTAAAATGACATGATACCTAGGAAAGAAAGGAGTGATGAAGGGCAAGGTACATAAGAAAACCCTTAATCTTTAATCTCCTTTTCTTTTGACTATTCCACGCCAGTGGAATTGAGTTCTTAGGCAAACTGATGGTGACCCTACTTATTTCTTTCAGTGGCCACACTGGAGAGGTGGCAGGGATGCATTATTGAACTTGGGAAGAGGCTCTCTGATTGCACACAAATTATAATGCCTTCCCTTGCCCTTCCTTGGATGTTTGCAATGAACGCTTCATTAACTTTTGCCATGTCTTTGCTCATGTTGCATAGCTGAGTTGCCTTCTTTGGAAAGCTCAGCGTGAATAGCAACAGCACTTAGATTTATATACCACTTTTCAATTCTTTACAGCCCTCTTTAAGTAGTTTATAGGGTCAGCATATTGCCCTCAACATCAATCCGGGTCCTAATTTTATCGACCTCAGAAGGATGGAAGGCTGAGTCAACCTTGAGTTGGTGAGACTCGAACTGCCGAATTGCTGGTAGCCGGCATTCAGCAGAAATACCCTGCAATACTGCATTCTAATCACTGTGCCACCACGGCTCCTGAACTAAGAATTATTGATGAAACTGCTCGTATTGAACTATTATCTCAAGATCAGCAACAGTAGCATCCAAATCTGTAAGAGTCATGTATTTACATAAGGCAGATTAAATTATATGCTTTGTTTTACTCTCTTTTTTTTAATAAATATAGTTTATAAAAATAAACATCGATTCATTCAGCCTATTGCACTGTATATTTGTGTTAAGCATTGGCATTTAAATAGTTCAGGGGCTTTTTTTGTAGGGTGGCAGCTAAAGTTCAGACAAGTGTGTGGGTGAAATTTGCCATCAGAGTTCTGGATTGCAGGATAAAATGATTTTCATGGGCAAAGAGAAAGCGTGTGAGGTCAACTTAAGCAGGATGCATGGGTGTGGATTTATGACTATACACATGCAAACAGAAACACTTACAGAAACATACACACACATAAATGACTTCGGATGAATACAAGTTAAATACTTTTTCCTGAAAAATAAATCTAAAAAAAACCCGATGAAATGCAGGAATTAAAAAATGTAATTATGCCAGAACGCGTGGGAGGGAAAACCATTTTCATCTGTACTTAGCTGTTTATTTTTTGCAATTCCCTATTCAGGCAACTAATTAACTTAACTTATTATTAACATTTCTAATTTCCTTTTTTTAAATGTCATATTTGACAACACTTTTTTTTTTAGAAAAACAGAGTAACGAATATAGTACCGTAACTATTAACTGGTGGTTTTTCTTGCCTATTCAGGGACTCTCATCACTGCTATCGTAAATACATTCTTGCCTAGTGACTTAAAATATAACCTACAAACATGACATAAGATTAGCAGAAGATAATGGGACTGCTTCCTTTTCTTTTGAAGCGTGGATGCTTGAGCTTTTTTGTTTCTCTTTGTAGTAATATTCGTTGCTTCAAGATTGACCAGCCTTCTGCCGGAGATGCCTCTGGAGCCCCAGCAGTGTGGAGCCATGGTTATACTGAAGCATCTGGAGTTAAGAACAAGTAAGCTGTTCAAAATCACTTGCAAGGCTATCAGCCTGCCCTTATCAGTATATTCACCTGTGTGAGAGGGGAGCACCTGTCTATCGGATCTAGCTTAACCGTGGCATTGGATGGGCTACTGAGCAACCAGATCTGGAGGGATGATAAATCTAATAATCATTGCAGGCAGCAGTGTAAAAATTCAGGGGTGCAAAATAAACAAGCACGCCTATTAAAATAAAAATACCTTAATTAGAAAGAGATTTTAATCTTACATACTCACAAGTTGTGTGTGCACGTGTGTATAAATGAGAAGGTTGGGTGGGTCATGGAGCCATGGTAGTGTCCCAAAGTCCATGTTGCCACCGTCTCTCTTCTCTTTGTGTAAAACTCTCTCTTGCTATATTTTTGGAGCAGGCCATACCAATTTTTCAGAATGAAACGGTATCCTAAACAAGGCCAGGTCTAAAAGTGGATTGATCTGATAGATATTCAATAAAGTTAATATTGACGTGGCTTTCTCTGTATTTATTCATTTTGGCCCTCCTGTCCTGCAAAAAAAAAAAAAAAAGTTCTGCAACCATATTTTGACAATGCCGGAATGTCAGCTTGTGCATTCCTGTTAGAGGGAGGACCAGTTAAGCTGTGCTTTGAAGTTCCTTACAACATGGTACAGCTACCATTCCTCACATTCTTTGCTAGGGAGCTATTTTTAACCCAGGTAGCAAAACTGAGAAATCCCAGGCCTACTGACAACAGCGTCTTTACTTCAAGGGTGCCCCCTTTCTTTTCTACAAGCTGCGTGGATTATTTAGTTTTATCGATTACGTTTCCTTACACAAGTTAGTATTTCTGACAGCTTTAACAAATATGACTTCCTCAGTGTTGCACTATACTCAGATAAGTCACATCAGGCCACGTCCCCCCCTACAAATCCAAATTTAAATATGGCGAGCCTTTGAGGATATGTTGGTTTTGAAAAGTGCAGTGAATGACTGAGATGAGAAAAGACTGAGGGGAGCTAACTATTCTTCTCTGTATATTAAAGGAACTGGAAGATCATTCTGTTGAGTGCAGAGTGGTGAATTCATGCCTGTGCCTGTGTTAACATGAATAAGAAGAGAGGGTCGGGAATGGATATGATACTTTTGAATAGGCGCTGTGAAATTGAACTCACTGACAAAAGTGAATCTGTTCATTTGAAGCTATTCCTCATTTTCAGAATGCAGTGGAATCCTTGAGTTGCAAATTTTCTAGTTATGGTTTGAAAAAAAAAAGCCTTAAATGCAAATTATATATCATTTCTATTTATAACGTTCCATTTGGGGACTGGTTCCCAAGGTTACATTTGTATTGCTTTGCTATAGTATGGAAATGTGGAGTCCTCAGTGCTCTCCAAGCTTGATAGTTTTCTTGCGGACATTTTTGTTAGCAGACTAAGTAACAACTTTAGTGTTAGAAGGGAGTGGGATTTGTTCTCTGTTTATACACAGTAGCTTTCCCCATCAATGTTGGTGGGGATGTTGTTCTTGGTAGTTCCTCAATCAGGAATTAAGGCTCCTCTTCCAATTAATGCTTGATTTATTTTTAAATCTGGGATGGCAGTTGCTTTGATTATGTTATTGTTTACTGCTTGATTTTTTTTGGTGTTAATCCCAATTTATATGAGTGCTGGTTGCTGATAAGAAGTTGTTCTGGTCTTTTTAGCCTTTTTTATTGTCTCTTTTGAATGGTAAATAAATGTTGTTATTCTCTATGGGCTTGTGGATGGCTGATTTGTCTGAGTGCCAAACTTCCAGCTTGGTCTACGATGCTCACAGTTTCCTGGTAGAAACTATGGCTAAGTCTGCCCATCTGTTGTAAAATTAATGTAACATATGTTCTGTAAGGATCTTTATGTCCCAAACTAGGTTTATACATGAGAAAACACACCTTATGGAGTTGCTGCTACCGAGATGCGAGGTGATGAGAATGATATTGGGTATTAGGTCAAAGAAAGTGTCCAGTTTAATTGAGTCTTGGAAGCATGTATCTCCCTCAATCCAAAAACCCACAGATATGGGAGTAAGAAGGCTCGACCGCATGATCAGATATAGAGTTGACAGAAGCTGTTACATTTTTGAGAAAGGATCTCTTTTTTACCCCACTTGAGACTATGATTGATTAAATGACGTCTTTACAAAATATTTAGAAAACTTTTACAAAATATTTTATAGGTAGTTCTTGACTTACGACCACTTAACAATGGTTCAAAATTATAATAGCCTCTGAAAAAGTACCTTCCAACTTGTACTTGCATTTATAACCATTATACCACTCCTGTGGTCAAGGGATCATAATTGAGGCACTTGGCAAGTAGCTCACATTTGTGACTGTGGTCATGTGATTGTAATATGTGACTTTTTTTGTGTTCATATGATTCACTTAAGGGCCGCTGTAAAATTGGGCCCAACTTGAGTTACAACCACAACGTATGACAAAAATTCCAGTCCCAATTATGATTTTAAGTCAAGAATTATCTGTATCCCAAACACGGGGACAGGTGAATAGTGCCAGAATTGCATCTAAAATGGAGTACAGTATTTTTGTTATGCATGTGCAGAAGACATAATGTTTACACATGTGCAGAAGCAATGACCATTAACCAGATTGTTTTGCCAAACAACAGATTTTTATCCTTTGAAGAGAGATCCAAAATCAGAGTTTGCTTTTAATGTCTGAATTGAGGTCTTTAAAACTGAGCATTTAACTACTGTGTGTTTAGATGCAAATTAGAGCAAAAAGAAGACAACTTCTTCTCAAAGCTTTACTTTTGGAAGTGATCCAGTTTAAGATAGAAGAGTATTCATGTGACAGAAGCATATTTGTGTTCAAAACATATATGATATCAAGAGAGATTTTCTTCCATCTATCCATCTCTTGGCTAAGGAAGGATCCTTCCACTCTTTCTGCTGAGCCCAATTATTTTTCATGGATTGATATTATCTCTTAATGCAATCTCCTTCAAATCCATTCTTGAAGATAACAGGAATTAGATCTTCTGAGGAGGCACCAGATAGGGAAGGCAATATTTCCTTCAGTCATTTACTGCAAGCTAAAATTTCACATGTATACAAAATTCAGTGATTTTGTATAGTGATTTTGATTGCTTTCTGCTTATCCAGTCTGTGATAATGAGCGGCATAGGGAGAAGATATACAGCATGTTTTCATGGCATGTTCCTTCCATCGTATCTGTAAGAGCATCTATAGTGCAGATAAGCCCTCGATTTACAACAGTTTGTTTAGTAACCATTCAAAGTTAAATTGGCACTGAAAAAGTGACTTATGACCATTTTTCATACTTATGACCATTGTAGGATCCCCATGGTCATGTGGTTTGCCTTCAGCTGCTTGACAGCTGACTCATATTTATGACAGTTGCATAAATAACTGATAAGCAAAGTCAATGGGGAAACCAGATTCATTTAAAAACCATATTACTAATTTACAGCTGCAGTGATTCTCTTAAAAAATAGGGCAGGAAAAGTCGTAAAATGGGGTAAAACTCAGTTAACAAATTTCTCACTTAATAACATACATTTTGAGTTCAATTATGGCCGTAAGACAAGGACTACCTGTAGAGCCAGTCTCAGCCAAGAGGATTAGCTGAGAGTAGTATTCACTGCAAAGGGGTTTTGTTGCTCAACATATATAAACTGCCCTTCCTCATGAAGCTGATTAACCATGATCCTACCAGTATTGTTTTTTTCTCAAGAGGCAATGCTACAAGCAGGATATAGGTGCACTAATACATTCCCAGTCATATTTTCTGAATATTGGCATTGAAACATGCCATCTCCATTACTGGAGAATACCCTGAATCTTCATGGCAATGAAAATGAAATATTGTCATATTATACATATTCTCTCTTCATTTTATCATTGTAAATATCTCACTGTAAATATCTTAGTAGAGGCTGTGTGGCATTCATTGCCTTGGTAGCAAGTTATTCTTGCTTAATAAAATTAACAAGTCGCATTAAATAAGAATGTGGTTTGCTTGGTTTTTGGATTAGCTATTTTAACCATTGAGGTCTGTAGGCAAGGTTTGCAGATTATCTTATGTGAACCTGGCCAATTGTCCTTTATCTCATAAATAATGATTAAGTGAAACACTGAAATGTGTGAATCAAGCCTGTTTGCAGAGCCCTGCAGTCCAGGCACATCCAGTTCCCTGCTGACTGAAATATCTTCATTTTTCGGATCAAAACCGTGAGCTGTTTTCCTGGGCTCTCCTCGTTTGTCATGTCCCCTTTTCTGTAAGAATCTCTTTAGATTGTTTCATCATTATCTTAATGGCTCTGCTTATCCTCCAAAGAACTATTTTGAGACATTTTTCTCTGGTACAGAAGGAAAGCTAACGGCATGAAGCAAACAAACAAACAAACCCAAATTAACAAGGATGAGTTTGAAGATAAAAAGATACCCATACATTACACACCCAGTGATGTTAAGAGTAGAACGACTGTAAAAAATATGGCTATGATAAAAACTTACATGTACTGTGTTCATTTAAAACAACAACAACCAGAATTCTGTGTCTTTTGTTCCTTATCAAACTGAGCATAATTATATCTTACATTGCATAATTCTGGGTTTGGTAGTCATAAGGAGTGTCGGTGACTCTGGCAAGAATATGCAAGGATGAGGATTTGCCATCTTCTTTTCTTTTAAAACAACAACTCCAAGATTCTGTACTGAATTCTGCATTTGAGAAACATGATTTGCATGGACATGCAGAATGACTGAGCTAGTCAATATTTCACTCCCCCATTAGGATGTGAGGCAGGGGTGAAATTCAAAAATTTTCCCTACGGGCTCTGTGGGCGTGGCTTGGTATAATAGTAATAGCAACCAGGGGTGATTGGGGCAATTTTTTACTGACTCAAATTGTCCCTACCACCTCTCCTGAGGTGGGCTGAGGTGGTTGAATTACACCCCTGATGTGATCCTGAAAGGAAGAGGGTTCTTTTCCTAAGTGCTGCCTTGAATGCCTTAAGAAAAGACAAATATAATAATCAGGAATACAATTTAAAGTGGTCGCGATAGTTGTTATATTTTTTGCTAAGCAAAAAAAAAAAAAAAGACTTTCCTAGATTGGTGTTTGAGACAAGCTTTTGTGGCGGCATCTCTTCAAATCTGGAAATGTCCTAGTTTCTTTATGTGTCATTTTAAAAATTTAGTGTTCTGTCGCTTGAACTTTTGACATTGGACATAATATCTTTTTTAATTTTAATAATGCTCTCGATAGTTTCTTGGTACATTTTCATCCTGTGTTTTTGTGTGTTTATTTTGTAATACGTTTTTGTGGGAATGTATAAATTATATTTTTCCTTAGTCACCTTTCAGTTAGAGAGAAGGTGCAAATTATATGTTGGATTTTTTTTAAAGGTAGCAGGATAGCAGTGGAGGCGAGCAGGTTGAAATATCAAGTTGACTGATTTGTGGTTTCTATTTTATTTATTTATATATCATAAATATATAAATTTTAAAAGAAGACCAACAATGATATTGGTATTCCAAAGAAATAAATATCCAAGGAGGTTGATATAGTTTCTATTCTTTTTTCTATTTAAATATCTTTCCTATTTCCTTCCTAGTTTTGGGGGACAAGACAGTGACACAGTAATTTCTCTTAAACTTTACTGAACTATTGCTAATATGATGATGGAAGCTCAAGCAAGTTACATGTAGAATCATCTTTGAAACAACTGAAATTATACTTCACATTAAGTCTCACATGTCCAACCTTCATAACTTTAAGACTTGTGGACTTCAACTCCCAGAAATCCCCAACTGGCTAGGGAATTCTGGGAGTTGAAGCCCACAGATTTTAAAGTTGATAGGATTGGACATCCCTGTACTGTGATTTTAAATTGGCCAGAAAGGCCCAAGAGATAGTCACAGTGAACAGCAACAGCTTTTGTTCACAGGTCTAGAGCAGGGGTGTCAAACTGGCGGCCCGCAGGCCGGATGTGTCATGCGCAGGCCATGCGCACCCCCAGCTCTACGAAGGGAAAAAATATCACGAAAACATCACATGACGGCAATGTGACACCACGAGTTTGACACCCATGGTCTAGACTAGAGGATGAATGCCATTTAAGCTATAATGTTTTTCTGTCTCTCCTATATATTGCCATATATGAGGTACGTAATTTGCTGAATGGAAAAATAATTGGGTTAACCATCAAGTATGACTGAATTCCTTTTGAGACACATCTAGGAAAAATATGTCTTGTCCTTTATGATTGTAGTGTTTTCGTAATTAAATGAAATGATGGCTTTTTTATATATTACATATTCTTGATTATTAATGCCCAATGCTTTTTTCTGTGTCATGCCCAAAGGAAATTATTAGTTGCTCTGCAACAGAAGTATTGCATGGCAAAAAGGCCAGTAGATTGATTACACATATAATTAGCTTGGTGAGAGAATAGGATATACACTATTTTGCTTCTACTGTAGAATTGTTTAGATGGATTCAGATTTTTCAACAAAGCACTACATTCTCCATCCTCTTTGGATTAAGACCTTTCTTTTCAAAATGAACTGCAAAAAATGTGAAAGCTGCTTATGTTAATACTTAGAAAATGTGGGAGTGAAACTTGATGGCACGTTGATGGAGATAGTTTATAGAAAATTGCCCTGTCAGTTGCCCTCATGCTAAGCTGGCTTGGATTGTTCCATATCTTTGTTTATTTGTTTTAACAGATTGTGTGTGGCAGCTCTTTCCGCCAATAACTTCTGTGAGAACAGGGAGGCCCTCTATGGAGTCTTTGATGGGGACCGCAACGTGGAAATACCCTACCTTCTACAATGTACCATGAGTGATATCTTGGCAGAAGAGCTACAGAAAACCAAGAATGAAGAGGAATACATGATCAACACTTTCATTGTAATGCAGAGGTCAGTTGTATTTGCAAAGTTGATAATTGTAAAGATAAGCAAGGATCTGTTTGGCAATCCCATTTCTTCTTCACTCTTTTTGGGGTCCCTTTTCGCTTGTTCCCTGGAGAGTTCCATTTGGATTGGCACAGCATCATATGGTTGGGTGCATACAGAGATCCTGCTGGTATCTGAGTTTTTGACATGAGACAAGAACTGACATTCTTATCTGAGTCACATTCTTACTAGTGACTCAGACCATTGACATACATCCTAGAATTGTCTATTCTGCTTGACTGCAGCTTTCAAGAGAAAATCTTTACCAGCGATTGTGTTATTCTTGTAGCAGAGGACGCAGATTGAATCCTAGGGCTTTCTTCAGGTCTTCTGTCATTAAACAGAAAGAAAGGCTTTTGAAGAACATTACTAATGTGACTGGGTTAACCTCTTACCCCTTGTTCTCTCTGAAACACTGTTGAAATTGTCGCAGTGCCCTGATTTCAGGTCTTTTATACCTGCAGACCCTGCAAAATATTCTGAGCTTGTCAGCTGAGACAAGTTGACAGCCCAGGTTTGAAACCCAAGAACTGCGCAATGGGATGAGTTCCTGTTACTTGCCCCAGCTCCTGCCCCACCTAACAGTTTGAAAGCACGCAAATGCCAGTACATAAATAGGTATCACTTTGGTGGAAAGTAACAGTGTTCTGTGTGCCTTGTATAGTCATGCTGGCCATATGACCATAAATCTTCCTCAGACAACACTTAGATAAGAAACGTAGATGAGCACCGCCTCTTAGAGCAGGGTTCCCCAGACTTGTAGACTTCAACTCCCATAGCTGGCGGGAGAATTCTGGGAGTTGAAGTCCAGAAGTCTTAAAGTTGCCAAGTTTGGAGACCTCTGTCTTAGAGTTTGACATGACTTGACAGGGGAAAACCTTTACCTGCAGTTGTTGGTATTTGAAGAAGAATATTGTAGCATTAGCTTAGCTTTTACATTATCATTAAGAAAACTCTTTAACAGAAAGAGCTTGAAAACTGGCTGCTTAGGAGATGCATTCAGCATTTCCCATGTATCATAGTGATAGCTAACAGATTTGATTGCCACTGCTAAACATTTCTGCTTACACTTCAGCCAAATTTGGAGAATTCTCCAGATCAATGAATCAACACTGTGTTCCCCTTGAAATCATGTTTTTATATTTAACCTTTGACTATAATTGCAGAAGATTAATAATATAGTAAGCTGCATTTCAATTACCAAAGCTTAATTCCAAAAGTGAACTGGAAAGAAGCTGGTGACCATTTTGCTAGAAACAATAATGACTTCATTGCTAGATTCCTGCCATTTCTATCTTGTTTCGTTTGTACACAAATGACTTGGCTCTAATGCTTTGCATACACATATTCAAATGCTATTTGTCACAACTTTCTTCTTCCATTAAATATTACCTGAAGTCTCAGATGCAACCCTTTTAAAATATTATGAAAATAAAATTCATACATTTCATCTTGTATTATCTCCCTTTAAAAAAAAGAAGAGAACAAGCCTGTCTGTATATAGACATACTGAGTGTGATTAATTTTATTTATAGATATATAGCTCTGTAGCAGCTCATTCAGCTATTACTCCAGACTGAATAATCAAAAACAAATTGTTTAAATTATAGCCAGATTTGGCTTTTGGAAGAAGATAGATGAATTTGTATGCATTATTTATATAGGCTTGACAGTTCTAAGATGATTTAGAAACAGCCAATTTTGGAGAAATGTACAGTTGGGAGGATGTAATTAATATGTGAGTTTGGACTTAATTGAGATTTCATGACAGTTTTCTACTGTCATGTTTATCTGGTCCAGTTGGTTTGACAAGGGAATGCAAAACTAGGATGCCTTTCTTATTTTTCTTTTCTAATAGTTTGCCTATTTAAAAAAGTTCTGGAGGAGGGCCATGCAAAACATTAGAAATTTGAACTGTTTCAAGTTTGGAACACACTAGTTCAAGTGCGCTGTTTCAAGCTTGAAACTCTCCCAGAATAATTGAAGTTGCTGTTTTGCACTCAAAACTTCATTTTCAATGTCAAAACTGTCTCAGTTCAGTACATTTTGGGCACCTCTATTCTTGAGCTATTGGAATGTCATGTCTTCCATTTTTCTGAGGGGAATTTGTTTTGAGTTCAGCCTTAGGAACGTTAGAAGATACCTTCTATTGAATTGGCCTGTTTGCATACCTAGCACAGTGTTCTCTCTGTTATGTGATCTTCCTAATTGGAGGGCACCAGAATGGCTTTGCCTCTCTAGGGGTTCTTTCTAATGTAGTCATTTAACTGGGAAGGTCAGGAAACCAATCAAGAAGCCACACAAACTGTACCAATAAACTGTAAAAATAACCTTCGGTAGAGTTTCAACACCTACTGACTTCATAAACTTATTGACAAGAATATACCCCCTTTCTGGATATTTTAAAAAATTCCAATTGAGCCTACAGCCATAGTATGTCCTGTTTGTCTCCCATCTGGTTACTAATAAGATCCGGCACTGCTTAACTTTTGAAAATCAGCCAAGGTCAACTACTGCTACCATCTGGCAGAGCACTAAACTATGAACTGTCAAAATTTCATCAGTGGCTCACATTTCAGTTGTAGGGGTCTTCAGTTGCTTTCTGTGTATGAATTCCTCACTTTTTCTGCTGAATCTTGAAAATAAGTGTGTGCCTTGACCTTATTAATGCATAATCATCGCTTCTCCCTGTTTAACCTCTTAACGTTGTTTTCTTGAAATTCCAGGAAGCTTGGCACTGCTGGGCAGAAACTTGGAGGCTCCGCTGTCCTTTGTCACATCAAACACGACCCATTAGATCCAGGTGGATGCTTCACATTAACCTCAGCAAATGTGGGAAAGTGCCAATCTGTTCTCTGCAGGAACGGGAAGCCTCTGCCTTTGTCTAGGTCTTATATGATGAGCTGTGAGGAAGAGCTAAGGAGGATCAAGCAGCACAAGGCCATTATTACAGAAGTAAGACACTGGGTTGTCAGCCACATTAAGGGAGGGAGGTATCGGGGTAATAAAATTCAAGTGGTTCTTTACAAATCTGTTTCAGAACCCTGCCAATAAGGCAGAATTTCCTTGCCCACATTCGATTAATGACTGTAACTATGATTTATGGTCTGTGACCTATCACTTTGTTGTTTGCATATACACTGAGATTATATGCACCAGAGATAAATTTCTTGTGTGTCCAATCACACTTAGCTAATAAGTATTCTGTTCTGTACTGCTTGCTCTGTTCTATACTCTATCTTCTATACTTTATTATCTATAACTATACTCTATATTCTATTCTACCCATCCCAAAGTTTTATAAATGCATGTATACAGGTAGATACCCTGTTTCCCCAAAAATACAACCTGCCCTGAAAGTAAGTCCTAGCTTGATTTTCATACTGTACGTAGACACAATATAAGCCCTACTTCCCCCATAAAATAAGCCCTAATTAAGATCCTGCCCACTCCAGGGTGCACGGGTAAAAATTAAGCTAGGGTGGGGGTGGGATTGGTGGAGCTGGGACAGTTCTTACTTTTGGACAGTTGCAGCCAGGCCTTGCATATCCCAACACCTGCCTTGCCGGCCCATTTCTTCTGCAGCCAGCAAGGCTTTCCTGGAGCTTTGTTAATCGGCTGCAGAGGCTTTGAGGAAAGCCTTGTCAGTCGCAAAAGAAGAACTTCCTGAAGGCCTCTGACAGCGAAAAGGAGGCCGGGGGTGACACACGCAAGTGAGGTTAGTCAGTGGATGACATCCCCCCAAAATAAGACCTGGTGCCTTTTTTGGTGGCAAAAAATAAGACAGGGTCTTATTTTCGGGAAAACATGGTAATATATAATTTAAATGTATAAGGATACTTCAATTCAAAAATGACTCTGCACAGTATATAACGAAATACCAATATAATGTCTGTTTTAAAAAAACCAGAATTGAACAGAGAAGAAACCTCATATAAGAGAGAAAACATATATCACAATCCCTCATGAAATATACATCTAGTAGCTTTACCATCAAACTATCCCATAGTTTGGAGAAAAGTCAGGCCATCCTAAAAGAAATATAAGGCAAAGTTTTCTAAAATGCTGTTATGGACAATAACTACAATGCTTCTATTACTAATTAATATCTCAGTTATCCTGGCCAAACCAAAGTTACTTTCTTCAGTTTGCACATTTCCACTGTTCATAACATTTTTAAAATTAAAGCATGTGAGGTATGAAATACAAGACGTTTCCTTCAGTTTTACTTTCCCCATTCCTACTTCCTTTTTCACGTTTGATCCAGTCTTTAAATGAATACAGGATGTTCAAAATTCCCTGATTTCTTTTAAAGTCAAACCAAGCCAGAACTTGAGAATATGAATACTATTTATTTTAATTTTTTAAAAAACAATGTTTTTCCTTTCTGATATTAATCTTTTTTTTCCCCTGAGGGGAAGTTACATATCTGAAAAAGACTTGTAATTGGGGCATGTGAAAACAGTTTTTCGGCAGAGCAATTTCCTGAAAACAAACAAGAGACCAGGCATAATTCATTTCCTCTTCCAACCTATACTGATTACAGTAAATCTGCATTTTCTAAGCCTAGGAATATGAGTTTGGTATGGTGGGGCTGTAGAAAAAACCTCCACAACTTATTTGTTCCTTCTTTTAATGCTATTTTACAGAAATATGTGGAAATCAGTGGTTGAATGATTGGTGTTATGTTTCATAGAAACCAAGCATTACAGTCTGATTGATTAAGGGATCTACCTTCTGAATCTCGACTATCAGTAGGATTCAGAAGAAGCGATAATATTCAATGACAAAAGAGTGCAAACATTCAAAAAATGCAGGTGTCAAATAATTTTTCAAAGAACAGTGGTTGTTAAACTGGTCAGTGGGCCAATTGTGGATTGCTGTTTTCCCACAAAGTTTATGATACATTTAAAAAAAAAAAAGTTTGAAGCTCACAAAAGGTCTTGTTCAAACTCAGAATATTTCCAGAGAAATTGGACAACATTGGAACACTTTTGATAAAGTGGAGTTTGGTAAATGTAGAGTAAATGACAACTTTTAAGACTTGTGGACTTCAACTCCACAAGATAGGTGGCTGGGAAATTCTCGGAGTTAAAGTTCACAAGTCCTAAAGTTGCCACATTTAGACAGGCTTTTGAGGTCAGAATGTTTTGAATTTGAAAGATTGTGCATAAATCAAAGGCGAAAGATCTGCTGGGAGAAAGTAGTGCAGAAAAGCCCTATAGTTTTAATCTACCCAATATTGGTCACACTGCAGATCTGTTATTTTTCTGTTGCTATTAGTTATAGGAATTAAACATCATGTCTCAAAGTGGCAGGAAGGGAGATATAAGGTGCCCTTCCCCCTTTAACTACTTCTAACAAAAATCACTTCCTGCTGTTACGACTGACTTGATTCCATTCTAAAGTCACAGAGCCCCTCTCTGCCTCTTTTTAAATTATTGGACATCCTAGACATTGCAAATATTATATTTCACTTGAATGAGTTGTCAGTGGAGCAGAATGATGGTCCACACTACCCAGAGGTACTAGCAGCTTCAACTGATTCTAAATCCAACTCTTTACTGAAACCTTATCCTTCCTTTCCCCCAAGCAAGACCTGGCTATTTGGCTTTTAAAACAGCATTAAGCATTTAACATATATTTTGTCCCTTCCTTCTAGGATGGCAAAGTAAATGGCGTAACAGACTCAACAAGGATTTTGGGATATACCTTCCTTCACCCAAGTGTTGTTCCACGCCCCCACGTACAGTCCATTACTTTGACTCCTCAGGATGAATTCTTCATTCTGGGCAGCAAAGGCCTGTGGGACAGTGTCTCCATTGACGAAGCTGTAGAGGCTGTCAGAAACGTGCCCGATGCCCTTGGAGCTGCCAAGAAACTTTGCACGTTGGCTCAGAGCTATGGCTGCAACGATAGCCTCAGTGCCGTGGTGGTTCAGCTCAATGTAACTGAGGATAGCTTCTGCTGCTGTGAGTTAAACGGGATCCCTCCTCCCAGCCCGGGCAGCTTCCCCCAGTCTGTCAATGTAGTCATCAAAGATAAGCCTTCTGATGCTTTGGGAATGCCTTCGTCGAGCAGTGGCATGGCATCCGAGATCAGCAGCGAGATCTCCACTTCCGAAATGAGTAGCGAGGTTGGATCCACAGCCTCTGACGAGCCACCTCAGGTAACCATGAATGAAAACAGCCCCGCTTACCCTAATGAACAGCGCTGTATGCTCCACCCAGTTTGCCTCTCCAACTCCTTTCAACGGCAGCTGTCCAGCGCTACATTTTCCAGCGCCTTTTCAGACAATGGCCTTGACAGCGACGATGAGGAGCCCATCGAAGGGGTCTTTTCTAATGGCAGCAGAGTTGAAGTGGAAGTGGATATACACTGCGGCCGGGCAAAGGAGAAGCAGATGGTGCTGCAGGCCCCGGTGGAAGTCACCGACGAAGGCATCGTCATCAGTGCGAATGAAGAAGACACGTGCCTCCTTCGGAAGGCCGACGCTTCGGCCACTGGCACTATTGGGCGCCGCCGAGGCAACGGCTCAGTGGCTCCTCAGGAGAGGAGCCACAACCTAATCGAAGTAGCAGCCGATGCACCACTCAGGAAGACGGGGGGCTATTTTGCCGCTCCAGCTCAGCCAGATCCAGATGATCAGTTCATCATCCCACCAGAGCTTGAGGAGGAGGTGAAGGAGATAATGAAGCAACATCATGAGCAGCAACAGCAGCAGCAGCAACAACAGCAACAACAGCAGCAACAACAACAACAGCAGCAACAGCGTCAATATCAGCTGGACCAACTGCCCGATTATTACGACACACCACTATGACGGAGCTTTGGGAAACAAGCTAACAAGACATTAAGATCTGGAAGCTCCTTAGGTTTGTATTACACTAATGAGGTGAGGAAGGAAGGAAGCTTTTGTTCCACTTTCTCTTCCGGATCCTTCCCTTTAACTGAGAAGTGCAGCTGCTTCTTGTTTGTTAGCCGTAACGATCACCAACTTTTTTTTTTTCCTTTTTCTAGTGATGCTTCACTGGTTAGAAATTAATCTAGTTTAACTCTTCCCCTTCCTTAACATATCAGATGTGTACAAAACAAAGTGGAGAATAATTAAAATACAAAAGGTTTAATATATTACAAAGAAACTGATGATGACGTTGATGTAATATTTTTTAAAATTGTTCTTTTTTTTTCCTTCCTCTGTCTGTTTGGAAAACAGGGCAGTATTGCCAGTGCTAAATGATTAAATAATATTGTAATACTGTTATTTCTTTGAGAGAAACAAAAAGGCTTTTTTGGTCTTGAAAATGGATAGACATTTGTAGAATTATGGAGACTAACTCCTAGGAGTTGCTTTTACTCTTTCAGGTGACTTTAAGTCACTGAGACTCACTAATTTTCTCTGAGAGAACAGCTGATTGGGAAATTCCTGTAAATAACTCAGTGTTGTACAGTGATGCTTCACATGTTTTTGTAGACCTGGCAGGAGGGCACAACCTAATAAACTGACATTCGTCCCCACACATACACACACACACACAACACACCTGTTTCCATTTACACCCAGGAGCTTTCGCATGTATGTCAAAGCTACCATTGATGCCACCAAACTGGGAGGGCCGGAAAATCCTATCAGCATATAGCCCTTTCAGCGGGTGAAGGTGATGAAATGTGTGAGGCCCTGATGACCTACTGTGTCTGTACCAACATGTCCGGTTGCCATTTGATTTGGCTGGGCCCAAGTCAGCAGGGGGGGGACTGTGTTCTCATGTGAAGTTGCCCACAAATGATGATATTTTTGGATTCCAATCCACACAAAATTAGCTAGAGCAGCTGTAAGAAGCTGGGTAGACTTCAGTGGGCCACAGGTCCTTGTGTTCATTTTTTTTTCAGTCTTCATTAACTTTTTTTGGCACATTTTTGTGTGTTCCTCCCTGCTGTCACAACCAGCATGATTGTATAGAGTTCATTTACTGTAGATCATTTACATACCAAGAGTTATATTAAAGAAGAATGCACAAATGAACATGTCATAATTTTTGTTATAATAAATATAAAAATTTACAAATATTTCCTGCCTTCTGGTATATCTATACAAACACACATGTTCATGTGTATAATCTGCAGGCTTGACAGTGAAAAGTTCAGATTCTCACATTTTTATCACAATAGTTGTTGATAAATAAACTAACATTATCCCTGCGCTCAGTATTAAAGAATTACCATATTGGAAAAAGGAAAGATACTCTTATTTCAAGAGTGAAGAAGACAGCATTTTGCTATCAAGAAGAAATTGTGGAAATTGCCATGTTGCCAACAAACTGGAAGCACAAGAATAAATGGTGAAAGATTTGAGTTCAATGCTGCACTGAGCCATAATGCTCATTAAATGATCTTGGACCAGTTGGTAGCATTCAGCACATAAATTCTAACAGAATAAATGGGCCAGGATCCTTGAGCTTCTTGGAATACAAAACTGAGTATAAACAAAGTTAAATTGTGGAAAGGGCATTTAGTTGCATGGGAAGGATTGAATGGAAGTGGGTTGTTTTTTTCCCCAAATTTATGCTCAACATCCAGTTTTACTTTTGTTCCCGACTTTGTCATACACATGAGATACACATGAGATAATGGAACAAGCTTAGAAATTTGGAGTGGCAAGGAGGGATCAAGGCACGTTGTAAAAGGCAGAAAGAGATACCAGTTTTCCGTGGTGTGAAAGAAGACTCTACTTCACAGGTTTCAAACTCAATTGTGTCATGTGACATATTGCGGTGTTTTTTGCATATGCGGAGCCGGGGGGTATGGAGGTGGCCTGCACATGACGCATACGGCCCTAGGGCCACCAGTTTGACACCCCTGCTCCATTGAGTGGTCAGTCAGAGTAATGCATGTAACACAGGGGAGTCGAACTCGATTTCATTGAGGGCCACATCAGGGTTGTATTTGACCTTGGGGGGGGACTGAGGTGGGTGTGGCCAGCTTGACGTCACTTGTCATGGCTGTTTTCGGCTGCAACGGGCAGCCCCTCCGAGCTCCGTTTTTGCTGCCAGAGGCACCACGGGCCAGTCCTTCAATGTTTATAAAAGGGATAAAAAAAAAAAATTGAAAGACTGGGAAAACAGAGAGAGAAACTGAGCAGAGGACAGAAGAGTCCCTGTAGAACTTACAGGACTATGCTTTAACAATGCCAAGGAGAATCAATTTTAAATGATTTAAAGCCTGATATTTTTCTAGAGAATTTTTATTTCAATCCAAGCATGTTATACATTGCATGGCAACTATTCCCCCACAGGAGATGAATGAAGATACCGTATTTTCCGGCGTATAAGACGACCGGGCGTATAAGACGACCCCTGATTTTCAGTTGACTTTTTTTCAAAAGTCGTCTTATACGCCGGAAAATACGGGTATTCAAAATTAAGCTGCAAGGATTTGTAAACTAAGATGCTTCTCCTTAAGTGTGTAGGCAAATACATTTTTATTCAATTCAATACAGTCAGCATTAAATGAACTCTACAACTTTCTATTAATGACATATTTTTTAAAATTCCGGCCGCTACTCCGCGAAAGAAAACAGCCCGATCTGCCGCCACTAGAGCTCCGAAGGAGAGAATAGCAGCTAGAGAGGCAGAAGCCGGGCGACCTCCCGAAGGTGTCAAAGAAGAGCGAAGCGTCTCTTTCACAGGCGGGTGAGCGGCTTAGAGCCGCCCTCTGTTATCCCTCGCTTCTCGCAGGAGGCAAACAAGACAGAGCCACGCCGGAAGCTCCCGGCTTTCCGTGGCACCTCCTCCCTTGACGTCCCTTCCATGCCGGCAGCTCCAGAGAAGCTCAAGGCGAGTGGGAGTGAGGGGGGATCCTTGTCCTTGTGAACCGCTGCATTACTCCGGATCGAGCTGACTGGTTGCGCTTCGCATCTCTCCCTTGCCTTGGAGGAAGCGCCCGCAAACTTATTTCTCGGCTCCCTCAAAGAGGAAGCGTAAAAGCGCTCAAGCTTCACTCCTGATGTATTTTCCGGCATATAAGACGACCGGGCGTATAAGACGACCCCCGATTTTCGGTTGCCTTTTTTTTGTTTCAAAAGTCGTCTTATACGCCAGAAAATACGGTAAGTTTATGTTCCTTTTTCTTTCTTGCCATGACGATGTACTAAACAGAATCAGCTTCATCTATGTTAGGAATGAGTCACTGCAGATCTGCTTCTTTTTGTGCGATAAGAGAACAGGGATGTCAAATGCTTCGCCAAACACTGTAGCTTGTGGTCTTGTAATAGCAGGTAGGGTTTTATTTTAGATTGACAATATCGCTACGCACACTGACAAGATGGCCGGCCCTGAAGCTTCATATGAACGATGAAGAAAATTGGAGAGGACTGAGGCTGGAGCTACTCTGCCATGCAACATTCCCATTCCTCAACAAGAATTTCTACTGCCTATCCAGGAAGATTGGGGCTTTTAGATAAAGAGGCCCTGGAGGCAGCTAAAAAGAATTCTGATGGATGGTTTAAAATCTTTTCGACAAAGCAAGACAATGATGGGACCAATCTTCCCATATAGGTTCTGCAGTGGTAGGATTCAGCCAGTTCTCACCAGTTCGGGAGGGATCTTCTAAAAAAACAGTCAATGGGGGAAGACATAGTTCTCTAAACCACTTTTATTTAATGACTAGCTTGATACCTGTGCTTCTCTACGAAACTATGTGGTCGGGCTTAGGTTTTGGGGAGGAAAATAAGGGAAAATAAATTCTGCCTCTGCCTACCAGTATCCATCAGTATTCATCTGGCTAGCGTCCTGTTTGGAAATTGAAAGAGTATTTGCTCTGTGAACAAGAAGACAGCAAGGAGCCTGGGCGTGGCTTAGCTCAAGTGTTCTGTATTAAAAGTTGCTTGGTGCTATGAAACTAAAACTCCTCTGCATTTGGAACAGTTTTCTTTTCATGTGGGGAGGGGGAGTAGAACTCCTTAGCATCAGAGTGTGTTAATAATATGCGAAATACTAATGCTCTGATGGTCATTTCGAAAAATCCTTTCTTACCATCTAGAAGCCAAGAGTGCCAAATTTCAAGTTTATAAGCTTTACAGTTCTGGAGATTTTGTGATGATGCATGAGTGATATTTCGTGTATATATATATATATACCATACCGACAGAAAGCTATTTGTTTCGTTGCCTTTTGTTTACATGTGTGTAAGGTTTTTCAGCTTAAAAACCTTACACACATATATATATATATATATATATATATATATATATATATATATTGTTTTCGGAGATTTTCGCGGGTATTTGTATGTGGACCTTTGGTTCTTCGGGTTTTCTCCCGCGTAGAGTTGGAAATATCTAGGCGACGTTTCGATGAAGTCTCATTCATCATCTTCAGGCTTGTGTCTTCGGCCTTGTGCTTCTCAGTGACTCACTCTGAGTGAGTCACTCTGAGAAGCACAAGAGTCACTCTGAGAAGCACAAGGCCGAAGACACAAGCCTGAAGATGATGAATGAGACTTCATCGAAACGTCGCCTAGATATTTCCAACTCTACGCGGGAGAAAACCCGAAGAACCAAAGATCCATATATATATATATATATATATATCGAAATATCACTCATGCATCATCACAAAATCATCATAAAATCTCCATATATATATATGTATATATATCACTCATGCATCATCACAAAATCATCACAAAATCTCCATATATATATATATGATATAGATATATGTATGTATATCTATATATATAGATTTCATTGATTTGCCTAAATGACCATGAGTAAAAAGTTTGTAAACTCGGGTATGACTCATTTAACAACCATGGCTTAGAAACTCTGAACCAAATCGTGATTGTTAAATCCCACCATCCCTGGTACCACCTGCTTTAATAGAAATGTAAAGCAAAAAGTTGAGGTAACTTTTTTGTATTCTACTGCACTAAAAAAAAAAGAACCCACTGCTTTTTCCCTCTATATCTTTGCACTTTTCCCCTTTTCTGTTTTCTGATTTTTGTTTCTATTTGTTACCTTATTATAAAACTTAAATTTTGCAAGACAAAAAACAAACAAAAAAACTCCCCAGTCCACTAATGTTGGAACTATTAATTTCTCATTCTGAAATTTTTTGATATATTTTGCACAATAATTAAAAAAAAACCCTGCCTTGCCAAACATCATTCAGTTGAATTGCACCTTCCGGCAGCCCCAGCTGGAAATTGAATGGACTGGCCCAAGATCACCCAGATGATTTTGTGTCTAAGGTAGAACTAGAACTCAGTTCTTCCAGTTTCAGGCTTGGTGCTTTAATCCCTACACCGAAGTGGTTCTCACTGCAATCATCAAAAGTAAAAGAATAAAACACAGTAGTTAACAACAGATAACATTTTTATTAATTAAATGTATATGCTCTTGATATCACTATTGGAGTGAATCTGGACAGTTTACAGAATGATAAAAGTTCAATATAAAAACAGTTAAAATTAAGAATTTAATAGAGACTAAAACCAAGGAGAAGGATGTCACAGAATCTTATCTGTCAACGACCTCCTGCATAGACCATCCCCAACGGGCAAAGCCAAGTTTTAAGATTCTTCGGCAGGCCAGAAGGATGGCTGCAGATCTCATCTCTGGTGGCAGAATGTTTCAAAGAGCAGAGGCCACAAAGGAAAAGGTTCTTCTCCTAGAGGTAGACCCTGCCAGCCAAAATGTTCTCACCTAGGCTTCCCAAAATCATGAAGCAGACTCCTCATCCCAACCCTTTTATTTAGGCTAAAGTTAATTCCTCTCCAGCAAAATCCCAGCAGTCTTTCAAGAGATTTCACAACTACAGATCTTTATCAGACTTGGAGGGTTGCCAGGCCGATATCTTCCAAACACCACTCTGTAGCAGACAATACTTGGCAAGGAATCAAGTAACAGATCTTCACCCTAATGAAATGAACTAATTGTCTCCTGCAAACACCACTCTCCTTTCGCTCCTCTTTATTCCCTATGGGAGGGGCCATTCACCATCCACCTGTGCCTTTACTCCTGAATCAACCCTTGTTTCTTAACTGTTTTCTTCTGGCAGCTCTGCACATGCGCACACTCAGAACAGGCTTCAGCTGTTCTTCTGCCCCACTGATCTCCAATTCCGAAAGCAGCTGATAATTGTCAGATGGCCTGGACCCATCTCTGCATCCAACGCAGAATACTTGTCAGAGCCTTCCCCAGACTCTGGGCCTGGCCCATGTTCCTCCCCAACCTCCTCACTGTCAGAGACTGCTGCCAGCTCTGCTGGCCGCTGGTGGGCCACAACACAAAATTCCTTGACTGACTGTAGCAAGCCCCTTCCGCTAGAGCAAGTGGGAAGGGCTGATCCTATTGGGGAGAGATGTTCCTCAGATATCCTGAACCCATTTCATGAAGAGCTATAATAACCAACACTTTTAATTGGACCCGAAAGTAAACTGGAAGCAAGCCCCTGCAGCTCAGGCAAAGCGGTGTTACATGTGACATCGTGGGCCTTCCAGAACTGTCTGTGCCCACTACATTCTGCACCAGTTGTAGCCTGTGAATACTCTTCAAAGATAGCCCATGTGGAGCATATTGCTGTTATCCAACGGTTAACATAGAGATAACTGATAGTAAAATGATCTGCTGATCTCATTATATTAGCACTATGGTGGCTTGATTTGCTTTTAATAGGGATTAAATCATACACACAATTCAAAAGAATTTTGCTATGACAAGCATTGTTTTGGAACTCAGCTACCTTCCTGGGAGACAGTCAGGGACAGGAAGCAAGCAAACATTATAGAAGGCTTTCTAGAAGCCCTAGTAAAGCAGAAGATGAACTAACAGCTCCCACAAATTGAGGGCAGGTTCTTTTTATAAATATGATTTTTCTGACTCTACCTTAGAGAACCACTGATGTCACAGTATAAACTATATTAGCCTTGCTAAAGGCCCTGCAGCATTGTGAACGTGTCATCAAAATGGTCAAAGAAATGCTTTTAAATTTGATTTTGGGATTCTAGATCCAAACTCTCTTGTTCAATGATTAATAATATAGGCATCTCAACCTGATTATAGACTGAAACAAAAAACTGAAATATACCATGTTTCCTTGAAAATAAGACCTTGTCTTATTTATTTTTTTTTTGCCACCAAAAAAGGCACCAGGTCTTATTTTCAGGGGATGTCGTCCACTGACTCAACTCATTTGCCCGCGATGGCCCCGGCCTCCTTTTTGCTGTCAGAGGCCTTCAGGAACATCTGCAGCTATCAAAGCCGGCAAGGCTTTTCCTGAAGATCATTGCAACTGATAACAGAGCTCCGGATCGATCTGGAGCTCTGTTATTGGCTGCAGAGGCCTTCAGGAAAGTCTTACCAGCTGCAGAAGAAATGAGCTGGCAAGGAAGATGTCAGGGTGCGCGAGGCCTGGCTGCAATTGTCCAAAGCTAAGTAGTAGGGCAGCTCCATCCCTCCATCTCCATCTTAGCTTAATTTTAACCATTGCACCCTGGAGTGGGTGGGGTCTTAATTAGGGCTTATTTTATGGGGAGGGCTTATATTGGGCACACGTGTAAAAATCAAGCTAGGACTTACTTTTGTGGTAGGCCGTATTTTTGGGGAAACGCAGTAGTTAAAGCATGCCCTTTACTCAATTCTGTTCTCTCGATCCTCCATAGCTAGGATTGCAAAGTACATAATCTTAGTTTTCCTACATGTGAAACAGTGCATGATCCTTACAGATGCAGGCAAAGCTTTCTTTGTGATCCTTAGACCTACAAGAGTGCTTCTAAAAGATGTCCTGATGCATTGCAGCTTCATCTCAGACATCATAATTTAATGCATGCATGAAGAATGGAGATGATACGCCCACAGGAGATTTATTTAATTTATATCTTTATTCTGTTTTTTATAAATGGCTCAAGGTGACAAACACATTTAAGTTGGTGAGTTGGGCTGAGAGAGAGTGATTGGCCCAAGGTCACCAAGCATGGCTAAGGCAGGACTAGAACTCACAATCTCCCAGTTTCTAGCCTGGAATATTAGTATGAAAGCATTTCCTTAAATACTGAATCAAAACCCTCTTTAAGCTTTATAAAGGCAGTATACAAAGCTGCTTCAAGCAACAAAGTAATGTATGAAGCATGGTCCAGAATGTCTCATCTTTTCTGACTCTCTTGGAAATTAGGCGGTTGTGGCTATAATGCAGTCTTTGTGTATACAGCTGATCTATCAATTTAAAAAGCAATAAGGCCAGGACCAGTGACCTCCAGTCAGAATGGTTTTGAATTTTGAAAGGAGGAGTTTACACACAGATATGTGTGTATCTGAAGATATAGAGAGGATATCTTTCCCATTTTAAATTGTCCAGACGCTCAAATATTTCCCAGAATGGAACTAATTGAAAAGACCAAGCACGGTAAATTTCAACTTATTGGCTCTATTTTCAACCTGACAATCATCTTAAAAATGATACAATCCCCCCACCCCTGGTTAACATGGCTCTATCAAGCATCTCCTAAGTGTCAGTGGGCCATGGGAACCCTGCCAAAGCAATCAGTGCCAGCCCCAAATCTGTGTCAATTACTAATGAAAACTGCACTTAACCCAATAACAAGCTTAGATCATATAATTGGTGATGTGACTCAGGCCCTTTAAGAGCACAAAGGCAGGCAAGATGTACTATACCAATGAACTTAAACAATAAGAGAACTAATGCCCAGATTTCCTGTTCAATCAGGCACTGAGAAAGAAGAAATTTTTGAATATAATAAAATTGATGGGTCAACACCATTAAGTTTCAATCTGGAGCCAGTAACTGATTTCTGGGACATTTACAAGTATAATCAATACATAATTAAAAGAACTGATCTTCCACATATTCACTCTTTGCAATAATTATCTCACTATCTTTATGGTTAGATATCTTCAAGGCAAGCTAAGTTCTCGGCTGATTTCAGGCACACGTCTAGATGGGATTTTAAGACAATAATACAGAAGAGCTCCTACTGAAAAAAACATATATTCAGGCAAAAAACACTGGAAATCATTTCTCCAATTCCTTCCCTTTTTCTGTAAAGATGGAACTAAGTTCCTGGCTAGGAAGAATATTTTTTAAAAAACATATCTTTGATACTATATTATACAAAAAAACTTTTTTTGGGAGGAGGTCTGGCTTCATTAAGATACCTGATGTCAAATTCACATTGTCACAGCGGCATCACATAATGTATCACGTTTTCCCCCTTTCGCCAAACCAGGCATGGGCATGGCCAGCGTGTGATGCATCCGGCCCGTGGGCCGCGAATTTGACTCCCCTGGAGTAAGATTACACAAGTGTGCCCAAAGTCCTTTCGGTGGGTATGTTTTCTTTCTTCCTATAGGGTTTCGGATGGTCATCTTCCCTGTAGGTTCTCTCAAGATTATAACGACTGTTGTCCCGCTGCTTTTGAAACAAGCGGACCTCCCGAATGGTGAGAATACAGACTACCAAGCTCCCAAAATACAGGCAAGCAGCCACCAGGCCGAAAAGGGCCACGGATGCATCCCCGCCTTGCACGCTGCAATTCATCGAGGTGTAACCTCGCCTTGCGTATAATCTTTCTCTTTTCAGGCACACATCCGTGGCGTTGACTTGAATGATGAAGTGGAGATAGAGGCCAACAGCCGCTATATAACCAAGGCAGGCAAGGATGTCGAAGAGACACTCGGCGACAAGCAGTCCAAGGGAAAGGCGATGAATAGGCTTTGCTCCACCAATGAGAAACAGAAGCGTTAGGCACATCATTGTCAGGCTGAAGGCTATCCCTCCATACACACAAGGGGCTCTCATCTGGCTGTACTGCATGTCCAGCTCAGTCACCTCTTTGAGTTCAGTCCCCTGAAATGGACTATACATTGAGTCGATGCTGAAAGAGCCTAGGCCGCCCAGAGAAGTGAAACCAGAGATCCCCGCCTGGGTTGCTCCTATGCAGATCAGCACCAAAATGTTGACAGTGACTTCGACAAACTGCAAGACACCTGCAGGAGGAAAAGAAGGAAAGAGATGGGGGAATGAATGCTGCCATGAAGCCATTGGCTGTGGCTATCTTTCATTCTATAAAAATGCATCTAGAAACTAATGCAATGATATCGTATAATTGGGCAGTTTATTACTGCTACAGCTCTACAGCATCTCTCCTTCTGCAGAACTTCAAGGTAGATACTTACCACCTCGTATACCACAAGTATCTCCTATAACAGAAAGTTAATGGATTGAATAACTGCTACTGGCACTTAGTGCTGAAGATCAAAGATGGAAGGATTTTATATTTGGCTGCTATCTCCTTGTTTTTAGTAAAACTGCTATATATACTGTAGAAGTTGAGTTGTCATGTCCTGGATACTAAACTCATCTAAATAGACTCATTTGTGTGCTGTCCACTCACAGATACAATCTGCACTTTATTCTGTGAACAGAACAACACAGAACCATATAATAGGATCCTTTGGCCCTAACTGGGCTGAACCCATATATTCTACCTTTTTTTCAGATTAACTATAATATAACATGTTATATGTGTTGTTACATTCAAAAGATGCATTCTTGACAACTTCTTGGTTTTGTGAGAGCTTTACTCTCTCAGAGCAGTTCATCTGACAGGTTCATTCTCAAGTGACTCAATATCACATGTTTACATTCCCAAAGTTCCAAAAATTTAAAGCTTTATATGTGATGTACAAAAAGGATGAGGAAACATCAATATGTAAGACAGAGAAAGTATTGCAAAGAGTGAAAAAAATCTACAAACTTGGTGAAATTGCCAGCTCATTAAAAGAAAAAGTCCTTTATAATTTGCTGAATATAGGACAATGGAAACAAAACCCAGACAATTTACACACCTCTGACCTTAGAGGAGGAAAGTTAATGTCAGAAAGTTTCTTCATCCTAATCAGAGTAAGAATAGCTGCCAGAGGAAACTATCCCAGTGTCAGACATTCTAGGGCAGTGTTGGCTAACCTTTTCAGCACCAAGTGCCCAGTATCCCAAAAATGCAATACAAGTGTGCCCCCATGCATGTGCTCAGCCCCCGTGCATGCGCAAGTCCCATGCGTGTTACCCCCTCATGCATATGCATGTCTGCCCCTACGCCCCGCCCCTGCACATGCACCCCACACATGTAACCCCCATGCATGTAGGCATGGCCCCCACACATGCATCCTACTCCCCATGTATGCCCAGCAGAGACCTGAAGACCAGTGTGGGGGCATGTGCATGTATGCACAGCGGAGCTGCATTGGGACGATGGCTCACATGCCCACAGAGAGGACTCTGTGTGTCATCTCTGGCACATGTGCCATAGGTTTGCCCTCCTGGTTCTAGGCAGGGGTGGGTTTCTACCGGCTCTGTCCACCTTTGTAGAACCGGTAGCTCTAAAGAGCAGGAGACACTATGTCTGCTGACGTTTTTGCCCACATGCCCGCCCGGGCTCTTACCTGACCTTTATTTCCTGCTTTTTCAACTTCAGCTGCCGTGCGAGGCACAGCCGCAGTTAAAACAGCAGGAAAAAAGGGCTTTTTCAAAGGCTGCTTCTCTGCATGCAGCGCTGCTCAGCTGTCCAGGCACCAGGCTGATGACGATTTACAGGCTAGCGTGCAGCGTGCAGGGAAGCACATAGTAAATCACCGAACCTCATAAATCATCGAACCAGTAGTTAAACCAATCAGATCCTACCCCCGGTTCTAGGGGTAATAAGTGTGCAGATGGGAGTCAGAGAAGATATATTTTGGAAACGGCTGTGATTCAATGCAGACATGACCACAATTGAGCCCCAAATTTTTGTTGCTAAGTGAAACATTTGTTAAGTGAATTTCCTCCATTCTATGACCTTGGGTGCCACAGCTGTTAAGTGAATCATTGCAGTTGTCAAGTAAGTAACATGGTTGTTAAGTGAATCTGGCTTCCCCATTGACCTTGTTTCTAAGAAGTTCACAAAAGGGGATCACATGATCCCAGGATACTCCATCGTTATGAGTCAATTGCCAAGCATCCAAATTTTGATCACATGACTATGGAGATACTACAATGGTTGTAAGTGTGAAAAATGGTCAAAGGTCAACTTTTTTCAGTGCCACTGTAACTTTGAACAGTCACTAAATTAACTGTTGTAAGTCGAGGAATACCTGTAGTCTTCTCCTACCCCCACACATTGCTTCCTGGGAAGACTTACGCAAGCTTTAGAACTGATATAAACTATATTTTCTACTTCCTCTCCACCCTCTCTGCTTTTAGTTTGCAAAGAGAAGCAAACAGAGAGAAGGAAATGTTTTTCTCCACCCTCCCCAGGGCCCTGCAGAGTATGAATAGTTTGGAACTTCTTTATATTCAGATGTGCAGGAGATCTTTTATTAGTAATTGGAAATGTGTATGACCCACTGTCTGTTGGGAATTTAATTGCAAACATTATGATCAAAGAGCACACATTTCAATATCACATGCAACAGCACCTTGCTTTCCATATTGGGGCCACATCACATTCAGCTTCTACAATGACATACAACTTAACCAGTACACAATTCTGTTACTTATTAGATAAATTAACAGATTGAAATTCTATGGAATGTTTGCCATCTTTTTTCAGTTAGCTAGATGCAGCAGGGATAGCTACAATATTGTAAGTACTATAAATCCACTAATGCAGGGGTGTAAAAATTACATTCCTGGGGTCCCAAAGCATCTGCAAAAATCAATGCTAAATTTGAATGGGTGATGTGATAGAAAGGGAATTTATTAAATATACAGAGAATGGTTGCATTAAAGTAATTTAAATGTAATTTTATTCTGTTTTTTTTTTTTAATCTTGGCCCCTCTCACTTTTTAAAATGCCAACCCTAACTCACAACTTAAAGAAAGAGTGAGTTCTGAAGCCCAAAACAGATTGTAAGATTCTGGAATGAACCAATAACAACAAGATTAAAGAAGACATGAGCAAAAGCTCTTACCTACGGTAATAATTTCAAAACTGAAAAAAACATGACTAATTTTTAGTTTGCACAATTTGAATAAGTTGGATGAATCTAAGCAAAATCAGCAACAAGGCTGCAGAGTGAAAAAAATGAGAAAAATAATTATAGTACAAATTTATTACCCATCGTGCTTAAATTGAAAGCTGTAACTTTACGCAAACTCAGTTTAATGTAAGTGCACCCGAGGCCTTTCCTATTAAAACTACATAGAGCCATGCTTAAGAGTTAAGTACTGGGGCAGATTAAGCTAAATGAAATGTCCTGCCAACTGTTCTTGACATTATCATACCTCAATCAAAAACTTAAAAGAAAGCGTGATTTCCAAATGATTTCTTTACTTTCTCTGGTAAGGAAAGCTTGCTAAACTAGTCTTGGATTTGATTAATTGCTGCTAAGCAAAAGTGAGCATTAATTTCCTTCTTTTTTTTTTTTTTCAACTCAAAGCTCTAGTTGTTTAGTTTCACAGATGGGCACCTGTATAAACAATCTGCCATGCTCATCTCACTATCTTCCAGTGCAAAATTCAAGAGTCCTTGAGTGTAACACAAATACTTAAACAAGCAGAGGAAAGAAAGGAACAAATATGTCCAAGCCTCTAAATGGCAGGGCTACTTTTTTTCCCTCTTCACTTTCACTCCCCCTTCATATATCCAGTACCGGAAACAAAGAAAGAGAAAAGAAAAAAAAATGGGATCCTTCCTTTTTAAAAATAAAAATCAAATCCAAAAGAGGAGTCTTAATCAGAACAGACTTTCAAAAAATGGTTAAAAAAAGTAAAAATAGAAACAAAGATGGAAAATTTAAAAGAAACTAGTCCAGTTTAAAATTCAGTAGCTTTACCAAATTCAAAGTTCCAAATAAAAAGGGAAAAGGAGAAAACTTTCACTTGGACTAGCTTCATTTCGCCGCTTAGACTCTTTTTTCTCTTCACTTTTAATTTTACTTTAAATCTTTCAGGGTGTTCTCTTCCAACAATAATAAGTAAAAGTTCATCTCACCAAGCTGACACACTTTCCTTCAATCTCTTCTGTTCCAGAGCTGTCCCAGCTTCAGCAGCTTGAATGGTTGCCTCTCTGCCGCCGGCAAAAGGGCTTTTCCTGGATCAACCAGGGACTTTGCAATGTCCCTGGGATCAACAGGATGTGCCCTCCTCAGTCACCGTCTCTACGGGACGGCTCAGGTCCGGTGGGACCGTCCTGCAATGGAGATATCAGCAGCGATCTTGGAGCTTGTACCACTGAGATGCCAGCTCCGCGCCCCAATTTGCTTCTTTTTTTAAACAATCTTCTAGAGTGGCTACTTTTTAAAAGTTTTTAAAAGTTTTTCAACTTCAACAACTGGATCGATTTTGTTTGTTTGTTTAAAGTTAATGTTTTTTTTAATATTCCATGCCAAGACACTGCATTTTTTAAAACTATAATTGTGATATTTCTCCTTTCCCTCAATCTTCAGTATTGGTAGCGCTCAACTCTGGACTATAATTAAGTCCAGAATTTCTGTTGCTAAGTGAAACATTTGTTAAGTGAGTTTACAGCCTTTCTTTCTTGCCACAGTTATTAACTGAATTGCTGTAGCTGTTAAATTACTCAAACTGCACTTTTGGCAGCTATGGGACATATATGATAGCAAGACAATATGATAATATTTCCTGTAGATGAAAGAGTTTTCTATCTACTACCAGCTCAGGATCCCATATAACCTTTTTGTCCTCTGCTGCTTGCCATCCTTTTGCTTACTTTTTCCTTGAGTAAGTGTTCTTTCAAAAGGCCTGATACCTTAACTGGGTAGCACAACAATAATCTGCAACCCTTGTCTGAATTTATTAATGTTTTTTTGCCACCCATCTCGTTATCCAAAGCAACTGACTCATAGAGAACTTGCCAGTCACTCTTTGTACTTAGATGTAGAGCAGGGATCTCCAAACTTGGCAACTTTAAGACCAAGCTGGCTGAGGAAATCTGGGAGTTAAAGTCCACAAGTCTTAAAGTTGCCAAGTTTGGAGACCTCTGATGTAGAGACACATAATTACAACTACAACTAAATAGTAGAACTGAAATCCTACTTTATTTAACTCACTGGAAGCCAAGAAACCACCAACTTTTCCTAAATGATTTATGTCAAAGGGAATTACATTAAACTAGATGAATCTGCATCCACTCCCTATGTAAGCTGTACTCTTTCATACAATCCCTCCGAGCAAGTTAAAATGTTGAAAACTTCAAGACCCGATGCCAACTTCTATCAAAGGCTTCAGCTGTGGTAAAAAATTCCAAAGCTAAGAAAGTTCAAATAAGGCCTTGACACAACAATAGCGGCAATATTTAGCCCCACTGTGATTTTTATTAGTGCCAAAATGCATCCCTAGTTCAAAGAGGTCCATCAGTGATTCATGTGTGTTGAACTGCTTGTTGAAAATAGGCATGTGGAGAATTTAAAAAGAAACCTCTCTAAGCCAACCATGGTGTATTAAATTTTCAGAAAATGTGAGAGCCAGTTAAACAAACCCCTGCTCCATTTTAAGAAATCAGGGTTCATCCATTTTAGTACAATTGTTATACAAATAGTCCTCAACGTATAGCCACAAATGAGTCCAAAATTTCTCTTGCAAAGTGAGACAGTTGTTAAATGAGTTTTGTCCCATTTTACAACCTCTCTTTCTTGCTACAGTTGTTAAGTGAATCATTGCAGTTGCTAAGTTCTTAACACGATGGCTAAATGAACCTGGCCTCCCATTAACTTTGCTTGTCAGAAGGTGTCAGCCTCCAAGAATCCTTTTCTTGATTGTCTTTCCGGCTGCCATAGAAACGGGAGGGAGGGAAGAATAATTGGGCTTCATGGGGGGAAGAGTGCTGGAGGTTTAAGTTGGTGAAATGTAAAAATTGGGATGTTTTCTTGACTATACTTACTTGTTTACTGCACAGATGTAGCCTCTTATCTGTCCAGGCCAAGGTCAACCGTCTTGGCATAGCAGATGTCTGAAGCACCACCTGAAGATGCCTCACATGACAATATACACATCTCAGATTGGATAGCCAATTTGAACTACTGGAGGGGGAACATGGGATAACTTTCTATATGTGATTTTCACGCCTATTGCCCTCAGATCTTGTATTCTTCTGATGCTACCACTTCAATTTTCAGTAAAAGTCCTTTTCTTTATCACAATGGAATCTAAGGTTTTCTTTCTTGGATTTTGAATGGAGCCTCACCTGACAGAAGGTTCACCATAGGTGATCACACCACCCTGGGACACTGCAACCGTCGTAACTATGAGTCAGTCGCCAAGCATTCCAATTTTGATCATGTGACCCTGGGTATGCTGTGACGGTTATATGAAAACCAATCGTAAGTCACCTTTTTCTGTGCCGTTGTAACTTTGAATGGCCATTACACAAATGATTGTACGTCAAGAACTACCTGTAGTTGCTTTTATGCATATTGTCTATCCCTCCTATCTTTAAAGGCCTTTCTAGATTATATTGTGCATGAAAACATTAAAATTAAGTATTTTTAATCACTTGAGGTGAAAAGTGATTAAAAACTTTCATCACTTTTGTAACATACTGTAACACCCCTTAGCACAAATGCAGCAGTCCAAAATATTCTTCCATAGAAATATCTCATCTCAGTAGAAAAGAAACTAGAGGTGAGGATGGTGATCTCCCACTAGAAAAAATACATCATTTATATATATATATGTTGTACATATTGATTGTTAGATTTTCTAGTCATGCATTGATTTTTGATTTGTACACGAACAATAACTGCATGTAAGACCTGTACACCTGTTAATATTGTTAATTTTCTGGATTTTAATATTCTTGTGGCTATTGCTACTTGTATACTTTTTAAAAAATAATAGTTTTTAGCCGTTTTCATGCATATATTTCATGGTATAAAAACAGGGAGCCAAGGCAGGACCAGACGATGGAGCAGCCAGCTGACTACTGATGAATACACAGAGGCAGAAATAGCCAACAAGGGGATCCTGGACAGCTGCCTGTGAAAAAGATGGGGCTGACTTGACAAGCAGGTCTGATTTGGCTAGGTGTCTATTAGTGAACACCAGGAGATGGGCCTCAGGCTGGAGGCCGTCCGTAGCCTCTGACTGATGGTGAATGTAGGAAGCTGAAACAGTAAAATACTTGGGCAGCTGATACGCTGTCTTGCTAAAAAAAAAGGCAAGGTTATGGCATACACTTGAAAGGAGAATGGGAAGCCTATAATTGTGGACTCTGTCTGGCAAGAACAAAGAATGCTTATTCACAGGCAATATGCACGTGTAAAGCTTGTAGCAACTCTAGGTAGTTAGAGGACTGGTAATAGTAACGGAGAGACATCCTTCATAGCTCAGCTAAAAATTAGGAATAGAGATGGCCTGGAGCAAACAGAATGTGCATTAGATAATTCCAGGAATATTCATTATCCAAGGCTTAGGAATAGGGATGGCTAGAGACCAAGAGAACAAATTGTTAGATCATTACTAAAATGTTGATTACAGGGTTCTCCAACCTTGGCAACTTTAAGACTTGTGGACTTCAACAAGTCTCTAAGTTGTTAAGATTGGAGAGCCCTGGTTAATTAGATGATATTTCTTATTATCCTGCCTTGTCCTGCTTTCTGCTTTTAGTGAGATTGTATAAAGCTTTCTTAATCCTTTGCTCTGGGTTCTTGGCATTTTGGCCAGCACCCCTTTTCTTGGAGCACTTCAAAAAAAAGGAAGCAAAACCTGCACCTCGTGTCTGGCGTCCTTCATCGGCCTCGGCACCAGGCTCAGACCCGAACTGGGGATAACACAGCCATCTCTTTCTTACCAAAGGCATGGAAACTTGAGGTTGAATTCACTACCAGCTCTAGGCAAGCCACCTGAGGTGGAGCTGAACTTGGTGAGCATTTCTGATCTGGCCAATTGGCAAATGAAAGGAGCTGTTTGTTTAAAACGTTTCTGTAGTTGCCAACCTTATAACCAACTTGGGGGGCCGGGATGTTTCCCCAATCAAGACGTAAAAAAGAACACAAAAACCGTAATACAACTATAAAACTAGGCACATTAAAAACAATAAAACCTAGGCAGCAAGAGAAGGCAGAGTGTAATGTGAGGGTTTTGGAAGAAGGGCACTGATCAAAGCCAAAAGGGACGTGATCTTGTTAACAATTTACTGGATAGACTTGACAGAATCAAGATAAGAAGGTCAGAAAGTTTACTATAGTCATCTAGGCAAAAAAAGATCTGCCCACATATATTGAAGAATGATGAGTACCATTGTTTTCCCTTTTGGTTGTCTCCAGATGTGTTGGCTCTGATGGCTGTGGGGTAGCAGGTTGTGGAAAGCTTGGGTAGAGGGAAGAAAGGAAACAGAATAAAGATAACACAAAGCATACGATACAGAACGATGAGAGGTATTTAATTTAGCATGTCCGCCAGAAGAATTAGCAAGCAATCCAATTTCAAATTGTTTTGCTTGAGTTTTGGCTACATGTAATCAGTGGTGGGATTCAAATTTTTTTTACTACTGATTCTGTAGGTGTGGCTTGGTAGGCATGGCAGGAGAAGGATATTGCAAAATCTCCATTCCCTTTCCGCCCCACTAACCTGCTTTCCAGCTCCATTCTCCTATGCATGGCAACAAAAGAAGACCCAGCCAATCAGCTGGGACTCCGGAGGCAGAGAATAGATGGGGACAGGGCCAGTCAGAGGCGGTATTTGCTGGTTCTACGAACTATTCAAAATTTCCACTACCGGTTCTCCAGAACTGGTCAGGACCTTCTGAATACCACCTCTGATGTACATGTCCTCAGAAACAAACTATAATTAACAATGGGCTCATGTAGCAACTCAAAGGGCAAAAGGCAATTATTCAAAGAAAATCTAGATGGATGGATGGACGGATGGATGGATGGATGGATGGATGGATGGATGGAAGGACGGACAGACAGACAGACAGACAGAGATAGAGATATATCTAGGTATATGTTTTCTTAAGTTTTTGCGGGCATTTATATGTATGGTATTCAGCTTTGTTCGGGTATTTTCCCACGTCATTATAGTTGTGCTTTTAAAGTTGTAGCTGACGTTTCGGCAGAATCTCATCTGCCATCATCAGGCTTGTGTATTGGGTTCGTCTGTGTGTCAGGCTTTCACAGCTGTTTCACAGCACAAGGCTAGCACCAAATTTAAAACAGAAACGGCTGTGAAAGCCTGACATACAGACGAACCTAATACACAAGCCTGATGATGGCAGATGAGATTCTGCCGAAACATCGCTAAGCACAACTATAATGACGTGGGAAAATACCCGAACAAAGCTGAATACCATACATCTAGATATATATACCTACCTACCTACCTATCCACATACATACACACACACAGATGCAAACGTAAACAAAAAGTATTATAATTTGAATGGATCTATCTCACCAGAGTAAGGTCTATGACAAAATAATCCTTACCCTTACTCAGTTTATGGTCCAGCAATCTTTTCTAGAAAGCAATCTTTGCTTTCCTTTCCTCTGATTATACTTAACCCCAACTTATACTGAATAATCTTTTCAAACAAGTGTTGCTTTTAATATAAGATTATCTTCTCCAAATGAGCCACATGGCTTATTATTGTGCAGCATATTGCTAGTTGATATGTCCAGGACATGTATGTGAACATGAACACAATAACCAGCACGTAAGCTACTAATGTCAGCATAAGACCATTATGTCATTGTGGCATTTTTAAACAGAAATCTTGCCTAGAAACTTTGTAATACAGATAGTCCTCAACTTGCCACCACAATTCAGCCCCAAATTTTTGTTGCTAAATGAGACATAAGTTAGTTTTGCCCCTTTCGTTAAGTGAACCTGGCTTCCCCACTGATTTTGCTTGTCAGAAGGTTGCAAAAGGCGATCAGTTGATCCCAGGACACTGCAACCATCATAAATATGAGTCAGTTGCCAAGCGTCAGAATTTTGATGACATGGCCATGGGAATGTTGCAATTGACAAAATGACAAATGACAAAAAAAAAAAAACCCAGTCATTAGTCAACCTTTTTCAGAGCCTTTATAACTTTGGACAGTCACTAAATGAACTGTTGCAAGTCTGTATAGGTAGTCCTCGACTTACGACCACAATTAAAATTTATGTTGCCAAGTGAGACATTGGTTAAATGAGTTTTGCCCTGCTTTACGACTTTTCTTGCCTCAGTTGTTAACTGAATCACTGCAGTTGTTAAATTAATAACACAGGTTATGAAGGAGATCTGGCTTCCCCATTGACTTTGCCTGTCAGAAGGTCGCAAAGAGGGATCATACGATCTTGGGACACTGCAACGGTCATAAATATGAACCAGTTGTCAAGCATCTGAATGTAAGTCAGGTGACCATGGGGATGCTGTGACAGTCGTAAGTATGAAAAACGGTCAGTCGTAAGTATGAAAAACGGTCATCAGTCACTTTTTATTTTTTTTGTTCTGAACGATCACTATGTGAACTGCTTGTAAGTTAAGGGCTACCTAAACTCTGTAAATTAGCTTCCCTCAGTCTCTAAAATACTGGACCACAACTTCTACGACCGACAGCCAGCATCACCAGAGATGCTGCAAACCAGATGTGGTATTCAGCAGGTTCTGACCAGTTGTGGAGAACCGGTAGCAGAAATTTTGAATAGTTTCGGAGAACCGGCAAATACCACCTCTGACTGGCCCTGCCCCCATGCCTACCAAGCCAAGCCACACCCACCAAACCACGCCCACAGAACTGGTAGTAAAAAAATTTGAATCCCACCACTGCTGCAAATGTACTGTAGACAACACATCCTCAGGGCACAGATTGGAGAAGGCTGGTCCAAACAGTAGCACTTTCTGTCCTGGAATTCAAGAAGTTTGGCATCTGCTCAAGAGTTAAAGGCCGTTTGATTATTCCTTTCAAAACGGGAATTCAAGTCAGCTAGCTGCTACAAAGCCTGTCGGTGGGAATCAAGAGGCCAGCTAGTACTCCGCTATTTTCCTGGCAACAAATATTGATAGCACTTAATTCCCAGAGGTGGCTCATGCACAAAAGCCTAGTCTCAGGGTAAGCTAAAGCAATCTTGTTAGATAAAGAAATTGGAAGAGGAGGAGGTAAAAGGCTTAAGCGGGAGAAGAGCTTCAAATGTGAAATAATTAGAATGGAGCTGAAGATTATGCAGCTGATTTAACAAGAATTAAATCCAAATTCTGCGGAAAAGAAATTGAAACATATGAAATGCTTAATATTGGGTTGGACTGGAGTTTCTATTTTTGATCAGTGTAGGTGGAAGAGGGCATCAAAACAGCATATAAAGCTTCACAAACAGGAAAAGAACCTGTTAAAATGTTATTTAATTTGTTCAAGAAGAAAAGAGATCAGAGATGGATCAAGACACGGCTTCGTGTTCAGGTCATGTTTCCCTAACTCTCCCTCTACTTAAAATTGCTTAGATTACACTTCTATCATCTCACCCAGCAGGGACAAACATGCTTTAATATTTGACCACCAGATAGAACAAAGAGTAAACAGAAAATTGTGTGTGTATGAGTAGTTTTGTATAAAGACTTTATTCTAATCAAAGGAAAACAGTATTTAAATTATCACTGTTTGTTCAATAGATATTCCACCTTATATCTTATATACACTCTGATTATAACCACTCCCCAGATATACATAATATATACATACTTTTGTTTTATAATGAAAAGGTTATGTACTCTTTCTGGGTGTGAGAAGATTTTCCTTATGAAAAGTAAAAATCTACGATAAGCCAATTGCAGCTAGAAAAATAGCTATAGATTGCAGGAAGAAGCCAATAAATGGGTTAGTTGGTTTCAGTCCTAAATTACCACAGCATCATTTAACAGAAACACTTCCAAAATAAATTAAACCATCCCAAGTCCTAAAACACACACATATGCACACACGCACATGATTACACAGGCGAGTTTATTACAAATTAGTGTATTCCAGTGGAAGGGGGGAAACCCATTTATAGCTGTTTTCTAATGTTATTTGCTGATGAAATTCAATTTACTCACTTGCTAATTTGCAAATGACCTTGTTGAGAAAAGAAGGAAAGACTGGAAATGAAGCACAGCCATTGCACTTCAATTTAGACAATTGCTAAACTACAGTTCATCAAGATATTCAGTCAAATACAGCATTAACAGGACCTACAAATCTTAAAGTCAAAAGTAAAGATCTCGGCAGAAATCAAACCTATCTAAAGCATGCCACAAGAAGACAAGTGAATATATGCATATTAATCCCATTGTTGGATACTTCACCCATAGATGGCAACATTAATTACTGTTTCAGAGAAATATGAAGTCTACCCAGCTTGCTGATTGAAAAACTAAAACAGGGGAGTGAATAATTTAACAGCAGCTGTTGCAAAGGAGATGTTGAGATGGAGCTGTCTGAAGAAGGGACCACTAAGAATACCATCTCAGTTTCTCTGGAGTTACTAAAGGTGTAACAGAAGCCTAATTCAATTGAAAAAAGGTAATATCAATCTTTTAATCATAGTAAGGGCATGGAGAATCCATTTACATTGTTCAGCTATCAAGTTCCATGTACTAGGTATGTAATCCAAGGGGATATTATCCTCTGAAAAATTTAGCTTTTGTTGCACAGACTCATTTAACAGATAACAGATAATCAGAGTTGGAAGGGACCTTGTAGGTCATCTAGTCCAACCCCCCGCCCAAGTGGGAGACCCTACACCATTTCTGACAAATGGCGGTCCAATCTCTTCTTGAAAGTCTCAAGTGATGGCGCTCCCACAACTTCTGAGGGCAAGCTTTCCATTGGTTGATTGTTCTCACTATCAGAAAGTTTCTCCTTATTTCCAGGTTAAATCTCTACTTGTTCAGTTTCCATCCGTTATTCCTTGTCTGGCCTACAGGCACTTTAGAAAATAGCTTGACCCTTCCCTCTCTGTGGCAGCCCCTCAAATATTGGAAGAAAATGTCTCCCCTGTTCCTTCTCTTTACTAGACTAGCCAAGCCCAGTTCCTGCAACCATTCGTTGTATGTTTTAGCCTCCAGTCCCCTAATCATCCTGGTTGCTCTTCTCTGTACTTTTTCTAGAGTCTCAGCAACTTTTTTATAATGTGGTGACCAAAACTGGATGCAGTATTCTAGGTGTGGTCTTACTAAGGCTTTATAGAATGGTATTAGTACTTCCCTTGATCTTGACTGTATCCCTCTGTTAATGCAATTTAGGATTGCATTAGCTTTTTTGGCTGCTGCTGCATACTGCTGGCTCATATTTAGCTGGTTGTTCACTAAGACTCCAAGATCCCTCTCACAGTTACTGCTATTGAGCCTGGTTTCACCCAGTCTATATGTATACTTTCGGTTTTTCTTGCCTAAGTGTAGGACTTTACTTTTCTCTACACTGAATTTCATTTTATTAGATATGGCCCAGTGTTCTAGTCTGTCAAGTTCCATCTGGATCTTGAGCCTATATCATTTATATAGTCCCCAATTTCCTCCCCAAAATTATTAAGTGTAGGACATTGTAAAAATATATGTTTTTAAGGAAGACTAATATTGGAACATTGGAAAGTTAAATGTATGACCTCATTCAGTCAATGAATTGAAGACCTAATTATGCTTGCTGCTCATAAGTGGTTGCCTATAGACACAGACATAAATGGATAAATATAATAAAATACAGGATTCTATAAAATATAGTATCTTAAAAAAATACAATGGTTATAGAAGTGTATTAAAAATGAATATATACATATACTATTTATGTAATATTTACATTATAGGTATACCTTACGACTATAGTTTGGGACCAGAATTTCTAATGTTAAGTCAAGATGCTCATAAGGTGAGGCCTCCACATGACTGGATTCAATTTTACAATTGTTTTTACAGTAATTGTTAAATGAATCACATGGTCATAAGTCCAAAGTTTGCAGTCATTAATCAAATCGCATGATCTTAAATTGTCCTGAACGGTCTTTTTTTTTTGCCAGAAACCAGGAAAAAAAGTAGTAAATTGTGTCGGATGTGGCAACCAGTTGTAAACATGAACCGGTTGCCAAGCACCCAAAATGCAGTCACACGACCACAAGGGGGTGATGCAGCATTTCCTGCTCTGATCCCCTTACTTCTAAGATCAATATCCTTATGCTGTTTTCATTTAAAAAAAACTGTTTCTGTATAAAAATGCATTTACATTTAAGCTTCTGGAATCTACTATCTTATTCCCGCCTCCATCTTTCTACTTTGCAGTTATTTTAAGCAAAGGGGGGGTGGGAGGGAGAAAGAGATAAAAATGTATTGTTCTTGTTTGGCCCTCAGCTTTATGGCAAAGCTAAAATAAAATATCGGAGGTCATTTTTAACCTTGTATTAAAGAAAATCATTTTATTATCCTTGAAAAAGAAAACTAATATGCAATCATACATGTGACTGTTAAGAAGCTGGCCCTCATTGAGTTCAGCAGAGCTTATTTTAAGGAATCTGATATAGATATGCAGTATTCGTAATACTTTGGAAGGTTTTTCCTTTTCTTGTGGTGTTATTAAGTTATTGAAAATATTCTTCATTTCACCAATAGTACATTCTGAGGTTTGTACTCATTCTGTCAAGAACACATTCATTAAGTAAACAAAATTAGACCATTAAATATGGTAATTTTTGTTTAAATATGATTTAAAATATCACTCAAAATACAATATAGGTATATATATAGAGAGAGATCATATAATGGTTCAAAATGGTATTTAAAAAAAACCCAGGAGATGTGAAAGACCATTTAATGAAATTCCCAGATCCGTTTCAATTTCTGAATATATCAGGGAAGAAGTTTGAAAAATGGTCAATTGTCTTTGCAGGGAATCATATAATTCTTTATGAAGTAGTATATATTTATTAATCTGTTACTGGACTGTATCCATTAGGATCTTTACTACCATATAACTGAACACTAGAGATTAAAACACACAACACCAAGTCCCCAATGCTCCCTTTTTTCATAAAGCTGAACAATGAGATCTGAAGAACTTTTATGCTCTCAGTGTTGTGGACTCATAACTCATATCATTTATTGGACTATTGACAGCTGTAGTTCAGCAACATCTAAAACTGGAGTCCCCAGACTCTTCAGCTCATTGACTCTTCGTGAAGTTTCAGATTGTTCACTGACCCCCAAAACATTTATATGAAAATAATTCAATAAATATTACTTTAGCTAAAGGTACCTCAAATAACGACAACAACAATAATAGATAGTTCCATCAACTCTTGGGTTGTATATTGACCACTTTGGAGAACTCTGATTTAAAAGATCACAGATTTCCTACCCCTTTGTAAAAAATATAACAACATTTAATCATGTGCTCTTCTAGAAAGTATTATGTAGCTACTCTTAGTATATAGTAATTCAATACTACCTAAATCTATAGCTTTGATTACTCTTCTTGAAATCAGTTTAATTCAGTCTATGCTCACATTATCTATACAAGCCCTCCTCTTTCTGGTAGAAATTTAAAATACTTCTATTCACCCCAATCTTAACTTCTGACAATGAAACAGGCTAATCTAAGACATTTCATTCTCCGTGATGGTAGATAAAATTATTATATTCCCTCTCAAGGAAAATCACATTAAAAAAAGAAACCAAAAGCAGTAAAGAGTAAACTATAACTGAGGATGCTGTTGGAGAGAACTCTCAAGAGTTCTAATTAGCTCAAAGTGGGAGAGTTATGCAAGCCAATATTCTTATAGAGAACTTGAAATCATCTAAGTGAGCCTTCCCAATATGTAATTTCAAAATGTAGTAATTGAATGATCAACCATGACTGTACTAAACTTCCTCAGTTCCCCAGTCAGTATGGTCATGGCTGAAAAGAGTGACTTACGACCATTTTTAACACTTATGACCATTGCAGTATTCCCCCATGGTCATGTGATCAGACAGTTGGCAACCAACTCACATTTATGACGGTTGCGGTGTCCCAAGATCATATGATCGCTTTTTGTGACCTTCAGACAAAAGAAGTCAAGGAGTAAACCAGATCCACTTAACAACGGTGGCAAGAAAGGTCATCAAATGGGGGGCAAAACTCACTTAACGAACTTCTCGCTCAGCAACATAAATGCTGGGCTCAGTTGTGGTCGTAAGTCGAGGATTACCTGTAATTAAATGGATACAGGAAAAAAAGGCTTGCGTTACCTCTTCGGGAGCACAGGTTTGAACATTGCTCCGAAAAAGTCTTTTTGGGAGGATAGTAGAGAGACGGGGGATTGTAGCTGTGCCTTGGTCCCAGGCGGTTTGGCTCTGGGTCTGCAAAAGCCGAGAAAGATCTGGAATGTTCTATTGTTCCTTGCGACAACCTATGGACAGAAAGGAAGGCAGAGAAATGTTATGATCTAGGCTTCCCCAACAGCACAAAGCCGACTCCTCGTTCCAATAAACGCCTTTTATTTAGTTTAAAGTGAATTCCTCTCCAGCAAAGTCCCAGCAAACAGTCTTTCATGAGATTTCACAATTACAGACCTTTATCAGGCTTGGAGAGTTGCCAGGTTGATATCTTTCAAACGTCACACTGTAGCAGACAATACTAGGCAAGAATGCAGGAATAGATCTTCACCCCAATGAACTAATTGTCCCCTGCAAAACCCCCACTCCCCTTGTGCTCCTCTTTTATTCCCTATGGGAGGGATCATTCACCGTCCACCTGTGGCTTTACTTCCAAGTCGACCCTTGTTCCTTAGCTGTTCCCTTCTCCTAGCAGCTCTGTGCATGTGCACACTGGGAACAGGCTCCAGCTGTTCTTCTGCCTCACTGATGTCCGACTCCGAAGGCAGCTGGTAACTGTCAGATGGCCCTGGCCCCATCTCTGCCTCTGACGCAGACCACTTGTCAGAGCCTTCCCCAGACTCCAGGACTGGCCCATGTTCCTCCCCAGCCTCCTCACTGTCCAAATCTGCTACCAGCTCTGCAGGCCACTGGTGGGCCACAACATAAAACCTGGATGTCTCTGTGATAGATCAGCATGTTAGAAGGATCAGCAATTTCCTCTCCCTTCAGCAATACACTGGCAGCATTCCTCTCAGTCAACTCCCTGACTATACTGGGAGATTATTTCAAAATTTGGAAATGACTCCACCAAATCTGTGACACCGGGCTACTGTCATAAATTTCTGTTTTCCTGAAGAGGGACAAACAAAATTGGAAGGCTATTTATGCGTTACCTCTGTGGGGAGGAAGTTGGTGTTTACCAGAGGATAAACTTACCCACGTTGCGGGGAATACTCCCTATGAGATGTTAAGTAAACTTTTTATCCTAGGTCAAAGTTGAATCTGGGCAGGTTTATGGGTGCAATGTTATGGTGCATTAGAGATCTCTGCAGGAGGCTTCTTAAGTAGAGACAACATAGAATTGACAAAAACTTTCTTTGGAGGAAATTGGGGAGCTCCCATTTGTGCTCTGAAAGAACTGCTCCTCGGGAGTGTTAGTTTCTTGTGATCAATTGTGGGTCAGGGTTTGGGCGCTAAGGGATTTACAAGGTGTTCTTAATTGCTGTGCAGCCTTCATGGATATTTGATTAGCAAGAGCCTAAACTTCTTAAACATTGGACGATTTAATTACTTTGCAAGCTAAGAGAGATATTCTCAATGGCATTGAAGATCAAGGACTCATGGTAGGTACCTTCTTTTTGAAATTAAGAAGATTGGGGGGGGGGGGGCGAAATCAGCTATTTTAAAGGATTTCAATTTAAAAGCGAAAAGCTTAACAAGATCGTGATCTAAGAAAGTTTCCAATGAACAAAGGGGACAGTGATTTTAAAAAAACAGAAGGAATATTTTTTCCAACTGCCTTGGAAAACAGTAAAATTAATTAGACTAGCAGACTGGACCTTTGTGGGAATGTTGATTATTTATTTTAAAGAGAATAGTAATTGGTTGATTTTACAAAATAAGAAGGTAACGCTAATATGAGCTAACTTGTGAGAGTGTAACTGCAGAAAACTAATTGGGACTAAAATGTTAACGATAGAGAGAAGCAAAAGAGTACCAGTACTATAATTGACGTACTTTCACTTTCTCACCATGGCAACCACAAGGAAAGTTGCCAAATTGGGGGAAAGGATGCAGGGGTTCACTAGAACAACTTACAGATAAGGACATTTCACCAGATTTATTACAGAAAATGGTTGAAGAATTTTGCAGAAATGACTGCAATAATTAAAAAAAAAGAATAGGAAATGGAAGAATGATTTGCAGGTATTTTTTTAAAAAATCTGGAAATAAAAAAAAAAAACCCTGAAAAATCTATAAGGCAACTTGCCTGCAGACCTAAACTGAGTTACTGATAAAGTAGAAAGTAAGACAGAAATTATAAATAGAGAGTTGAATATGGAGTTGGAAAATTTGGCATTATTGGAGCGGAGAGAAAAAGTATGTTGCTTCAGATTTAGGATAATTCCACACAAAAATGGAGAGGATACCAGGGATGTGTGTGTGTGTGTGTATGTGATGTGTGTGTGTAAAATATATTTGCTGTCAAGACACATTTAACTTTCAAGCTCCTCCCTCCACTGGAGCTTCAAGTATCTATTGGTACCAATGTATAATTTTCTCTCCTAGATCTTAACTTCCATGAAGAAGATGATTGGGGAAGGACCATGTTAGGTACCATTCTCTTACCACATCTTGCAAAAACCAAAATATTCCACTCTCTAAGCTGGACAATTAAGTTTAGGAAGGGAGGGGGAAACCCACCTTGCATTCATGTTTGCAAGTATTTTTCTACTGTTTACAGCCCTGTGGGAAGAACTTTGAAAGAAAAAGCTCTCCCCTTCACTGCAATTCTTCCTGAAATCGGATATGCTGTGAATAACAATTAAGCTTAGAAAAATCACTGGCACTAATGGAAACTCCCACTCAAGCTTAACTATGATGTCGGGGTACAGATTTCAAGACATCATTCCCCCCCCCCCGAGCTTTGCATACGCTATTCAGTTTAGAAAAGTATGCTTTGGCCTATTAAATGAGGGCTTTTTTGGTGTGGGAAAACACTTTGCTCTTTCCCTATTTTTCCTGACAGGACATTATCAACACTGATCTACTACTTATCAGCTGTTTGATAGGAAACCTTTAACAGCAGTAAATTGCGTACAAATGAGAGGGGAAGAGAGAGCATTAAAACTGTTCTAGTCAAAGGATGATTCTAAACTTACCTTCCACCTGAGGAATTTGGTGGCCTACTTCTCTTATCAAAATAATTGGGGTTCTCCCTGGGAATGTAGCCTCTGTCTTGATGAAATTTCCCGGAATGGGGCATCTTCTATTATGCTGAAGTTACCTACAAGTAGAGTTCGTTTCTGCTTCAATTTGATGAATGGCTAACATTCAGTCAACAATTTTGTTACTCGGTTAGAAACACAAAATAAGGCACGAAGATGATCTATAAAAAAAAGAAAGTGACAGCAGTAAGTTTTAACACTTGCTATATAGTATAGATGAGCATCCTTTTCCAATTCAACGCCATCCCAAAATTTTGGATAACAGCTCTCCAAAACACATTCTTTGTCAATTTAGTCAATAACAATAGAATATTAGACCAAAACATTTAGAGGGCACCAAGTTGGAGAACAAAATGTACAGTGAGGTAGGGAGTTGCTAAACTTAAAAGATTGGAATTGCTAAACTAAACAATTAGATCAATTTATACTGCTATAAATCTCAAAAAGCAAAGGAAAACAACAAATGGCAAAAATCAAAGGAACGCAATCTTCAAATGTTGCTGTTTTAAGAGATCAGCAAAATTTACGGAATCTAGTTAGTTGTCAACTTATAACCACAACTGAGCCTAAAATTTCCATTGACAAATGAGGCAGTTTTAAGTGAGCTTTCCTCCATTTTATGACCTTTCGTGACACAAGTGTTAAGTGAATCACAGCAGTTGTTCAGTTAATAACATGATTGTTATGTGAGTCTGGCATCCCCATTGACTTTGCTTGTCAGAAGGTCACAAAAGGTAATCACAAGACCTCAGGCCACTTCAACCATCATAAATGAGTGCCAGTTGCCAAGGATCCTGAACTTTGACCATGGCGGTACTGCGGTAAGTGTGAAAAGCGGCCATAAGTCATTTTTTTAATGTAGTTGTAACTTCAAACAGTCACTAAATGAATCATTGTAAGTCGAGAACTACCGGTAGAGTGATCCTTACAACCTCGTGGAGGGAAAATTCATTAAAATGTTTTAAAATTACATCATTTATAGGAAAATGGATTATTTTACCAACATCTGCTGTATCTCTTCTTAGGAAAGTATGTTTCTCTCTAAGGAAGAATTTTAATTCAGTCAGCTGCACCCGTCAACTGGTTCGCACATGCACAGTGCACGTTTCAATCCTCCTTTATTTCAGAGCTGATGTGTTAACTGTGTCATGTTCAAGAAAAGGAGGAATCTGTTTCGAGCATATAGCTAACATGCAAATGACCAGACGATGCTACAGTCACACAGGGTGTGTGTGATAGTAATGGCAATTCCAATCTTCTGCATTGCAGCTCTGTCTGTCTTTTTTATTTATCAAAAGCCACAGAACTAGAGCCCAGTCAGGCAGCCCTTAGGAATGGCTGGGTTTTACTCTATCTGGATTTTGATCCTTTAGATTTCCATTAAAAACGAATGTAGGCCCAGAAATAAATGTACTGACTGAACCAAGGCAGCTTATGAGGTCAACGCTTCTGCTAAATTATCTTAGGTTTTACTTTAAATGTACTGTAAATTATGTTTTTAATGGATTGTACCCCAGCTTTGGATTGTTTTATATTATGTTCACAATTTTATAAACGAATTGACAAAAACAGCCTAATCCCATAAAGATTTTTCACTGTACTTCATTGATTCTTCATTTTTCATTGTATTGCCAAGAATGGTAAATCCAAGAGCATATTCAGGTTTGACTTTGCGATGGGATAAAGTTGTCCATGTTCCTGATATGGCGAACTCCAGTCTCTCATCAGCTCCAGCCACTAGTCAGAGATGATATCGTTTTAGCCCAACTGTATCTGTGACACCACAAATTGCCATCTGAGATGCAGGACTACAATAGAGTACAATAAGATACAATTTATCCTCAACTTGCGACCACAGTTGAGACCAAAATTTTATGTTGCTAAGTGAAACATCCATTAAGTGAGTTTTGCCCCACTTTACAACTTTTCTTGCCACATTTGCTAAGTGAATCACTGCAGTTGTTCAATTAGTAACACAATTGTGTTACATGAATCTGGTTGACTTTTGCTTGTCAGAAGATTGCAAAAGGCAGATCGCATTGCAACCGTCATAGTCAGTTGCAAGGCATCCAAATCCCGTGACCCTGGGGATGCTGCAACGGGGTCGTAAGCATGAAAAACCAGTCTTATGTTGAGTGACTGTTGTTCAGTGGCGTTGTAACTTCGAACGGTCGCTGAGCGATTTGTTGTAATAAGCAGAGGACTACCTGTAGTGGGATTAAAGGGATCGCATTCGAGCAGAACAAAAAGTAAGTTTCTGGGGCGTTTTAAGAAGGGCTGTTTACAAATCCCAGATCTTCAAAGCCAAGGCGGGGAGGAGACTTACGTGAAGACAGCCGACCTCCTTTTTACCACACAAAGATCCGAAGTTGTTTGTGTGCCCGATCGGCCTAATTTTCCCAACTCACCCCAGAGCTGCTGAAGGGCCTCGTCCCCACGTTCAGCAACGCGGCGCCGGAGTTCCCGGGAACTTTTTCAGGGATCGGGCGCAGCTTTGGTCTCTTCCCAGCCGAGAGTCCTTCCGAAGGGAGCTCGGCGTTTCCTGGTTGCTGAGGGAAGGTGAAACTTCGCTCGGCCACGTACAGCCCGCCCTCCGAGCCCCGCCAACCTTCCGAGGTCGGGGCGGGTCAAGTTTCAGGCTGCGGCGCCCGCGGCTTCGGAGACGCTCAAAAGCAAATGGGAGCCACCTGCCCAACCTGACTGGGCGGAGCGCGGCGGGCGGAGCGCCCGAAGGTGGCCGCTTCTCCGGGGCGCTGTGGCGAAAAGATCCCCCGCGGAAGAGAAATAATGTCCGAAAGTGTCAAAGGGTGTGTGTGTATGTGTGTGTGGAAAGTGTCAAAGTGTGTGTATGTATGTGCTTTTCCCGTTGGAAGGGAGAGAAGGAAGAGCTTTTGTTGGTGATAAGGTTGGGCAGTATTAGGTGGTCCTCCACTTATGATCACAATTCAGCACCCCTCCCCATTTCTCTTGTTAAGTGAGACCTTTGGGAAGTGAATTTGGCCCCTTTTGACCTTTCTTAGTCTCCGTCGTTCAGTGAATCACTGCAGTCAATGACTTAGCAACATGACTGTTAAGGGAATCTGGCTTCCCCAGAAGGTTGGAAAAGTGGATCGCCTGACCTTGGGAAGCTGCAATGGTCATAAGTAGGAACCAGTTGCCCTGCCCCTGAATTTTGATTGCATGATCTTGGGGGTGCTGCAAAGGTTGTAACAGAGAAAAACAGTCAGAAGTCACTTTTTTCAATGCTGTTGTTGAATGGTCATTAAATGAATTGTTGTGAGTCAAGGACTGCCTGAATTGGTAATGTTTGGGAGAACCTGGTTGGAGGGCTCCTTAGGCTACCTGGCTGGCTGTACTCCTACGATTGATGGTTTGATCTGCAGAAGACTGGCTCAAGTTTCATATGAAATGGCTGTATTTTCTCAGCCCTTGGATTCCCGAATTAATCCATGTTCTGGGTCTGCACATTATGGTCAACTCAAAGAAAAGATAAGCAAAAAATAAACCAAACAAGACTGCTATGTTTGGCAAATACAGTCATTATCTGTTAGATTATATATTGTATATTTAAAGCAGTGTTTCTCAATCTTGGCAACTTTAATAGGCTTGTGGACTTCAATTCCCACAATTCCTCTGCTATCAATCACAGCTGGCTAGGGAATTCTGGGGATTGAAGTCCATACATACTTAAAAGTTGCCAAGGTTGAAAAAACACTGAGACAAAGCATGAACATAGCCGATTTTGTTTTATCAGTGTTGTCCATTTTAACTGAGGTTATTCCTTGAACTGAATGCTTAGATTATTGCCCCTTGTATGCATCAAAATCTACAAGGTAAGATACTTTCCTGTCTTTCCCAGGAATGCAATTTACTGTTGAAATTATACTTATCTTTATTTTTTAAAAAAAAATGTGCAGAAGTAAAATCAATAAAGTCATCAAATATTAGTTATTTTCAGCAACAGAAATCCTAAAAGGATTGCATTCTGTGGAGATATTTCTTTGTATCAAGATTTTTCTACGGGTTGAATTTATAAAGAGTTACAGCGCAGCAAAGGTGGTTGTTCATAGGAAACAGAGACGTTAGTTATGCTTGAAATTAACCGTGTAAATAAATCTAGACCTTGAACTGGTGCCTGTCAGCTGAATGGGGTTAGATGTGGAATGACAGGCTTCAGCTCAACCCCGAGCAAGGCTGAGTATTTTGGGGTTTAGGGGCTTTGGGTTCCGAGGGATTTAACCCTCTCAAAGTTCTGGATGGATTGGCACTGTCCCAAAAAGTATGCAAACTGAGGGTTCTCCTGGACTTAGGTTCCTGCTCAAGGAGCTGGTGACAATCATGGCCAGGATACCCTTTGCATTATATGCCACTTGCAACTTTTCTCATTCATGCATTGGTCACCTCCTGAATGGATTACTGAAATGTGCTCTATATGGGGCTGCTCTCGAACATCTGGAACTGCAGCTGGTGCAAATGTGACAGTGTGGGCAATCACGTGTGCTTTTATTACACCTCTGCACATATTACACCTCTTATTACACCTCTGCGCATATTACACCTCTGCTCTGCAAGCTGCATTGGCTGCCATATGCTTCTGTAGTCAATTCAAGGGGTTGGGGATGAGATCTAAAACCCTACAGGGGCAAGGATATTTATTTCAATTCAGAATAGAGCTGGAAGGGACCTTAGAGGTCTTCTAGTCCAACCCCCTGTTCAAGCAGGAGACCATATACCATTTCAGATAGGTGGCTGTCCAGTCTCTTCTTAAAAACCTCCAGTGATGAAGCACCCACAACTTCTGGAGCCAAAAGCTGTTCCACGGGTTAATTATCTTCACTGTTAAGAAGTTTCTCCTTAATTCCAGGTTGCTTCTCTCCTTGATTAGTTTCCATCCATTGTTTCTTGTCTTGCCTTCTGGTGCTTTGGAAAATAAGTTGACCCCCTGTCCCTCAAATACTTTGGAATATTGGGGTGGGGATCACCTCTTTCTGGTTACATCTTTTTGTCCCATCAGGTTTGGCATATGAGAGGCATGTTATGGGTCCTGTCTACAAAGCAGGGTGTCATCTGAGGGAACTTAGGAAGAGAGATCCCACCCTCTGAAATATCTTTGCCCCCAGAGGTTAGATCGACCCTCATCTTGTGGGCCTTCAGAAAGCTCTGAAGATGAGGCATTGCCCTCACACCTGGGGCTTTGAGGGCGATGGAGGATATTTACAATTCTTGTTTGAATATGACATTTTGATTGAATTTGCTGCTGTTTGCGAATGCTTTTTGTGCTTTAATGTGGTTTTTATGGATTGGTTTGTTATGTGACTTATGTTTGTTTCGTATTGATTTGTTGAATCTTTGAAGCTGTTTTTACTATTGTGCTTCATCCAGAGTCACTTATGTGAGATGGTGGCTATATTGAATGAATGATTAAGTAAATAAACCCAGTGTGTACATATTTGCCTACAGAACGCTCCATAGAGAACATGGGTAGGTTTGCAATTGTTTGGATCCTCCTCAGTCTCCTTTATAAAGCAAATGCCAAAATTTAATCTGCTCTTTTATAAGTGAGAGTTCCATGAACAGACTCTTTACCGTTTGCATCCTTTTAAGAGTCACTCTAACCTGCGTCATGTATTGTGTGTGTGGTTGTATATGTGGTTGTATGGTGCATGTGTGTGTGTGTGTGAGAGAGAGAGAGAGCATGCAGAGCAAAGATTTTTGTTTTAGCCGGCACCAGTGGTGGGATTTACTACTGGTTCTGTGGGCGTGGCTTGGGTGGGTGTGGCAGGGCAAGGATACTATAAAATCTCAGGTCAGAGGTGGTATTTGCCGGTTCTCTGAACTACTCAAAATTTCCGCTACCGGTTCTCCAGAACTGGTCAGAACCTGCTGAATAGCACGTCTGGCCTGCACCTACTGATGCGTTAATGTAAAAATATAAATCTAAATTAAACAATCTGCTGAACTTCTCACTGTTCTAAATATGGGGAAAACATCAGTGTATTTTGAAAATGACACAAGGAGGGGCAAAAACATAACACCTTTGCCAGTAATCAGGAAAAATTAGAAGAAACAGGATAATCTATCTTACCAAATATAAATGTATGCTCTGGGAAAATTATGAAGGATCAGCAGGCATCTGCTTAAATTCAATCTGCTGCTTAACCATTTTATAAAACTGTAAATTTAATTGCTTCCCATCTCAGTGTTTCTCCTGAGAAACAACAGATCACCAGGAGTTTAGCTATTACAGCAATTTGGATTTTTTAAAATGAGAGCAACAGAGGAGGTGCTGCTTCCATGGTGCTTGGAAAAATGTAACTCCAAACAGTTGTAATAAGAGAGCAAGGGAGGGGAACAGAATAATAGATGATACCTTTCATTAGTACAATACCAAGCTGGAAATTACAGAAAATATTTTGGTTTGCCTTTTCCAAATTGCAGATGAAATTAACTACAAACTGAGATATAAATAAGGAAATCAATCTTGAATGTGAATGTATTCATGCCAAGAAAAGTTCAAGTAATCATAAAATCATAGGACTGAAAGGGACCTTGGAGGTCTTCTAGTCTAACTCCTTTCCCAAGGGACGAATCCAGAGAAACGGTTGTACTGTCTTTTCTGGATAACTTCCAATGATGGAGCACCCACAACTCTATGAGGCAAGCTGTTCCACTGGTTAATCGTTCTCACTGTCAGTTGAGAGATAGGTCAATTTTCTCTGGTACTGAGTTATTACTAACATGTTATATTCAAATTACACTGGACCAGATGTAACATTGTAGGGGACATGATTAGACTCTGCCATCATGTTGCTAGAGAAGATTATGGAGACAACATTAGTCTTTTGGTTTACCACAGCGTAAATATGTACCTGCATATTTATGTTTATTTATTGTGGTATAACTCATTGTTAGCAGGTTATTTTGAGTTAGATCAAGGAAAATCCCAAGTGTATTTAGATAAATTCAGAGAGAATTTTGAAGGATGGGTGAAAGAATGATTTGTCTCTCAGAGACCCCCTGTTCCTTATTGATAAAGAAAACTATCACAAAGTGTGTTATAAGACTGCTGATTATTTATTTGGATGGTTTTAGCTGTCAAGGAGTTAAGGCCCCAAGAACTCTGCTCCTGAAATTCAACCAACCACTAGTTAGTACAAAACAGATACATAAAACTAATTATTGCAGCCTGCTGTAGAAAGTTAGCACCCACCCCTCTCCTAGAAGAAAGAAATAGTCTAGGAAATATTAGAAAGGCAGAATATTCCCCCTTCAAGAGAAATAGAAATCTTAAGGGTCACAGAAACTCAGCCCCAGCAGATATTTTGGTGCCAGCTTATCTACAAGACAAAAAAAAAAGATCTTCAGTTCCGGGATGATAGGATTCATCCTGGACTCAAGATCCAAACCAGGACAAAGCCATTAAGCCATAATAGGAATTTCCCAAAGCCCTTCATTACATCACCCAGCAAGATTCAACCAAGCTTGGGACTCAAGACAACCTACAAAATTGCCCCTGCAGATGGGAATCTGACAACCAATCAGAATATATGCTCTTCCTACAGGAACAGGAAGCAAGTTCAAGCCAAGAGTCTCTCTCTCTCTCCCCCTCTCCCTCCCTCTCTCCCTCCCATGTGCTCTGTTGCCCAGAACTTCAAACCACGTGGTTCTGTCCACCATTAAACCATCTTTCCAAACAGCTTCCATGTTTCCAGTGTCTTTCTTCCCACTTGGAACTGAACCCAGATGGACATTTCTTCCAACCCTGCTGATGGCTTGTGGTCAGCCTAGGCTCCCCTATATCATCTTACTTCACATATCCAGACAGATAACACAAGAGTTTGCACTTGCTTAGCTGATAAAAAGCTGAGAATAGAGGCTAGTTTACATTCTCAGAAGAATGTTCTCACAGCAGAAGAGCAGGTGCAGGTGGGCTAATCTCAGTACTGAATGCCAGGGTGGCATTAGAAGGTGGGTGGGGGGAGCTCTGGGAAGGAGAACTTCAGGGGCAAAAGAGTTGGAGATGGAAGTGATGGTTTGCAGCTAAAATGACTGAAAGGAGCTTAGCCATTGGCTCTTGAACTTGGGTTGTTGGTTTTAATAAAACCCAGGGAAACCCAGATTAGTTTGTACAAAGTGGCAATGTTGCTGAGAAGAATAAATTGAGTGTTAGCTGAAGAAGTGGGAAGAGGAGAAGGAGGTGTAGGTGTAGGAGTCATTGAACATTTCTGCTCAACAGCAGAAAACTCACCTTGGTTAGGTGTAAAAAAGATAATATTAAGGTTTGTCAAAAGCTAGCAGAGAAGGAACTGCCTGGTAAAAAAGTAAGTTGATCAGTTGCCCTTCCTTAAAACATCAAGTAGATGTTTTTGTATCTAGTAACACAGAAAAAAACATTTGCCAGGTAGACACATAGCTTAATTTTATATTTATATTATAACATTCTATAAGTGGTTTAGATCTAGCCAAAGACATTCAGTAGGCACTTTTGCACAGCTGGAAGGAGAGAATAATTTGCAAGGAATGCAAAACTATTGGTGAGGCTTGGGACTGGGAAAGTGAAACTGGTCATTCTGGTAAGGTGTGGCTGAAGTGGCTTCTTGCCATTTCTGAATTACATAAAACTGGGGAGGAAATGGACTGAACAGAGTCAGAACAGGGAATAGCCATGCCTACAGGAGTCCTAATCACATAGAAGTTTATATACAAACAGCCATTTAATACCCAGGCCTTTTGACCGCAATTATTCTTGCCAATGCAGAAGCTTGCAGTATGGGGCATGACTAGAATATTTAAGAATTCTTAAGCATTAACAATTAAATAGAATTCCCATTCTTAAGAGGCTCTTAAAGGGGGTGTGCATAAGTATACCAGTGTGCCTACCGTCCCTGTCTTACTGTCCCCATTTATCTGGATTTACTTGCTTTGTTCCTGCTTATTTTTCATACTTGTTATCTTGTATATGTTTGATAAACAAATAAAATAATTAAAATAAAATAAATAAATATATACCTAATATGGAGGTAGGCTGAGCAATGCAACTTTAATCCAGTGATAATGTGAAAAACATGGAACATTCTTCACATGAACTGCAATATTCAGACATGAAGAGGGTTATAATGCAGCAGGCGTTCTCCCATTTGGGTTTCCCCAAAGAACAGATGAAAATAGATGGACAGTCATGCATGCACTCAGTCTGTATGGTTCATGTGTTGCAGGCTTGATCTAATCTCCAAAGTTGTTCAAATTGTGTGCACTTATTCAATATTACATTTTTAACCTCAGTAGAAATATTGCAAAGAAGATCCAATTCTGACATCTAGTGGCACTGTTTTGACATAGAACAATGAAACCTTTCTGTTTTTATTCATATGGAACACTAAGTGCTTGCTTATGTGAAAAAGGCACGGCAAATTTAAAATCACAGAATAGTTTTAATTCACTGGAGCTTATTCCAGCCCACAACCATAAAACATCCTTTTACAAAATTCCAGGAAGGTTCGTGAATATGTGAAATGACCAGATAACATACAGAATCCTAGTATGTTTTATGTACTGGTGTTCAGAGTGTTTTAATTTATTTAACTTGCAATATTATTATTCTAACCTTACACATGTTCATTTTAAACTATATTAATATTTTAAAAATATTGTTGATGTTCAAAACCAGTCATGACTTAATTTGCCTCTGATTAGCAGTGAGAAAACGGCATTGCAAGCAAGTGCTTTATATTCTTCAGAAGGTACAATTAGCTCTAATTTCTGTTTCTAGTGTCATCAGGGTCAAACCCTATGGGCAAAAAAAGAGAAGACACAAGAGGGCCAGTCCAAACATTAGACAGGGAGGTAGCTAACTTTGGTGACAGATATTAAATGGAGATGACAAGGTATTAGAGCAGCTGTCCCCAACTCTTCTGGCTTAGCAGCCCAGCGGTGGGTGGGGGGGGGGAGGGGAACTGGCCCATGAAAGCAGTGGGCCAGCCTGTGTATGTGCATAGCCCACTTCCAAACTGGCCATGTCCTGTTAGTGGGCCGTGGGTCAGGAGTTGGGGATCCCTGTATTAAGAAGACAAAACTCAATGTACCTTACAGTCTGGCCAGTGCTTTTAAGTTAATACGCTCTTCAATGGTACTGTTGGAAGAATTATCCTTCTGGGTTCAGTTCCAAGTGGGGAAAAAGACACTGGAAACATGGACGCTGTTTGGAAAGATGGTTTAATGGTGGACAGGACCACATGCCTTGGAGCTCCAAAGTGAAAAGAGTGATCACATGCTTCAAGATGTTGGGTGAAGGAAAAGAAGAACCAAGATGCTGAGAGACCCTTAGTTATATACCCTCTGTTGGGCCCCACCTTAGTGTTTCCTGTTCCTGTGTAAGAAATGTATCAGACTCCCAGGGGCGGGGGTCTTAGCTAACTTTGTAGGCTTTGTCTGGACCACATGGCTTCACCTGAATGCTGGCTGATGCAATCTTCCCAGGCCAGGTGCTGAGATGGGTAGAGGTCTTTGCTATGTAGAATACTCTGGCCTAGACCTTAATGGTCCATTAGCAAAGGTGGGGAGGGGGTGAGTTTCTGCCTCTCTGAGTTTCTACTTTATACTTTTTAGGGGAAATATTCTGCCTTTTTAATATTTCCTAGGATATTTCATTTTTCTAGGAGAAGGGTGGGTGTTCCTACAGTACAAAGAGGGCACCATCCATTGTCAGAAATGAGCTAAAATTCAGGCAGTAATTGTGTCTGGTTTATGGAATGGAAGAAAGGATACCACTTTGTCTCAGACAGAAAAATCACGCAAGAGCCCTGAATGAGGAGATACAGAATACTTTTGGTTATTCCTTGGGAAACTACACAAAATACCTTTATATATACTGATATAGGACAAGGGAAAAAAATCTGTTAATTTTCCATTGCTTTGGACCAGGATTCCACATTTCCTTGATACTGGCTAAGTCACTAAAACTGTTGAGAGCTGAAGTCGAGAAGTACCGCAGAATAACATGTGTCTGTAAAACAGGGTTCTTGAAACTTGACAGCTTTTAGACTTGTGGACTTCAACTCCCAGAATTCCTCCTCCAGTCATGTTACCTCAGGAATTCTGAGAGTTGAAGTCCACAAGTCTTAAACTTGCCAAGTTTGAAGATCCTTGCTGTAAAATTTATGGCATAATTCAAATATGGTAATGCTAGTTTAGTGAAGTTAGTAAATATAAGTAAATATATACTTGTAGTTTACTAGAAAGTGAACTCAGCTTGAGGGGAGCTTTACTTCAAAAATGATATTTCTGTTGTACAGCAACCATCCCAGATGGGAGGAAGGTTCAAGTAAGGAATCAGTCTAGGGCCCTAGGCTCTAGGTTCTCATAAATGCAAGAAGGCTATGTCTGAAACCCCCCCCCCAATTTAAAAACCTTAGAGCCTTATATGGTCTTTCCTAGGCAAATATTACCAGTCTGGAGAGATTCCTGTATTATAGGCAGTAATAATAAATTATCTACTTTGAACTTTCCACCCCTATATCTGGTTGTTTGCATGAGACAATCTCAAAAGTCTAGAATAGATTAAAATTCTACTTTTACGTCTGAAATCCAGTGTATCTGTATTGTTTAAAAAAATACCTGGATTAACACTGCTATGGTTCTTGGTTGATATTATTATGATTCATAACTTAGCTTGGTTTTTAGTTATCAGTAAGCCCTAATGTTGGTTGCTTTGTTTTTAGCTTAATCAAACATCCAAATTACCTTTTATGGCTGAATATTGATTTCCATATAAATAAAAATACAAAGAAGGAAATGTTCATTGTTGCAATGTACTATATTAGCTGAGAGATATCAAAATTACTGTATACTCATGAGCAGATTTGGTATTCTCAGGTGTGTTGTGGACAAACTTTTGAAATGGCCATGTTTTGGAGATGTGACATGGCCAATTACAAAACAGACATTTGCCAGTAGTTGAATTATTTTTATTCTCAGTAAGTGGGCACATATCTAAACAAAATACTGACTGGAGCCAACCACTGTTTTGTTTTATGGGAAAGCCTATGGAATGCCTGGAAATAGCAAATGTTTTTTTTTAAAATAAAATAAAGAGAATATAGACTTGACGCTTTCCGTTGCTGTAGGTTGTCTTCAGATTTTTTTAAAAATAAAATAAAATTATAAAAACATAAAATCAGATGAGGCAAACACCAGGGTACATATTGTTCTTCAAATCATATCTTTTAAAAAAATAACAGCTGTATGGATGAATAGAGGAAGGATATTGCCAAAATAATAGTAATATTCAAAGCATCTTTACTTGACAAAAACAAGATCATTAGGCAAAATGCCACAGGCAAATCATATCTGATTAAAAGGTTAATCAATTATTTTACAAATCTAATCCTCTGGCTCCCAGGTATATGTTCATGTTGTACCACTAGGAGGCGCCAACTGTGAAGGATTCCATTTTACTATAGGAAAAATTTCCCATTCTTTTATATGATGGGCATCAGAGGGGTGTTCTGTGTGCAAAATATTTGCTTGTGATTAAAGTTTAAATAAAATCTCATCTATGATATATGACAGGAGATGCTCAGTGCAGAAAGTGATAAAACAGGGACAAATATAGAAAGCGATCAAGGTGGAATTATTTGTTCTGTTTCTCTCCGATCTTTTTGTCCATGTAGTCTCAATCAAATACAAAATGATTCAATTAATATATATGCATATTCATCATGCGATCTGCTTTTTGACTAAACAATGTGGTTCAAAAAGTGCAAAAAGAATAAGAGATATTAATGAAAACAAAGACATTTAAAAAATCAAAACGAAATGAATAATATTGACACTAACACCATATCGGTTCCACATCCTTCTCTATTTCAAACTATCCATGCTTCCGACATGCCCATGGATAACTTCGTATAGTATCTTTTCTTTTTCTCACCACTATCAAAGCCTTCGGCAACAACTTTCTCTGTCTTTCCTTTCTTCTTGAACCATTTTATTCTTTCTTCACATATTTGTTTTGCAATGTGGACATTGTTTCATTGTTTCTTCTCTGTGTGACCAAGCCACCCAACATACCTCTTTCAAAACTAAAGTGTTGAATCCATGTTTATTTATTCTTGTCTTTTAACCATACTTATTAGTTAAAGGTTGTCCAGTACATATTGCGTTTGTTCCATATAACAAAGTAGGAAGAAGCACATTCTTATCTACAGCCACTATTGCCTCTTTTAACACATGTCTTATGCAGCAGTTACACATAAGTAGTTCTCAGTTTATGTCCATTTGTTCAGCAACTATTCAAAATTATGGTGGTGCAGGAAAAATGGACATACAACTGGTCATCAAGGTTCTAGTCATCACAGAACCCCTTGATCAGACAATTGTGAGTCAGGCAACTCATGGGGAGTTGCAGTCACAGGATCACTGTTTGCAGCTTATCTTGCTAGTTTCAAACAAGCAAAATATGGGAAAGCTGGTTTGGAGCATTGCAAGTTACTCCACTAAGTTACTCCCACTTTTTTCTCTTACTCACACACATACACACCGCTTGCAGGCAGACTCCAATGGTCAGGCCCTCCCCTGGCCACTCTCAACCCTCCCCCTCAGTACACCCTCTCCCCCCTGTAACATCCCCGTGCTCCTTACATGAGATTCCCACCTCTTCCTGCTTAACAACACACATATCTTGAGCAGTGATGGTATTCAATTTTTTTTACTACTGGTTCTATGGGCGTGGCTTGGTGGGTGTGGTGTGGCTTGGTGGGTGTGGTGTGGCTTGGTGGGTGTGGCATGGCTTGGTGGGCGTGGCAGGGGAAGGATACTGTAAAATCCCCATTTCCACCCCACTCCAGGGGAAGTATACTGCAGAATCTCCATTTCCACCCCATTCCAGGGAAAGGATACTATAAAATTCCCATTCACTCCCCACCCCACTAACCTGCTTTCCAGCTCCGTTCTCCTGTGCAGGGCAACAAAAGAAGACCCAGCTGATCAGCTGGGACTCGGGAGCAGAGAATAGATAGGAGCAGGGGCAGTCAGAGGTGGTATTTGCCAGTTCTCCGAACTACTCAAAATTTCTGCTACCAGTTCTCCAGAACCTGTCAGAACTGGCTGAACATCACCTCTGCTCTTGAGGTTATTGTGGAAACTGGGACTGCCTAGGATTTCCATTGCTAAGCAATGCAGTCAGATGACATTGTGCTTAACAACCACATCACTTACTGATGAAAATTCTGGTTCTCTTAGCCGTTCGTAACTCACTTGGGCATGGCTTAGGTGGTAGGCATGGCTTGGTGGTCATGTGACTGGATGGATATGGCTTGGTGGTCATGTTATTGGCTAGGTGTGGCCAACTCAATATCACTCACATCGAGGCATGTATCTCCTTGCCTGGCCTCTCATGACTGTGGGGATCCTGCAACAGTTGTAAGTGTGAAAAATGGTCATAAGTCACTTTTTTCAGTGCCATTGTAACTTTAAATAGCAAAGTACCAGCAAAGGAGGGGAAAAAAACTCCAGAGAGTCTAGTCTTGCCAAGCATGTAATAAGGGTTAATGGAGAGGCAGTTTCTGTAAGCAACATCAGAATGTTTCCTTCCTGCCTTCCTTACAGGATTAGGCCAGTAATTTCTTCTAACAACTGGTTCTCTGAACTGCTTAGAATGTTAACAACCGGTTCTAGCGAATAGGTGCGAACTGGTAGAATCCCACCCCTGTTCCTGTCCATTTTTGAGCTCTCTATGTGCACCTCAGGTTCTGTCTACAGTGGTAGATCCTTTTCTCGATGGATCTGGTCTTAAAGCTTGTTCTTGGACTGTTATGATCAGTGCCTCAGTACTGTCTTTTAGTCCAGCCCTTTCTGGGCATTGGTAAGATTTCTGTCACCTCAGATATCTGAGGATCTTGCCAAAGAATCTTCATTCTATGTCTCATTCTCAGACATTCTCTTAGCAGCTCAATTTTGGAGGCCGTTATATTTGTCTGATATAATTCTTAATAAAATTATGGTAAACAAAATAGTAACACGAGGACTATCTTTATTACCTTTCTATCAGAATTTACACATCTTAAGATTTCTTCATTTTTTGTTTATCTTTAGCAAATATTCTACCAAGATTTTAATTATTCATCATTTATGAATTATAATTTAGTTATAAATAACTAAATGTAAATATTATTAAACTCTCTTAAAAGACCTGGCTAAAAAGGAAGGCAATTTGACTCATTTCCTGAAAGAGTAGAACTAAATGCAGCTCCCAAGGGAATGTGTTGCATTGCTTGAGAACAGCCCAATGCAGTGTGTCAATCAAAAAACCCAATTCATACTACTCTCCTTTGGATAAACAAGAAAGGTAATCCTCAATTTACACTGAAAAAAAGTGAGTTATGACTGTTTTTCATACTTATGTCCATTGCGACATCCCCATGGTCATGTAATCCAAAATTTTACAAGTTTTTGACATGCCAAGACCAAAAGATTAATTGTCACTGCTGCAGAGTAAGCCCATCCCTTCAATCCCACCCGTGTGTGTGTGTGTTAGGTAGCCAAAACAACATCTTTCTGGGCTGCAGGCAGATAGGGATGGTAGGAACAAGATAGTGAAAGTCACTCAGAAGGTTTTCCATCTTGCCTTTTCATATCAATGTAGCAATTACCACAGATAATTGGCTGACCCATTTTCAATCAGTAATAATTTGAATAATTTTATTCAAAGGGGGGATCACACACATTCATTTATCATTCTGCTGACAAATTTTGAGAATGATTGACTTAGGTCTCAATGGCATGAATTGACTATATTTACTTGAATAAAAACACTGAATTTAACCCAATTTTCCCCTATTCACCACCCATCAACCAAAGGAAGAATGGATAGAAAAAAATATTAAAAATGACAAAAGTTCTATGCGATGACCAATTCCACATCTTGTCAATCTGGGGTTTTCAACTTAATATCTGGAGATTATCTCTGAACATTTTTGTTTGTGACATCCTTTTATTATGGATACTTGCTAAAGGCCACATTCCAGTCAATTATGGGCGTGAGAATGACTCTTTTACCAACATTGGGGTCTTTTTTTGGCCATTAAAGTTAAATTGACGTCTACAGAATTATCAAATCTATCAATTTTACCCTTGAAGCTCTCTATAGGCTGAGGATTATTACACATCCACCCATCAAGCTTCTCTGTGGCATTTTAAAAGTGGGTCTAGGCACCTCTTTTCCCAACCCTTGTCAAAGTGATTTGAGTCTCTATTGAAAAAGTTACAATAGAGAAGTTAGTTCCCATGTTCACTATTAAAATGGGATTGTTTCTGGGACAAAAGGCCTGAATGATTTTTGCCCGTTAACTCAGCAGCAGCTCGAGATGTTTCCAGAAGATTGGACAGAGGGATACATACAAGGTGATAGTTTAATAGTTTGCTTAGGTCTTAATGGGCCTGCTGGAGCTTCTGTTTATAGTTTCCCACTGTGGGATGATTTAATAAGCCAAATGCTTATTCAGTACAATAGGCGTCAGACCATGGGCAGCATGGAGTTCCTTGCTTCTGTTATATTCTGTAATAAATCAGTCAACATATTACTCACCGTTATTTTAATTAAGAACCTGTATTTTCAAATATTTTCCGCAAGGAGGGCATGTGAGTTGTGTGACTTCAATGCAAAAGGTTGTGGAAATCACAACAGTGCCCCTCCAGCCATTCCTTCTCCTCTTAGATGACGTTTTTGGTGGTCTCAAAACGATAACTCACACGATCCCTTTGATCGGCCTTGCTGGATAGGGCTGAAATTAATTTTTTTGGGCAATTTGTTAAAAATGTATATTTCTGAACCGTTTTTCTCCCTCAAATTACAGGATAGAATTTGATTAAGTCCTTGGGTTGTGTTGTTGTATACACACAGTACGATTTTTCATGGAGATGGTGTGTGCATTATGCTAGCCTGAACTACTATCCCAAACATTTCTCCTGTTGCCATTGTGAAAATAAGCTATACCTATTGATTCATTCAGCATCTGAACATGGAAATATAGACACTTGGTTGTGTATACGTTGTAGAGGTTTTAGCCTTTGGCTGACCTTAGCACTGCTTTTACAAAACAGTATATTCCTACGCCTGTTGGAAAATGTGCATCACCATGAATTTATAACAACATAAAGTTCATTCCCAGTTCCAAGCTCAAGTAAGGAATTCCAAAGGTTTTTCCTACAGTTTCCTACCTCCCCCATAATTATATCAACAATCATTCCATAAGTCTTGGATATGTTGGTTTGGTTTATACACATAGTTCCAAAACAAGGGAGAAGGGGGGAAAGACTTTTAGCATTCAACTCTTGACATTTTTGAGTGCTTAGGGACATTTTTGTCTGCTGTAAAGAGTTCTTTTTCAGATGCAACTTGGAATCGTAAATGGTGCACCTGTCAAGTAAAGCTCAGCTGCCTTTACACTTGGAACCCTTGGAACCCTAATGGTGGAACGCTTTCCCTAAAGAGGAACCCTTGGTACTTCCATCACTGTCTTTCCACCATCAAGTTTCCCCAGGCATTTAAATACCCATTCTCTACTTAGGTTGTAGTGTTGAATTATTTTAAATTTTTTGTGCTTTCTATTGCTGAACGCCCCTCTTTTATTTTTCTCATAGCTCTATAACTGGCATAACGATCCCTATTAAATAGCTCAGGGATGGCAAACCTTTATGTTGTGGTATGCCAAAAGTGCGCATGCGCGCCATAGCGTGCATGCATGGGTGCCAGCACCCACAATGCAATGCACCCTGCTCCCCTGCGCATGCAATACCCCCGCCCCGCCCCCCCTTACCTGCACTGTGCATGCACACACCTCCCAACTGATTTTCGGCCCGTTTGAGGCCGTTTTCGCCCTCCTGGAGGCTCAAGAGAAGCCTTGGGAGGCTGAAAATGGGCCTGTTTTGGCACTTCCGGTATTTCCGGAAGGCCCATTTTTCAGCCTCCCAAGGCTGCAGAGGTTTCCCTCGAGTCTCCGGGAGGGCGAAAATAGGCTCAAAGAGGCCAAAAATCAGCTGGGAGGCCTGTGCATGCACAGTGCAGGTAAGTTTGGCTGGGGCTCGTGTGCCCGCACAAATGATTATGCATGCCACCTGTGGCACGCGTGCCATAGGTTCGCCATCACGGAGATAGCTCATATGCAGACATAAGGTTTCCCTTCTGTATACAGGTAGTCCTTGACTTACAACAGTTCATTTAGTGCACGTTTGACGTTACAGCTGAAAAAAGGGACTTAGGACTACTGCAGCATCCCCATAGTCATGTGATCAAAATTCAAACGCTTGGCAACCGACTCTTAGTTATGACCGTTGCTGTGTCCCAAGGTCAGGTGATCCCCTTTTGCGACCTTCTGACAAACTAAGTCAATGGGGAAGCCAGATTCACTTAACAACCGGGTTACTAACTCAACAACTTCAGTGATTCACTTAACAACTGTGGCAAAAAAAGGTTGTAAAATAGGGCAAAATTCAGTGAACTGTTTCACTCAGCAACAGACATATTGGGCTCAGTTGTGGTTGTAAGTCATGGACTACCTCCATACAGTACTACTCTTTTTGAGGTCTGTTTTCTTGTTCTCTATCTCCACCAATTTGCAGATATATCGTTTCATAGTTTGGTTATTTTCCCCCGTTTTCTTGCAATGTATTATCTTCATTGCATTTTTTTTTAAAAAAAAACCTGGTTCCCACCAAATATAGCTTCTGAGGTGAATACAGGTTCCAGTCTTTCCAATGTGTGTGTTTCATCTATGCAGTGTTTTTCAACCTTGGTGGTTTGAAGATGTGTGGACTTCAACTCCCAGAATTCCTCTGCTGAGGAATTCTGGGAGTTGAAGTCCACACATCTTCAAACCACCAAGGTTGAAAAACACTGATCTAGAGATCAAACAAGCCATTATCTGTCTTCCTTTATGTCTATATTCAGAGTGTTCTCAACATGAGGAGTTAATTCCTAGGCACTTAACTGTGAACTTATGATCCAAGGCAGGATTACACTGACTGCTGAGTCTACCATTAGTCTCCTACGGGTATGGAAAACTGGAGGATCTTAACTGGGGCAACATTTCTTTAGTGAATCGTGTGAACCTAATTTTTTAAGAGTAGGCTTCCTGAAAAAAAAAAAAGAGTAGTTTCTCTACACAATTTTTTTTCCTGTGTACTGATACTTCTGACCAGGCGTGGGCATCCGCCCAAGCTGCGCCATGGCCACCACGTGGTAGGGAAAGCTAGGAGAGCGACTGGGACAAATGGGCGACCGGGTGATCTGGGTGACCTGGTTTGGGGACGTGGCCAGCCAGGGGTCGCTACCAGTTCTGCGACCCACGCCAAATCACGCTACCGGATCTCCCGAACAGATGCAAACCGGTTGAATGCCACTTCTGGCGTGGGCAACAAATGAACACTGACTGTTGAGAGTTGAGCCATAGATTTAACTAGGGCAGTGATGTAAAATGTTTTTGTTGTGGTGGGCCAAAAGCGTGCATGCATGCAATAGTACACATGCATGGGTGCGGGCACCCACAATGCAATGCACTCCTCCCGCCTGCATATGCGCACGCAACACCCCCACCCCACCCCCTTACCTGCACTTTGCATGCACACACCTCCCAACAGATTTTCGCCCCGTTTGAGGCCGTTTTCGCCTTCCTGGAGGCTTGAGGGAAGCCTTTGGAGCCTCGGAAGGCTGAAAACAGGCCCGTTTTGACACTTCCGGTATTTCTGGAAGGCCCATTTTTCAGCCTCCCGAGGCTGTAGAGGCTTCCCTCAAGCCTCCGGGAGGGCGAAAACGGCTTCAAACAGGCCGAAAATCAGCTGGGAGGCCTGCGCATGCGCAGTGCAGGTAAGTTTGGCTGGGGCTTGCGTGCCCACACAAATGGCTCTGCGTGCCACCTTTGGCACGCGTGCCATAGATTCGCCATCACAGAATGAGGGCATGCCATTTCACAACTGATTTTTCTGCACACCCCTACTCTACCCTTCTTTATGAACACCACGTTTAATGAAATGCACTCCTTGTAGACTGGACGGGAGGAGAATATCGACAGACATAACCCCTTTATTTATGGATGGGCAGCAACAGAATGCCTCTTTCCATCCCGCTCTCCAACAAATTTATTGTGAGCATTTCTGCCTTTGGCAAATGCATTAGGGCAATCAAATTAGCCTAGGCAGAAAATGGCTTTCTAAGAGAATGCACTTTCTTAATAATTGCAGGTACAAATATAGATATCTAGAGAGGGAGACAGACAATATATTTTTTGATTAGCTTCCGTCTCAGGGATTGAACGGAATCCTTTTCTGTTCACAAGTGGCTGGCTGCCAAGTCGGTTATCTGACTCGATGGAAAACTCTGGCTCTCCCCCCCCCCCCCCCAATCTGAACGATGTCTGCTTTTGCACAAACCCATTAAATGCAGCTGTACTTAAAATGTATAACAGCATTGGTTAAAAACAGTCTGAAGTTAATAACTGGTCTCCCCTCTTCTCTCTGATCTCTTTGATTATAGCTGCAATACACTCACATCTTGTGAAGTGTTTTCGTTCCTCTCTTTGGCAGCCCCACCATTTTTTTCCTCCTTCTTTTTCTTCTCTGAAAGCTGTCCTGCTTACTGTCAAATCTACAAACCGTCATGTCGCTTCAGATAATTTTCCTTCCTTTAGCTGAAAAAAAAATTGGGGAGGGTTTCTTTGGGGGTGGGAAAAGTATACCTCACTCATTGCAAAAGCCAAGTATCTCTGGGTATTTACATGAGCTCTGGCTGTTCCTAACGTTTGATATTCCCAGATGTTTTCAGATGCTACCACACGTTCATCCAATGCTCATCAAATCCAAAGAACATCCATTCATTTTTCAGCTTCACATACATTTCTATAAGTCCCAGCTAGATTCTCCCTGGGCTCATCTCCAAATCCTGCTTGCTCCGACACAAAAATACCCAACTAACCATTTGTTTAAGAAGTGAAAAGTTGAAGTTGCAGTCCCTAGTCCATTGCAACAGTGCGTTTCCCCCATCATTTCTTACTCTGCATCAAATGCAGTCTGCATAGGGTACTTCATTATGTCGTAGGCAATCATTTTATTTCAACGTCTAATTGATAGAGCCAGTCAACTAATGCAGCATGTGAGCCAAAGAGTAAGCACGGATATGCAACTGAATTATCAGGGATTCCAACACAGCATTTATCCAGTAGGTCACAGAAAAATATAATTAATTATTTTAACTGTAAACAGTTTACCAAGTTTATTCTAACTTGGTAAAAACTATTTCCCCGCCCCTGATCATTTCATTCTTCTGTTCTGACCCCAAGTTTTATAATGGAATTCATTTTTTTTGACTATCGGTTCTGTGGGCGTGGCACGGCTTGGTAGGCGTGGCTTGGTGGGCATGGCAGGAGAAGGATACTGCAAAATCCCATTTCCTCCCCACCCCACTAACCTGCTTTCCAGCTCCGTTCTCCTGTGCAGGCCAGCTGATCATCTGGGACTTGGGAGGCAGAGGATAGATGGGTCAGTAAGAGGTGGTATTTGTGGGTTTTCTGAACTACTCAAAATTTCTGCTACCGGTTCTCCAGAACTGGTCAGAACCTGCTGAATACCACCTCTGGTTATTACAGTGCCTTTATGCATGTATACTCCAATGCAACTATTACATGGAAAACAGACCTCAAAAAGCTTCATAAGAAGAATGTTGTTGGAAATCTCAGACATATGGTGCATGTACATCTTTCTCAGTTCAAGCCATGTTTAAATGTTTAGAGTCTAAGATATTTTGTTATAGTCGTAGATGGGAGAAGCATTTGTGTTTTGTTAAAAATTGAACTGAACAATGGAAAGTGCATGGGAGCTTCCAAAGGGAGGGAACTTTTTATCTAATGTTCCTTCGGAGACAAAACAGCTGTTTCTGCAAATTCAGAACATTGAAAAATCAAGAAAACCCATCTTGTAAAATTCAGGAACTTGGACAGGAGGAAGTCAGTAATGAGGAGAGGATGTTAAGAAGGGAGAGAAACCTTCACCTGCTTTATCCATGCACATTGGGGGAATTCAATGTTAAAGACTCCAGATGTTGAGCAAAATATGGATTCAGAGGAGCTTCCCGCCTGTTTCCCTTAGTTACATCCATTTGCAGGCTCACGAGAGAGCAGTTTGATTTTCTGCCAATCCCGTTTTTTATATAACTGTAAATGGAAGATGATTATGGAGTCTAAGTTCCTTTCAAACAATTATTAAGATGAGAGACATCATCATCTGCCTGGTAAAATTCATGGGGGTTGATCATTTGGGAGTTTAAAATGTGAAGTATTTCTTGGTCCAGAATTTTGATAGTTATTTAAAAGTGTAGCTTTGTGTTTAGGATAAAAGGACTAAGGAATACCTAGGTAAGTTTCAGCATTGAGCAGGACCAGCTGGGGATGGAGGGCTTAAGCAGCAATTTCTGCAGACTGGGGAGAAGTAGAGGAATCAGAGATATACATATATACTGGATGCCCTTGTGCACCCCAACTCTGCTGCCATTGGATGCAATAGACAAAGGTGTCCCATCCTTAATGCTGAAGCAAGATCTATTAACTATTTAATTTCTAGATGAGGAATTGAAGTTTGTCATCTTACCTGGCATAGGATGTGTTTGAATGGCCTTATGATGTGATCTTCAAATAAGGAGAAATTCAAGAGAGCTCAGTTGCTTTACATGTAGAAAGCACCATGTTTATTTTGCCAACTCCACCTAAAAGGCTCCCAAGTCAGAAAAGTAACACTGAGCTATCTCAGTTTTCATCAGCCTTGTGCGCTCTAAATATATTGTGAGTACATCTCACAGAGTACATTGCCAACCCGTATAACTGTTGAGAATTCTAAGGAATTTTCCTTTAACCTATTTGACGGACATCTGGATGAGATAGGTGGAAAGACAATTTGATCTTGGTTATGGACGTTTCTTGTAGTCAAGCAAGAATGTGGGAGTGGAAATTGCCTAGTCAACAGGAAAGACAGTTCTTTTTAGATAGGATATATGAACATCTTTTTTTCTAAGCTATTCAACGCAGATACGACTAATTGGAGGGCAGACTCTATTAAAGCCATAATGGGAATTTCATTGCAAATGATTTTGCTCTGTAGCTTTTTAGCAATTTGGGCCTAGTTTCAGCTCTTGCATAATTGGATAGCCGCCAAGACCATTAGAAACAGTGTCAGGCTAGGCATCCTATAATCGTATGGCTTTCTTCCAGTGTAGCCTAATGATCTACTTTGGGCCTCAAATCATAGCTAACTGGAACCTTTATGCAAATGGCATCTACTCTGGAATCAAAAGGCCCAAAGGAAGGTATGTTCTAAGCTTGCTTCAGTCTGAAATTGGCCATAAGTGATTTCAAGGATTAATTATTACATGGAACACTGACATCATTTAACAGTTTCCATATGACTTCTAGTGTAAACTAGAGGAAAATATACTGTGAGATTCCTTAAAACAGAATTTGCTCTGGTAGGCTTCTCCAACTGGATCTCTAGAACTAGATAACTCTTCTGTACTTGTGAAGCTACAGTTGACTTTTTTTTTTTAATGGTCATCCCAATTCTGACTCATCCAGTAGCAATTTCAGTTGCAATTGTGGTCAGCAAAAGCTGCATGTTTATCTTCAAGTAGAATGCCATTATTTTGTTTAAAATCTATAATTTATCTCTCTGTTACTAATTGGAGTGCATTCATGATGTAACTGTCCTGCAATAAATGATTTTGTAATCTAAATGGCAGAAATAATGCAGCATATATTTAAATCAATAAATTATCCTGTTCGAGCATTGTTGACTGTGAATATTACAAAATGAAACTATCACCCAAACTGACTTTGCTTATACTTTTATCAGAAACCCAGCTACATCTAACAATAGCAATAGCATTTACCATGCTATTGGACTTAAATACCATGTGCACTACAGTGCTTTACTAAACCCTCTGGGTAGTTTATATCTAAGAGAGAGCAGACTTCCTTGTCAACACTCCATATTAGTTGGGTACTGAAGACTTAAAACATCAAAAAGGCAGCAGACTGAGGAAGTCTGCTGTATACAGTTATAAATTATATGTATCATATCTTAAACTGATCCATATAATTAGAGGCTAAGTTGACTGAAAGCACATGTGATGTGTTCCTTACAATGTTAGATGAATGTTATTGCCAAGCGGAAATTGTTATCTTAGGTGTAAGTATCAAACAACAAAACTTCCAAGAGTCTTGTTAACTGGGGAAAGGGAAATATCACCATCAACCAATTTGCTTTTCTAATCAAAAATAGCGGGCTCCAGAAAGAACTGTATGGCTGCTTGATTTCTGATGAAATATTTAAAATTATTTCAATAAATGCGAATAATCAAGCTAATATACAATAACCCAAAACTGATTGGATCCGTATACATGTAGCCCTTGACGTATGACTATAATTGAGCCTGGAATTGTGGCCATTAAATTGTGCCAGTCATTAAGTGGGTCATCACATGACTGTAACTGATTTTGTCCTTTTGGGGGAGTGGTTGTTAAATGAACATGGCAGTCATTAATCAAACACATGTTCTGCAATCGGTGGGTTTTGTCGGATGTTTACTGCTAGTTTCTGGCAAAATCTCTTGCAAACAGCTGATAATTAGCATCCTCTTAGAGTTGCTTCAACAACCCTCAAAAACAGGGCTATCAAACTCACGGCCCATAGGCCAGATGCATCATGTGCTGGCCATGCCCATGCCCAGTTCAGCGAAGGGGGAAAAACTCATGTGACTGCCACAAGTTTGACACCCCTGCTCTAAAAGGATGCAAATTACCAGCTGTCTGCAAGGAATATAAATCCTTCTATTCCTCACTATCCTGTCAGAGCTGAAGAAGCTCCTTGGATGGGAAGCGAAATGTCTTCAAAAGAAAAAAACCAAGGAAATCCAGTTGCCTTCTGAAAAAGCACCTTTGGGATACAGTTGGATGACTTAAAGCGCTCCCATCCTAAGCTATGATGACAATACGGCTGAGTGGATGAATACTGTAATCAAAAGACTCCAGTGCAAATCTCAGCCTTGCCATGAGTCCATAATTTAGGCTGGAAAGAACATCTGTCAGCACAATTCTATTCGGCCCTTCAGAAGTTCAGTTCAACACGACGTCTACATCAGTAAGTGGACATAAGACTAGAGGCTGAATTTCTGTTTTCCAGACACAGTGTGAAATGCTCCACAAGATGAGATGAGAGGGAAATGGGATGAACATTGCAAAGCATAAGCAGATGAAAAATATCTGTATAATGTTACATCATCTTCAGCTCTAAAAGCTGTGTTTTGCAGGATTTTCCTCTTAAATCAAAACAAAGTACCAAAGAAAAACAGGAAGGATTATCAATCATGGTGAAACAACTGAGAAGATAGGCAAAATCAAGCTTTTATGTACATTTAACATCTCTAAAATACGTTCAACTTGAATAGTACAGTATTAATATTAACAATCCTTATAGCTAGTGCAGCCACAGTATTATACAATTTGCAGCAATCAAGGGGTGAGAAGTGGGGTACACACTACTGGCCATCTATTAAAGACAGAGACTATTGACAGACATTCGGACTCCTCAGGTATGTAGACACTTACGATACCAAGAAGCCCAAGGGGACAAAAACAACAGGGAAACATCCAGCAGTAGCCTCTATTTACATGCTAGCAATATGAAGCAGTTCTGAAAAACAATCTCAGCATTGGGCAATACAAGAAAATGAACTTTGTTCCAATAATTACTATTTTCTAGCAGCATAACCATTCCTAGCTCCGGTAGCGTTCTATTTTGACAATGTAAACGTTTCATTCAAAAACACTCTATTCTTACTGGATGGTGCTTGAGATCTGTAGTACGATCTTTTAAGAGGAGGAATCTGGAAATTGAGAAGAGAATGTGCCGAGAATGCTCCATGATCTCTTGTCCCATAAGCCATTGTGCTGAGATGCTCACGCACAACCTCTTTTGGAGGAACGCCATTATTCTGCCCTAGTCAACAGAACAGGGGTCGTCCAAATGTGACTACTTTTTAAGACTGGTGGACTTCAACTCCCAGAATTCCTCAGCCCTCCATGCTGCCTGAGGAATTCTGAGAGTTGAAGTCCACCAGTCTTAAAAGTTGCCAATTTTTGGAGAGGCCCCTGCTATAGATGATGGATATCCCCATATTTCTATTCTAGCCACACCAATTAAGCCGTTTCTTGAAAGGGTGGACACATCAAAGTATTTCACTTGGCTCATTTATAATGACTTTTTTGCATATGTGGTGAGGCACTACACCAGATCTGGAGTTCTTACTACTGTCCAATAATGAGAATGGGCAGTTACTTGTTACTATAGCTTAGATCCATCTCATTCCTTGCCTCATGTTTTCTCATGACATGTTTGAAAGCATGTAGCTTCTGATACAGCAATGACCACACATTATTTTTGGTCATTCTCTTCAAGCTTCTGGACAGCATTCTAAGACTTGCCCTAGGGGTGCTATTAAGGAACCTAGTTCAAACATAGATGTTTATTACTATTTTGACTGTGATGTGCATCACAAATTAATCGTATTCATATTTTCCGGTATCAGGAGATACCGGAACTGACACTGAAGGGACATTCTGATCCTATGCACAATTTTCTGCAAGTCAGTTGGGTGAGCTAGTCTCAGTTTAGGATATGTGAACCAGTTCTTTGGTAAAACATTCAGCCTGGAGAATCACTGCACCTTGGAGTTTCAAGGACCTGAAGCTTGTTTGTGGAATGCAAACTTGCAAAGGCACAGCTTTTGTGGGATTCCTTCTCTACACCAAATATTTTAACTGAAGGCTAGTTGGAAAAAACATTGTGTGGTTTTCTTATATGTTTTTTGACTCTTTGGACATCCCAGTCGTTTTTAGGCACGGTTCAAATGCCTGAAATTCTACAGAATCTAAATGCACCTGACTTATACAGATTTGCTATTTATAAATCTACAATTTTAATATATGTTAATAAACATTTTTAAGTTTAGCAAAGCTAAATAAAATGAAGCCGTAACACACATTGCCCAGTATCTAGAATTCAATCACATGTCTCTATATGTTTCTTTCTGCTATGAAATGAAAGCGCTCATTTCACGGATGCTCTTGAAATGCTGGATGCAAAGGCCATAATTGTATATAGTAGCTATAGCCACGTTTTAACATGCATAAAAACTCTGGGCTCAGCCTATCAGAAAGTTCTCATGTGCATGCTCCATTGGCAGGAGAAGAAGCAGAGAAAAAGTGGCTTTCTGATGGACTTGGACCGTTTACTTTTTAAAGCAGCTTTGAAAACATGGTATGAACCAGAGCAGCCTTCCCCAACCATGGTATTTTTCAGATGTGGTGGCACTTCAATTCCAAGAATTCCCTTTGATTATGGGGGATCCAAGGTTGGGGAAGACTGAACTACATTTTTAAGTTTAAAAGTATTACATTTTTGGGACCAGCCTTTCCAGCTTGGTGCCCAACTATTGTTTTGGGACTACAACTACAATCACTAAGCAGCACATCAATGGAAGCTGGTTATTATTTCTTTATTAAACTTACATGCTGGCTTTCCAGTCAGTAAGAACTCTGAAGGTGATTACGTTATCTAACCCATGTTAGCAAGTACCGGGTTAGAGAAGGCTGACCTCATTAGTTTCTGTTTTTTTGTTTTTAGTTTTGCATATAATGCCACAAAATCAAGTTATTTCACTTCTTATATATGTTGTATCTGTTAATTATTTTGCTACATTCTTTTGAGTACAAAGCTTTTGACGACTGTACTTCAGTCCTGACATTTTATCACTGAATTAATATTATTTCATAACTTCTACTACTTTACAGTTTTACAGACATTTTTTTAAAAAATGGAAAGGAAAGCTTTAAAAAAATAAACAAGATAAAAATTCATTCACATCAAATATGTCCATCTCATTTAATTTAACCTTTTGATCCTTTCAGTCTTTGATTTTCATCCTGGAATCTATTATGCCCCTCACGTAATAGCTCACTCGCAAATCTGAAATACGTTGCCTAGGATCCAAGGAACAAATTATAAGTTGGTATCTTTGAACTTGATGAGTCCTTCCTCTGCAACATCCCAAACACCTTTGCAAGCATAATCAAAGCATTGCAGAATATCTCCAGTGTTGAACCCAACAGCAATCCGGAACAACTACAGAAGTCTAGCTGTGCACACACGCTGCTTTTCACTGTGGCCAGTTATTTAATCTGGTGATATAAATGGACTGCTTGCAGTTTCGTTAAGATGGAACAATGGACCACTGGAATGAGTACCACACCTGCTTTTGTCGGGGTGACAACCAGATCTGAATGTAATCATCCTGACAATTTTCCTTCTTCAGGGACTAAGTCCAGCTCAGGCAGTCCAACAAATCGCTATCTATGCTGCTGTTAAACAAAATTCATGAACAGAGTCTGCTGAATACTTGGTTACATTCTTAAATATCGCCAGCTTTTTATTTTGAGGGTGTAAGGGTGTAATGCCCAGTAAACCTACACACACACATACATATTTGGGAAGGCTCAGGGTCTTTGACGTCACCACTGCCTCATTTATTTGCCTTCTGCATCTGAGCCTAATTTGAACCAAGGGCTAGAAGGAGAAGTCAAGATAAGGGGAGGCAGCTACAGCTTCTTTTTGCTTCATTGGTACTTGGTATTCTTTGGATAGTAGAAGAATTCACAGGAACAGTAAACAAGTGTTAGGCGCTCAAGACAGTTGGGGTGGGAGACCTTCAACGTAAACCTGGGTTGATGCCTGATGGTGTTGAGTTAAGGTGCCAGCAGCTGTGCCTATAAGCCACCTAGGTATTTATAATCAAAGAACCCAAGTGTATGTGTGGAGGGTTTCATACTCATTTTGCTTAAAGTTATTGTAACAAATTTTCCATTCCCTTTCCTTTCCAGATTTCCATGCAAAAACACTTGGCATCTCAAAGGGTTGAATGTCTATGAGTCATACCAGATGGAGGCGTTGGACCATTTCTTTATCTTCTTTTCTTTTCGAAGGCATCTGAAGGAACAAATAGTGTGCATCACTTCGGAGGCAAATACACTTCCAATCTGAGACAGGCCCAGAGCTAAGAGCGCAATTTGGGTGTTAATTTTGATACAAAGAGGAAGTCATACCTAATCTCCGCCAGCTGATCACTTCTTCTGGCCAAATGAAACTTGAGCCTGTTTTTTACTTTGAGATGTTACTAATTAACAAAGAAAATTGCATTTAAGACCCTAAGAAAAATTAACCAAGGAAGGAAGGCTCTATTGCGAGTGAACCCTCACTCCACTGGGAATGTGAGCCATGGCTGATTTTGAGGCTCCAGTTCTGCAAGGCAGGCACTTTCGGTTTTCCTGATAATTGCACGAAAAACGGCAATTTTTCAGATGAAATATTTAATGAAACTGTTTCTGCCCATTCCAACGTATTTCATTTCAGCCTTCTAAATCACAGTTTGAGGACCCACAAATAGCTTCCTTATAATGATGGCCAATTGTGGTATGTAATGGCACAGCACTCATGTAACAAAATACTGCTATGAATCACTATTTCCAGCTGTTGCTCTGCTGGGCATTTTTCCAAAAACAGCTGTCGGCTATAGGGGCAGAGGGTTGAACCATACGGTCTTATTACTGGCCTGAATCTGGCATTGTTTCTCATTCTGAATAGGTACCATGCCGAACCACCAAATCATTGTCTTCTCATTCTGTTGCCTTTTTAAGTCACCTTACTCATAGGCAGCTCTGAAATCTTACCTACAAAATTATGCCACTATATAATCACTCTTCCTAAGGGTCGCGTATGTCTCCATACCTACAGCTCTTCAGCCTTATCGTGATCAAACAGTCTGTGGAATGATGCTTTCCAAGGAAGCCGAAGATCTTTGGAATCTTCATTAAAAAATATACAATGCTTGTGTTCCAGAATTTTAGGAAAATAGTGGGTTAAATGTAAAATACTTTTAATAAATAACTCCTCTGCAATGTAAAAAATAAATGAATATTCCCTTTGGCTGTAATAGCAGATATATATATATATATATTATATGTGTGCATGTGTGTGTGCGTGCGTACATTTATGTATACACACAAATATGTGTGTGTGCTTGCCTGCTCAGGTGCATGTATAAATATATGCACACACGTGTGTCTGTGTACATTCAAACACACCTGAACACATATATAGAAAGATACTTGGCTCATAAAATAATAGCATTATTTGACAAGGGAGGGAAAAAACACCTCATATTATTTTCTTCTTTCAACACTCTTTTTTCAGTTTCTGAAATCAAGGCTTCCTGTCAGTCCATCACCAACTGGATGAAGTCGAAAGTCACTTATGTCCCAGGTAAGCCCCCAAGGTGATGCAGGCGCCCACCACTGCCAGGCTAAGGATCGTCTTCAGAGGCAGCCATGACAAATCAAACAAAGGCCTGATGTTGTTGCCGTACAGTTCCACAAAGGCATCCTGTGTAAAAAGAAAAGGATAGGGAAAATGATGAGAAACCTAGGAGAGTGCTTGCTTGTAAAACGTGAAGAGGCATAGCTGATCTTTGCAACCATTAAAATCAAACCAGCCCACAAAACAAGTATCAAAAGTGACCCGTTCATTTTCATTTCCAGGGAATCTGTTCATTTGTGGAAGAAACTCCTACTAGGTACAGCAAAAGAATCACCTGCCTTTCATCCAAGACTGAGCCATTGGCATTCATAACTGTCAAGCAAGATAATAAGGGCCACTTTGGTCTAGTGGTTAAGGCACTAGCTAGAAACCAGGAGACCATTAATACTAATCCTGACTTAAGTAAGTGCATCTTGGGCCAGTGGGTTGGTAATCTTGGGCCAGTCACACTCTTGGGCCAGTCACACTCTCTCAGCCCTAGGAAAGAGGCAAGGGAAACCACTTCAGAAATCTTATCAAGATTAATGCAGGGATTTATATTATATTTATATTACTGCAGTTGCTTGGTATCTATATCTGGAATGGAGAAGGGGAAGAAGAAGAGGAAGAGGAAGAGAAGGAGGAGGAGGAGAAGGAGGAAGAAGTTAAGAGTGTTGATCTGAGGAAGCTTTTGTGTTGTATAATGTATTACAGTTAGTCCTTGGCTTACAAACATTCATTTAGTGACCATTCAAAATTACAAAGAAATTGAGAAAGAGAAAGTGACTTATGACCGTTTTTCACATTTAAGACCGTTGCAGCATCTCCCTGGTCATGTGATCAAAATTCGGATGCTTGGCAACTGGTTCATATTTACAACAGTTACAGTGTACAGTGAAGAAGAATAATTAATCTAATAGATTTGGATGCTTCCATTGGACAATGAAGCTGGCTTAAATTTTAGTTTCCAATGTTTATTCCACACAAATTCTCTGAACCAAACATTTCTTCTATATTGTACAGCTTTTCTAAACCTCCCATCCTCCCAGGTAGGTTTTCTGGAATCACCTCTTTTTCCAAGTCACGCTTATATCTACTCAAATGGATACAAAAATGCAAGATTGTCTTTGGGAATTAAATCCAACAACTATTTCCCACATCTGAGTTCTGGTTTAGCCCTCAACGTTACTACTCAGGTAATCCAAGGAGCTTTGAGAATGTGCTTTACTAGCAAGGTAAAAAATACCAATGATGAGAATAAATCTTCTTTCCACTTTAGCTGCCCAACTCCTTCTCCTTTGCCCACTCTCCTAATCGAGAGAAACATCAATAGCTTTTAGAAGTGACAGCTGTTCTAAAGATGAGCATGTTACAAGTTTCATCAACTCTGCTAAATGCCTAAGCAAGCAATTATGCTTGCTGGCACATTTAACAGCGGACACAAGATGGCGCATCATCCTTCTTATGCCATGCCTCTTAAAAGCTAGTGAATTAAAATCTGAAGGAGAAATGCTGCCATAATGAAAGAGTCAATTTTTAAAATTTATCTTCCCAAAAGGGGAAACAAATAACAAGCAGGCTAGCTTGTATTCTGGTTTTTGGGGGGGAGGAAGAAGAAACCACTATATAAATGACCTTTGCGATCACCTTATAAGCAACTGCATCCTCTTTGCAGATGACATAAAACTATTCAACAGCACTGACAATGCTACTGTCCTTCAAAGCGATTATGTGATGATTATGATTATGTGTCTGAATGGTCAAACAATTGGCAACTCCAAATCTCGACCAACAAATGTTCTGTCCTACACATTGGTAAAAAAAATCAGTACACCAAATATAAACTAGGCGGAGATGACCTCGTTGATGATCCTCACCCTGTCAAGGACCTTGGCGTTCTCATATCAAATGACCTAAGTGCCAGAGCTCACTGTACCAGCACTGCCAAAAAGGCATTAAGAGTTGTAAATCTAATCTTACAAAGCTTCTCCTCCGGAAATATCAAATTGCTAACTAGAGCATACAAAACTTTGGCCAGACCAATACTTAAATATAGCTCATCAGTCTGGAATCCGCACCGCATATTGGACATTAATACAATTGAGTGAGTCCAGAAGTATTTCACGAGAAGAGTACTACACTCCTCTGCTCTCTCAACAGAATACCGTATATCACCAGGCTTGAGATTTTGGGCTTGGACAACCTTGAACTACGCCGCTTACAGTTAGACTTAAGTGTAGCACACAAAATTATCTGCTACAATATCCTACCAGTCAATGACTACTTCAGCTTCAACCACAACAATACAAGAGCGCACAACTGATACAGACTCAATATAAACCGCTTCAAACTCAATTGCAGAAAGTACGACTTCAGCAACAGAATGGTCAATGGCTGGAATGCACTACCTGACTCTGTCATTACGTCCTCTAACCCCCACTCCTTTAACCTCAAACTGTCCACTATTGACCTCACCCCATTCCTAAGAGGTCTGTAAGGGGCGTGCATAAGTGCACCATCGTGCCTACCGTCCTGTCCTATTGTCCCCATTTATTCATACCTATTTCCTGTATTCTTACTCATGTTTATACTTATATCTATTATCTTGTAAGCGATTGACAAATCAAATAAATAAATAAAAATAAATTATATCTTTCATACCAGGGAGCCCTTAATACCAAGGAGCCCTTAATACCACTAAAATGAAATGAAATCAAAAGTACCTACATACCCTTTTTTGTAGCGTCTATGTGTAATCTCTCATTAGCAATTTTTAAATAAAAGATTTCTGTCAATGACAATATGAAGTTAAATACCTTTTTCTCTGCGCTTGCTTTTCAAGGCATCAAGAAACTGAATGGGCAAAGGTTTAGTATTCTAAAACAGCGCTATATTTTATATATTGCCAAGGGCATTCCTGTACCTTTTAAAGCTTGAGGGCTGATTATGATAGAGATGTGCAATCCAAGCTATATGCTTGCTGGCAAATAACAGGGTTCAGGCCACAAGTACCATACTATCCAAACTGTCCAAACCAAATTCCAGCATCTTCTTAGCCAACAATCTGCAGGTTTACTGTGCCATTAATTATCTAGAAGATTCACCCTGGATCTAACTGAATGCAGTTATGGTATGGTGCAAAGTGGGAGATTCTTTTAGGATTTACTATGTAATTATTTTCATCTACGATGTTGATGTTCTAATGAACAAGCCGTGCAGCCTTGTGATACACAGCCTTGTGATAAAGATGTGTATAAATGTCATTGTGTACACTAGTGCTTTTGATTACATTTTTGACTCCTGGTAGTTGGTTGTCTGCACTTTTCTTGGCAAGATTGCTTGGGATTCGTTGCCCTTGCCTTTTTCCTAGGGCTGAGAGAGAGTGACTGGCCCAGGTCACCCAACTGGCTCTAAGGTGAGCCTAGGCTAGATTGCACAGCCTTCTGGTTTCTAGCTTTTGCCTGAACCGAATTGTCCCTCTATAGCTTCTTTACTACTTAAAAAGACTGTGATACTCTGAATTTATTCTTCCAAGGTGCATCAGAAATCCATGAATGTAGTGTCTACCTTAAACTTTTTAAAGCAGCTGCATCTCCCGTTCCTGTCCTATTGTTTCTTTTATTTTTTTTTCTTATATGTATCTATGTATTCATAACTATGTTTTTCCTTATACCTATTATCTTGTAAACAATTGACAAAAATAAATAAAATAAATAAATAAATAAAAATAAATCATTATACATATAGGTGAGCTACCACAACTTTCACATCAATTCACAACATTTTTCATTTAGTTGGTTCTAGCCATGAAAAATTTCTTTTAATTTCCTGATATTCCTGCTTTCCTGAAATCAGTAGAAGCTACCCCATTTCATGGTTCTACTTATTACAAAAGTCAAATCAAATAAAAGGACTTTTGAATGGGCATCCCAGAACTACTGTATGTGCTGAATGTTCTTCTACAGAGTCCTAATTCTTTGCAGAGAAATTAAGGTATTCCTTTTTCAAGCTGCCTTTTGTTTCCTGCTTATAATCTTGGCCTGCTGTTTTGCTACACTATTTCCAGTTTACTGGTTCACATATGCAAGATATTTATAAGTCTAAGACTAGAGTAAGTGTTCATTAATCAAGCAACGTTTTAGGATCTCCTGCTTTAATCATGAGGCTTGTTCATGATGTTTGGTCAAACCTAGTGAACAAGCCTCATGATTAAAGCGGGAGATCCTGAATTCAAGTCTCACTTTAGCCATGAAAGTCAAATGGGTGACCAGTCACACCCTCTTACCCTAACCCATCTCATAAGGTTGTTGTTATGTGAAAACTAGGAAGAGGAAAGTGTGTTGGATATGTTTTCCGCCTTGAGTTATTTGTAAAAATTAATAAATATATATCCCACTTCTATCATTTTTACATTTACATTTAATTGCATTTTACATTTATTATTTATATATCTGTGTATGGGCGAGTGGGTGGGTGTACTTGCCCCATTGATGCTAATATAATTAAAGAAATGCTTAAAAATGTGAAATTATTGCCTTGCTCTGCAATTTGTGGGTTGTGATGCAGCATAAATTGTTTTATTGGGTTGATGTAGAGTCAGTTTGACTGATGAAAATCCATCTTATCTATACCTTCCCCCTTCTTCATATCCACACCACATCTACACGATCTGGATTTGATGAGGAAAAGGAGATTAGGGGTGGGTGTGGATTGTACTGATAGCACCTGCTAGCTCTTTCTTAAATCAAATTCTTCTGTGTTAGGGATTGTGCTGCAGCTGTGTGAACCTGCTTCTTTAAGGAACTGATGAGAGGTGCTGAGGAAGCAATCCTTCCCCCAATGCTGCAAGTCACCTTTTCTTAATTCAGTCTGGATTGCTGCATAGCTCTTAATCATTTGACTACTCAGCCTATTTTCTATCCGGTGGCTCTGTTGCTGGGTTGCAAAACGGATTGAGTTTGCTGCATAATCTGGCTAACAGATGCCTCATATTACATCCCCTTCCTAAATCATTAATATTGATACCCTAATGTACAATATGGAGTACAAGGAAATTGTGCAGAACTTCAATGCCCTTGCTGCAGACTTTTCCCCCTTGATGATTTCATTTAGCACTTTGTTCTGATGAGGAAGGGAAAGACCTTGATGAAGAAGAAAAGCCAGGCTAATTTTACGTTCAAATGAATTCGCAGCGAGAGGACAAAAGCGTTAACTCCCGGATTCCTACTTCAATGAGAACTCATTACAGCATTGATTTTAATATTTTTGTGATACCTCTGTGCCCCATTAATCGCAATCACAAATGTGTGGTTTGTGCCTAGCCTGAAGGCATGCACACCAAAGATGTACTGTATTGACACAAAGAGTGTGTCAAGGCTCAGAATTCTGGCAATGTACAAGAAACATCAGCAGAAAATAAACAATGGGAAATTGCTGTTCCTACTGACAATAATAACATCAATGTCTACCTTATGGCTGCTGCTGCTCCATATATTTGGAAGTAAATATTTTATGGGTCCTTCCTTTCCTCTTTGGTGCTTTCCCAAACATCCTGATTAGACTTATTTCCGAAACTTGTTTGAACAGCCTGTCACTATTTGTTTAAGTCTGAAACCTGATTTAAACAAACATTCCCACTTATAGTATTTTATGCTTTATACCAACAGACAGAAGTCTGAAGCGGAGAAAGGTGATTTGGAAGGGAAGCTGCAGAACCTCCAGCATCTAAAGTAAATTCTAATCTGTTATTGTTTCATTATGCTGACTTCTTAGGCTGGTCATAAAAAAACCCTTCCTATCAAATGACATTACTGGTCCCTTTTACTTTCAAGTAACTCTGCTACGCCTGGCACTGGCCTTAAGACTATCCAATCTCATTTCTTGGAGATCCCAGGGAATCAACATCAGGTGATCTGTCTATCAAGGACAGGCTATACATTAGCAGAATGCAGATCTAGGTATTATGTAGATTTTTGATGATTTGCAGTAACTGGAAGAATTCATTATTCATAATTGCATAAGAGTGACAGCAAACCCTTGTCTATGGCTGCCCAAATGTTAAAACTGTTAAATAAAATGTGGAATAAGTAATAGTAGATTTTTAAGTGGAAGAACCAAACAAATTTATGGGGTCAAATGTTCATTTGTACCAAGAGTAATGGATCTTGGGGTTTTAATAATAATAAAAAAAGGATTAAATGGAATTGACAGTGAAGTGTACCCCTGCCTCTCTGCATACAAGCTACAATCTTTTCCAACAAGGACTAATGCCATTACGGAAGCATTACCACAAGGATTAATGCCACTGTTATAATGTGAGATACAAACGTGTCAAGTGAAAGCAACATCAGCTTGATTCATGGTACAGATATTCGGTTGAATGCTGCAGAATCAGTAAAGTCTTATTAAATTCAATGGAGCTAATTCCCAAATAAGCCTAGTGTCTTAGATGGCTTTATTGTGTTCACAGAATACATTTAACTGGTTCAGATAAAGACATTGTGCCTAACATATTTGATCAGTTTTAACTCTGGTTAATTTTTTTGGACAGTTTTACTACATTGTGCAAACCTAGCCATGTTTTGGTAGTTTATGGTTCAATGCATTGTGTGAACTCTCAAAACGAGTTAATTTAGCAGCTACATTGTGTTGCCAGAATACCACTGCAAACAGTTTATAGTGGTGCTATGTTAATTGGGTATCTATGATCTAGGCAGGACTGGGCTTTTGGAGATTAGAGGTGAGAAATGAACATTCAGCCTTTTCTTTTATAATAACCAGTCCAATCCAAAAGTATGAAGGAATTCCTAGAAGATTCACATTCAGATAAATCAGCCATCCACTTACATACTGAGATAAAGTAGATTTACATACCATTCAAAAAAGACAATAAAAAAGTCAAGAAGGAAACAAAAGACCAGAACACATCATTTCCAGATAAGCAAGGATTAACACCAGACAAACTATCAAGCAGAAAATAGTACATGAATCAACTACCAAAGAGAAAATCATATCCCCACCAATACTGACAGAGCAAGCTACTGTATATAAACAAGGAGCCAAACCACACTCATTAGTACTGATGATTTTACCTAGTCAGGTAATGAAATGTCTGCAACCAAACAAACAAGCTCAGAAAGCACAAAGGGTTCCATTTTATAATCAATCCATCCAATTGCAAGGGAAGTGGAATGGACCTAACAGTAACCTTGCTAGAAATCCCACCATCCCTTTCTTCATAACATGTTGCAAACTATGATTCTATGCCATTTATTAAAGGCTCTTAAGTTCATTGAAAGGGCTCCTGCATTCCTAAGACCAAATTTAAATAACAATAGTAAAAGAATTCCCATTATTTGCACGAGCTCTTTCATATACAATCACAAATTAACGTGTTCTTACTACAAAGGGCCTGTGCCTGAATATGTCAAAGACCTTGGATAAGTGCATAATGATTTTTACTAAGTGGGTACATAGTTACAGTAGATGGCAGTACCTAGCCAAAGTTGGTTAGCTTAAAAAAAAAAGTTAGTCTGCCCTGATTTGTACTTGGATGGGAAACCACCAGGAAATCCTAGGACTCTGGACTGGGTTGGAAAGTGGTGCGGTGGCCTAGAGGTGGAGCTTTCGCCTCACAATCAGGAGGCTGTGAGTTCAATCCTAGTAGAGGCTAATATTTGGAACAGACTCTCCTGCTTGAGCAGGGGGTTGGACTAGATGACCTCCAAGGTCCCTTCCAACTCTATGTTATTCTATTCTATTCTAAATCCCAGAAGGCACATAACGGCAAATGGCTGCTTCTTGTTGCTTAGAAAACAGCACAGACATGCTTCCTTAGGAGTTGAGCTTAAATCAAGTGAGGCTGCATTTACTAAATGTCTTTAGGACTGAAGTTCTGTGTGAAAAATGTGGAGCGTATCCGCTATGTGTAGTTTAGCCCCTGACATTTCTAGCTGATGCTACCTCAATGGACCAATCTTCAGTTTCACACCTTCTCTTATGACTGGCGCTCAGAGTGCTACCACAGGCTAAAATGCAGCTAGACTCCCAGTTTGCAAAGCCTCAGCCTATTAGCTGCACTTCAGTGCTCTGTTACAGATCCGCACCAAACATAAAACTGGAGACGGAGTTAAATAAATGGTTTCCTTGGTGCTGCAGTTTGCATTTATGAGTGGGTGTTGGGCAGAGTTTACACCCAGAGAAAGCTGACTTCCTTTTTTTTTTTTTCTTTTCTTTTCTACCTGAATCAAACAGATGGTGAGGAAGTGATTTTATTTCCCTCATTATCACTGGTCCAACAGGATATCCTTTTTGACCACACTGTGCTGAATGAAGAGCTGGCAAGCCTTCCAAGGCTTGATGGAACACAACCGCTCACTCGCTCGCCTTGTAACACTTTCTTGCTGCCTGCTCTATGATTCACAAGCAAACACACTACTCATGCCAACTTTCCCATAAGGATCGGGTGATACAACCCATACATTCACACCCACGAGTCCAAATGGGTGAATGAGGGTGTAATGTGATCCATGGGACTAGACTGCGTGAGAAGGAGAAAGAAAACCCTTCCCTCCCAGATCATACATTCCTGCAGAAAAAGCTGATTTGTACATTTGTTCTTCTTACATTCCTGTGAATGTATCTGTCTATTTCGTACCGTTTGTCTTGCTGGTCTTGAATTGCTTTATAACAGGGGTCACCAACCTTTTGGATCTCAGAGACCGCCACACTCATAATTTTAAATCCCGCGGACCGCTAATATGAATTTTGACTGATGGTGGCTTGCTGACGTTGGTGGGAAAGTTGGTCCCATATTCCAGAGCTGCAGTAGACACAGGACTGGCCCTTTGGTCATCCCAGAGCAGCTGCTCCCCCACGCGGGTGCACTGGCCTGCCATGGACTGGAGGAGCTGCTCCGGGATGACCAAAGGGCCAACCTTGTGATTACTACAGCTCTGGAATATGGGATCGACTTTCCCAATGTCAGCAAGCCACCCTGGGGTGGATTTCCCTCCCCCGCCATTGGTCTTATCTTTCAGTTCCAGCTCGTGTGGCTCTACTCAAGGTATGGTTTGCATTCAGCCGAAGGGTGGGTGCCAGCAAGTGGGCAGGCCATGTGGGTGGCGCAGCTGTGTGTTCCCGCACAGCCTAGATTAATTGCTTTGGGGGGAGTACTTTGGGGGTGACATTTCTCTGCAGATCGCTAAAATTTTCTCATGGCTAACCAGTGGTCCCCGACCCACCGGTTAGCGACCACTGTTTTATAACACAGAGCTGCGTTTTAAAAGTACAGGTAGTCCTCGACTTAATGACCACAATTGAGCCCCAAATTCATGTTAAGTGAAACGTTTGTTAAGTGAGTTTTCTCCCCATTTTACGACTTTTCTTGCCACAGTGAATCACCGCAGCTGTTAATTCAGTAACATGGTTGTTTGAGGAATCTGGTTTCCCCACTAACTTTGCTTGTCAGAAGGTTGTAAAAGGGAATCACATAACCTCGGGACACAGCAATGGTCATAAATATGAACCAGTTGCCAAGCCTCTGAATTTTGATCACGTGACTACAGGGATGCTGCAATATTGTAAGTGTGAAAAACGATCAGAAGTCCCTTTTTTCAGCACCGTTGGAACTTTGAATGGTCACTAAATGAACTGTTGTAAGTCGAGGACTACTACTATAAGACTCTGTGTCAACTCATAAAACAACGTGCTCAATTGTTTTCGCTTTATACAGATCACCTTCAAGAAGTGAGAGGAGCCGAATGTCAACTCATACAACATTCCTATGCCTGTTTTAGTAGTTGTCATAAAAAAAAGGGGAGGGAGGAAGGAAATCTGGAAGAGCAGTGCAGGAGTTTAAAAGTGAAAATACATTCCAACTCTTATCTTGAAAATATTGTAACTAAAATACCAGAGTTTTTACCCGCAAATATATTTAATTGGAGAATGTGAATGATGATACCCAGCCTGTGAATATGCTCAATTGGAGAATCTGGTTTATGAGACACCCAGGAGGGAGGGGGTAAACAGGGTCACAGGTGACTGTAAATTACGTAGGCTAGAGTTGGCTTCATACAGGGCAGTGCCAGTATGTCGCCTCTAATAAATCTTTTGAAGTTTTTTGAAGTTTGGCTCGAGAATCATGATTTAAATAGAGCAACTGCTGGAATCCTGACATTCTGTGAGCAATCTGTGGACTCAGAAGAGCAGTGCACAAAACGCCCAGGAAGGTGATTCCATACCATATCAAACTATTTTATCTACACAGATGAAAACAGATTTTTAAAGTATTTCAGGATGTGGACGTTCGACATAAAATACAGGGAGTCCTCGACTTACAACAGTTCGCTTAGTGACTGTTCAAAGTTATGACACTGAAAAAAGGGTCCTACGACCATTTTTCAGACTTAAGAACATTGCAGTATCCCCATGGGTCATGTGATTTACATTCAGATGTTTGACAACTGATTCACATTTATGACGATGGCAGTGTCCCGGGATCATGTGATCTACTTTTGCAAAACTTCTGACAAGCAAAGTCAATCGGGAAACCAGATCCACTTAACAACTGGGTTACTAATTTAACAATTGCACTTAACAAATGTGGAAGGAAAGTCGTAAAAGGGGGGACAACTCACTTAAAAAATTTTCTCACTTAGCGACGTAAATGTTGGGCTCAGTTGCGATCACTGCCAACAAATTTAAGCAACAAAACATTTTCTGTTGAGCAACTCTGTGCCTCCAGAACAAGAAGTTGGAGGACAGCCCTTTGATAAGTTTCTACCTTTAGGCTTCGTGTGCAAGCTGCCATAGGAGACAGGGCTATGAAATTCAGAAGCCGTTGTTCCATGGAAGCAACATTTATATAACACTTCAGGGCTACTAGATGAGAGCAAGGAACCTGCACTGTTTGGGAAGGCTGAAATTTCTTGATTATGAGTGGTGGGCAGCGGGGTGAATATCCTTCTGATAGTCTGAGAACACCTCCACCCCCACCCCCACCAACAGACACACACTCTGGTCTGATGCTGGCTACACCAAGCCCGCCTGGGAAACGTTACAGCAATTAGTCTTGGCGTCTCCAACTTAATTCACTTACACACTGTTTTGCAATATCGAAAAGACAGCTCCCGTGGGGGGAGAAGCGTCCTTTTTGTTTCCTTTCTTGGAAAAGCCACCTCAAAAATGAGATTATATTATCTGACACTAGGATAGCAGCTGCAACAGCATTAAGAAATCAGCAGTTAATCATGATTGTCTAGGATGAAAATCCACTTGGTGGGGTCAACATTAACCCCAAAAATTTAACAGCAGCAACACACACACATACAAAGCAACGCACACTTACATACGCACAAACACAGAATGAATAAAAGCCATGTTATTATAATTCTGTTTTGCATGGATTGCTGAAAGGTAATGCTAGATCAATGCTAAACTACAGGTGGTCCTCTACTTACAACAGTTTCTTTAGTGATCGTTCAAAGTTACAACAGCATTGAAAAAAGGGACTTATGACCATTTTCCATACTTACGACTATTGCAGTGTCCCCCTGGTCAGTGATCAAAATTCGGATGATTGGCAACTGGTTCATATTTATATTTATGACCTGGGGTCATGTGATCACCTTTTGCAACCTTCTGACAAGCAAACTCAATGAGGAAGCCAGTTTCATCTAACAACCATGATAGTCACTTAACAACCATAGAAAGGTCATAAAATGGGGCAAAATTCACTTAACGAATGTCTCACTTAGCAACAGAAATGGGGGTGGTGGTGTCAATTGGTCTCCTGCGCGAGCTGCATTGGTTGCCGGTGGCTCTCCGGGTTCGCTTTAAGGTTCTAATTTTGACCTTTAGGGCGATCCATGGCATTGGGCCAGGTTATCTGCAGGACCGCATTCTACCGGTGATCTCCAGCAGGCCGGTGCGTTCACACAGGGAGGGCCTTCTCCGGGTGCCGTCGGCCACTATGTGTCGTCTGGCAGCCCCGAGGAGTAGGGCCTTCTCTGTGGGGGCCCCTGCCCTTGGAATACTCTGCCGCCGGAACTTCGTACCAGCACGGACCTGAGGGCCTTCAGGCGCGCATTGAAGACCTGGCTCTTTGAGCAGGCCGGCCTGGGCTGAGATAGTTTTTAACTTGTCTCTGAATTTTTTCGATTTTAATCAGGGCTTTAAAGTTGGGAGGGGTGGGTTTTCTTATTAATTATAACCAGCCAGTATTTAATTCTTTTTTAAGTTTTGTACTGTTTTTTGGGGTTCGGATTTGGCTGTACACCGCCCTGAGTCCCTAGGGAGAAGGGCGGTATAGAAATTCTAATAATAAATAAATAAATAATAAATAAATAAATAAATTGTGGTTGTAGGTTGAGGATTACCTGTATTGACTTGGAATACAGGTCTTGTTTTTTTGACTTGTTTTTTTCCCCCCAGATGTAAAACTGCAGGTAAGAATTTTTCTTCTCTTGAATAAATTCTTGCTTCTTACGTTTTTAGAAAATGCCAGCACTTACCACCTTCAAATGATCATAAAAATAGTAAATTTGCAGAGCAATTTAAGAAATGAGAACTGAAAGTCTCCATTAAGTCAAATGTCTCCAAAGTAGTTTGGGTTCATAGTTGCTGTCAGCAGGCTGCTGCAGCAGCAAGAACGGGGTTTATTCATTAAATATATTCAAGGTTTATTGCTGGCCACTGCCCATAACTGCAGACCTTTTACTATCTAAGACAAAGCTAGAATAAAATTTGGAAAGCTCCCTGCCCTGAGTTTTAGTAGCATAGGCAGAAAAATATTTTTTTAAAACTACTGGATGTATAATCAAAGATCCAATGAAAAGTCATTCCACTCTCCTTTTTTGCTTTCAAAAATTAGACAAGATCATGAGATAGTCCTTCCAAACATGTTTGACAAGCAAATTCTAGTTATCTGACAAAGTTTCGGCTAACTCCAATAATTTGCCATACAGAAGAAAAACATAAACTTGATATCCCTGTTAAATTTCTGGAATCAATTAATGTAGAATGACATTAATGTAAATAAGTCAACAGCAACAGGCCATTAAAAATAATAATAAAAAAGCAATCACAATACAGTGTCATATTCCTAATAAAAATTGGCTGAGATTGAGCAATAAAAATATTATGTAGAATGGAACAGATCTAGTCAGAGAGGGCAGTACTATCAACAGACAGAGCAGAATCTGTGACTTGAGTCATTCCTTACCACTTACTTCTCAGCATATTCTACTACTATTGTACCTTCCTTAACAGGCCAGTCCCAACTATGCCCCATCCTTAAACACCTAAATAATCCATTTACCTACACTAGGCCATAAACTCATTTAAAACTCCAATTCTACCCTTCCACTGGACCTCCAAAGCATTTTATTTGCTGTACCACAGAAGAAAACAGAAAACATATGAACATGGAAATCTCAATACAATTAAGGGATATATAAATGGAAATCCTAATACTGAACATTGTGTACCCTAACGTGTCATTCTGTTTTTGTCTGCTCTTCTTCTTCTCAGAGTAAGTCCCATTAAGTTTTTTTTAAAACATATTTAATTACATATTCCCTATTAATATTTAGAATTGTAACCAAACTATTTTTCTTTATAAAAATATTTTCTTAGGAGAGGACTATGGCTTAGTTGCCATGCATATAAAGAGTCCCAAATTCAATTTCCAGGCAGGGTTAGGAAACATTCCAGTCCAAAACTATAAAAAGCAACTGCAAATCATTGCAGAATGAACTAGACTTGGCCCCTGATTGGATTTTTTAAAAGGCTGCTTTCAGTAACACGGGGAAGAATCTCTCATTAATTGCTGCTGTCTTATCAAACACAATTCAAAGAGCTGGTCTTTCTTCTTCTTCTTCTTCCTAGAGATCTTCCCTGCTGCCCACAATGCATCTCTAAGCAATACTTTACCTTGGAACATTTAAGCAACAGCACAATGCATTGAACCTTAAAGAGCTTATACATGGGTGGAGACACAGCCAGATATCTCGGCTTACTCAAATGAAGCTATTCTAAGATGAGGAAGGAGTTCTACTGCTACTATACCTAGCTTTGCTACCCCACCTAACAGGGCTGTGTGTGGCAGTCATTGCAGGCAGCCCATATCGACAGAAATGAAATAAAAAGAGCAATGTATTGGATGATAGAGTCATCAACAATATGTGGCTTATCCCAGGGCTTTTTCAGCAAATCTGTTGCCCATAGACACTATAGAGCAGTGATGGCTAACCTTTTCATCGTCATGTGCCAAAAGCACCTGTGTGTTTGTGTGTGTGTATGTGTGTGTGTGCCTGCACCCATAATGCAATGTGTGTGTGACCCCGCCCCCTGCGCATGCATGCATGAATACCCTGTGCACACACTGCATCCGTCTGCGCATGCGCACACAATCCCCCGCACACCCCGCCCCCTGCGTATACACGCAGATCTCCCCCCCATGTCTCCCCTTGCGCATGCGTGGCAGATACCCGACAATTAGCTGGCTGGCGGGGGGCACACATGCATACGTAGTGGATCTGTTCCGGGCAACGGTTCGCGTGCCAGCAGAAATGGCTCTGTGTGCCACTTCCGGCACGCATGTTGTAGGTTTGCCATCACGGCTATAGAGAATGTCATTTCCCTATCAACATTTAATTGGGGATCTGGCTGTCTTACTGAACACTGCATCCATTTTTCATTTATAAGGGGAGAAACATTACAGTATTCAGCCTTGGTTTCTGGCACAAATGTCATGGGAACAGTTCCTGGGATTCGTCCCCAGTATTCAAGGCTAGGGAACAACCAAAAACAATTGTATGAACACACTCTTGTTTTCTTTTTCACTCAAGGACAGAACTTATCTTGTGGCTAGATTCCTGACCACTCTTCTGCGACTTACATCATAACCAAACTTCCAGAGGCCTTGTTTACTGTCACCTCAGACATAAAATAAAATTACAGCATGGGTTGATTAGAGAAACTCCTTGAACGTCTCTGCTGTTGTGGTTTATGAACATGATTTCCAGTTAGGGAAGGCAGCTATCGGTTGCAACTTAGAAGAAAAAGATATGTGGAATTATGAAGCGTATTAAACACAAAGCATCTGTGTTACAAGCATTATGACTGTTTTTAAAAATGGTTAGTAGAAATACATGCCATTTCACCGAAACAACCTAACAATCTACTTTACAATTATTCTCTTTTCTCTCTCTCTCTCTCTCCTCTCTTCTACCATTGTTCTGACTGCCAGCTTTTGGGAATATGAACCTGCCTTTTTTAAAACTTATCTTATTTGGCAATGTACCACACATCGCACTGGGGCTGTATAAATGAATAACAACAGCAGATGGAATGCCATCAGACACTGTAAACAGAACACAGATCAACATCCTGTAATAATAGACTGTGGTGCATATGGAAACTGAGAACTCTGCATTTGTTATTCAAATGGCCCCATCAATTATTTGCATTTATATTTGTAATTCGCGTATGACTGTTATATTTATTCATACAGTACCTTCTAAGACAACTGAAGACTGGCTTGCAAAAGTGAGCAATGAATTATCCCTCTGCATTTATGGGTTACCAAGAACACAGATTGCTCTTCAGTGTTGGCTGACTTTTACTTTTTGAAGAATGAACTCTTTATAATTGTCTCCCATTTTAATAGTATTGCAGCAAATCAGCGAAAACATCACCAAGCTTCTATCAGAGTCTCAATTTAGCATTAAATCATAGCTCCTCTTTATCTCTGAATGTAATATTAAACTATGTACTGCTATGTGAAAAGTCTTGGGGCTGGGTTTTTTTTTCACTCTGTTTCAGTTTTCAGTTAATGCCACTTGCTTTTTTGTTTAAACCTGGGAAAAATCAAGTTAATTGTATTTTCAGTTGTCTGAATAAGCACGTTTAAAATGGAAAATTAAACTATAGGTCCCAGTTCAGATAAAATTAGGTTTGAACAATAGCATCAAGATTGTAGCCCACAATGGCTGAACCATATCTACTGCTGACAGAGTCACCCTACTGTGCTTGTCTAAACACAGAGCTTTCTTGCTGTTTCTCTCTCTCTCACACACACAAACACACACCGACAGAGACACATCCCATTTATACTACACAGAGAGTTATCACTTCAGGTCGTTAAGAACAGGTTGGAGCAGTGACTCTCTATTGAGTCAACTTTACATGGCACTCATTTTTCGTACTATTAGAGCGTAGGCCAAGATCTGGTCCTGCAGCTTTGGAATATAACCCTGATGCTATTATTCAGTTTTGCTCTTGGTCAAAAAAAGATGGTGTATTGCTATAGTTTCATACTAAATCTCAACCACAAAAGAAGAATGTCCACAACAGGCATCTACTTATCAATGCTTTACATTTCAGTAAAAGTTAACATTAATATTGTATATTTATACACCTACCTTCCAATACAGCTAGCGATAAATCAGATATTTCATGTGTACTTTTATTGACCCTACTTAAATCTGGATCTTTTTCTAATTAAAATAGCATACCTACCCCGGTATTTGCTCCGAGTCAGAAACAGTAAAAGGCAAAGCTACCTTGAAAATATGCCTCAACAAGGAACAGCTTAAGACATCTACTTTTTAGTTTAATGGACATTAAAAGTAGAATATCAGGAAAAAGTATTTGAAAGTGCATGTGTCAAAACAGAACTAGAGATGACTTGGAAAAGAGCTGATGCAGTTCCCATCTTCAAAAAAGGAGGAAAAAACAGACCCAGGAAACAAACTAATCAGTCTAACATCAATACTTGGGAAAATCCTGGAAAAGATAATAAAAAAACAGATCTGCAAACTTTTAGAAACAAAGTTAAAACTAGAAGTTTGTTAAAAGCAGATCATGCCAAAGCAATCCTATTTCATTCCTTGACAAAGTGACTAAATTAGTAGACCAGAGAAATGCTGTGGTCATAGTATACTTAGACTTCAGTAAGGCGTTCAACAAAGTAGACCACAACCTACTTCTTGGTAAATTAGAAAAATGTGGGATAGACAGCACCAAATGGATTTGCAATTGGCTGACAAACCATACTCAACGAGTAGGTCTTAATGGTATTATATCTACATGAAGGGAAGTAACCAGTGGGGTACCACAAGGCTTGGTCTTAGCCTAGTACTCTTCAATATCTTCATAAATTGCTTAGATGAGGGAATAGAAGGGGAACTCATCAAATTTGCAGGTAACGCTAAGCTGGCAGGAATAGCCAACACCACAGAAGACAAGCTCAATATCCCAAAGGATTTTGACAGACTTGAACAATGGGCACTATCCAAAAAATGACATTTAATGTGGAGAAAAGCAAGGTTTTACTCTTAGGCAGGAAAAACCAAATGTACAAATACAGATTAGCTGAACCTGGCTCAAAAACAGTAGAAGAATCTTGAGAGTCCTAGTGGACAATCACTTAAATAGGAGCCAGCAATGTGCGGCAGCAGCCAAAAAAGTTAATACAATCCTTGGTTGCATAAACAGAAGCATGGAATCAAAATTACATGAAATATTAGTACTACTTTATAAACCTTAGTAAGACCACATCTGAAATACTGCACCCAGTTTTGGTCACCACATTACAAAAAAGATGTTGAGACTTTGGAAAAAGTGCAGTGAAGAGAAACTAAGATGATTTAGCCTGGAGACTAAAATATATGAAGAACGATATATGAAGAACAAGAAAAGAAGAAGTAGGGAAGATATGATAACAGTGTTTCAGTATTTGAGGGACTGCCACCAAGAAGAGGGGGTGAATTTATTTTCCAAACCATCAAAGGGCAAGACAAGAAATAATGGATGGAAACTAATCAAGGAGAGAAGCAACCTGGAATTAAGGAAAAATTTCCTAACAGAGAAAACAATTAACCAGTGGAACAACTTGCCTTCATCTGAGGTTTTTAAGAACAGACTGGATAGTCACTTATCTGAAATGGTATAGGATCTCCTGCTTCTGATTTTGTTTTAGAGTGGGTGAAAATGGAGCATGTTCACCAATGCTACATGTACAGGTCTCCTGTTCTCTAAATAAAGACTGGATATAAAAACAATCTTGTACAAGAATAAATGCTATTGTTCCTAATAAAAGATAATGTATCTGTTTCTGGGTTTTTTTGATGGATGGGTAGACTTACATATTACTGGAAAAAGGCCCAAGTATGCATATCACAATCATGTCCTTAGAGGAACAAATAAGGATATGTGTAGCAGAATTTAAACCTGCCATTTTGATCTTCCAGCTAAATTTGATTATCTTGGCAAGAGAACATGGTGTAATTTATCTTATTTGTTTGGCTTCCACCACTGTGGATAAAACGTTAGTATTAGATATCAGATCAAAAAGAGGGCAAGACGCAAAAAAAAACAAAAATAGGACATAAACCAGAAATTAAAGCAATACTAAACAGCAATATATATCAAGATAGTTTCAGAAGTAGTTTCTGCATAACATGAATCCATGCAATTTTATAGTTTAGAGGTTTTCCATCAAGAAAACTTCATGTACTAAAACCTTCAAGTCTGCCCAGATAAATCCTTTATATGATTGTAGCTGACAACCTTTGATTCTTCTTATATAAAGTATTATCTGACAGCCCTTAGTAACTTTAAATAATAGGTAGACAGGCAGGGTATATGTCACTTGTAATAGGCATTAATCCACTGCAGCTGAAAGATACCGAAATCTATAATATATTATATATAATTTAAATGTATATACACCCTGAATGTTTGCATCTCAAAAACAACTAGTGCATCTGATACCTATGGGATCAAGCCACTTTGAATCAAGATATCAAAAAGAAAAACTATTTTCTAAACATGCCATATTTTCATCATCTTGACCTCACTTTATGATGGGCAGGTTGTAAGGAATGTTTTATGTATGTAACCTGAGAGAGAAAGAGAGAAATGGCAAGATATAGAGGAAACAGATATAATGTAAAAGGTACGTTCTGTTGCTGGGTTTTTCTGTCACATCTGCGCTAACTATCAGAAATGGCGTCCCACATTTTATGATTACTTTTCTGTTGAGCTAGTCATGGGAAAAAGAATGCTGGATTAAATGGATCTTGGTCTGATTTAGCAAGGCAATTTTCTATGTTTCTTTTTGCTCAGTGCTATTTGATTACAATGCCAAATTTGCTCTTTGCATCTTGACATTGAACATTCCAAGGAATTAACTAATGTGATTCAGATTTCACAACAACAGAAAACTATTTATGACCTCAGATTGACAACAATATAATGGGAATTCAGAAATCTAATTAGACAACAAAGAGTACCTTAAAAGGAAGAGAAAAGGGATCTGCCTGGCAGCATTGTTTTACAGAAATAAGAACAAAAGAAGTGCTTGTTCTGCCAAGCCTTTCCCTCCATTCAGTATTAATTGTGAAACGAAAATGTAGTACATTGCACTCATTCTTTGGAGCTAATTAGCCATTCATAAATATGATTATATCACAGTATACACCTGCAGAGAAAGAAAGCACAAAAATCCATGGTTAAAAATGTAGAATATCATAGAGGCCAAAGGAAGTTTGATGCAAGTGTTCTAAGAGTCTTGGAATACTGGATAATCTTAGGGAAATATTTTATCATGTTTAAGATGAGGGCTGAAAAATTTCATGCTTACGTATTAGCTTATGATTCCCAACCTAAGTCTCATAATAATGAATTTGGTTCTCAACACTCCACCTGGATAGAGGGCCATTATGTCTGGGGCTGATTCATGGCATACCCAAATTACAGATGATGTAATAATTGTTTCTTTCCGTAGGGAAAACTGGGAATATCTCTGTGTAAGTGGAATTTGGGATCTCTCAGCATTTTCACCTTTGATGCTTGCAACTACCTGGCTATAAATCTGGTGCCATACAAAGGTTTATAATGTAAACATACCTTACATTAATTTTAGTGACACAAACTATCAGCATCAACAATGGAAGTTTTAACCTATTGAATCATTTATAGGTTGCCAATAATGGGGAGGGAAAGCATTCTAACTGCACAAATGCAAAATAATTGTAAAACAGTATAGGTAGGAATGAGTAAACTAAGGGCAGAATAAAGGAATCCTTTTGTGGACTTTACTCCACTAGTATAGCTAGTGGAGCCTCTTTAGGGGGTGGCACTCATCTCTGTTTCAAGACCATTGAGACAGCGCTATATGAAGACATTTCTGTAGCCAGTTGTCAGCTTTGGAAGCCATATTAGTACCAGAGTTTTTCTGGAATGCTGACACCAGTATGATGTCAAGGAGCACTGTTACTTTCCCACCAAAAAGATACTTATTTATCTACTCACATTTGTTTGTTTTTGAACTGCTAGGTTGGCAGGAGCTGGGGAGAGGACGGGAACTTATCCCATGGCATGATGCACGGGTCTTGCACTCTGGCTGCTGGCTTTCCAGCTGATAAGCCCCGTGCCTTTAACCAAGGAGCTACTGCACTATTCAAGGGCAGAATGCCCACACATAATTTTGTTTGATATGATGAGTGAACAATAAAACCAAAATCTTTTGTTACTTTTTTTTCTCTCAAATGTAACTAACTATAAGAAATCAAGACAATATAGGCTAGGTCTTCTAATAACAAGAAAGCTTAGATCCATGATAGTGAGCCCTCTCTGGGGGAATGCGTGCCGGCCAGCGGGTCTTCACAGGTGCCGAAGGACTGGAAAATGCCTCCCAAAACGGCCCAAAACAGGCCATTTTGGGGGCTTTTCCAGGCCAAAAACAACTGAAAACTGGCCTGAAAATGGCCAAAAACGAGCCAAAAACAACAACAAAAACAGGCATGCACGCACTGGCCAGCTGGTCTTCAGATTTCGGGTGCTCTGGCATGTTCACCTGCATGCGAATGCACCAGTGGTGGGATTCAATTTTTTTTGCTACCAGTTCTGTGGGCGTAGCTTGGTGGGCGTGGCAGGAAAAAGTTACTGCAAAATCCCATTCCCTCCTCACCCCACTAACCTGCTTTCCAGCTCCTGTGCAGGACAACAAAAGAAGACCCAGCCAATCAGCTGGGACATAGGAGGCAGAGAATAGATGGGGGCGGGGCCAGTCACAGTTGGTATTTTCCGGTTCTCTGAACTACTCCAAATTTCCGCTACCGGTTCTCCAGAATTGGTCAGAACCTGCTGAATACCACCTCTGGAATGCACGTGCATTCCAGTTTGGGCCCTTGGTGCCAAAAGGGTTCATTATCACTGGCCTAAATTAACAAAATAAACCATATTGTAGAGTTCTAGGGCAAGCTGATTATGCAAACAGGTAATTGCACTCAGGTGCTGCTAAGTGTGGGACAATTTAAAAGTATTCTTTCATTTCTTCCTAGTCATAAAATATCATGTAGCAGATCCACAAGTAAATCGCAATACACAAGCAAACAACAAAAAAAATCACACAAACACAAACATCCCAATTGCCTTTTTTTAAAGTGAGAAAGCTATACAAAAGTTTCCAGGTTAAGTTTGTCTGCGGAGAAGATGAGCTACCCACCGCCAAGAAGGTTCTACCCACCCTTTTTTAGAAAACAGTGTTGACTTTTGTTTATTGCCTTACAAACAGAAGTGTCTGGCAAAGATATATAAGGGGAACATTGGAAAATGAAAACCCTTTGCCTAAAAGTCCGGTTGAAGAAACTTTGCTGAAATAGATAATGTGGGAAGTGTGGGGGGAGTAAGAGCTGGAGGATTGTAGGCTATGATGGGAAGGAGAAGACAGAAGCCAAACAATCCTCCAGGGGCCCATTAAAAGTGAGTGCTGAAGTTTAGGAATTTTTTTCAATTTCTAATTAGATCTGAACTACCACAAACACACCCACCGACACTGACAGGGCAAGCCACCTGCATATAAACAGAGAGCAAACCCCACTCCCTTCTAGTGCTGATGATGTTACCTATAGTTGGGTAATGAAACATCTGCAAGAAAACAACCAACTTCAGAAAGCACCAAAGACCTCCCAGACTTGACCCAATGGTTGGCCTTGGACAATCCAGTCACTCTGACTCTCCAGTGACAATACCACCTGCACCTCCAGGATAAGAATATTAATTTTCAGAAGTGTCTTTGAGATTTCTGAGATAATATACATCAGGGATGTCAAACTCGATTTCACTGAGGGCCGCATCAGGGTTATGTTTGACCTTGGGGGATGGGTGGGTATGGCCAGGGTGCGCATGGCCACCTCGACGTCACTCGTGTTGGGGGTGCCTGTGGTGGCCCGAGCACTCTGCCAGCGAATCGAGCTTGGGAGGCTGCGATGGCCTCCTGCAACATTTTCACTAGTAGAGGCACCATGAGCAAGTCCTTCACTATTTCTAGGGTGGCCCTGCGGGCCAGATCTAAGCACCCTGCAGGCCGGATCTGGCCCACAGACTTGGAGTTTGACACCCCTGATATACATGAAGTGTTTTCACTGATCAACAGTGGCATATTAAAGCTAAGCATCTCTACAGCCTATTTCAAAACAAAGCCCAGATGTTGAGTAACATGTACATATTTAAGAAATAATATGTCCTTTAACATCAAGATGATGCTGTCCTCAGCAGTGCTTTGTCTCAGAATTGAAAGAGCCACAAGATGTATCTGTTTAACCTGGATTTATGATTGAGGTCAAGAAGGAGGGCAGTGTTTTTGAATAAACAGTGGCGATAATAGGTGGCAACCGCCTGCCTACAGACATGGATTGTCCTTATTGTTTTACTTTGATACACATGTCCAGATGGATGTTCTTTTAATTTAGAAAATAAATGTTCATCATATGAAGGCAATCAAATTTAAAACTGCCTAATGTTGTGACATTCTTTATACTGAAACTGTGTATTATATTATTTGAAAATGTGTGTGTATGTGTAGATAAATAAGATACAGGGGGGCAAAAAAGTATTTAGTCAGCCACCAATTGTGCAAGTTCTCCCGCTGAAAAAGATGAGAGAGGCCTGTAATTGTCATAATAGGTATATGATGTATATGATCTTTCCAAATCAGACAATGTGATTGTCTGGATTTGTTTTCACATTTTGTCTCTCATAGGTGAGGTATACCTATGATGACAATTACAGGCCTCTCTCATCTTTTTCAGGGGGAGAACTTGCACAATTGGTGGCTGACTAAATACTTTTTTGCCCCACAGTAGATATTCCTTCCAAAGATTAATACTTATAAAGCACCAATTTAATAGAAATGATACACAACATGCTAATATATTTCCTGTCATAAGTGGGACTCAATAGGATAACAGTGGCTGCAATATGCCCATGACATTTTAAGAGATGCCATAAATTACCAAATGGGATGCAATGTGCCCATGAAAATATATTTCATCAGGGCAACCCTCAATAAAATGTTGCAGTGTGAACTGTTTCTATTCAGGGTTCCCCCAACATTCATTCGTTGTCTCCTTTTGCTATCTTTCTCAAGAAAACTCAGCCTTTCTCATCCAACAAACATACAGGTGAAACTCGAAAAATTCGAATATCGTGCAAAAGTTCATTTATTTCAGTAATGCAACTTAAAAGGTGAAACTAATATATGAGATAGACTCATTACATGAAAAGCAAGATAGTTCAAGACGTGATTTGTCATAATTGTGATGATTATGGCTTACAGCTCATGAAAACCTCAAACCCACAATCTTAGAAAATTAGAATATTACATGCAATCAATAAAACAAGGATTGTACATAGAACAATATTGGACCTCTGAAAAGTAGAAACATGCATATGTACTCATTACTTGGTTTGGGCCCCTTTTGCAGCAATTACTGTCTCAATACGGCATGGCATAGAAACTATCAGCCTGTGGCACTGCTGAGGTGTTATGGAAGACCAGGATGCTTCAGTAAGTGGCCTTCAGCTCTTCTGCATTGTTCATGTCTCTCATCTTTCTCTTGGCAATGCCCCATAGATTCTCTATGGGGTTCGGGTCAGGTGAGTTTGCTGGCCAATCAAGCACAGTGATCCCCTGGTCATTGAACCAGGTTTTGGTGCTTTTGGCAGTGTGGGCAGGTGCCAAGTCCTGCTGGAAAATGAAGTCAGCATCCCCATAAAGCTCATCTGTGGAAGGAAGCATGAAGTGCTCCAAAATCTCCTGGTAGACGGCTGAGTTGACCCTGGACTTAATGAAGCACAGTGGACCAACACCAGCAGATGACATGGCTCCCCAAATCAACACAGACTGTGAAAACTTCACACTGGACTTCAAGCATCTTGCAGTGTGTGCCTCTCCATTCTTCCTCCAGACTCTGGGTCCTTGGTTTCCAAATGAGATGCACAAGTTGCTCTCATCAGAAAAGAGGACTTTGGACCACTGAGCAACAGACCGGTTCTGTTTTTCTTTAGCCCAGGTAAGATGCTTCTGACATTGTTTGTTGTTCAGGAGCAGCTTGTCAAGAGGAATACGACATTTGAAGCCCATGTCCAGGATCCATCTGTGTGTGGTGGCTCTTGATGCACTGACTCCAGCCTCAGTCCACTTCTTATGAAAGTCCCCAACAATTTTGAATGGCCTTTTCCTGACAATCCTCTCCAGGCTGCGGTCATCCCTGCTGCTTGTGCACCTTTTTCTTCCATACTTTCCCCTTCCACATAACTTTCTATTAATGTGCTTTGATACAGTACTTTGGGAACATCCAACTTCTTTTGCAATTACCTTTTGAGGCTTTCCCTCCTTATGGAGGGTGTCAATGATGGTATTCTGCACAACTGTCAGGTCAGCAGTCTTTCCCATGATTGTGATTTCTACTGAATCAGACTGAGAGACCATTTAAAGGCTCAGGAACCCTTTGCAGGTGTTATAGCTTAATTAGCTGATTAGAGGGGGACACTTTGAGCCCAGAATATTGAACCTTTTCACAATATTCTAATTTTCTGAGATTGTGGATTTGGGGTTTTCATGAGCTGTAAGCCATAATCATCTCAATTATGACAAATCACAGCTTGAACTATCTTGCGTTGCATGCAATGAGTCTATCTCATATATTAGGTTCACCTTTTAAGTTGCATTACTGAAATAAATGAACTTTTGCACGATATTCTAATTTTTTCGAGTTTCACCTGTATTTGGATCTTGCTGAATAGTTTGAGGGGAAGGTTATTTGCCCTTTTATTTATGTTCCTCTGTGCATTGAAGTTCCGCTAGTTTTGCTATGGTTCTATTTTGGATCTTGTCCTCTTGGCACCATTCAGCTAACTTCATTTAGACCAAAACAGGAATCCACTGTATTCTGTACAGGTAAACATTTGACTCATTTCTTGTTAACCATATTAATTACTGTTTTAAATTGTAGTCTGGGGTGGCTACAGTTGTTAACTTTTTTTATTGGTTCTCCTGTGTATGATCAAAAGAGGTTCAGTAGCGAACAGACGGTAGTGAATGATACTATCAAAATGATTTAAATCTTTTATTTATTCATTTCTAATATCAAAACACAGAAACTGGATTTTTCTTTTCTAATTCAGGGGCAATTTTGTCTGTAGCTTGAGACTTTCCTTCACTTTAGCAAAAGAAAGAAACAAAAAAGAGAAAAAGAGGGAAAAACCCTAGTTACAGATCATCGCAATTAATCCTTTGTTTGTGCAGAACAATCTGATAATATACAAGTATAATTTTAAAAAACCCTTATTATAAGTTCATAAACTATAATTTATGAAAAAGGGTATTTCCAAGTGTGTCACCACTACCCTTTTTACTGCCTTTTCTAGTTTCAAAAGGAATTATTTTAAAAGGCTGATTTGTCATAAAAAATGAAACTCTCTGAACTAATTTGCAAATTTCTACAGAGTGGCCTAGGGGATTCCCATATCTGTACACAAAAATATTTTTTTTTTCATGAAGTAATAGACACTTCCCTCCCTCCTCTTGCCCAAACAAACTTTTCAATCTATTAAATAAAAATATATGCACTTGCTTATGTTCTTGCTATTTTACTGTATTCAACATGTTTGGCTGTTTTCAATTGCCTAAGCCATATTGATATGATTTATGGCTGAACTTATTTTAACTGGTTTATATATATCAATATAAGTTATACATATACTGTATATAACATAAGCCAAGGCTTGGATCTCTGAGGCTTTTGCATATTTATGTGGAAAGGTTCAGTGGCTGAGAATTTTAAGAAAATCCGCTGCGTTTTCTTTTTCTTTTAGAATTCAGTATAGTATTAGTACATCTTTGTACTAATGCCAAATGCTTCAGATAATCAATCTGTCTGTAAAGTTAAAGTTACATTTCAGAACAGCCTTGCAAATTAACAATATGGTTTTAAAAAAGCTATAGGTCCTGGATTTTGAAAGGAAACTTTGCAGATGTCACCGCATTTGTGACAAGGAAACTAAAAACCGACTGGATCTTATCAACCAAACAGGATGAAGTCAGACTGAGGATTCTTCCATCATATCTGCAGGATATTTTTGGCAAATGAGAAGAAAGATTTGGTTCTATTCTGGATGCTTACATGCAGTCCTTCATTGATAGTTCACTTGGGATGTTCAGTAGACTATAATGATTTATAGAGATACTACAATCATGGAGACACCGTAAATGCAGTGAAAGCTGGATGGGTGAAATAATCCTGTTCTCATAAACTAAGCTTTTAGACATTCAGGAGACAGATTTACATCAGCTGCAGAATACTTCCAGCTTTTATATAAAATTATGTTTGCCACAGCACTGTTGCATAGAGCAAACGGAGAGGGGAGACATTCACACATGATGTTAAGCCATGTTTTAAATTATTGCTTGTTGAGCAACCCAAAATACCCTAGTTCAAAAATCACACTAAGCCAAAATCAGATGAAATACATTTATATATTACTATTATGCCTGGAGTAGATCAATGTGAGTAGCGGAATAATTTCCCTCCATTTTTCCTAGTAGCCCTCATTATACAGTATCATTGGCATTAACTGTGACAGTTTTAGGGAAGCGAAAGTTGAAATTTAAAGAAGCAGGATAGGAAGAGTATTGATCAGTGGTGGGATTCAATTTTTTTTACTACCAATTCTGTGGGCGTGGCTTGGTGGGCGTGGCTTGGTGGGAGTGACAGGGAAAGGATAATGTAAAATCTCCATTCCCACCCCACCCCACTAACCTGCTTTCCAGCTCCGTTCTCCTGTGCAGGGCAACAAAAGAAGACCCAGCCGATCAGCTGGGACTTGGGAGGCAGAGAACAGATGGGGGCGGGGCCAACCAGAGGTGGTATTTGCCGGTTCTCCGAACTACTCAAATTTTCTGCTACCGGTTCTCCAGAACTGATAGAACCTGCTGAATACCACCTCTGGTATTGACGCTTTTGAATTTTGGTGTTGGAGAAAATTTCCTGGCTAAGGAAAAAAACAAAAAAAAGATGGATGATGGAACAAGGGTTCTCACGTGAGACACAACTGACCAGATTCAAATTATTTTATGTTATGCAAAGACCCACTTCTTTAGAAAAGGCTGCAGTGTTGGAAAGATAGAAGGAAAGAGAAGAAGAATATGAGTACAGGTAGTCTTCGACTTACAACTGTTCATTTAGGGACGGTTCAAAGTTACAAAGCCACTGAAAAAAAAATGACATGACCATTTTTCACTCTTATGACCTTTGCAGGATTTGTTGGTTCTCATTTGGATGTTTGGCAACTGCTTCATATTGATGACGGTTGCAGTGTCCGGGAGTCACGTGATCCCCTTTTGCGACCTTCTGACAAGCAAATTCAATGGGGAAACCAGATTCACTTAACAGCCAGGTTACTAATTTAACAATTGCAGTGATTCGGGTAACAAATGTGGCAAGGAAAGTCGTAGAATGGGGCAAAACTCACTTAACAAATTTCTCACTTAGCAACATAAATTCCAGGCTCAGTTTTATTTATTTTATTATTTATTTATTTATTAACATATTTAGTTTTGGTCGTAAGTCGGGGACTGCCTGTAACAGCGAAGTGAATGGAATCAGTTACAGAGGCAATGAATACTATCGCTGAGAGAGATGATAAAATAACTTAGGGAACAGATTGCCAATGCCTTGGAGAACATCTATTTGTGCAGTTGTTATGAGTTGAAAACATCTTGAAGGCACATTTATCTGTCTGTCTGTCTCTTTCTCATCTATCTATCTATCTATCTATCTATCTATCTATCTATCTATCTATCTATCTATCTATTTATCTATCTATCCTATCTCTCTGTCTTTCTCTCTCTGTTTAACTACTTACCTACCTATCTCTCTCTCTCCTGTCTGTCTGTCTGTCTGTCTATCTCTGTCTCTATCTATCTATCTATCTATCTATCTATCTATCTATCTATCTATCTATCTATCTATCTATCTATCTATCTATTATCTGTCTGTGTCTGTCTGTCTTTCTCTACCTTGTTTGTCTCCTTTCTTTCTTTCTTTCTTTCTTTCTTTCTTTCTTTCTTTCTTTCTTTCTTTCTCTCTCTCTCTCTCTCTCTCTCTCTCTCTCTCTTTCTTTCTTTCTTTCTTTCTTTCTTTCTTCCTTCCTTCCTTCCTTCCTTCCTTCCTTCCTTTCCCTGTCTCTCCCTCCTATCTAACTGTCTGTCTTTCTCCTATCTATCTGTCTCTCTGTCTCTGTCTCTCTCTCTCTGTCACTGTCTCTGTCTCTGTCTCTCTCCACTACATAAACATCCATTTGGTTTAATGGTGAAGGCATCAGGTTAGGAACCAGGATGGTCCCACCTTCAGCACAAAGACATCTGGGTGATCCTGGATCAGTCAGTCCCTCTCAACTCTCAGATGCAGACAGTGGAAAACAGCTTCTGAAGATCTTGTTATGGAAACTGCAGGGACTTGCCTGTAGCCACGTCTGACTCAAAGGCAAAAAAACACCCCAAAATCAAATCAAAACCATAACGACCTCCATTCCTCATATAACTTTTATGAATATCTCTCTATTTCTCAGTTTCTTTTTTTGTTAATGCCATTTTCTTATGGTAATACACACACTGACACACACACTGCCAGATCCGTCACCATACTTCGGCATTTATAAAAAAACTGTTCTAAAGTACTGTAACATTAAAATTAGTGGTTTCCACTTTGGGAAGATGAAGGTGTCTGAGGCTTGGTAGGGTTACTTTTCAGTAACAGCACTTGGCCCTCTGGAATGATTTCCTGGTAGATGTTAGGTGACCTTCCATTTTGGCTATCCATTAGATGAAAATGGAGCTTTTCTAGGGATTATCTGGCATGCTCTCAGGGTTGTACATTGATGGCTGCTGCGCTGTTGCTCCATATTGGAGGCTCATAATGTTTTGGGTGTTTCGATTTTGTATTGATTTTGATGTTACTTGCTTTGAGCTGCTGTGGGTCCTTCAGGATCTGAATACGATAAGCAACCAAGCAAACAAACATTTCCTACATTTATTTCTGTAGCCTATTGGCATCCTTAAATCATATTAAACTTTGTAGCATTTGTGGGTTAATCCTTATGGATATGAAACCATTCCCTGTAGCTGTTGTGGCCTGCAAGCCAAGCTGGCGGCAGACTAGGATAGTGAGGAGGTTGGGGAGGAACATGGGTCAGTCCTGGAGTCTGGGGAAGGCTCTGAAGTGTGCTCTGCATCAGAGAAAGAGACGGGGCCAGGGCCGTCTGACAGATAGATATCAGCTGCCTTTGGAGTCGGAGATTAATAGGGCAGAAGAACACCTGGAGCCTGCTCCCAGTGTGCGCATGTGCAGAGCTGCCAGGAGAAGGGAACAGTTAAGGAACAAGGGTCGACTCAGGAATAAAGGCTCAGGTGGATGGTGAATGGGCCCTCCCATAGGGAATAAAGAGGAGTGAAAGGGGAGTGGTGTTTGCAGGAGACAACTGGTTCAATTCATTAGAGTGAAGTTTTGTTGCTGACTTCTTGCCAAGTAATTGCTGCTACAGTGTGGCGTTTGGAAGATATCGGTCTGGCAACTCTCCAAGCCTGATAAAGGTCTGTAGTTGTGAAATCTCATGAAAGACTATTTGCCGGGACTTTGCTGGAGAGGAATTCCCTTGAATCTAAATAAAAGAGGTTTTATCGGGATGAGGAGTCTGCTTCATGATCTTGGGAAGCCTAGGTCAGAAGAGTAGCTACAAATGGTAAATCACCACTTTCTGCATAGAAGCACCATCAGTGGTTTACATAAAGAGAACACAAAATCTATCCCCCCACCTTTGGGAAAAGTCCTTTGTATATAGTCCCAGTAAGACACTGCTAAAGCAGAGCAACCTTTTACAACTTGGAGACCTCCATATGCAGGCAGTCCTCCACTTACAACAGTTTGTTTAGTGACTATTCAAAATTACAATGGCACTGAAAAATGTGACTTATGGCCATTTTTCACCGTTACGACCTTTGCACCATCTCCATGGTCACATGATCAAATTTCAGACCCTTGGCAACCGATTCATATTTATGATGGTTGCAGTGTTTCAGGCGATCACCTTTTGCAACCTTCTGACAAGCAACCTCAACGGAGAAGCCACTTAATAATACCCGTGTTATTAGTTTAACAACTGCAATGATTCACTTAACAAATGTGGCAAAAAAAGATCACAGCTTGGGGCAAAATTCACGTAACAGCTTATCTCACTTAGCAACAGAAATTCTGGGCTCCTTTGTGGTCGTAAGTCGAGGACTGCCTGTATTTTTGGATTGCAATTCCATAAAATCCCAGCTAACAGGAGCTTCCTGTTGCATATGAAAACCTTGAGGACTGGAAGGGTGCTTAGTAGTTAGTTCCAGCCAAGAATAAGTATCAGGCAAGACAGCTTCCTGTGCGCATTTATGAGATAAACTCCAGTGATGCAGCAATACTGAACTGGCGTTGAAGAAAAGTTAAGGCTGAGGGCATGAGCAAGAAACAGGTGAGCTGAAGAAGAAAAAAAAAGGAAAATAAACAAACTCCAGTTACCATCTCAGCAAAATCAATCTCCCTGGTCACACTTCGTAGCCTACTTGGTGAGAACAGGCCCTTCAGAACGTCTCTGATCATAACAATGTGGTTTTTTAATGTGTTGTTCTGAAAGGTCACCCTCCTCCGCCCCTGAGCATTGAAAGCACAGAGGATATGTTGAATCATACCTATTGTTCCTGATCTCATTTGCATTTGGTGAAATCCCTGCATAGGCCTGATTTAGTAAGTCAGTCCTGCGCTGATATTTCCCCAGGCGAAACGTGATTTCTAAATGTACTTCCCGTGCTTCTCTAAAACAAAACGCTTGTTCTATTCTGTCCACATTTTTGAACTTTGAAGGTTTGTATGCTTTCATCTAACATCCCTGGTAGGACCTTTATTTTTATTTTTTTTATTATTATTATTATTTTACTTCCTTCAAAGAAATGTATCAGATAATCCGTAGTGATCAGTGGCTACGGAGATTTTCAGTCATCCAGGTCAGGGTTGTCGCAAAGGTGCTTTTTCAACAGGCAACTGGAATTTCTGGTTTTTCTTTGAAGATGTTTTGCTTCTCATCTAAGAACCTTCCTCAGTTCTATAGTGATCGATATGAATCAAAAGCACTGGAGGAATGAACGTTGGACGCATCCTTTTAGCATGGCTCTGAACAGGGCCGTGAGAGAACTATTAAGTGCTGGAACAAGACTAATAAGCTAACATCTCCCCTCCCTCTCTCCATCACCCTGCGGATTTCGCATTACGCTCTGCACCGACATCACGTAACTCCTAACCAACCGAGAGGCTTGTTAAAAAAAAAAGGGTGGGTGGGTGAAGCAGATCGGGAAGCGGGTGGGATGAGGACGAAGTACAGAGAAGCGGCGTTGGAGTCTGTGCAGCCCACAAGTAGATTTTTTTTTTCCCGGCTAGGAGAAGAATGATTCACTCTAGTCTATATGAATGAAAGAAAAGCTGCCCTCACCCGCCCTCCGTCCTCCAGTTTATCCTCCTGCATTTTAAAGCCACCTTTCTTGCCTGTTACCCTTTGGCACGGCTGGCGCGCCCAGATCCTCCAACTAACCTAACAGTGGCGCCTCCTTCCTATTGGCATGAAGGGTTTTGACAGGGTTCACTCTTCAAGAACTAGGGAGAAGGGGAGAAAGAGAGAGGAGAAGGGTGCTGCCACTGCTGCACAGGAAGGACACACCTTCCTTCCTTTCTTCCTTCCTTGCAGTTTCCCTCTGATGAGTTGATTTGATCCAGCTTTGGAATGTTTTGCTGCGAGTCCCCCACCATCCACCCCCACCCAGCTGCCGCCGGGCATGGATTGGTGTGCATGACAGGGGAAGGATACTGCAAAACTTCCATTCCCACCCCACTCCTGGGAGAAGGTTACTGCAAAATCCCATTCTCTCCTCACCCCACTAACCTGCTTTCCAGCTCCGTTCTCCTGTGCAGGGCAACAAAAAAAGATCCAGCCAATCAGCTGGGACTCAGGAGGCAGAGAATAGATGGGGCGGGGCCGTCCACTACCGGTTCTCCAAACTTCTCAAAATTTCTGCTACCGGTTCTGCAGAACTGGTCAGAACCTGCTGAATACCACCCCTGCGTCCCACTGTTTTTCTTTTTAAAAATTTGGTTTTGTAAATTTTTTTTAAAAAAATTCCCCTTCATGGGCCCCCTTTGAACCCTCCTGGAACAATGTACCGGCAGAATCCCCCTGTCTCCTCAAACCTGGCTCTGATTACAGGTAGTGCTTGACTGATGACCATTTGTTTATCAAAATGGTCAAAAAAAATTGTTTGAAGTTCTGATAATGCTGACAAAAAAGTGACTTTGGATGGTCCTTGCATTTATGACCGTCACAGCATTCCCACAGTCACATGACCAAAATTCAGGCACTTGGCAACTGGCGGGTATTTATTAGGGTTGCAGTGTCCTGGGGACACACAATTGTCATTTGTAACCTTACTAGAGGGCATAAAACAAGCAAACTCAACGGGAAAAGCTGGAATTCACTTAATGACTGCATGAATTATCATCAGTTCATCCATAACAAATTCTGAACAGAGAAAGTCTCAATGCCCTTCAAGGATTATAGCTGGCTTCTGGAAATCCTCTGTGGTCCTCAACTTACGACCACAATTGAGGTCCAAAATTTCTGTTGGTAAGTGAGACATTTTTTCCACTTTTTACGACCTTTCTTTCCACAGTTGTTAAGTGGATCACTGTCGTTGTTAAATTAGTCAAACTGCTGTTAAGTGAATCTGGCTTCCCCATTGACTTTGCTCATCAGAAGGAGATCACGTGACTCCGGGATATTGCAACCGTCACAAATACGAGTCAATTGCTAAGCATCTGAATTTTGATCACATGACCATGAGGATGTTGTAACGGTTGTAGGCGTGAAAAGTCACTTTTTTTCAGTTTCTGTTGTTGTTAACTGTTGTTAAGTCTAGGACCACCTGTATTTAAGCTGCTTGGATAACAGGCTAAGTTCTCTCGTCAATTAGTAACTGATTAAAATATAGCAAAGAAGGATAGGAATAAATAGGCAATTTATTGGTAAGATGTGCAAAGTCAGATCTTTCAAGGATGAGTTTTAAGATAAATATAAATATGAACACACACACACACAGACACACGACTTGCAATTACTATAAATTTGTTATATTTATTCAGGATGGTATCACCAATAAGGGAACATGAAAAGCTTCAAAGGATCTCTACGAATGAGCTATAATTGCTTTTCAAAACAATAGCAAAGGCAAATTCTATGTTTGGCATCATTAGGAAGGAAACTGGAAATAAACCTACAGATATAAATATGCCTTTTTATTATCCATGGAGAAATCACAGAACTATTGTGTCCAGTTTTAGACACTGCACCTTACAAAGAATGCAGTCCTCGGCTTATGAAAACAGAATTTCTGTTGTTAGGCAAGCCAGTTGTTAAGTGAGTTGCACCCAAACTTTTTTTGCCATGGTTGTTAAGCAAATTGCTCAAGTTAAGAAAATCATTAAGAGAATCATGCAGGCTTTAAGCAAATTCAACTTTTCCCATTGATTATGGCTTGTTGGAAGCCAGCTGGGAAGGTTGTGGATGGCGATTACATGACCCTATCATGCTACAGCCGCCATAAATACATGATGGTTTCCATGGGCCTAAATTTGGTGATGTGACTGTGGGGATGCTGCAATAATGCAAAGGACCAGTAGCAGATCAATTTTTCCATTGCTGTTGCAACTTTGAACAGTTGCTAAAGACATGGTTGTAAGTCAAGGACCTTCTGTATTACCAAGCTAGAAGTTGTTCAAAATAGCTACTGCAAATTATTAGGGATTTGGACCGAACAACTCCCTTCCAAGGAAAGACCACAGCAGCTGGGGACTTTAGGTTGGAATAAAAGGAGGATAGGAAACATATGACTGGAATCAGGGGTGGGATTATACCGGTTATGATTCTGCACAGTTTGGAGAACTGGCAAATTGTGCTCCTGGCTGGGCCCGCCCCTCTCCGCCCCACCCTTCCCTTCCTCCTAGCCAGTCGTTATCGCATATGTGTGACGTCACGTACATGCCCGATATCTCTGACTGTGTTCTCCACCACTCAGTCGCTCCCTAAGGTATTTCTTTCGCCCCTCCCAATGATCAGCTGTTCTGATGATCAGCTGTGCCAGAATCACCCACGCTGTCTTACTGCTTCGTCCGGGAGGCTTCCCTGAGGCCTACAAGGCAAAAAAGGGCACACAAGGGGAGAAGTGGGGGGAGAGCTGCATGTCCCCGCATGCTAGGAAAGCTTCCCGGGATCAAAAATGCCCCCCCCAAGGAGGCTTCCCTGAGGCCCAGGAGGTCCAAAAACCGGTCGGGCTGCAAAAAAGCCACGCCCACCCAGTTACATGGCCACACCCACCTAGCCACACCCATCTAGGGCTACCCACAGAACTGGTTGTTATAAAATATGAATCCCACCCCTGATTGGAATACATAAAATTATGCATAGATAACACAAGTAGGAAGTTCTTTCCCTTCCTGCAAAGTGCCAGAATACAGGGCCATCCACTGAAGCTAAATGCTTGGAGATTGGAAATCAAGACAAGGAAATGCCTATTCAAACAGTGCATAGTTATACATTGTGGAATTTACTACTAGTTGTAGTGGCAATTTTAGCCAAAAGGGATGGTTTGAAGAGGGGACTGTATAGATTCTTGAAGGACATGTTAACAGTCGCAACTAATTTCTAAGGCTATTTACCACTTCCTGAATCGTAAGTAGTATAGATCAGAGGTCTCCAACCTTGGCAACTTTAAGACTTGTGGATTTCAACTCCCAGAATTCTCCAGCCAGCATAGCATAGCTAGCTGGAGAATTCTGGGAGTTGAAGTCCACAAGTCTTAAAGTTGCCAAGGTTGGAGACCTCTGGTATAGTCCTTGACTTAGGACCACAATTGAGCCCAAATTTTCTGTTGTTAAACAAGATGTTTGTTAAGTGAGCTTTTCCCCATTTTACATCCTTTCTTGTCACAGTTGTTAAGCGAATCACTGCAGTTGATAAGCTAGTAACCCGGTTTTTAAGTGAATCTGGCTTCCCTATTGACTTTGCTTGCCAGAAGGTTCCAAAAGGTGATCACAGGACCTTGGGACACAGAAACAGTCATAAATATCAACCCGTTTGCCAAGCATCTGAAATTTGATCACATAACCATGTGCAAAGGTTGTAACTGTAAAAAATGGCCATCAGTCTCATTTTTCAGTGCTATAGTAACTTGAACTGTCACTAAACGAATTGTTGTAAGCCGAAGACTACCTGTATACTAAATACTGGCTTTTAAGAAGCAAAAGTGGACATCACATAGTGCAAAATGCAAAACTAAATGAACTCGAGTCCGTCTTTCAATGTTCTCATCTTCAAGGCTTATTTTTACTTCAAGGATTATTTTTACTTTGGCCTGCGCTAGTGACCATGAGAAGTTTCCTGATCACAGGTTGAAAACGTTTTTATATTATGGTTAAAATATTTTGTTAAGTTGTGTCATAGGCCACCAAGGATGCCTGAGATCAAACACAAGAATGGCACATAAATACTTAAAACAAAACAATGTTCAGTAGGACTCCAATTTTCTGGAATAATTTAGTATAAAAAATATAGTACCCATGTGTTCCACATATGTAGATGAATAAGCCTTTTAGTAGTTCTTGTGATGTCAGCCAAATCTTTTCCCTTAGTATTATTGGTGCATGGATTAGGGAATTTTCTTAAAGAGAACACTGTGATTAGGAAAGCACAACATATCTGATATATTAAAAAAGGATTCAGATAAAACAAAATATACGTTAATTTTCAGGATAATGTGAGCGTTGGTTATACACAGATTTGTAGGAATGAGAAGCAAACACAATTGCAAGTATATGTAGTGTCTTGTTAGAGGGGAAGTTCATTCCCACAAGAATAGGAGTAAGACAACAGTTTATTGGACCCACATGTGGTTTAGCTACTTAAAATGCTATATTATGTTGAAGGGAGGAAGTGCCATTGTTAACAATATTCAATCTAGTCAGCTGGACTCAATAAAAGAAATTAAAGGAAAATCCCAACCTAGGCAATGCTTTTTAATTGAATCAAATCTTTACACATGAAAAGAATTTTGGCCAAACTCGTTCAGGATGTAGCCAGAGAATTCTAAGGTCATTCAACTAATCCAACAAAGCTGGTACTTTCCTAGACACTACAGATCTAAGTACAGCGCAAGATTTTTTTTCTATCCAATATTTTAAATAATTTATATGAATCACAAACCAGCCTAAAACCTGGTTATTTGCCTGGTCATATCTGTTTGCCCCCAACAAACATGTTGTGCTTTCCTAGTCGCAGTGTTCTCTTTGAGAAATTTCCCTAATGACATATGCTGTCATGTGTTAAGACCATGAATCCATATGGAGTATCTCATTCACTTCATCTCAGCCTAGATTTATTCTGCACAGTGATAGCTAGATTTCTTTTAATATGGGATCCAATTCTATAGATATGTTGCAGTTATAAGGGCAATTCTTATTTTGTTCCATGTGTCTATATCCGAACAATCCTAAATAACTATTGATTCTTTATGTAAAATGAAAACCAAAGATATTGCTGTTCTGATAATTGTCTCTGTTAAATTTTTTTGGAATTGGTTTAGAGCTGCCTTCAGCAACCTTTCCCATTCGATTGAACAAGATGGTTTAGCAATAGAAAGTTTCTAGATAATTACATTTTTTAAAAATATGAGATGGAGAAAGGAAGAAACACTAGTAGAGTAACGTAACAAATCATATCCATCCACCTTAAGAAACAGGTACTTTCTCAAAGTCCTGGATGTATTCCAAGAACTATTTCAAAATATACCTCTAATTGTAATTTTTAGTGTGATAGAATGGGGAAATTATTGAATATGGGGAGAAGTAACTGCATTAGGACACTCATGGAAATGAAAATTTGACTTTGAAGAAGCAGGACAGACTATTGACACTTTTGAACTGTGAGGTTGGAGAAGGCTCTTAAGAATAACAATGGACAGCCAAAAGCAGACAAATAGACCACAGAACAAATAGTTCCAGACTTCAAATTTAAGGTACGAATTATTATTCCGTGGATACATTATGCAAAGACCAAGATCTCTGGAGAAGTCTATAATGCTGGGAAAGGTGGAAGGAAAGGAAGAAGATGACCAGCAGCAAGGTGGATGGACAGAGTAGCAAAGCATGCACCCTTGGAAGACATGAGGGGCCTGGTTGAAGACAGTCATCCTAGAGAAACTCCTTTTTGCTGGCTGAGGAACTCTGGGAGTTGAAGTCCACAAGTCTTAAAGTTGCCAAGGTTGGAGACTGGTTTTAGATGGTTGCTAAGAATTAATGTTGGTTTGATAGTATAAAATCAATCAAAATCCTATTAACAATATTTCCCTAATTCAATTAATTACTAATTAAGTATAATTATTGGGGGGAAAACTTTCTTCTAGCCATATCCACTGGGGGCATGTAACTAGTCACCCAAAGACCAAATGGAAATCTAATTTTATCTATAAAATAAATAACTGACTAGGGAATGGAAAACAGAGATGGATGTAAATCACAGAATATTTACCTTTTACCAGATCAGAATCTTTGTCAATCTAACCCAATATTTGTCTACCATGAATGGCTTTCTGGAGTTCTCAGGGATTTGGTCATTTAGCTGCATTTTTAAGGGGAAAAAGGGGGAATTAGCTTCTGTTCATTAGAAGATGCCAAATTCAGCCATAATATCTTGTTTTTAAAAAAAAACAAGTAACACATAATGGGAAAATGCATAATAGATCTGGCAATTAGAGAAAAAAATAAACATAATTACAGATATCTCTCGAAATCTTTCAAATGTGTTTGAATTTCAAATCCCCCCTCCAAAATGTCACATCGTTCTTAACTGTGCCCCCCCCCCCGCCCCCGTGCTGACCACATTCCAATTTGTGCATATTTGGTGAAGAAACTTCTACACTCATCTTCTAGTGTTATTTATATATTTTTCCTAGGGATAACTTTTTCATAAGGTAATCACCCTACTGATGTAACGGAGATAAGGTTTTGATGTCTAGTGAAATAAGCCTTTGCTCTTTTACAGGAAATAAAAAGAATTCAGTCCAGGTGTCAAAAAAGGTTTTAAATATCCTACTGATGTTTTTACACAGTTATTGGATCTATTCAGTTCCTGGGCACTGACAGTGTGAATGAAAGAGATTCATTGCTGAACAAACAAGGCTGAGATTACAGGAACTGATCAGTGTGTTAAGACAGGATGGAATGAGAATACCGAAGCATTCTCTGCCTTTTGTCAATGTCAGAGAGATGAATCTATTAGGAAGGTGGGATAAAACAAGAATAGGGGAGAGAGACCAAAATGGTATATTAATATTCTGCCTTAATTTAGATTCTACCGTTATGTTTTGTTAGAGAGAACACAGCTTGAGCTGGAAAAACTGTGATTTCTTTTATGCTTATCCTAAGCCATCAATTCAGTTGCAAGCTTTAGGAATAAACATTTCATAGCACTTGTTCTTCGGGGACATGTATAATGAATGAATGTGGATGTGGCAGAAGAGAATGAGCTCAGTGAAATAAGCCCTGGTGTCAGTATATATGAATTTGCCTGACCAACATTATGCATCAATAAACCTCTGCAAGCAATGTATATACACTGCTATGTCTTCCCCCCCCGGAAAATTCAGCATGCATCTACTCTAGAATAGCTAGAGCAGCCTTTTCCAACTCAAGGCCCTCTAGATATATAGCATTATATAACCCTCTCATTCTAAAAGTACAAATGGAGTAAAAACATGTGATGGGAGTCATAGGCCAATTCATCCAGATTGGAGAAGGATGAATTAAAGAAAAATTTTGAACATGGCCCAATCGAACATGAGATGACCAGGGGAAGAGCAACAGACCAATTCAGGCACAAGTTCCACCAAAAAGTAAGATTAAAGCAAATGTTCTCTATTACGAAGCACAGTTCCTATGAAAATAGTCTTCTTTTGATCATCCAACCAACAGGCCTTCATTAAAGAGGGTAAGGTTGATAATGAATGGGATCATTATACCTATCCGTAGAGGGAAAGCTAGGACACAATTTGGTTACAAACCAGCCTTTGACGAAGAAGCTAGTTATGCTATTAGGCTGCACTGAATTGCCTTTTCTATTTTATTTGAGGCAGGCAGCTAATCAGGTTAAAATAATAGAAGAAGAGAGCCTGTTTTGAGTAGAAACTGGAAATTAGATTTTACCTGAACATTCAGTATTCTTTACTTGGCTTCATTTGTCAGTTTCTTTTAGCTAATCTAAACAAGCTTTTCCTGTTCCTTGTGTTGTATATATAAAATAGAAAACTGTTTTTCAAGAAAGCTTAGGTCATGGAAGGAAATATATAAAACTTTTGAGTTAATACACTTAAAAAAACACATCTCACAAATAAAAAATACAAAACAAAGAAATTTATTTGTACCTGTTTAAAAGAAAAGTAGTAGCATTCAATATAGAGTTCTCTATATTAAAATGAATTAAGGCAACAATCCAATGTTTCCTTTATGCGAGGCCTATTGCATCTGGGCTACCAATTAAATTATCCCTAAATGACTGCAAAGAGATATAAAAATTTCCCTTTTCTATCTGCTGCCCAGACACATTTTTACAGAAAATTAATGTTGAATAAAATTTTGTGAGGCCCTAAAATCTCATGAGATAATTGTGTCTTTTCCTTTGAAATCCTTGATATTTGAGACAAGAATTCCAAATGTAAAAGTCCGTATTTTTTCAAGATTTGGTATATTTAAACACACATACACATATTGCAGAAATCATTGTCAACAAATTTATATAGTATCAGTAGTTCCTTACAACAGACCGGGAACCAATGAATTAAATGGTTTATGATGATTCAAGGAAAACATCTGCAGTAATTAACTTGAGCTGCTGTGATGTTTCAGACAGAAAGTTTGCCCTTTACCAGGTGCTCAAAGCCTGGAACAAGTATGAAAATATGTAGTAAACGCAGATCTATTTTGTGGTCTTGGCAAGAACCACATATCGAAAAAATTATGAGTCAGTCCTTCTGCCTCCAAATATATACATTAGATACAGAGCTGATTTCATTTTGCGTTCTGATTTTAAATGTTTAGCCAGGTCTAAATGATACTAATATTTTCCATGGCAACCATTAGATTAGGCCAATATTCTTTGGAAAGGAAGGAAGGAACTAAATAAATCCAATAGTTACTTGCAGTTAAATAGCTCCAAGAACTGAAGCTTAAAGAAAAGCATTAAAGCATCATGACTATTAGGAAATTTGACAACACTGTTATTTCTCGGCAATCCAGATCAAAGGATTCTAGCTGTACCTGTGGTTCTTTGAATCTACTTTTGGATAATTGCACTGTGATACAATATGATTCACATAAACACTCAAGTCAAAACTATTAAGCACAGTGTAAAATGCAATTTATGTACATGTTTAGATCTGTATTGGGGAAATTTTAAAATGTATGACTTTGTAGAACAGGTGTAATGACAACAGTAAGGATGAAACTGTTATATTTTATTTTGCAGTTACAAAGACTTGAATTTAGAAAGATAACTTTTTCTGCAATTCTTTTAAGGATTTCATTCCCAGTAAGGGAATCTATCTATCTATCTATCTATCCATCCATCCATCCATCCATCCATCCATCCATCCATCCATCCATCCATCCATCCATCTGATAACTGCTTGAAATTCTCTATTTTGAAGCAATATCTCAACAAAGAAATGTAATACTTTATAGTTGTCCAATACAGGTAGGCCTTGACTATTGACCACAAGTGAGTCCAACATTTCTCTTGCTTAGCAAGACAGTTGTTAAGTGAATTTTGCCCTATTTTACAACCTTTCTTGCCACAGTTGTTCAGTGAATCAGTGCAGGTATTAAGTTAGTAACACGGTTATTAAGTGAATCTGGTTTCCCCCATTGACTTTGCTTGTCAGAAGGTCACAAAAGGGAATCACATGATCCTGAGACATTGCAACAGTCATAAATACGAGTCAATTGCCAGCTTCGGAATTTTGATCATGTGACCATGCAGATGCTGTAATGATTGTAAGTGAGAAATTGTCATTAAGTCATTTTTTTCTCAGTGCTATTGTAACTTCGAATGGTCGCTAAATGAACTGATGTAAGGCAAGGACTACCTGTATATGGATTTTCTTTTACAATGTGCAATACCCTTATGTAAGTTTCTTAGGAACTTGATATTAAACAGCAGTATGGTATTTCCCTGTACATTTGTTCAGAAGTAAAAGCACAATTAATAAAAAATATTTATTTATTTATTAGATTTGTGTATCATATATAATAAATAGTATGTAGTTTACTGCCTAATAAGAGTGTTCAAATGACTGGTAATGACTGGCTGTGGGGCTTTTCCCTCAGCAACTTTCCTATATGGAAAGGCAAGGCCAGATTAGACTAGAGTTAACAGAAGACGTAAGGTTCGCAATGGCTTATGTGGTTAGGACACTGAGTCAGAAGACTGTTGAGAAGTCGACAACTTGGCAGGTCGAAACTTGAGAGCGAGCCATGTGATGGAATGAGTTCCCGTCAATTCATCTCAGCTCCTGAAAACGTAGTAGTTCAAAAGCTTACAAATAGCAATAACACTTAGACTTATATATGCTTCACAGTGCTTTATAGCCCTCTCTAAGCGGTTTACAGAGTCAGCCTGTTACCCTCAACAATCTGGCTGCTCATTTTACCCACCTTGGAAGGATGGAAGACAGAGTCAACCTTGAACCAGTGAGACTTGAACTGCCCAACTGCAGGCAGCCAGCAGGCAGCAGAAGTAACTCGCAGTACTGCATTCTAACCACAGCTCCACCATGGCTCATGCAAGTAGATAAATAGGTACCACTTTGGTGGGAAGGTAACAGGGACATGAAAGCTCCTTGGGGCATCCCCTGGGCAACAGTGGTGTCACTGGCTAATCCTTTCAACCCGGAAGTGCCTTGGTAGATGCTTCCAATACAAACTCAGCAGCAACAGAAGGAAGTCATAACCAACTCAACTAGAAGGGTTAACTAGCAAATAACTATTGTCTCATTCCCAAGAATGAGAAATATTGAAGAGATGTTAAAAATATTATGGACTTCCATTGTTAGATCTGGATTTAAATATGTGAAATTCTCTTTAATTATTTTCATATATTCAGAAATAAGATTCAGTCTGGTTATTTTGAATCGATGAGAGCTATTGAGCTTAAAAATGTGTTTTAGCTATTAACTCCATGTTTAAACTCAAAATCAGTGTTGATGAAACTATGCTTTTCATCAAGTCTGGGGTACTTTCTACTCAGCCATGAAATTCAGTGAATTTGAGACAATTATTACCTTTCAATCCACTCTATTCATGCTGTTGGCTTGATGATAAAATGGAGAGAAAGGATGAATCACAAGGATTGAATGAAAGGTAATGCATTCTCTTCCTCAACTTTAGTTTAAACACAGATATTTTAATAAACGAAACAGTGAAATAATCCTTGAAATTAGGTCTTTTGTTATCTGTATTTACTGCTCCATTAATCGCTATCATTTGCTACACATTGCTGCCAATTCCAGCAACTTCTTAACACTGCCACAAAATAGTTGCCATTTTGACTTTTCAACCAGATCCTGATAATCCTTCTTCACAAACTTTTCTCATGTGAAACTTGTTGATGGTTGTCACAAGTCTTCATCCTTTATCACAAGGGTGCCCAACCCATGGGCCGCGGCCCGCTATCAGGCTGTGAGCTGTTCAGAACCCGGTTTCCCAAAGTGGCGGGTGAGTGCGCACATCTCCACTTGCACAAGGAGTGGGTGAACGTTTGTGCATGCTCCATTAGTGTGTGTGATGGCACACATGATAGCCACTCGCGCAAATGAAGCAGTGCATGCTTGCTTTCCTGCCGTTCTCATAGAACCATCCTCTCCCCACTCTCCGGCAAAGCTGGAAAGATTGGGGAACTTTGCTTTATCATAGATGCATATGTATGTAGTTTTGCAGTTTTTGCAGTTCACCATATTTACATATTTTTTGGCTCAATAATGCACATTATTCATTGGCATCTTCTAATCTAAACAACCTGCAGTGAGAGTGAATTTCAATTGGAAAGTCTCCTTTGATGATCAAAATTAACTATAGTGTTTTATTTAAAGCACATCGACGAATACTCACTTAAGGCTTCCATTTCACAACAGTAGCAACAACCTCTTCTACAGCAACTTTCCACACACCGAGGTGAAAGAACAGATACTTAAGAACAAGTCAGAACTTCGAGGGCATCAGTATTGCCATCTGTTGTCAGCTTGTAACATTGGAGGCATTACTTACCATTTAAACTGCACAGATGGATTTAATCTCTCAAACCTTACTGAAACAATAATGTAATAATAATTGCCACAGTTTAAACTCTGCAAGTACTGCAGATGTGGGAATAATAGGAACATACTAAGTAATAGTGTCAACCTCCCTTTTTCAGGTTGATAAGTTAAGAAGGGCCCTTTTGAGTTTCTTTCTTTGACCATCATGCAACCGAAGGCTACGCCTTCTCTTATCTGATCCTAATCTAAGTAGCATCTCCCATATTTCCCCCCAAGGTAATTCACATCTACCATTACAAATAAGAATACATATGGGTTTTTTTTTGAGCCTTGGCCATTTTATATTGAGCTGCAGTGGATAAACTAATGACTTTTGAGGCTGAGACTTCTATTTTTGTATCTCTGCTCTAAAAGTAAACTTTTAATATGACAGAATAAGCTATGCTTCTAATTTGGATTGTGAAAAATAATGAACCCCAAGCATATGTCAGTGAGGAAGTGCCTCTATCATTAATATATTAATATAGAAATGGAATATGACTTAAGAAACAGTACAAATCACTTAATTAAAGGGTATATTAACCTGTCACCCAGAGGTATTTAGAAATGAGTGAGCCCCTAAAGCTCAGCCTCTTTTAGTTTCTTATTGTTTTCACTCATACATTCATTTTCTCCAATGTCCACATAGTTTTTATTTAAAAAAAAAACCTGAATAAAAATTTATATGCATTTTCATTGGTGCTCTTGGTTTTTGAAAATGAAACAGGTGGTGCCATATTAAAAAAAGAGAGAGAGAGAGAAAAAATTAGGCATAAAACCAATCCTAAACTACTTTTGAAAACATCAAATAAAATGGTTTGCTCACTTGGAGAGGACTATCTTGGGATTCCCTTCTGTACAAGACATATACAAAAAGAAGAGAAGGTCAAAGAACAAGATGTACATCCAGAAGAAGATGGAGAGACAACATCAAAGGCACACCATAACACTACAACATCAAATAACAATGGACACTACAGCATCAAATAACAATAGTTGAGGCCGCCAAAAAAGCAAGAACCAGAACTTTCTATCTCTCTCAACACTCAAAGCGGTAAAAGAAGAGATAACAGAAGGTGGTGCCATATCAAAAATTGGTATCTAATGGCACCTTCAGGACTCTCCAACCTTAGCAACTTTAAGAGTTGTGGACTTCAACTCCCAGAATTCTTTGTTGACTGAGAAATTCTGGGAGTTGAAGTCCACAAGTCTTAAAGTTGCCAAGGTTGGACAATCTTAGGCACTTTGAGTTCCGGAAACAGAGTTCTGCCTCTACTAATCCATCTCTACTCAAAACTCTTCATCCCTCCCATCTCTACTCAAAACCCTTAATCCCTGGCGGAGAAAACCTATCAGCCTATTTTATTAAGGACTTGTTTACAAGGCCCAGACAAGTCTACATTCCATTTATAACCATTTCCACCTTACATCCATTTTTTAAAAAAAAATCCATTAAAAAGAAAAAGGTTGTTGCTATTTACAGCAGTGATTACTTTAAGGTCCATTTACTATTCCCAACATGTGCAGTGGGATCATAAAATGTGGAAAGAATAATAATTTTCACTATAACTGTAGCTATAATGATGTCCTATTGCTTACTTAGCTAAAAATGCTGAAAAAGTGCTGAAATGCATACCCAACCCATTGTAATCCATATTTATTCAGCATAAATGGGTCCAGAGGTTGAATTAGTAGGGGTGCAGGCTGGTCTGAGCCAGCTTTTAATGAGATATCACTGCTCATTATTTTGCACATAATCAGAAGAAGCGTAATCTAGCTTCAGTAGCAGGAGGGTATTTCTCAAATTCCTTTAATAGAGCTTTTTTTTTTTTGCTGAACTTCTATGTTTACCTCTGGGATACATTATCAAAACTCTTTTTGTATCTCCCATAAGGCCATGAGGCAAATTAAAAGGAAAGCTGAGAAAAGCACTATCTAAACCAAAAGCGAGGCTATTGTATTGAGTGAAAATCAGCAATAAAATTACAATGATTTGAAAAGTAACGGCAACAAAGAAATTTAAGTCTGGCAGTAATTTTCTGCAAATATAAACACTGGAGGAGAACTGTATTAATCCTTCTAGCAAATGCCAGACAAAATCAAGCCATAGTTAAATAATTAAACCGGCTGTCTGAAATGTCATTGAATGATGGATGATTTTATATACATGCCATAGACTGTTATAACACCAAACGCTAAAATTGTCAGATCTGATTTCAATATTGTGGTTATCTAATTTTTTTTTTTTAAATACACTTTCCAAACGTTTTCCAATTTGTCTGAAGGAGCTTGGTAATATGAATAAATTTCCTACACAAACAACATGGATAACATACAAGTACACAGATTCGATGAAAGAAAAAAATGCACCAACCGAACAAATCAGTCAGTAAATTATTATCCAGTCAATAATCAACTTAACTGTGCACTATTCTGCTTCCGGGTATCTTAAAAGCACATTCTAAATAAATATAAGGCTCGGAATTTAATAAAGATCTTGGAAGCACAATACATTTATCTATGGATCTTTTTGCCCTAATTTATTACACTCCAGAGGAGTGGATTACTTCTTCCATAGTTCATTGACAATATGGAAATTTATTGGAATACAGGTAGTCCTCGACTTACAACAGTTTATTTAGTGACTGTTTGAAGTTATGATGGCACTGGAAAAAAATGATTTTTGACCATTTTTCACACTTATGACTGTTGCAGCATCCCCATGGTCACCTGTTCAAAATTCAGATGCTTGACAGTTGACTCATAGTTATGACGGTTGCAGTGTTCCCGGGTCATGTGATCATCTTTCGTGACCTTCTGATGAGCAGAGTCAACGGGGAAGCCAGATTCACCTAACAACCGGATACTAACTTAAGAACTGCAGTGATTCACTTAACAACTATGGCAAGAAAGGTCGTGAAATGGGGCAAAATTCACTTCACAAGTGTCTCACTTAGCAACAGAAAGTTTGGGCTGTAAGTCAAGGAGTACCTGTAATATCTCTCTTCATATGAATAACACCTAAAAGTTATTCTAATAAAGAGGCTATGGAACTGCTCAGACAAATACAATAAAGAGAGCATCGCCAACCTCTGCACAGATGTTCTTTTAAACTAACAAATTAAGTCTTTCAGTTTGATACTCTGAGCAACACTGAACTTTCTGCCTAATTCGTTTTCCATAATGTCTCTGATAAAGCCATAGGCTGGAATATTGGAGGGAAACAGTGGCTGAATTTAATACAGGTAATCCCCATCTTACAATAATTTGTTCAGTGACTGTTCAGTGCAGTATAAACCATGGAAACAGTCAGTATTTTGGCTTCAGATCTGAAATGGTCCACATCCCTCCTATTAGCAAGCAGTCATGATTGGAATTTTTTTCAGATCAACAATACAAGAAGAGAAAGAAAAACAATCAGTAGACAAATTACATGGGATTAATATAACCTGAATAAAAATACGAGTTCTAAGATACTGACACATACCCAAAGATTCAAAAAGCAAAATTGCTACATGTTAAAATCTAGAATGAATTGGACTACTAAAATAATGAAATGCTAAAATGCTATGCTAATTCTAGAGCACTGCCATATTTTTTCTTCCTAACTTCATAAATTAATTGGGCAATATAACTTACCCAGCCAAAAAAATGGTGATGTGATGTTAAGTTTATGATACTCAAGTAAATGTCAGACTTAAGAATTTCCAGGAAAATTAGAGATTATAAGACTACAATATCCTCATAGACATCTTCATGAAAAGAGTAGTATAGAAGGATGTATATAAATATCAGGTCTAGGACAACTCACTGCAGCCAATTCACTACAGTTTTAATGAGCTGCTCTAAAAATCTTATAACATTACAAGATCTTTAGAGTTGTTTATTAAACAAGTGAAGATCTTGATTTCAGCCATTCTATTTGTGGAATGTCTGGTCACCATTCAACTGCCCATCAAGAATCCTCTGTCCCAGATGGATTTATTCATAGTTCAATGATTAAACCTGAACTAGGTGAATTACAAAACAGTATTAACAATTCTTTACACTCCATTGTCTTAATATCAGATAGAAGTTTACAAGTAAAGTATGTTGTCATCTCTTGATACTGGCCTCCTAATTAAAAGTAATGTTATTAAATTCCACATTTCAATCCAGACTTTAAAAGAGTTCAATAATATTTGATAAAGGAATGGTGGAATCAAATTAAGTTAAGTAGATTGGATAATTTAATTACTTGAAGCCTAGAGAAGGTTTATTCAACTTGATGTCCTCCAGAAGTTTGGAATTAAATCTTAGAGTTCCCAGCCAAGATATTTAGAAAGTTCCTGCTTAGAGGAAGATAGTCTGAAGTTTTCCACCATAGTTTATTAGGTCTTACTCTGTGGACATGAGTAAGCAAAGTGCCATAAAAATAGAAAAAAATCTATGGTATATTATTTTTAATTTGTATGATATTATCAGGTTTTATTGGTATGAAAGAAGAAATATCTGTTTAATTCTGATTAGTTTCCATAGAAAATTACTATAAACAAATTTAATGCAATGAAGCCAATGTTCTCCAAAACTTAACTAGATACAGGTGAAATCTGTGCAAATTACAGGAAAAGAAATGATTTTATGTGGTTTAAAAAGAAGGAATAAGGAGAGAAGAATGGAAAATTCTACAAGATAGGAATTGCACTGCACTTACCATGATCACAAATCCCATATGTTTTCATAATTTGAACCTCAAGTTATTTTAATTTTGACCCTTGTACACATTTTTCAAAAAGGCAGGCTTATCTTACACAATAGCAACTAACACTCAATGTGAGTACATCTTGGAAAAAAAATGTTTTACTGCTTTTATTGCCAAAATCTAATATAGGCTTTTACAGTTGTTTAGTTGGATAGATTCACTTTTTGCCTTTCTCTAGGGGTGGTCTGGGCATTTCTTCTATGTTGTTTCATCTCCCAGAGTTCCTCAGAAAACCACAGAGCCCCGAGATCAACAACAGAGAGATTGCATAAGAACAATGTAATCCACAGCTCTTGATTCTCTATTCCCTATTCTAGGAGGCATCGGAGGCCTTTCTCAAGTTGCCCACCACATCCACAAGTCCAATCTCCTTCACAAATCCACCAGGGACCATGACTTCATATACTGCTCATCTACATGGAACATAATTAGTAGGATTTTAATCATGCTTTTAGGTCTTCCTGATCCTAAATAATATTCCTGTACACTCATGGTCTTTGCACAATAAAAGTCTACATTTGTACACAGAAACACATGGATATCTCTAGGAACTGAGTAGCGTGTTCAAAGTCAGTTGATGAAAATGCACAGAGGAGCTCAACTGCCATCCTCAAATTCTCCAAGACAACAAGTGGCTGCTATATATTTGTGGCACTCAAACTATTCAAAGCCAAGCCAATAGCACAACTTTATAGTGCTCAGCTGGGTCTCTTATCCAACTTTGCACCATTAGAACTTGTTTAATCAAAATGTTTGAAGTTGATCCTTCAAGTCCCAAAATGTATTTCTAATGTCACCCTGAGATTTGAGACCATCTTCATGTAAGTGGAGAACAGACTTTGTATGATCATACTTGAAGGGCTGTCACAAAGAATAGGGTATTGACTTATTCTCTAGGGCGCCAGAGGGCAGGACAAGAAGTAATGGGTAGAAGCGTGTCAAAGAAAAATACAACCTAGAAGTAAGGATAAATTTTCAGACAGTTAGATCAATTAATCAATGGAATAGCTTGCCTCCTGGGGTTAAGCTGCTCCATTACCGGAGATTTTCAAAAATAGACTGAACCACCATTTGATTGGGATGATAAATCTCTCCTGCCTTGAACAGGAGGGTGGGCTAGAAGATCTCCAAGGCCCCTATGATTCTATGAATTCCCATTCAACGACATCACCTTGGTGAACCTTCAACACTGAGGCTCCTTAGAGTTACAACAAGAGAATGGCTTCCTTCTCACTCAGAGATGGGGTTTCAGTTGTCAGACTTTTAACACAATCTTATTGGGAACAAAATAGAGTTCTATTCTTCTGTGCTTCATAGAGTAGACAGACATAAGATCTGAGCTTCTTGGGTGGGGAGGTAATCAGAATTTCAGATGCAGTTGTGCAGGAAGCAAAGAATCAGTGCAAGCCTGCCAAAATCATGTAGAAAAGAAAAGTGCTGGGGAATCTGGTATCTAGTAGAGCAGGGGTCTCCCAAACTTGGCAACTTTAAGACATGAGGACTTCAACTGGCTGGAGAATTCTAGGAATTGAAGTCCACATGTCTTAAAGTTGCCAAGTTTGGGGACCTCTGTAGTAGAGGCTAAACTGCTACCTATCACTCTCAGAAATAGAGGAGGGGCTGTTTTTAGCTTGCAGCCATACCTATGCTTTCCTAGAAGTAAATTCCATGGCATCTCATGGGGTCTTTCTCCTAAGGAGATCTGTATAGGCTGACATTATTGTTGGAGCAAGTTGTGGCCTAGGTTATATAACATCCTATGTGGGAACCAGTAGTGATTCCAGATGTTACTGATCCATAATTTCAGCAGTCCTAGCCAGCAAAGCCATTGAAACAACATTGCATAGTGTCAGGTCCCACAACATCGAAACCTCAGGTTTTCCAATCAGATCGGTCTTTTAAAATATTATAGCTAAGAAGCAAAAAAACAAAAGGAAAATAAGTCATAAAGGAGAGATTACATCAAACACAGTCAGCAGGACTAAATAATGTATATACAAATATACAGAAGATGACATTACAGATGGCATTCATCCCATTTATAATAGGGAAGACCAAATCTGAAATATTTTTTGCTGTAGTGAAGCCATAGTCTATTTCAACATAGCATAGCAATAGCAATAACACTTATGTGCCGCTCCACAATGGTTTACAGCACTCTCTGAGCGGTTTACAACATTGACATATTGCCCCCAACAATCTGGGTCCACATTTATCCACCTCAGAAGGATGGAAGCCTGCGTCTACCTTGAGTCAGTCAGGATTCTGGCAGTGGGTAGAGTCAATCTGCAATACTGCATTCTAACCACTGCACCACACAAACAAGATAGGCTTCTGGTTTATTGGTACAAATTACAAATCATCTGATTCTTTATCAACCCTCCTTTACTATTGTTAAGTCTAAGTTACACTTATTTAAACACTCTGCCAGATAAACAATTCACAGGGCTGTGAGTCAGAGTATGGACACTATTGATATCATAGCTATAATATTGTAAAATTAGTCAGAAACTTTCCACAGAAGCAATGTTCCATACAAATTGTGGTCCAGACTTTTTTTTTTTTTAAATGTAATCATCTTATGTATCTTTGGGTTTTTTCCTTCTTCTTTTATTATTTTTATGAAAGCAATAAAAATAAATAGAAAAAAAAATCTCCTTTCCAATCAAGTCCAAAATATTTAAAGAACATCAGGGTGCCTACCGTCCCTGTCCTATTGTTTCTTTTTTATTTTTTTTTCTTATAAATATCCATCTCATGTATTCAAAACTATGTTTATTCTTATACCTGTATCTTGTAAGCGATTGACAAATCAAATAAATAAATAAATAAACAAACAAACAAATAAATAAGGTTGCCTTAGAGAAATGTGGTGGTCCTTGAGCCGTTGGATTATTTAATTATCAATTACAAAGTTCAATGAGGAGAGTGAATTAAGGCATTAATGACACATTAAAAAAACAAACCAAAACTACTCTATACCTTCGTACTGAGATGGAATGTTCCACTTAATAAATTGTTGTCTTAGCTTTCCCATAGCATTACTCATATATCTGCTAGTAGGTGCTGGACTACCTTCTCCTCATTCTTTCCTTAAGGTTAATTTCTCAAGAACAAATTAGATGGGAACATAATAGTCATATTTTTTTTCAGACTTCTAACATCTTATTGATAAATAAAGAGACTGGTGGCTGTTCATACAGAACATAAACATTTCTTTCATGCAATAGCGCCACTTTCCCGCTTGGCTTTATTTGTGAGTGGAAATAACATAATGAATGAAAATGGCTGCTATTTCTACCAATAATTAATTATATGTTATCAGTCTATGTACAGTACGGAATGTAGCTGTTTAGCTATATATGTGAGCTTGAATATTTTCTTATATTACATAACTTTGTCCAGATAGAAGCATCAGAGAAAGCAGACAGGTCAAGTTACAGACATCCTAACTCAAAGAGACCAATCTTACATAAATCTGATTAACATAGGGTTAACTTGTGATCTTCTAAATATAGCCACATTTCAACTTCCAAAATTGTAACAAATGGCCACCTTGGCTGGGGCCAGTGAAAGTCAAGTAACATCTGTCTTTTGATATAGGATCTCCAGGCAGCATGCATAGCACTCTGGATAGTCTCTGAGCTTTCTCATTTGCTTGCAGGTATTTCATTACCTGACTAGGTAACATCGTCAATACTAGTGAGTGTGGGTTTTGTTCTCTGTTTGTTAATTTTTTTATATACGGTAAGAAAAATGTTGGTGGGGCTGTGGTTTTTCTAAGGAGCAAACTTTGCACTCACCGGTACTGATGATGTTATCTAGTCAGGTAATAAAAGGTTTTCAAGCAATGAGCTTATGCTAATAAGTTAAAACTATCAGGCTAGAAGCCAAGAGACCTTGAGTTCAAGTCCTGGCTTAGCTATGAAAACCACCAAAGTGTCTCTGGGCCAATAATTATCAGCACAGCCTACCTCACATGTTGTTAATGTTGTGAAGAAAGTAGGAACCGGAAGGTGTGTTGAATATGTTTTCTGCCTTGAGTTATTTGTAAAAATAATAAAGGTAGGATAGAAATAAATAAATAAAGAACCAAGCTCAGAGAGCACTAAGGACTTCACAGTTCAAACCTCCTCTTACTTTTCTCCACAATAAAAACACTGTAAGATAGATTGGGATAGAGCAGTGGTTGCCAACCAGTGGGCCAGGGACCACTGGTGGTCCACGAGAAACTTTTGGCGGTCTGCAGAGTAATGTCACCCCCAAAGCAATTAATCCAGACTGCGCGGGAACACAAGGCTGTGCCGCCCACATGGCCTGTGGGAATACAAGGCTTGTGTTGCTTGCATCGTGAACAATACGAGGTAGTATGGGGAGTGGGGAAAGGGCGGAGAGGGGGGAATTTGCCCCACTCACCTCGCCAGGCCACCAGGCTGCTCCTTCCACTTCTTTCTTTTTCTGCTTTTGGCTGCATGCAAGGGAAGCAGCAAAAGTCTTTCTCTCCCCCAAACTCTGCCAGAAATGAGTCTTTGGGACTCTGCAAGGCATCCTGCTCCAAGAGGCTGTTCCGGAGCAACAAGTCTCACAAAGACTCATTTCTGGTGGCGTTTGGGGGAGAGAAAGGCTGACTTCTGCTGCTTCTGCTGCTTTCCTTGCATAAAGTCAAAAGTCTCACTCTCTCTTTCTCTCTTCCCCTTAGAATGGAGCTGGAGACAGTATCCTGCGATCCCAAATAAAGAACGATTGATTGGTAGGAAAACAGGGTGGGAAATTTCCTGCAGACTTTTTTTGGGGATCTTCCCAGGGTTTCTGGTCTGCGGGATTTAAAATTATGAGTTTGGTGGTTCCTGAGGTCCAAAAGGTTGGCAAACCCCTGGGCTAGAGTGAGAGAGTCGTCCAAAGTCCCCCAATGATCTTTTCTCCAGATACTGTAGATCAGGGGTCTCCAACCTTGGCAACTTTAAGACTTGTGGACTTCAACTCCCAGAATTCCTCAGCCAAAGCTGGCTGCGGAATTCTGGGAGTTGAAGTCCACAAGTCTTAAAGTTGCTAAGGTTGGAGATGCCTGCTGTAAATAGCTCTACCATATATAGTTTGCATTTCCTTCAAGACTGAACACCTGAGTTTAATATAGAAAGGGCTTTTCTGTTAAAAAAAAGTCCAGCTCTGGACACACCTGAGTGATGAGTTTTGATGTGCACAAGATAACAAGCTATTTAAAATGATGATCCCGGGGTCTTCTATAGCTAGCTGATTATCTTGAGAGTAGGGAAATCATGACACTGTTCAGACACATACAGTTTCTGTTTCAGACATTTTTATTTCTTTTGGCTTTCTTTTTATTTTAAGAGCAGGAAGCCTCAATAGATGGGGCAGGATGATTCAATTCTTAGAACATAAATATATACCACTTGATTTAATTCTTAGAAGTAGACATGCACCACTACCGGTGTTCTTGGAGTTCAGAGTATAATACAAGATACATTTTCCCTGAAAACACTAGCTTAGAGTTATTAACACATTTTCCTTAGAGACAAAATAAAGTGCAGCAAGCATTCCAAGTCTACATGCAATTACCACTCTGAATTGCACAAAATATTCACTTTAAGTTGGAACACTCTTTAAAGTGACTACTCTGCAGTGATATAACCAGATTGTGGTTAGCATCTAATTGCACCTTACTGTGAAGAACTAGGGAAAGACAAAAGTTATTTGGTATTGTTTTCCAAAACCCAGAAAATTGATTTATATCACTATATTAAGAAAGCCAATATATGGAATTCAAAGATAGGAAGCAAGTGGTCACAGTAGGTATAGGCATGATAAATGAGAAGTAATTAAAACTTTCCACAGTCAAATTCAATTTATTCAAAGAATTTACAGTGATGAAGGATTAAATGGACAAAAACATAGAGATTATTGGGTACTGAGTTGATTGATATTAAGACTTTAAACATTGGGGAGAATTACTTATTCTTCAACGACTGTTTCCCTGTTTGGGGTGAGATACCAGGTAGGATCTACAGGTAGACTAGGAAAGAAACCAGCAGACTGTATATGAAAATTCCTTGGACTATATGTTCTCTACCATGGACAATTAATTTTATATGCATCAGACTTGCATATTGTGTGGCAAAGCAACTACATGTAGTTCATTTAAGAAATTTCCCATTCTATAATCACAGGTTCAAACAAGGAACAACCATGAGATGCTTAGTGAGCCATGTGGTCCAATAGATTGGATTGGTGGAGAATTACAGATTCCACAGAACTCTTCTATATAAAATGGACCATCAGAAAGTTGGCTAAACTTGTGTTTGACTTGAAAAAAAACAAATGAACACTGATGGGAAATGGTGTTGCTCGAGATGACAGTTTTGAGGAACAAGTCAAAGTCAGGAGATTGGTTGATGCAATAGGCAGAAAAATGTGATTTGAATAGGCAGAAAAATGCAATAGGCAGAAAGATGTGATTTGCATCTTAGAAGTAAAGTTACATTTTCTATTCTTATCAGATGGAAAAAAAGCTACCTTTAAGAAATTGCTATGGACCTTTTCTGGGCAGACAGAGGGCTACATGGGAGCAATACATCATGTATAAGCAGTTTTTTCTTATATGGATGAATGGCATTCCAAAAAAAAAAAAAGGAATAAATTAAATATGTTATTGTTGACAATTCACTGTGAACACTCACTGTAGCTGAAGATGGGGAGTAAGCCTCATGTAGTCTATGGTACTTTTAAATATCTTTTAGAACTTGGCAGTCCTAAATCCAAACATTTGATATTAAGCTTGACAAACGACATCCCATTCCTACAGGGCAGTTCAAATGTATACGTGCCATTATTTTTTCTAGTTGCAAAGAAACAAAAACATTTTGTCAATATTAATTTATTGATATGAGCTAATAGCATCCGTTCTCTTTTATTTCCTACGAGACTCAACCCTCTAACCTACTCAGTGTTGTTTTATTTTAACATCAATTGATTTTGCAGATTAAAAAGAAAACTATTTATGTCAGGGTGTATTTTCAAAGATAAGTAAGAGATTTTAAAAACTGTCTAATGCAGATTGTGGTTTCAATTAGCCAGTTTATTTTTTAGTATAAACAGTATGTGTGTGTGTGTTTGTGCGCGCACACACATATATGTGTAAAATTATTTTGTAATCTCCCAACAAAGCAAGACAAACTGCAGAGAACATTTAGAAAATGAATGGGAGATTGAATGCCTCACTTATTGGAACTAGAACAAGGGAATAGCAGGTATTCAGCTTTTTGCTGACTTAATAAATGAACGGGATTTATTATATTTTATTTAGCACCATAAACACATGGCGTTCATGCTCCCAAGTGGAAAGAGTGTCTGAGGGCCTCATTTACAGACCTAAAAGGACAAGTTAATCCCTTATCCTTGCTGCCAGTTTTAGCTACGCTAGCATTTTTCTTGGCACAGACTCAAATGTAATGTTGGTGTCATGTTTTTAAATGTCGCTTCAGTCAATATAATTTCTGTCCAGGTCACCTGCAGCGTGAATCAAGGGACTGTTTGGTCTTATTACCACCAAACAGTTATTTCAAACCAAAATCTACCAGCTGTCAAATTGCCAACAAAAGGCTTTTGCCTGAGATGTGAAGCAGGAAGAAACCATATTCTTAGAAAAGCATCGTTCTCAGTAACTGATAAACCGCAACAGCTACTGAGTTCATATTACCATGCACATTAAACCACAAGAATAAGATTTTTTTAATATAATGCAGTAGTGGAAGACATGCTCCTCCCCGCTTTCTTCCTCCTCCAACCCAGCCTCCATAAAGAAGGGAAGACCTACGACCAGCAATAAACTTTTAAGCCCATATCCTCTTTCCCCACCATTAATTATTCCAATAATGTGAGATTTAAATTCTTTGATGCCTTCATCATTTATTACCATCATTGCTGATCTTTTAACAACTGTACTGATACATTTCTCAGTGCAGGCAAATAGAGGGCTAGAGTCCATGTCAAAGTAACTGCAGCAAGATTCATAGACCTGCTGGTAATGGAGGGCACGGAAGTCATTGTCATGATGGAATTTGTCATTGTAATACTAGGTATACTTCTGCATGCTAAACAGGAACACATGAACGCAACAGATAACAACACTGCTGTGAAAGAAAACACCATAGTATGCCAATAGATCCCACAGTCCCTAAGATACTTTAGAAGAGGAACAGAATAGAATTTTTTATTGGCCAAGTGTAATTGGACACACCAGAAATTTGTCTGGTTCATAAGCTCTCAGTGTACAAACAAGCAGCAAGCGATCAATCATGATCCTAATCATAAAATACTATCATAAATCACATCATACCAGAGTTTGATAGTCATAAGATACTATATCAGCAATCAACGTAAATCATAATAGGATCCTAAATAAATAATAATAAGTACGATGAGGGTAATCAAATGTAAAAGTCCACGATTACAATGTGTCAGCAATGTGATATGTTTAAGTTTTCATGCGATATTGAAGCAAATCACAGGAACAAGCAAAGTTATAGTTGTATAGTATACAGTGCCATTGTTGAGGAGGCATAATGCAAGGATGTAAATTGCACTCCCATTTATTCCATGAAATATTTGAATGGGTCATTCTGAAGTTCATTAATTGAACCTAAAGAACGCAAATGGAGGCACTCTGACACTGAAAAGGTATTAATATAGAATAAGGGCTTCTCTTCAGGCCCAACTGAAGCGTTGGGCGATAGTGGACACAGCAAAGAAGTTCTGATTCTCTGCTTCTATTCCATTTGCCCGGACTGGCAGACCAAAGCAGCAATGCATCTCCATCAAGGTGCTGGGGCAGGGAAATGAGAACTGTCAGAACTTGCTGAGAATGATTTTCATCATTTTTTGCAGGTAAAGTTGACCTGATTCACCTCAATTTGGACTGCAATATTGGGGTAGGTCATAAGAAAGTAACCATGGTAACCACTTGTCAGGTTCATTCCTTTCAGCTTGTAGATCTGAAGGATGTATCTAGAATGTGCAGAGAAATAAGGGCCATTACTTGCTTACTCAACCCTTGCCCTTCCTGGCTAATTAAACCGGCTAGGTTGGGCTGGCCCTACAGTTAAGGGATGTGATCAATGCCTTCTCAAGCAAAGTATGTATTCCTGTATGCCTTAAGGAGACAATTATAAAATCTTTATTTTTTTTAAAAAAAAAACCTCTCTTACATTTGTCTTGTCAGATTAGCAGGGGAGGCGTTTCTTAAATGCCCTACTACTACCTCGTATGTGAGAAAGGATCTCCACTAGTGTGGCTCCCAGGAAGCACTTGGTTCCTACTCTCCCAGTTGGGAAGATGTTGATAAAAACAATTCTTTTCCACCAAAATTTGAACAGTTAACCCATTTATTTTAATGTTTGCTTTAGTCTGAACTCTAGTCCTGTTAGTACTGTTTTGTTCATATTTTGCATCTTCTGTATTTTCTGACAACGGTATTTACCCATACTGATTAAATTTACTGCATTCCAAAATATGATTGCTTAAGCAAAGTGATCAGGGATGTAGCAATTATATTACACATATATGAATAAATCATGGAAAAACACAGGTTTCCATGATTCTGGTCACCACATTATAAAAAAAGAAGTTGAGACTCTGAAAAGAGTGCAGATAAGAGCAACAAAAATGATTAGGGGGCTGGAGGCTAAAACATACGAAGAACAGTTACAGGAATTGGGTAAAAAGAAGGACCAGGGGAGGCATGATAGCAATATTACAATACTTGAGGAGCTCCTACAAAGAAGAAAGGATCAACCTATTTTCAAAAGCACTAAGAGGCAAGACGAAAAACAATGGATGGAAACTAACCAAGGAGAGAAGCAACCTAGAACTAAAGAGAAGTTTCCTAACAGTGAGAGCAATCAACCAGTAGAACAACTTGCCTTCAGAAGTTGTTGGTACTCCATTACTGGAGGGTTCCAAAAAGACACTGGACAATCACTTATCTGAAATGGTATAAGGTCTCCTGTTTGAGCAGGGGGTTAGACTAGAAGATCTCTAAGGTCCCTTCCAACTCTATTATTCTATGTTCTAAGATCCTTGCATGTGTAAGTCTCACGTTCCTTCTTTGTCGTGATTTCTGGTTTTAAAAAATCAGATGTGAATAGCAACTTCTGTCAAAACTTTGGGGAAAATGCTGTTAATTGAAGAAGCTAGCCTTCTTCAAACTGAGCTTGATCCAGCTAGCATGATGTTATAATCTATCCTGATTGGAGTACAGCACTCTTGGGAAACTTAAGATTCTTGAAAGAGATGCAAATATTCTGACATGGTATGAAATAGTTTTTCATGTATATATGATGTATATACATATATAGTGATTTCTTGAAAATTATACCTACTGTTGAACAATATGTGAAAAAAATGGATTCTTGGAAGGAACTTTAAAATTTGACAGATACTAATCTACTATTAAACTATGCTCCAAAGATTTGGACTGCATTAATTTACCAAGAACTTTGAATAAACTGTACTTTGATGGTTGTAGAGAAGACACTTACTATATTCCAAAAAAGTGCTTACATATCGGATTAAAAATCTTGGTTCAATGAAATTTGCAACTCTTAGCCTTGCTTCAATGGAGAATAAGATTGGATAATATATTTCTTAATGATCTAGATTTATATTTAAAATCTGAATAATTTAGAGTTCTATATCAAAGGAAAAGTAAGGAATGCTTAAAATTTTGAATTATTTTTCTAGTTTTTTTAAAAAATAACTTTTCCTAAGGCTTGCTTAGGATTTTCCTTTTATGCACTGTATGTAATACTTTCTATAAGAGCATTATAGATTGCATATACAACATATACAATTGTTGTCAACTGTAAGGTCATTTTAAACTCAATAAAAATAATAAAAAGATGGCACCTCAGGAGAATCGAAGAAACTTGGTTTTGCTTCCTCCTTGCATATTATTATTATTATTAGTCAATTGCTTAAAAGATAATAGGTATAAGTAAAACATAGCTATGAATACATGGGTACATATAAGAAAAATAAAATATAAAAGAAACAATAGGACAGGGACGGTAGGCACATTGGTGCGCTTATGCACGCCTCCTACAGACCTCTTAGGAAAGGGGTGAGGTCAATAGTAGACAGTGTAAGGTGAAAGTTTTTGGGGTTTGGGGAAGAAACCACAGTCAGATAGAGTATTCCAGACATTGACCACTCTGTTGCTGAAGTCGTATTTCCTGCAATCACGTTTGGTGCGATTAACCTTGAGTTTGTATCTATTGTGTGCTCTTGTGTTGCTATGGTTGAAGCTGAAGTATTCATTGACAGGTATTCATTGCATCATCCTACACCTCCCCCCCCCAAAAAAATGCATGCATCTGGTGTTGCAGCAACATATACTATTAAGTGATATTTAATATGCTTGCTTACATGTGATAAACCTATTCTCAGAAACTGCTCTTACAGACTTATTTTAACTTTAATCAGTGTCTACTAACACAACTTCAGAGACATATGGTACTTTGAACTCAGAGAAGTTGCTAAATAGACTTTCAAAGAACTCTAATTGCTTCAATTTGATTTTAGGCCAAACTTCTTTGAGATAACTAGTTTTAATTTTCCCAAAATGCAAACAAGAAGAACAATTCTACTTCTATCACAGTAATTTAATTTGAGGCAAAATTTGGGTCACTTTTTTTGTTTTTTAAGTGTTGGGATCACGTATTGCTCCGCACTGAAGGAAAAATTCTGATTTGTTGCAAAAAATAAAAATAAAATTATAAATCCTTATTTAAACAACATAAAAATGTTCTACTTTGCCCTGAAAAAATACATGCTTTGAGATTGTTCATGATTGATTCTTTCTCCCACCCCAAACCTTTAGCTTAAATAGTGAATGGCAGAGTTGTGAGTCTCAATAAACAGTTGTGGGAGGTGACTGTTCTGTGAGGCCCATGTAAAGGATGCAATCATTCTTCTTTCTTAGTCTGTTTGGTATTAAATCAAGTGAAACCAGCTCAATTACTATATGCGACATTCATTCCACTACTGGAAGATCAACATACAAGCATATGCTTTCCAAAAGGAATGGAGAAAACACATATGCAGTCAGGAATTCTCCCAGCTTCTGCTGCTTAATTGTGTATAAAGTTCATTGACTTGCTGGTTACTGTCAGATGATCTCGCTAAAGTCTGTGGAAAAAAAATGTCAGGAATGCCGCGCGATCTGGGCAAAAACAAAGCCCACAGGCTGTTTTAAATGAAATAAAATTCAGCCTGCCACCCAGAGGAGAAAAGTCACCAAATTGAGGGATGTGGGATCAAGTCTGGTTTAACTTCACTCAAATATTCCCGAAGCCAATATAATTAAAACACACACACACACACAAACCTATTCTTTCTAGAAACCAGCTTTTGAATTTGTAAAGTTACTTTTGTTTCTGTACAGGCTGAATTTTAAAAAATGAAGGGAGAGTAGAGAGAGGCCATCTGAAGGGTGGAGAGAGACCATCAGAATCAGCCACATTCAAGGTTTTCTAAAGGTAAAGGTTCCTTTCACACATATGTGCTAGTCGTTTCCAGCTCTAGGGGGCGGTGCTCATCTCCATTACAAAGCCAAAGAGCCAGGGCTGTCCAAAGACGTCTCCGTGGTCGTGTGGCCAGTATGACTAAATGCCGAAGGCGCATGGAACACTGTTGCCTTCCCACCAAAGTGGTCCCTATTTTTCTACTTGCATTTTTTACATCCTTTCGAACTGCTAGGTTGGCAGAAGCTGGGACAAGTAACAGGAGCTCACTCCGTTACACAATGCTAGGGATTCGAACAGCCGACCTTTCTAATCGACAAGCTCAGCGTCTTAGCCACTGAGCCACCGCATTTCTGATGCCATTTTCTAGTGGTTACTTTATTGTAAGCTGGGAAGTGCCTACTAGGGTATATACAGCTGAATTCAGGAACAAATTCAGACTGATGGCTTTAAGCAAATCTTCATTCTTTACTTACTTTTTTAATCAGCAATGTGGAATAGATGGGTGTCAAAAAAATCCTACAACCTATGTGGTTGAATCTGTCTGCCGAGCAGTTCCTAGTCTTATTGTGTCATCAATTGCTACAGCTTTATAACAACTACATTCAGTATAACCAGTGAGTCTTTTAATAAATGTGTTATGGGGATGGAAAATCAACATTATTCTTCCCCAGTCAAACCTACGACATAATTATTACCACTTTTACAACAAATGAGTTTTAAGTGAAGTTATGAATACTGCACAAAGAAATCATTCAGTACCAGAGGAAATAAAACCAGACTGCTTACTAGAAGCACAAATAAAGAAGCTAAATATTTCTAATATATAATGTAACGGTACGAATCAATGCAGAAGTCTCTAATTTTTAGATAAATTTAAACCAATCGAAAAAAGAGGCCAGCAGAAAGCAAGATGACATGATGGTATCCAGTGGTGGGATTCAAATATTTTTACCACCAGTTTGGTGGGCATGGCTTGGAGGGCACGCTTTGCATGCGTGCACACACTTTGCATGCGTGCACACATCAAACGCGTGCTTTGTGCAGAGGTGTTTGCGCAGGTGCAGAGGCGTTCTAACTCACCTCCTGCAAGCCTGCACAATCCTGGTCGCTTCAGCAGCGGCCACGCAGCACTCTGCTGAGCCGTGCAAAGCAGGTGCGCTTCAAATTCAAAGGATAAAGGTGAGTATGGGAACCTGGGCAGGCAGGTGGGACAAACAGCAGAGCAGCGGAGAGAATCGGTTTGATCTCTGCTGCTCATTGCTGCTACTGGCTTGGCAGAACCGGGTCAAACTGGTAGAATATCACCACTGATAGTATCACTAACAACAGAGGCACGAGTTTATACAAACTCAAAGAAGTAATTACAAATAGTTCTGGTAAAATCATGTCAATTAGGTCACAGAAAATAAGAATGATTGAATCATAGCAGTTACCTGCACCCCTATGTTCTTAAAACAGAACTGGAAGCTACTCTACTTGATTTGCATAATTACCAATACACTAATATGAATACATGTCAGGTACCACAAGAGTTACCTGAATACAAATATAGATCTGAACACAATCTTGTGGTTTCTTTAGCAGGCATGTTGGCACAGCACTGAATATAGAGTTTTACAGACCTGGAGATTTTGGGCTACACTTGATTGCAAAATATAAATTTGGCATTGTACAACATGATTCTTGTTGATGATGTTGCATTTTACTTGGCAATATCCAATTACATTTGGAAAACGTTAACTGTGTAGACTATATACAGCTTGTGAGATACTTTTTGCCTTGTGGTAGCAAAACTGTTCTTAAGGTACCATATTTCCCTAGAATCCAAGAACTATATTCTGGGCATTGGGAAATACCAGTCTTCACTCAATTTCTGAGTTCATTAGTATTGTGACAATCTTTGGAAAAGGATTTCAGAAATAATACGTCTCTCGGGAATAATACATCTCTCAGGAAATTTTGCATACTGTACAGTAAATTCAAGATCAGATAGATCAGTTTTTAAAAAGCTGATGACAGGTCAGGGAAAAGACCCTGCATTTGAGACCCTGGGTAGCTTCTGCAAATTAGAGAAGAAATGCTGAATCAAAGGATAAGAAGACTGATGTGATAATAAGGCAGCTCCCTTCATTTTACATGGCACACTGAATATGAATGGTGATAACTGAAAAGAACTTCCATATCCAACCATCTGAATGCTAGGTTTAATTTTTTTTAGTGGCATCACTACAGGTGCAACAGTCCAAAGGACGACTATGAACATTTTTGTCACATTATGCCACAACATTGTGTTATACTTTGTTGTGTAACAACCATGCTTTTAAAGGAATGCAACCATACATGTATTTTTCACCAACTATCCAATAAATTATTCCTTCATCCATTATATATGGACATTACACTATTCTTTACTCAGGCAGGCCTACAATATTATCCCCCCAATATTAATACATGGTTTCAATGACCAACTACAGAAAGCCTAATGCTAGATTGTTCATTATTTATTTCATAGCACATGTTTGTTTGTTTATTTATTTAATTTATTTGATTTGTCAATCAGTTACAAGGTATAAGTATATACATAGTTATGAATACATGAAATGGGTACATATAAGAAAAATAAAAGAAACAATAGGACAGGGACTGTAGATATGTTGGTGTGCTTATGCATGCCCCCTACAGATCTCTTAAGAAAGGGGTGAGGTCATGGATGATAATTTCAATCATCTGAACTTAATGTACAGAACCAATAAAACCAGGCCAGTGATATATTAAATTAAAAACTATAGTACATCTTAGTATTAAATTAGAAGGTTGGTTTTATAAGTTTATATAGAAAACTTACAACAGGCTCTGTGGTATGATCTGCTAGATATTACTGAATCAAGTTCTCACCATCTCACAAAATTATTAATATAGGATAGCACTGCTAGGACTGGACAGATTCCCATTCTCTTATTGGCATAGTAGAAACTTTGGTAAGTTCTTGTTGGCTATTTGAAAAAGAGACATTTTACCAACTATAAGCTCTACATCTTAACCACAAATGGCACAGGTGGAACTCTCAATGAGTGGCCTGCCCTGTAGCCACTTATCCAACTTATGGAGTCCATTTCGCACTCCACAATATTATTATAAATAACAGGCCAAATCCTAGTATTTTGCTTTGCACCTGGCCATTTTCCTACTTCCACCTCACTCACTTTCAAGATCCCTAAAAACGGTTTGATTCCATTCCCCACCCCCCAAAGTGCATTCATATTATCGGGGGGGAAGTTCTTCCCCCCACAGAGAGGGCTCGCAACCTGGGAGTCCTCCTGGATGTACGGCTGTCGCTTGAACATCACATCGCGGCCGTCTCCAGGGGGGCGTTTCATCAGATCCGTCGGATCTACCGGTTGCGGCCCTTCCTGGATCGGGACGCCTTGCGCACGGTCACTCAGGCCCTTGTCACCTCTCGCCTGGACTATTGTAATGCCCTCTACATGGGGCTCCCTGCGGGGAGCATCCGGAGACTCCAGCTGGTGCAAAATGCAGCCGCGCGGGTGATCATGGGGGCGTCACGTAGCGCCCATGTGACGCCTCTCCTGCGCGAGCTGCATTGGTTGCCGGTGGCTCTCCGGGTTCGCTTTAAGGTTCAAGTTTTGACCTTTAGGGCGACCCATGGCATGGGACCAGGTTACCTTCAGGACCGCATTCTGCCAGCGTTCTCCAACAGGCCGGTGCGTTCCCACAGAGAGGGTCTGCTCCGGGTGCCGTCGGCCGCTATGTGCCGTCTGGCGGCGCCGAGGAGTAGGGCCTTCTCTGTGGGTGCCCCCGCCCTCTGGAATACTCTGCCACCGGAGCTCCGTACCGGCACGGACCTGAGGGCCTTCAGGCGCGCGTTGAAGACCTGGCTCTTTGAGCAGGCCGGCCTTGGCTGAGATGGTTTTAATTTGGTCTCCATTTTATTAATTCTAAATTGGGTTTTAAGGGGGGGGGGGTTTGTTAGTTTTATCAAGCAGCCGATTGAAATTTAATATTTTTTAACTTTTGTATTCTTTGTGGGGTTTTTAGATGAGCTGTTCACCGCCCTGAATCCCTCGGGAGAAGGGCGGTATATAAATGGAATAAATTAAAAAAAAAATATTGGAAAATAATATACTCCAAACTAAAACATTTCTTCTTTAAAGCTGCAATAGCCTGGAAGGTTGTGAAATCCAGTGAGTAAAATGTTATTTTCAGAAAAATTCTTACCAGATAGAAGACTTTGGTTTGCTTTTTGATTTAAAAAATATGGCGATACTTAAGCAGCATAAACTTTTAGTCCTAAATAAATAAATAAGTAACCAGTGTATCAGTTGCTGTTGAAATAAATACTATTTATGTTTGCAAACCATACTTCCCACATGAATCTGATGAAGGAGAATGTTGCATATGCATGTTCATTCAACAAATGTTTTCTTCATCTGTTAGGAAATCCAGAGCACAATGAGTTCTACAATTAATCCTTGCCTGGTCCCCAAATCACTGAAAAGTCTGTATATACAACTATTGATTTTCATGGGTATCAGGATTCTTATATTGCAGGGGTGTCACACTCGCAGCGTCACAGCAGCATCACCTAACTATCGGGACTTTTTTCCCCTTTGCTAAACTGGGCATGGGCGTGGCCAGTGCATGACGCATCCAGTCTGTGGGCTGTGAATTTGACAGCCCTGTTATATTGTATAGCTTGGTTCATGTTGAAGCCAACACTTAGTTAATAAAAGCTTTTCTCCTACAGACATTGCAACAAGAGTGTGAATGTCCAGGGGGAAAAAAATGATGTCAGCAATGAAATACTCACCATATTATAACAAGTAAGTGGAAGTATAGACATCCTTATACTCACTGAGTTAAGTTAGCACCAGACTGCAACCCGCCTATATTTTTATGGCGTTGTGGTTGTAATCCTAGGCTTTTCATTTTGTTCTCTATAAACTTCTATATTAAATATTTAGCATTGTTTTCACAGAAAATATACAGCTAGGCTATGAAAAGTTTTTTAACTGGGTCATTTTTAGTACTTATGTGACTCTATTCCCTGCTTTATTTCTTCTTTAATATTTAATTGCTTCTACAACCAGCAACTCTTTCAGAAAGTTGGAGGAACACTCGTTTCACAGAAGTCGCAATTTGTGAGGATGCAAGAAAATCTTTTAAAAGGCCGTGGCATTCATATTACGTTGACTGGGAGCACAGGAAATCATAATGTGCCTTAAATGAAGCATGGAAATTCATACTTAAGACGAAGAGGTACTACATGTAACAGATTCATTATATCTGGTATATGATATAATAAAAATAACAGAAGTATGTCTGGATCACTCTGGATATAATCAGTGCAGGAACTTTTGGTTTTCTGGTATTGTTGCATGCAACCAGGTCATGGAAACTAAACCTCAAAAACAACTAAAGGTACATCATGTTGCCCAACCTTTCAATAAATCAGAAGCATAGAGTAAAAAAAAAAGTTGTGTTCTATTGAGTTATATCATTGTTCCATTGCAGCCAAACATTTATCCCAATTGGCAATGCCCTTCCAGAATTTCATAAAGAGATATTTTCCTAGCATGCTCAAAATCTTCTTCACTTAAAAAATGTGATCTATCGCTAAGCCACAGATTCTCATAGTCTAGCACAGGGCTGAGCAGCCTCTGACCAAAAGGTTACATGAAAAAACAGATGTATATGTGGACAATTCCTTTCCTTTTGAAGGACAGTGATGTTATCGCCCTTGAAATCCTTGGTAGCCAAAAACATGTTTTCAAACTGTATACTGCAATACACAAAAGGTTACTTATCCCTAGTTTAAGTTTAAGATACCAGCTTGCTTGCTCTGTCTGCCTTCTCTTCCTTAAGCATGCATCAATGCAATAGTTTAAATTAACCAATTATTAGGACAGTTGGGTTAATTTAGAATATAAACTAATTTAGAAATCCTCAAGTTTCTTATTGCTGGTATAATGCGGCTTGTCTTGAATATAATAATAAACTATCATTGCATTATACTGAAGGCACCTTTAAGGGTATCTGTTTGCTTCCCCACTTATACTTTTCTAGAGTGATTCAATCTCATTGGATAGATGCTATTTTAGTTTTGTTTCATCTGATCTCAGTGTATATTAGGGGGGAAAAAGAAGTTAACTTTATCCTGTTAATGCATGATAGTTTAAATTAATATACTAGTTTATTATGATGATTCGTGACAATTTATTTATCATGCTGTATAACCAAGGGGTCTACAATAGGTTAATTTGAGATGAATGTGCATTCAATTTTTTTCTGAAAAGCGCAAATTGTCATTTTCTTTAAAAGACAGCCACCCGGTAAAGCAACTGATGTACCTGTTTAAAATCTTGCATTCCAAACAAGATTTGTTATATACCACATAATTTGTTAGAGGGAAAAACTGATATAATAGAAATTGCCAACCAAAGTCTCTTGAAATCTTCCCTTCAGATTCATTTATTCTTATGCCACCTCACTCCTGAGGCATCTGACAAAAGAAAACAGATAGAACTTTTAGGAGCACGAAAAAGCAACACCATATTGAAGAGCTTGAAAAGAAACTTTAGCTACTATGACTGCTCAAAGCACATAACAAGTTAACCCTATTTCCTCATTCATGATGACTGAGTCAGAAGATCATTATGATATAATCCATGGCTAACTTTCTCATATGGTTTAAGGGGAGCAATCTCTGAGCAGGTCATCTTAACCTACTTAATCTAAATTAAGAAACAGAAATAAAACCATTAATCAGTGTTCACTCTATGATTCTAGATGTTGTTCACCTCTGCATCAGGAAAATATATGTCTTCTGTCATCAGATCAATCACAGTGATTCATATCATGTATGCATTATCTTGTTTATCTAGAATACCCGAAACCATTGTTGTTGTTATTGTTACTGTTATTGTTATTATTATTGTCATAATCATCTCTCACAGAATAGATGTCCACGGGGAAGGCAAGAGAGACAACTAGCAGGAGCTGTGTCAAGACTTCTGCATATATTATGTAAATTATGTACTTGTATCATGATGCCTCAATGCAAATTACATAACTGCATTATTTCATCGTCATTTTGCCATCATTTAACCACATAATGGATCCTTGTTATTGTAATTCGATCAACTACCAGGAAAGCATCCCAATAACTGTAAAAAACAAAGGCTTTGATATTTTCTAGTATTTAGAATGCAGGCATGTAGTATAGGAAATCTAAAAACAAATGTCTCATAATTATGAAAATTATGTTATTAGGCACCCTAACAACTATATAACAATCCCCAATTTCAGTTGATATCCTTGCACCTTAAAACTGTGGTTGATTTCTTTATTTTGCAGCATTTTTTTCTGGCAGCATTCCAGGTTTTAAAGGAGTCTAGGATTGCAGATCTTATACCAGCTTCCTTCCTAGTCTGAAAAAGGACAGAGAACAATTTCACTAAAAAAAAGACATATTGCTGATACTATGGAAATTAAAATATGGCATCTGACTTAGAATGTATGATAAAGCCATTTCTTTCCGAGGTCATTTTCATATGACTGGAGTAAGCTGATCCTTAAAACAAAGGAAAAGAAAAAGGACTTCTGGTGTGTTTTAATATCTCCCCAGAATACAAACCCATAATTAACATGTGAGAATGACAACAATATTTGGAACAATTGAGAATTGAAGAATGGGCTTTTCATCCTTTCCCTGGGCCTGAACATTAACATGTTAAAGATTCTTTTTCTATTTTAAACTCATTGATCTTTTATGTTTGAAAGATAAATTGCACAGGAGTACATACACAAATGTCCCACCAGTATCCTCATATCGAAGCAATTAAAACTTCTGAAGGAAAGAGAAACAATTAAGTATTTGTCAGACGGAGAGTTAAGATTAATTGAGCAAGTGAGACAGCAGGGCAACAAGACAGAGTGATTAAACTGAAAGCCTCCCTCTGTATGCTTGCACCAAGAATAAATGTGTTTAATCTTTCTCAACAAGTGCAGTGGAAACACTAGCAGACTTTAGCTATGCTGGAAAATCTTACTGATTTTTCCCCTCTCAAAAGAACTGGTCAGAAAAGAAATATTATATTTTAAAATTTCCAATAATAATATTAGCATTTCCAATACTAATATTAGGACAGGTAAAATGCTGCAGTTTACATGTATGTCAACCATTATTTCTTGCCACCAACTTTCTCTCCTTCCTGGAAATTGCAGGCAACTTTAGAAGAAGATAGTATCTACTACTCTTTTGGGGGGAAGAATAAGGAATATGTTTTTCTACTCCAAAGGAGGGTAATTAGTTGTAAAAGTAAAGCTTCCCCTCTCACATATGTGCTAGTCATTCCGGCTCTAGGGGGCGGTGCTCATCTCCGTTACAAAGCTGAAGAGCCAGCACTGTCCGAAGACGTCTCCATAGTCACGTGGCCGGCATGATTAAATGCCAAAGGTGCATGGAACACTGTTGCCTTCCCACCAAAGTGGTCCCTATTTTTCTACTTGCATTTTTACATGCTTTTGAACTGCTAGGTTGGCAGAAGCTGGGACAAGTAACGGGAGCTCACTCCGTTACGCGGCACTAGGGTTTCAAACCACCGAATTGCCAACCTTTCTGATTGACAAGCTCAGTGTCTTAGCCACTGCGTCACCGCATCTCTGTGAGTTAGTAGTACCTTCTCTCAAAAAAATTCATGATAATTTCAGATGTTACATGGATAAATTGTAGGGCTGGGATATTGCTCCGCTCAAAATAATCTAGAACAGGGATGTCAAACTCACATTATCATGGCGGCGTCATGTGACATATATGGACTTTTCCCCCTTCGCAAACCAGGAGTGGGCATGACCAGCATGTGACATATCTTGCCTGTGAGCTGGGAGTTTGATAGCCCTGATCTAGAATGTAAGGAAGATTTTGTGTCTCTTCAATGTATTTTAGGATGGAAATGGGATTGCCCTCAATCTCTGTTCGAATTCAGCTTGGACTGCTAAGGATGTTACAAGAAACTAGAAAACCATCAAGATGAAGTTAAACTTTTGCATGCCTACATTACATGGGTGCAAATTCTTACCTCATATTGCTATTACCTGCCTTAAGGGGAACTTATATTTTTGCAGCAGTGAAAAAATAACTCTTTGAAACAAGATAACCTTTTGAAACAAGTAGTAGTAGTTGTAGTAGTAGTAGCAGTAGTAGTAGTAGGAGCAGCAGCAACAGTAGTAAACATACTGCTGTGGTACAATCTTCAGAGTTCTCATCTTGGCACCACTATGATAAGAAACATAAAAGGTTCTCCCAATATCTGGTCAACATTTAATTAAGGAAGCCTTTTACTGCTTTTACTGATATATTTACTGATTTACTATGATTTCATACCATATCCATCATATACTGCCACCATCGATCTCCCGTCGGCCAGTGTGCTCCCATAGAGTGGGTCTCCTCGGGGTGCCGCCGGCTGGACGGCCGGCGACCCTGAGGGTGCGGGCCTTCTCACTGGGGGCATCCTCCCTCTGGAATGAATTACCTCCAGAGATGAGGATCATCCCTGACCTTTTGACCTTCCGGCGTGCGTTGAAAACTCATTTATTTTATCAAGCCGGTCTGGCCTAAGGTTTTATAGGGTTTTAAATTTGGTTTTAATTGATTTTAGTCCTTATTTTTTAAACCCTTGTCTCGTTTTTATTATTCAGCCACGATATTTAATCTTTTTAATTGTTTTTAATTATTGTTATTGTATTTTTTAATGGCTGTACACCGCCCCAAGTCCCGCAGGGAGAGGGGGCGGTATATAAATCTTGTAAATAAATAAATAAAATATATCTTGAAGGAGTATTTTTGTAAACATGTAGTGGAACAGTACTTTAGTCCTCTTACAGGGTCAGCCAAGAAAAAGATATCATCTATTAGATCCTCCACCATCTTATCTATGATAAATCAGGCATAAAATACTGATGATAAACAGATCAGACATTAACTGAACTACAGGTAGTCCTCGACTTACAACAGTCAATTTAGTGACCATTTGAAGTTACAAAGGCACTGAAAAACGTGACGTATGACCGTTTTTCATACTTACGACCACTGCGGCTTTCCCGTGGTCATATGATCAAAATTCAGATGCTTGGCGACTGACTCATATTTATGATGATTGCAGCGTTCCCCCTCCCGGGGTCACATGATTTCCCCTTTGTTACCTTCTGACAAGTACAATCAATGGAGAAGCCAGATTTATGTAACATAACTAACTTAACAACTGCAGTGATTCACTTAACAGCTGTGACCAGAAAGGTAAAATGGGGCAAAATTCACTGAACAAATGTGTCAGCAACAGAAATTTTTGGCTCCGTTGTAGTCGTAAGTCAAGGACTACCTTGTGAATTTGATTTCAACTGTTAACTTGCCACCTTTTCCAGGATCTCTTTCTAACTTTGAAAGAATTGAAGCTCTTGATTTTACTGTTGGTTTGATCTTAGCTTAAGTCTCCTACGTGCCTTTTCTTTTAATTTTACTTTTTCTTAGTATTACTGGTTTCTTTAAAATTCTATGTAAACGTCTTATGACATGTGGTCACAATAATAAATTGACTGCCTGACTTCAGTCTCTTCCCATTTTTTTTTAAAGGAAACTTAGATGTAGCTCAATCAATCCATGTGTACTTTGAATTAAATCTTATTTTTTCAATGAAACTTACTATAATAAGCATACATAGAACTGTGTTCTAAATCTTATAGGAAGTGATCTGGCAAACCACCAAAGGGAATATAAGTGAAGAACGGTGTAATAAAATAAATAAGTAAATAACCTTCTGTGTAGAATGTGTCACAGAGAAATATATTTTCTTTCCCGCAGCAGACCAAATTCTGCAATGCAAAAATTAAGTAATGAGCCAAAAAGATTTGGATTATTCTCTTGGGTTGCATAAAAGAACACTATAGCTGCAAGCTGATACCATTTAAGAGTTGTAGCATTTTTTTAATAAATAAACCAGCAGCTTGCCTTTATAATCAAGGCTGGAGGCAAGAGGTAAAGACATGTCAGTTTTAACAATACACTAATATGTTCCAGCAAAAGCACTGCCACAAACTTGACAAACAGCAAGTGATTTAACAGGGTAAGTGAACCAAGAAAGTTGCAACCATCTTCTATAGGGTGGCACAAAAGGACAGGATTGAAATGTAACAGTTCGTGTCTGTACTTGCAAACTCAACAATAAGCCTTCGGCAAATATATTAGGTCTTCCTTTCTTGGCTTCCTCCACAGTTTGAATAGCAAAAATCCCAGAGATAGCTTTGTTTCAGAACTTTTAGCAAGGATCCTGTAATTCAAGTCTTCATTATCCCTCACAGATCTATTTCTAGACAAGTCTTTTTATTCCTGTTTCTTCTTTTCCTTTTACTGTACAATGCAGGGAGAGAGAAAACAGCCACCTTCCATTTCCCAAGTCAAAGACAGGTCATAGCAGAAGCTGCAAATCTATTATATAATAGTAAATCTTCCTGTCTCCATGCTTCAGAAATACAGAAATTGAAAAATAAAACGCTTGACTTAAGTCGCTTTGTTTGAAGCAAATTAATGAAAGAAATTAGCAAGGAGGGGAACTTTGGGTATTTATCTAGCTTTATTGCCAGCAGAAAATATTTCTCCAATTGCCTTAAGTCAAATCAATGTTCCCAGGTGCAGAGAATTCTCGTGAAAAATTTATTCCCATGGGAAATGAGAAAGTGTTTTCCCCTTAGATCCCTTTCCCTTTAGATCTCATGGAGAGGGCCAGGGGATTCTCCAGAACAATCTGGAAAAACTCTATGGAAAAATGCCACAAAGAGTTATTCTGAAAGGAATATTCTGAATCCAAGTTTCAATGCAAAAAACTCAAATAATACAAGTTTTTGGGTTATACAGTATTGGATTTTCGATTTGGAAATAACCATCATGGAGAGAGGAAAAAATGGGATCTTACTATTCAGGGAATAAGAAGCAAATAGCACACATTTTTGTGGTCAGCCAGAAAAAATGTCTCTACTTATATAACATTGTCTAGTATTTCCCAGTCAATGAAACATAACTTTTATATATAGCAGTAGTTCCTAGGAGAAGCATTTCCATGTTGAAAAATGACCAAAGTTCCAAAAATAGTATGTTGTGGAAAAAAAATTTCCCTAATTAGCCATTTGGATAAGCTACAATTAAAAGTCATCTAAATAACATTATTCATTTTACAGTTTGGATTTCAACAGTTCCGTTTTCCTTTTTTAACTCATAACAATAGCCTTTTCCTTTCTCTGTGCCATTTATAGAAACTTTGATTCTATCTGGATGAATTTTGTGAATTGTATAAATAGCTTTTTCTTGGCAAAATATTTAAAGAATATTTTTGCAGAAGGCAGACTATAATTATATGAAACAATGATAACAAAATGGTGTATATATCCATAGTTCTATAATTTCACTGGACCAATTTTGGTTCAGAGATGGTTATTTTAATATTGGTGTAGGAGGCATTTTAAGATCCAAATAGTGGTAAATATATCAAAATAAAACAAATGCTATGAAAACATTTATATCCCTTTCTTTCTTTGTGGAAGCTAAAAAGCCACCTTCAAAATTTACAAAAGTTAGAACAAGCGAGTGATCTATGTATACTTCCCCACTAACCCGACCAAAACCGAGTGGCTGTGGTTTCCTGCGCCCAGATACAGCCAGCTGGTTCCTTCCCTGGCCGTGGGGGGAGAGGTCTTGACCCCCGTGGAAAGGGCACGCAACTTGGGTGTCCTCCTGGACGTACGGCTGTCTTTAGAAGAACATATTGCAGCCGTCGCCAGGGGGGCTTTTTATCAGATTTGTCTGATTTACCAGTTGCGGCCCTTTCTGGATCTGGGCGCACTTCGCACAGTCACTTCCGCCCTCGTTATCTCCCGCCTGGATTATTGCAATGCTCTCTACATGGGGCTCCCCTTGAAGAGTCTCCGGAGGTTGCAGTTAGTCCAGAATGCAGCCGCGCGGGTGATTGTGGGTGCCCCTCAGAGCTCCCACGTTACACCGCTTCTCCGCAGGCTGCACTGGCTTCCTGTGGCCTTCCGGATTCGATTCAAGGTGGTACTGATGGTATTTAAAGTGCTCCATGGCTCGGGACCTGGGTATTTACGGGACCGCCTGCTGCCATCATCAACCTCCCGCCGCCCAGTACACTCCCACAGGGTTGCCCTCCTTGGGGTACCGCCGCCCAGCCGCTGTCGGCTGACGGCCCCGAGAGTTCGGGCTTTCTCTGTGGGAGCTCCCTCCCTATGGAATGATCTCCCCCCGGAGATACGAGCTATGACGGATATCTTGACCTTCCGGCGCGCAGTTAAAACCCTACTTTTTAGGCAGGCTGGCTTGGCCGAATGAATGGGTTCTGGTTTTAAATTGGGTTTTAGTAATTAATTTTTAATTTTTATCTAAGATCCCTGATTTTATATTGTTGTATTTGGTTTTGATGGGATACAGCCGGAAAATCGCATTTAATATGTTTTTAATTGTATTTATAATGTATTTATATGTTTTTTAGTAGGCTGTACACCGCCCCGAGTCCCTTTTTTGGGAGAGGGAGTGGTATAAAAATATGATAAAATAAATAAATAAATAAATAATGACATAATGCTATTTGTTGTTGTTTAACCATTTTTCTGGCTAACTAAAAGTAATGAGCAAAGGTGATATTCAGCAGGTTCTGACCAGATCTGGAGAACCGGTAGCGGAAATTTTGATTACTTCAGAGAACCAGCAAATACCACCTCTGACTGGAGATTTTACAGTATCCTTCCCCTGCCACGCCCACCAAGCCACGCCCACAGAACCGGTAGTAAAAACATTTGAATTTCCACCACTGGTAATGAGGATAGATTTTAAATAATTTCAGCAGTGGTTGGATAATAAAGATGCTTTTGTGGGCAGTGGCCTAAGACCCCCCCTCATTCAATTTAATATAAAAATAGGGATTTTAAAAAGCAAGTTATCCAAATTATCACCCTAGGTTGACAAAGCAAATGATAGTTTCATACACATGCACACACACACACTGCACTGTACATCAATATATAGAAACATCACATCTGCCACATACCACAAAAGCTTGCCACAATAATATTATTTTAATCATCAAGTAAAAAGAAAATGCACTGATGTGTAATAATATTAGCTGAGAAGCTGTTTCCTCTTGTCTCATTCCAGCATACTTTAATTCTGGGATGATACAGCTGAAAATTGCCCCCCACCCCCGCTACTTATGCAAACTCAGCAAACTCAGAAATTAGAATCTTCAAAATTTAGAAGAATAGGGTTTAATGTTGTCCATGCTTTTAAAATTCCCTGTCACATAGCTATGTTCCAATACAACATATTCTTCCATTCTTTTACTATCTAAACTCAACCCAAGTGTGTCTACTAAGAAGAAAAAGTGACAATTTTGAAAGGCACTGTTTTGAGTGTTCTTGGCATAGTAATTAGAGTTTTGTGGCTTTGATTAGCTCAGGGGTCCCTAACCCCCAGGCCATGGACCAGTACTGGTACATGGAACCAGGTCACTATGCTGGAGGTGAGCGGCGGGTGAGCGAGAAAGCTTCATTTGTGGTTGCAGCTGCTCCACACAAGCATCACCGCCTCAGCTCTACCTCAGAATATCAGTCACTAGATTCTCATGGAACCGTGAACCATATTATAAACATGGTATGTGAGGGATCTAGGTTGTGCACTCCTCCTCCCACTTCACCCCATCCATCTTCCATAAAACACATCCCAAAAAGATGGGTGACTGCTGGATTAGCTTATGTGCATATTTCTTGTGAGACTGGGAGCTATATATATTTGCTAATAAATACATGATTTCAAATTAGGTAGTGCAGCAGAAAGAACGGATGTTGCTGCTACTGGATTAAGATGGATGGGATGAGGGATGAAGTTTTAAGGTAAAACAATAATTACTTAAATCTGTGGCTCTGGCCTTAAAACAATGCTCCAAAGCATACCTCCAAATCAACCCTGTAATACTTTCAAGAAAGAAAGATAAAGTCTTTGGGATGGCCTGCACTGTCCCCAGATTTGAATATGATTGAAAATGTGTGGTGTGATATGTGCATACAAGGAGGTCTAAGAATATTTCTGAGCTAGAAGAGTTCTGCAAAGAAGAATGGAAAATTGTTTAAAAGCAAGAATAGGAAGACTTGTAACAAGTTACAAGAAAAATTTGGAAGCTGTTATTTCTTTTAAAGGATTATAAAGACTGAATGAACCTGCCTTATACACTATGTTCTTATTTTGATTCCATAAACGTGGTATGCATGTATTAAAATTTACAGAAAGATGTCACTGAGTTTCTTACCATGCAAAGACTGAATCAGCTTCTCTTTGTTTTCAAATTCACTAAAACATACAATTTGACCAGGAGTGTTTAATTTTTGGTATGCGAATGTAATTCCCAAATCAGCTGTGATATGAAGATTGGGAACAAAACACATATTTAAAAAAAACAGGAACTGATTTTTTTTTTAAAAAAGAAGTGTCTAATGCAAGTATTTTTGAATTATGACCTGTAATTATGAGTCAACAATATTGTCCCTGATGAAGAAATACAGTAAGTTCAAATAAAAAATAGTTCTGCATTTAAGGCACAAATTCAAAGTGTTGTCATTAAGGAAAAACATCCTGGCATTCTTTGTGTGTTTTCTTGGAACCCTATACTTAAGGAGTAAAAGCTTAATTCTTCCAACACATTCTATCTGAAGTATCAATAATCTTTTTTTTTTTGTATTAGATATTTTGTTTTGGCTATGTGTATGTATGTGTATATGCACCTTTGAGTTAGTTCTGATTTGTGGCAATTGACCAGACAAGTTCCTGCAATGTTTTCAGAAGTGCCTCCTTCCCACTGCTGAGAGACAAAGATTATCCCCAAAGTCTCCCAATATTTAGCCAGCGTCTAACCTTGTCATAATTCATTTTCTGGGAAATAAAAGGAAAGGAGGCGTAGGAGATGACCAGGCTGAGCCCAAGGGATGGGTCACAGACATCCTCAGTCATGAGTCCCTTTGCACCCACAAGTAATCTAAATCCAGTCTACCTTGACTTCCTGTGACTCTTATCTACTGCCAATTAAATTGGACCGCTAGTAATTCGGATTCTTGTAGAGAGCTTAAGCTTGCAATAAATTTTTATACTCATTTAAACTGCCTGGATTTTCTCATTTCCCTGGCACTTGATAGGAGGGAAGACATGCAAGGTTCTGTTAATGTAACCTTACAATAACGATAAATTAATATTCACTCTTGTGCTTCTTGTATGGACTACCTTGAAGGGCTAACATATGATAAGGAAGACAGATGGATGGTGGTAGCAATTCTCAATTATGTTTACTGAAATAACAAAAAATCTGCCAGCCATTCCTGCATTCTTCTGTTCGATCAGTAACTCAATCTCACTTTCAGAATGCAATTCCATTGTGCTATATTGCTTTAGTTTAGAGGGGCTGGATCTGTACTATTGACCTGAGATACTGCTAAATTTGTTTAACAGTCTCCTCATCTCTCCTTCCTGTAAGGAACTGTGGGAATTATAATGTTGTAGAGTTGCTGAGAGTTCTCAACCCTATGCTAGGTTTACAATTCTCCAGGTTCCAAGGCAAGGTAGGGGGGAATCAAGAGTCTTTTAAAGTGGTTTAAATTTGTAGTGTAGAATTTCCCCAGTCTCTTATGTAGCTAAGTGTCTGTTAATAAGGAACATATGGAAGTATTTTATTAAAATGTGAAATATATGTCTAGAAAGAGAAGGAACGGGACTCATAAGGTAAATTTGAGATTAGTTCTGTTACATCATGTGTGACCAACAGCCCTCACTAATTTTTGTAATTTTTATGTATTATGTTAAATTACCGGTACATTCCAATTTTAGATAGGTATGTCTGGGTGAGTGTGTGTATGTGTGTGTGTACATACATATATACATGATTCTGGATTATCAGAACTGACTATAAGAGATGTTTGAACTGAACAATGAGCAATGAATAATGAAGCAATGAGCTGCATCTGCACATATTGCTGTTCTCCTTGTGTTGCAACCATGTATGCATGTTTGCACTAGAAACATAGGGTGGGCTGCATATGCTCTACTTTGGTCACAGTGTGGATCAGGGAAGGGACCTAGAAGGGACTTCTTGTCAAAATGTGCCTTCAATAGGGATGTTTTGGAGAAATCTGGGACTATTTCTCTATTGTTCTCGATCTGCCTATTGTCTTGGGTTGAAGAGTAGACATCCCTATAACACTTTAGATACTGTTGAGTTATTTTAATTAATACTCATGCATATTTGGAAAACAAAAGACATAGCCAATGTGATGTCAGTGAGAAAGAAGATTGAAGGCCAGAATATGAGAATATGACTATCATCAATTCCTTTCTTATGCACAGCTTCAAATCCCAATTCCTTCATATTGGATTTTAGGACATTGTGCCCTTGTTACCAGTTTAAATTACAAAGGATCAAAATGTTTTGTGTTAAGAATTACAATTTAGTCTATAACTGGTTCACACATGGCCCTATAACACAATTTCTAATTACAATATCTAGATTAAACTTAACATTGATAGATTCAGACATAGCATAAAGCCATAATGGCTAAATTTTCAATCTCACCAAGCCACAAACAAATATTATGCTTTAGAACTATGAGTGAATTCATATTTTCAAATTGAAATATCTGTACTTTTCATAAATAGGCAAACTTTGTACAAATATCTATCTGTCTACAAATGCACATCAACTTTCAAACAGTTAAAAAGTAGTAGAACGCTAGATCCTTATCTTCTAGGAAGATGGGTCGAATTTCATATGTTAAAGGATTTAATATATTTACTAGAACAATACGAAAGGAATTTTCCCCCTGCCCACAAGCAAATGATATGTGCCTTCTAGTGCTTTATTATTATTATTATTATTTATTAAACTTCTATACCGCTCCCTCTCCCAAAAAGGGACTCGGGGCGGTGTACAGCCTACTAAAAACATACAATAAATACCCAATAAATATAATTAAAATAAATTAAACCAAATTGATCCGGCTGTCTATCCCAAAAATTCAGTTAAAAATTAAAAGCTAATAAAACCCCGATTAAAATTAAGTTAAAACTAAAATACAGTTACTGGGCCAGGCCAGCCTGTTTAAAAAATAGGGTTTTCACTGCGCGCCGGAAGGTCAGAATATCCGTCATAGCCCGTATCTCCGGGGGGAGATCATTCCAAAGGGAGGGGGCTCCCACAGAGAAAGCCCGAACCCTCGGGGCCGTCAACCGACAACGGCCGGGCGGCGGTACCCCGAGGAGGGCAACCCTGTGGGAGCGTACTGGGCGGCGGGAGGTTGATGATGGCAGCAGGCGGTCCCGTAAGTACCCAGGTCCCGAGCCATGGAGCACTTTAAATACTGTCAGTACCACCTTGAATCGAATCCGGAAGGCCACAGGAAGCCAGTGCAGCCTGCGGAGAAGCGGTGTAACGTGGGAGCTCCGAGGAGCACCCACGATCACCCGCGCGGCTGCATTCTGGACCAGCTGCAGCCTCCGGAGACTCTTCAAGGGGAGCCCCATGTAGAGAGCATTGCAATAATCCAGGCGGGAGATAACGAGGGCGGAAGTGACTGTGCGAAGTGCGCCCAGATCCAGAAAGGGCTGCAACTGGTAAATCAGACGAATCTGATAGAAAGCCCCCCTGGCGACGGCTGCAATATGTTCTTCTAAAGACAGCCGTACGTCCAGGAGGACACCCAAGTTGCGCGCCCTTTCCACGGGGGTCAAGACCTCTCCCCCACGGCCAGCGAAGGAACCAGCTGGCTGTATCTGGGCGCAGGAAACCACAGCCACTCGGTTTTGGTCGGGTTGAGACGAAGCCTGTTACGACCCATCCAACTCCGCACGGCCTCCAGGCATCGGGACATCACTTCGACGGCTTCGTTGGGGTGGCCCGGGGTGGAGATGTACAGCTGAGTATCGTCAGCGTACTGATGGAACTCCACCCCGAAGCCACGGATGACCTCACCCAGCGGCTTTACATAAATGTTGAACAGCAGGGGCGAGAGCACCGACCCCTGAGGCACCCCACATCGTAGGGGCCTCGGGGCCGATCTCTGCCCCCCCGTCAACACAAATTGCGAGCGGTCGGAGAGGAAGGAGGTGAACCACCGCAACACGGTGCCTCCCACCCCCAACCCCTCCAACCGCTGCCATAGGATACTGTGGTCGACAGTATCAAAAGCCGCTGAGAGATCTAACAGGACCAGGACAGAGGAACAACCCCTGTCCCGGGCCCTCCAGAGGTCATCCACCAACGCGACCAACGCCGTCTCCGTGCTGTGCCCGGGCCTGAAGCCTGATTGGAGGGGGTCAAGATAACTCGCTTCATCCAGGTACTGCGGGAACTGACGTGCCACCACACTCTCAACAACCTTCGCAACAAAGCGAAGGTTGGAGACAGGACGATAGTTAGATAACAATGCTGGGTCCAGGGATGGTTTCTTGAGGAGGGGCCGCACCACCGCCTCTTTCAAGGCGGCAGGTAACAGCCTCTCTCTCAAGGAAGCGTTTATAATACCCTGGAACCAGCCTCGTGTCACCTCCCGAGTGGCCAAGACCAGCCAGGAGGGGCACGGGTCCAGCAAACAGGTGGTGGCATTCAGTCCCCCCAGTATCCTGTCCACGTCCTCCACAGTAACAGGATCGAACTCAACCCAATTGACCGCACCGATATCCACCCCCGCCCCCCCGCCCGGAGATGCCCAGTCGGAGTCCAGCTCGTCCCGGATCTGAGCGATTTTGTCCTGCAGAAACCTAGAAAACTCCTCAGCCCGTCCCTGCAAGGGGTCCTCCCGCGCTCCTACCTCCAGTAGAGAGCGGGTCACCCTAAACAGGGCGGCTGGGCGGTTTTCCGCGGACGCAATAAGGGTGGAGAGGTAAGATCTCCTCGCCATCCTTATCGCCACTAAATACGTCTTAATATAAGATCGTAATAGTGTTCGGTCGGACCCAGAACGGCTGGCCCTCCAACTGCTCTCTAGGCGTCTTTTCCGACGCTTCATCTCCCTTAGCTCCTCAGAAAACCAAGGAGCCACTTGGGATCGGCACCGGGTCAGAGGCCGCAAGGGCACGACTCGGTCGAGGGCCCCAGCAGCCACCCTATCCCAGGTGGCGACCAAGCCCTCAACCGAGTCGTGTGTGTGAGCTTTGGGAAATGGCCCAAGCTCCGTCAGGAACCTATCAGGATCCATCAGGCGCCTGGGGCGGTACCATTTTAATGGCCCCGCCTCCCTGCGGTCAGGGGGTGCGGAACGGAAGTCGAGCTTCAGGAGCGAGTGATCCGACCATGACAGGGGTTCTACGACTATATCCCCCATACCCAGATCACTCTGCCACTGATCAGAGACGAAAACCAGATCCAAGGTATGACCTCCCACGTGAGTAGAGTCCCGAATTAACTGGGTCAGGCCCATGGCCGTCATGGAAGCCATGAACTCTTGAGCAATCCCCGAGGTACCGCCAGCAGATGGCAGGTTGAAATCCCCCATGACCATAAGCCTGGGGGTCCCAACCGCCACGCCAGCTATGACCTCAAGGAGCTCAAGCAGGGCTGCTGCCGCATAGCAGGGAGCCAGGTATGCGACCAGCAAGCCCACCTGAACCTTGGGACCGAACTTCACGAAAAGGAGCTCACACCCGGTCGTCTGAGATACAGTGGCCTCCCTCGGACACAGATCCTCCTTAATAACTACCGCAACCCCCCCTCCCCTCCCCTGGGCCCTCGGCCGATGAAAGACCCGAAACCTGGCTGGGCACATCTCCACCAGAGGGACTCCCCCCTCCTGGCCCAGCCAGGTCTCGGTAACTCCCACCAGGTCCGCGCCCCCCTCACAAATCAAATCATGGATGAGAGGGGCTTTATTAACAACGGACCTGGCGTTACACAACATCAGCCTAAGGCCCAGGGCCCGATTGCTCAGACCCCCTGGGGAACGGGAGATGACAAGGGGGTCGGAGCGCGCCACAGCAAGCAAACAGCGAGGGCGCGCTCCCAACACAGAATATGGCCCCCTATAACCGCCAAATCTGCCCCTCCCGCTCACCGTAACAATAGATTTAATTCCACCCTCCCCGGTGACCCCCCCCATCCTCAATACGGTCCTGTCCGGACTCTGACTCTCCCGGCCACGCCCAACCCCCGGCCTGGACCCAGCCTCCGGCGAGTTGTCCCCCAACTCCCGCCCGGGCCTTCCTAACCCCCTTAAAAACCTAACTAAAAATTTCTTAAGACACCCCTCCCTCCCGCACTTAAAACCCCACCATCTCTCCAGATCCCACAATCCGTCCTTGAGATGGGCCTCCGAGAGAGCAGAGGGCCATTGCTGAGATAGGGGGACATATCTCAGGGCCCAGAGATCATTTCTGGTATAAAATAGCGTCCCGGCCTGAGTCCTCTGATAAAGATGATGGAGATGATAAAAATGACCCCGACCAAGCTGAGAACTAGCCAGCCGGGGCCCGAGTCCAGGTTGAGGCCGTTCAGCGCACCGCCGATTGGACGAAGAGGAGGAGAATAACTTCAACCGCGGCAGCGGTCCTCCAGTCCCAGCTCCAACTCTAACGGCCGCCTGCCGGTCACGCCACGGGCTACCGGGACCAGTACCAGACCCAGAACCACACCATGGCCCTGGAGGTCGATGATCTTCCAGCCGCCTCGGTTCTGCCCGCAGCGTCCATCCTCTAGCCGCTCGAGTCGTGGCTCGTACACCAGCTTCGGCTGGGGCCCCTGCAAAGGCCCCAGCCCCGGCCCCGGCGATAGTCCCACAGCCAGGCTGCCCTGGCTCCGCCCACGGCGGCCGACCCTCGGCCGCTCGAGCCGCCCTTCCAACTTCGGCTGGGGCCCTCACAACGGCCCCAGCCCTGGTCTCGACCCCAGCGGCGGTCCCATAGCCACGCCGCCAGTCTCCAGCCGCTCCAGCCTCCAGCTGCCAGCCTCCAGCCGCTCCAGCCGTCCCAGGAACTTCGGCCTCGCATGGCCACACCGCCGGCCGCCAGCCGCGAAGTCGCGCGGACCCACCGCCAGCTGCCGGCCGCCGGGCAAAGTGCCACGGCCTCCAGCTGATCCGGCCTCCGGTCTCCGCCGACTCCAGGCATCCGGAGACCTCAGCCTCGCACGGCAGCACCACCGGTCGGGAAACGCCCACCTCACAGCCGCGCGGCCCCGCCGCCAGCCGCCCGCCGCAGCTGTGAGGGGGTCGCCTCACAGCCGCGCGGCCCGCCGCCGGGCCCGGCGCCGGATACGACGCCGCGCCACGGCCCCGGGGATCGCCTCACAGCCGCGCGGCCCCGCCGCCAGCCGCCAGCTGGCCGCCGCCGGGCCCAGCGCCAAACACGACGCCGCGCCACGGCCTCGGGGGTCGCCCATCCCCCCACAGGTCCCCTCGCCACCCCTGCCACAGGTGAGGAGGACCCGGGGGGGGGAAACTCACCACGCCGGGCAGCGGAGCTCTTCTGGCCGGCGGAGCTCTTCTGGTCGACCTCCTCCGGTCGCCATCTTGCTCTCTCGCTTTGGGGTCAACCCATTTTCCAAAGTACCAGAAGGCAAGATAAGAAGCAATGGATGGAAACTAATCAAGGAGGGAAGCAATCTGGAATTAAGGAGAAACTTCCTAACAGTGAGAACAATCAACCAGTGGAACAGCTTGCCTTGAGAATTTGTGGGAGCTTCATCACTGGAGGCTTTCAAGAACAAACTGAATAGTCATTTGCCTAGAATGGTATAGGGCAGAGGTCCCCAAACTGGCTGAGGGATTCTGGGAGTTGAAATCCACAAGTCTTAAAATTGCCAAGTTTGGCAATCCCTGGTGTAGGGTCTTCTGCTTGAGCAGGGGAAGACTTCTAAGGTCCCTTGCAACTCAGTTATTCGGGTATTCTGTATCACAACATCAATATGAACATCGCATGTTATTTGCGTGATGACATCTTGACCCATGTCGTGGCTTGATATAAATGGTGCCGCCATTGCTGAATTTAAATACCATGTACTTATCCTGGAATTAGCAAAAAATATATTATACTAGCATGAAAATTACTACTGCATTTCTGTAACATCCTTTGCAGCCAATACATATGTCAGAACACAGAAGTCTCAGTTAAGTTGAAATCTTTATTCACTCCATTAGAAAAGAAAAGGAACAAAGACAAGTCTCTCTCTTAACAGGCCCTAAGTAGTTCTTTGCCATTAATTTAAGTGTCTTCTTTGAACAATTACAAACAGTGAGAGATATCACGTATAAACACTAATGACTCTTAAAACAACTTTTGCTGCTGGGTTCCCATCAATCCTTATTTTGCCTCTCTTCGCTCCCTCCCAAGAAACTACAATCATTAGACTTCTCTCCTGTGTAAGGAGAAAACCTAATGCTTTACATACCTTGAGGCTGTTTTTGAATAATGTCAGGCTAAGGAGGAGAATACTACTTCAACCCTAAAGCTTTTTAAACCATTGTCTCATTTGTGGGCTGGAGAAAAGATAAAACTAGTGTCATGGGAACACAATAGAAAAGGGTTGCTGCCAGGAATGATTGTGCCATGATTTAGCGCAAGTAAGGAAAGTCTCTATAGCTTAAGAAATGGAGACCTGATGCTCTGTAGTCTAAAGGAGCAAAACTCAATATTAAACTTTTTCCCTCACCTCTGCCAAATTTTCAAAGACACGCATGGCCTACAGTCATTTTATGTGAAAGCAGTTACAACATTTGTTTCATATCTATGTTGTAGCCCTTGTAAATGATGGGTTCCATTGCTCAATACTAAGAGCTTTTCAACAAGGAAAAGTGTTCTCTAATTTATGGTTCCAGTCTTCTTGGAAATATTCAAAATACTGTCTATTGGAATTTTTCCAGCACCGGATTTTCTTTATCACAGATGGGCTAGATGGCTGCAAAAAAACTCCTTCTAACTTAAGATTCTATTCATGTTATTGCATCTTGATGTTATCAAATAGCCTTCTGTCTTATGTCAGAAGAAGGTTCATAAATTAGTATTTGGGTTCACAGAGCCTAGCTGAAGGATGCAACCTGCATTATTAAAACATAGACATTGTTATCTGATGAGGGTTGATGTTTCATAGGCTTGCGGGCAGAATGATTGAAGCATTCTGTAGCTTATGTAAGTCCAATATCTTTTCAACACTCCAGAAATAACATCCATATTGATTAGCAACAGATAGCAATGTTCTTTGGCAAGATGTTGTTAACTTGACTATATAAGCTGCTTCTTGTATGCATCTTAGTGGTTTTATTGATGTAACAAGCATTTCAGAAAGAAATAACTAGCACCACATCAATCTCACTCAGACAGTGTATTTTTCAGAAAAATATCAGGATATGCAAAGCTGAACTTCACACACCACTTTGTATGCTACTAGTAGTCTACTAGGATGACACAAATTATACTCAAAGATCAGATAACCATCTTCTAGATGGGCTAGTTGAAATATGACAAAAGGAATAAGAAGAGAACACATCTTAATAAAATAAATAACACCTATGACAGTAGTTTTATTCTGCAACTATATATATTTATTTGTATTTTTAATTGTTCTAAAAAATTTTATGATTTACGTCAGCCAGAGTCACTTATTGAGATGGGTGGCTATAGAAAGCAAACAAATAAATATTACATAAATAGGATGACATAGAAGAGAATTTAGGGTGCTCTAAGTTGGCTCAACTAAATTCATCAGACAAAGAATTACTTTCAGTTTTCAATTATAAATCTGCACATAAAAGTATGTAAAATAATAAAAATACACATTATTAATGTAATTTTAATTTAATTATTCTGGATTTTCTTTTTATGTAAACAACCCTGACATAAACATCTTAAACAAATGCACAGAAAACTATACAGACTAATAATCCAGTTAAAATCAAGCATTATAAAACTAAAAATTATATGAAAACAAATTGATTTCTGACCTAAGTATCTTATTTAATAAATATAATGCTTGGTTACATAATGGGAGAATTTAAAAATTAAACAACAAAAACTGCCAAGTCTGCAATTTATTGAATATATGAAAATAACCTTTCTACAAATTTGTTTTGTTCCTTTAAATAAATGAATAAATTCAAATCTAATTTATTGTTAAAATCAAAGATCAGAAACACTAAAAGAAGTTTTTAAAAGAGGATAAAATTGAGGAAATGAAATTAATAAAACAAGATTGGAAAATGTACCACATTTTTACTGCCACCACATAAATTTTGGCTCCTGTGTTAGTAATAGCACAGTTGGAATCCGGTGGAAAATTGATGCAGAATTCTTCTATCTTTCCTGGGATGTGTTGTGGCAGAGGAGTATGAGCAAATGTGATGAATGAATGAGTGAATTAATGAGTGAATTAATGAATGAATAAACAAATAAACAAACGTATGTATGTATGTGGTGGTCATCATTACAACTGCTAATGGTGAATTGTGTATAAATGTAGTTATGTCAGCCCAATTGACGTATCTGTAACTTCTTGCAGTCTTGGTTTCTTTTAATGCAAAAATACTTATAAAGGAAAAATTAGGTTTAAAATAGTGGGCCCCAAACTTAAAAAAAAAACCCAGAGGGCAATAGATTGAGACACACTATGGTTTATTGAACAGACATGGCAAAGGTTGAGGGAAGTAAATGAACATTTATATCAATGTTTTCCCAACTGGGTCATTTACAATAGCTATGCTAATTGGGGAATTCTGGAATCTGAAGTTTACATAACAAGCCAGCAAAGATAATGAAGAGAAACTGGCAGTCTCTGCAAGGGTATTCCACACAATGAAACTATTTGTATTTCTGTTTATTATAAATAACATTAATCATTTGTTAGCTATTGAGTTTACTCCAAGACATGTAAGCACACATAATACATTGTTGAAAGATTAAGTTCTGTTGGTTGTGTTCCAGTTCAGAATATCATCCTGTTTCCAGTAGAATAACTATTCTATATTGGTTTCGCATTATAGATTTCGGTCAGGCCTTTAAAGACATTATAGCTTTTAGTACTTCCACGCCTGCTTTTGGGGAGGGGATTCTTTGTCTTCCCACAGTAAGATTATTATATATGGTGCTAAAGTCAAGCCACATGAAAGCCCCAAGAAACCTACATATGTGAATCCAAGTTTAACCAAGGAGGAGAAAAACACTTCAGATTTTTATTAGGTGAACTTTATTGGAACATACTCTTTATCCTGAAGAGAATCTGGATTTAGTTACATTGCTGCTGACTCCCACATGTTTTCTTATTGTTAAGATGATCCTTCCCTTATTTGATACTTTAAAAACAATGAAGATCACCTTTTCCTATAGATGTGAGACATCAAACCAGTGGTGGGATTCAATTTTTTTTACTACTGGTTGTGTGGGCATGGCTTGGTGGGCATAGTGTGACTTGGGGTGTGTGGCAGGGGAAGGATCAGTGGTGGGATTCAAATTTTTTTAATAGCGGTTCTGTGGGGGTGGCTTGGTGGGCATGACAGGGGAAGACTACTGTAAAATCTCCGGTCAGAGGTGGCATTTGCCAGTTCTCTGAACTACTCAAAATTTCCGCTACCAGTTCTCCAGAACTGGTCAGAACCTGCTGAATACCATCTCTGGGGAGGATACTGTAAAACCTCCATTCCCACCCTTCTCCAGGGAAAGGATACTGCAAAATCCCATTCCCTCCCCACCCCGCTAACCTGATTTCCAGTTCTGTTCTCCTGTGCAGGGCAACAAAAGAAGACTCAGCTGATCAACTGGGACTCGGGAGGCAGAGGATAGATGGGGGCGGAACCAGTCAGAAGTGGTATTTGCCAGTTCTCAAATTTTCTGCTCCAGAACTGGTCAGAACCTGCTGAATACCACCTCTGCATCAAATGTTTGGGCTTCAGGTATGCTAGCAGAGATAGATTACAAGATATGTTTGTTATGCCTTGCAAGTGCTTTATGGCAGCTGCCCCAAATGTTTTGGACACCAGGGATCAGTTCCGTGGAGAGAGACTTTTCCACGGTTCAGAGTGGTTTCATGTGCTGCCTGCATTCCGCGTACAGGGCTTCGCTTCTTTGCGCAGTCTGGTTGCTGGCATGCTACGGGCCAGCACCGGTCCACCAACCGGGGTTGGAGATCCCTGCTTTAGGGCTTCTTCTGGTCTGATTTTATTTGAAAAGAGCAATGCTACATAATTAGCTTACTTTTCTAGATTAGTTTCTTATGTGGGTGCCTACCTTTATGTAAAATTAGGCTTTTGCCTCATTCGCGTAGATACAGTTATCTAAAGTACTGTGGAAACTAATATTTGATGCCTTCTTTCTTGTAGAAATCATATTTTGATTGCAATCTTTTAAAATGTTTACCTACACATTCAAACAGCTTTATATAGACAATCCTCAACTTATGACCACAGTGGAACCCAAAATTTATGCTGTTGAATGAGAAATTTTTTAAGCAAGTTTTGCTCCCTTTTACGACTTTTCTTGCCACATTTGTTAAGTGAGTCACTGAAGTTGTTAAATTAGTTAACACGGTTGTTAAGTAAATTTGCCTTCCCTACTGACTTTGCTCATGAGAAGTTTGCAAAAGGTGATCATGGAACACTGCAACAGTCATAAGTGTGAAAAATGGTCATGAATCACTTTTTGCAGTGCCGTTGCAACTTCAAGTGGTCACTAAGTGAATTGTTGCAAGTTGAGGACTGTCTGTATTTTTATATCTGCAAATCATGTTTTGCTTACGCACTCTAACAATAGCAATACAATAGCACTTAGACTTATATACTGCTTTACCATGCTTCAAAGCCCTCTCTAAGTGATTTACAGAGTCAACCTATTGCCCCCAACAATTTGGGTCCTCATTTTACCCACCTTGGAAAGATGGAAGGCTGAGTCAACCTTGAGCCTGGTGGGATTCGATCTGCCAAATTGCAGCGAGCCAGCAGGCAGCAGAAGTACTGCACTCTAACCACTGCGCCACCGTGACTCAAACAACATTTTTAACAAACATCCAAATAAGTTTTATGTTTACAGCACAAACTATTTTCCAATTTATACAATGAAAAGCAACAGATGCAAATTTCAAATTTTATTGCACTGAAGAGCTAAATATCTATGGCACCTCATGTACACCATGATATAAATCAGAGTTCCTCAATCTTTCCATCATTGAAGACCAGTGGGGGGGGGAGGAGAGGGGATGGTTCCGTGCATGGGGTGGGCAAGCACACGCGGGTCCACACAGCTCCATTTGCATGAGCGCCTGCCGCACGCATAAGTCGGCATGCCTGTGCACTTGCCTGCCACTTCTGTGACCCAGTTCCAAAAGGCTCAAGCCCCGATAGTGGGTTGTGGCCTGGAGGTTGGGGACCCCTGATATAAACAATGAATTGAGGTACCGTAGCTATGGCAGCCAACCGTTACCTGGTGACTTTCAGGAGAGTGAGATTTTAGTACTATCATGAAGATCTATAAGTGGTCACTAAGCATTGAAAATTGTTTGATGGCACATAACCAATCAGATATACTATTAGCTACTATACCTATCACACCCAGCTATTAAGGTCAATATCTGGAGGGCATCAAATTAGGGAAGGACAGATCAAAGTTCTATATTTTAAATAAGGGAAGTTTTTAAATGTTAATAAGTGAACAGCTGGAAAGATTTACACAGCAGTGTTTCTCAAAATGAAGTACTAAGTGAAGTAATCCCTAAAGAATGGTTAGGGACAGTGAAAGGATAGGAAATCTGCCACCGTTGGCCAAATTGATGGTGGGCTTTTGCCAAAAACTCTATCCAGCTGTTGTTTTTGTTTTCATGCTTTTTTTCCCATGTCTTATTTCAACGGGGAAGGCATATTCTTATTAACTCCAAGTTGGCATAAGTAATGGCTATTTTTGTACCAAAAAAGGAAAATATTTGTAGCTCAGGATTGCAATGAGGGGGTCTTTGGTGCTCTCAGAGCTTGGCTGTTTTCTTGCAGATGTTTCATTACCCAAACTAGATAACATCATCAGTGCTAGCAAGGAGTGGGGTTTGTTATATTTATATTCTAGTGGCTTGCCCTGTCAGTGTTGGTAAGATAATCTTAGAGGATCTTCACTGTTTACTGTTGGCTTGTTTGACAGTTCCTTGATTGGGGTATTGTTTTACTTGATTGTTGGTCTGATGTTAATCTTGGAGTTAATCAATGCCAATCTGGGTGCTGATTGCTGGTGGTGAGGTGTATAGGTCTTTTAGTTCCATTTTTGGCTTGTTCATTGTCTCTTTTCCATCGTCTATAGATATTATATTGTTTATGTCTATGTGTCTATTGATGGCTAATTTTTCAGAATGCCAGGAGTCCACAAATCCCCTAGTTTTTTTTGGACTTGGCTTGGTCTAGGATGGTCACAATTTCCCATACATGAAGAACATCTCAGAAACCACCGACAACCACATGGAATCAGCGTAGCACACAAGCCAACTGAAGCCCTTCAAAGCATCCTAACAAACCAGAAGCCCCAGAATTAAAAAACAAAACAAAACAGGAGTCATCTACAACACACAGTGTAATGATTGCAACAACCAATGGGTAGGACAAACAGGCAGAAGACTGGCAGAACACATCCATGAACACCAACTAGCAGCCAGAAGACATGATGAAAGCTCATCAATTTCACAACATATGGACAGAGTTAACCATAGTTTCAATTGGGAAAATGTGACGATCCTAGACAAGACAAGCCCAAAAAATGCTAGGGAATTTCCAGAAACCTGGCACTCTGGCTAATTAGCTATCAATAGAACATAGACATAAATAATATCTATAGACTATGCAAAAAAGACAATCAACAAGTCTAAAGGGAGCAAAAAGACCTGAGCTCTCTCTACCAGCAATGAGCTCTCAAATGAGCATAGATTAACTCCAAGATTAACATCAGACCAACAATCAAGTAAACAATACCCCAAACAAGAAATTGCCAATAAGCAAATAGTAAAGAGCCCAACCAAAGAACCTCTAAGACTATCCCCACCTAACATTGACAGGCAAGCCATTGGAATATAAACTGAGAGCAAACCCACTCCTTACTACTACTACTGATGGTGTTATCTAGTTTAAGTAATGAAACATCTGCAAGGAAAACAACCAAGCTCTGAGAGCTCCAAAGCCTTCCTTTATGGGCGCTTATCATAAAATATATTTATCATAAGTATAGTACATAAAATTATATATTGCAATGTCCTACCTATCAATGAATACTTCAGCTTCAACCATAACAATACAAGAGCACACAATAGATACAAAATAAAGATAAACCGCACCAAACTTGATTGCAGGAAATACGACTTCAGCAACAGAGTGGTCAATGTCTGGAAAACTCTACCTGACTCTGTGGTTTCTTCCCCAAACCCCCAAACCTTAGACTGTCTACTACTGACATCACCCCTTTCCTAAGACATCTGTAGGGGGTGTGCATAAGCGCACCAAAACATGCCTACCGTCCCTGTCCTATTGTTTCTTTTTTTTTCTTATTCGTATCCATTTCATGTATTTATAACCATGCTTATACTCATACCTGTTATCTAATAATTGTTTGACAAAATAAAATAAAATAAATAAATAAATAAATAAAATGAATCTGTTTGCATTCTAAGACCATAGATTATCTTCAACTCTATTCCTACAAAATCTGGTTCGAAGCCTATTACTGATACTGCCAGCTACAGATCTGCATCTGGAAAACTTTTCATACATAGATCAGGAGCTCCCAGAGCAACAGAGTGACAGTTCGGTATTCTAATAACCCTCCAGTTAGGGGATTGTGGGTCTATTTTTATTATACTGTAATATAAATTCATGGGAAGTATTAATCTTTTGTAAGCTGGGAAGGGTTTCCTTTGGAATTCATCCGGAATAAATACAAATTACTTATCCCCAAAGGAACCCACTCATCCTCACATGGTTTAAAGAAACACCTTATCTGAGGAACAAAATACGATTGTCATTATTGGATGCATTTCTTCTCTATACCATGGATGGGGAAAAGGTGTCAGAAAATTTGCAATAATAATAATAAAATAAACCCTCCCATTTATGGCATGTTTGTAGCTCACTAGATAGTTATGCCTTTGGGATACATAATTTAGACTGCAAGTATAGTACATAGACATCTCTATGTAGTCCACAAGGATTAAGCTTGAATTTTAACTTTATTGAGCAGGGAGTTGTATGAAATAATCATGTCCAACAGTATGACCCCATGATTTCAGTAAAAAGTTATAGTACATATTTCAATTAAACTTTTCCACTGAGATTAAGATATCTTTAAGATTTCTACTTTGATAGTACTAATATAACAATAATGTTCTCTATAAAATTAACACTAATACCACTGACATGAAAATCAAAATGAGACCACAAAGAGATTTCTTATTCCAAAGTATCCTGGTATTTTATGGTTGTGTTCCCCCCTTTCTTTCTTTCTTTCTTTCTTTCTTTCTTTCTTTCTTTCTTTCTTTCTTTCTTTCTTTCTTTCTTTCTTTCTTTCTTTCTTTCTTTCTTTTCTTTCTTTCTTTCTTTCTTTTTCTTTCTTTCTCTCTCTCTTTTTCTCTCTCTCTTTCTTTCTGTGTGTATTTAGGTAGTTCCTAGCTCAACAAAGATAGAGGTCTTTCAATAATAATGAAATTTACACACACAGAAACGAAATGAAAAACGGAAGCCAAGAGTAGAATACCCTTGGCCTGGAAGAACTGAAAAGAACACCTCCTTAAGACATAAGTACTCCTGAACAATCAAACAGCAGCTAGTCAACTGAAGTATCCAGGGTTTTATTCAGAAAATCTTGGTTCCTAGAATTCCTTTGATCAAGAAGCCAGGGATCAGAGGCCTCTATATTCTACTCTTGATACCATCCTCTTGATAAAAACAGTAAAAACCACACTGAAATGGAAGAAAATACATTTAACATTCATTGATGCTAGTGGAAAATTTCCTCCTAAACTTAAATATTCCTCACAGAATTTAATGGGGATGTCAGAACACATAGTAGAATGTACCCATGTAAAGGGAATCCACAAGTAAGACTATAAAGTGCAAAACCCACACAAATGTCATTTCTAAATAGTCACCTCATTGCTTTGGCTGTAAATAGTCAGATTTCATTTGCTATGGACTTTCTTCTCTTTTTTTGCTAAATACAACCAGCTCTCTATTGGAAGCTCAGCTTTTTTCATCACGTGTACATTTTTATGTATTGCCATAGTACTTGGATTCCATAACTCTCTTTTTTTGGCATTGTTTTGTTTTAAATTACCACATTTCCATGGAAAGATACAAAGATCCAAAGTTATGGAATTCCTCCCACACTTCCTTCCTTTAACCAGCAGGAGCAAACAAGGGAACAGACTGTATGCCACTGTACACCACCCTTTCCATATGATTTGTTTCACAATTCTGGCCTTTATGCTCTCGGTATCCGTGCCTTCTCTTGATGTACACTGCAACACCATTTTTCCTCATCTCAGTTTTATTGTGTCTCTTTCTTTTCCGCTTTTATTGCTTCCATTTATTTTCTCTTCCAGACCTATTTCATTAGTAAAGCTTTTTCTTTTAGAGGCCATATTATTCTGGATCACTATTGTTCATCATTTGCAGCTCCGAGTCCTTTCTACCATTTTCTTAAACTCACCTGTTGAACCAAATCTGGTCTGTTTTATAGAGATGTAAACATCAAGGACAACAAAGTTGATGTTTTCTATATTCTAAATTAATTTGGCATTTAAAAAAAAAATAACCATGTGGGAGCGGCCTCGGATAGAAAACCTAATCGATAAGAGGTAGAGTTAAAAAATAAATGTATAATTGTCTCCATAATATATTATTCAATTATATTTGCATTTCCTCTTCCAGTATTACATGCACAGCTGCCACTTCCTCCAGACAGTGGCTTGGGCCTAGAACAACATTTTACCACAAAACAGATCTAATTCCCTTATTTCTTTGCATCATCTCCTGCACAGGGATTCACATAACAGAAACCTCAATGCCCAATCTTCCCTGCTACAGACAGTCACGATGTGTCTGTGGATGATCAGTTCTTCACTGATGTTACCACACGGCTTACGGAGAGCAGAGCTTTCTCACTGCTGCTTCTGTGTCATCCAATTGTGGTCATAGATATCAATTGGGCAAACCAGAGAAAGTGATCCTATGCCCTCTGTCATCCCTCCCGGGCAAATCAGGCAGGAAACACAACTGAAGATGAACTGTTCTGCTTTATTGTAAGACTGCATCAACAGAAACTTGCAAGTCTGAAAGTACAAATGTCCCATTGCCACTTTTAACTGCTTGATTCGTTAGGACAAGTCCTTCCTAGGTTTTTTTTGAGCCAGTGATGGGATTCAATTTTTTTTTACTACCGTTTCTGAGGGCGTGGTTTAGTGGGCGTGGATTGGGCATGGCAGGGGAAGGATACTGTAAAATCTCCATTCCCTCCCCACTCCTGAGGGAAGGTTATTGTAAAATCCCATTCCCTCCCCACCCCACTAACCTGCTTTCCAGCTCTGTTCTCCTGTGCAGGGCAACCAAAGAAGACCCAGCCGATCAGCTGGGACTCAGGAAGCAGAGAATAGATGGGGGCGGAGCCAGTCAGAGGTGGTATTTGCCGGTTCTTCGAACTACTCAAAATTTCTGCTACCGGTTCTCCAGAACTGGTCAGAACCTGCTGAATACCACCTCTGCTTTTACCCATTGGGGGCTTCTGTCTCTTTTGTTTCCTAGGCAGCATCTCTTTCCCCTCATTCCTCAAGGTAACCACACTATCCATAAAAGAAGACTGGGAAAAGGCATTTACATGTCAATTTTTAAAGAGTGGTCTAGGATGTCCACTTACGTTCATAACTGTTTTGGATTAGCTAGTGAGAATATTCTTAAACCTAAAATTAAGAAGCAAATGGAAAACCATTTTTTTACTGAAAACATACCAATATGGCTTTAGCAAAGGTATCAGTTGTCTCATTATGTTTTCAAAAGATTTCAGCTGTGCAAATTGTTACAGAGGACAATACTCAGAAAGAAACAGAAGTACAAAAATTCAAAATAAGTACATATGATTTGGATGATATTAATATCAGATCATGAGAAAATAGCTAGTATGAAAGCACCTGAATATATTAGTAATCTCAGCAGTGGGTCACTTTTCAATATTAGTCCACAATCCCTGTATTTGCTATGAGGAAAATAAATTATAATAAAAGCTAGGTATGTTCCAGGACCAGCACCTCAGCTTTCCAGAATCTGACATCAAATAAAGTATCCATGTATTTCTATGTTGGTAACTAGGGATACTATATTTACTTTAACTGATTACCATTATGGTTTACATATTGTGATTATGTAAAACGGAATATTACTTTAGTATTCTATTCTATTACACATTCCTACGCAATACAGGAATGCTATGGGAGATTTGTAGATGAAGATCAACGTATGCCTCTCCTTAAATTCCACAAATGAGGCTCAGGGACTTCATAAGAAAAGTCACAGCACTATAGTGGCTAGCATAGAAAGTGGCATTGGTTCAAAACCTGAACTAATCAAAACCTTTCCATCCTGTCTTTGATGATATTCCTGTTTTACCTTTTAAAGTAATTTATAAGACATAAATTTAACTAGCATTTACTTAAGTTATGGAAGGGGTCAAGCTGTTTTTCAAAGCACCCAAAGGCCAGACAAGGAATACTGGATGGAAACTGATCAAGAAGAGATTCAATCTAAAAATAAGGAGAAATTTTCTGACAGTGAGGACAATCAACCAATGGAACAACTTGCCTTCAGAAGTTGTAGGAGCTTCATCACTGGTGGCTTTCAAGAAGAAATTGGACTGCCACTTATCAGAAATGGTGTAGGGTCTCCTGCTTGGAAAGGGGGTTGGACTAGATGACCTACAAAGTCCCTTCCAACTCTGTTGATCTGTTAAAGTCCCACTTTTTCTTCAGATAGTCCAGAGCACCAAACCTGGTTTTTACATCAAGCTTGTAAGATTGAGAAATAGCATTGGACTTCAGATGAACTTTACAGATATGCAGAAATTATAATTCAACCCTGCAAACATTTTATAGTAATGTAACTAAAAACTGGAAATGGGCTCTATGCAGTATGAAGCATTAAATGAAGGAAGCTTGAGCAACTGCATGAGAGGGTGTTGAAGTTGACTCAGTGGGAATGACTAGCAAATTCAAATTAAAATGTCACAAAACTTTAATTTTAAATAAAAGAGCATCAAGTAATTACATTTTAAAACCAATTTCAGTGCCCAGTATATAAGGCAGCTTCATTCCTCAGTGATTATTGCCAGAAAAGATAAATTTGGCATCCTTTTCATGTCTGCTTCCAGAAACCTGTACTATAATCAGTCAGCTAGGCAGGTTATTAGAAGATAAGTACATTTTCTTCTCTTCTGGTCAAACAATATTCCCACTGAATTAGTGCTACTAACTAAAAAACATTCTCATTTGATATGAAGTAAATTGTATTATCTATTAGACTATTAAACACACATACTTAAAAGCTCCTCTTGAAAACGCAACACAACATGTCTTTCTGAACGCAAACAATCTACGGGTGAAATTAGATTTTTAAGTTTAAATGAAATTTATATAACTATTCTTAGATAAAAAATATTTAACAGTCATCTGATCATGTCTTATAGTATATCAGGAACAAGTGTTGCAACCTGGTCACATCTGGGATATACTATGCATAACAAAACACCTATCATATTACACCAACAACCCAGTGATTTTAATGCCCTTACTTAGCAATGGTGTTATGTTCAATACTTATGGGAAAATTTTAGCCAGGGATTACAAAGAGAAAACAAAGCAAAGACTCCTTCAAACTGATCCCACTTTTATATGGCAATGGCCTTGGTCATGTGAGTTGGGGCAACAATATATGGGCTGCCATTGTTGCTATTTCTCCTATTCTTCCTTTTATTTATTTTCCAGTTTACTCTAGTATTTCCCAGTCATCTTCCATCTATTAATCAGGTACACAAATACACACATATAAACACATCTTACCAGGGATTGTAGATTACTGTATATCTCAACATGGCGAATCTTTCTTTAAAGCCTTCTTCAAAATATAGTCTTAGTAGATTAATTTCTGAGTAATTATAGCCTAACACTGTAATGTCTAATAGTTAATGAATGAGCTATGGTGACGCAGTGATTAGAATGCAGTACTGCAAGCTACTTCTGCTGACTGCTGGCTGCCTGCAATTTGGCAGTTCAATTCTCACCAGGCTCAAGGTTGACTCAACCTTCCATCCTTCGGAGGTTGGTAAAATGAGGAGCCAGATTGTTGGGGACAATATGCTGACTCTATAAACCTCTTAGAGAGGGTTGTGAAGCAGAATATAAGTCTAAGTATAATTAATATAAGTATAATATAAGTCTCCTTCCCTCTGGAATGAGTTACTCCCGGAGATGCGGGCCATCACTGACCTGCAAACCTTCCGGTGTGCATTTTCCAACAGGCCAGTCTGGCCTAGTACTAATTACTAGGGTTTTAAATTTTGGAAATTTTTAACTTTTTTACCTTTTTTAGTCTGCTTTTATAATATCATTCCAGCCACTCGTTTAATTTCTTTTAAATCTTTTTTAATTTTTTTACTATTTATGTCATTTTTATTTTGGCTGTACACCGCCCCGAGTCCCATTTTTGGGAGAGGGGGCGGTATAAAAGTGTAATAAAATAAAAAAAATAAGTGCTACTGATATTGCTAATTAGATCTTATATAATATACAAAAATGATAACTTTTGACTTAATCTGCTCTTGGGTATTAACATTCCAGGCTAATGGTTTTTTTTAAATTGGTGGTAGGATATTTAACTAAGAGAACTACTTGCTAGTAATTAATTCTACCTAGTTTATGAAATGGTAAGTGAATGCATCTGCTCTGTAAGCAAACAATGGAATGTTCACCCATCAATACAGGTATTATCCTTAGCAGAGCAAAGCAACTGGATTACAGGTAATCCTTAACTTAATAGCATAATGGACCCTAGAATTTCCATCATGACAGTTGTAACTTAATGCACCCATGTGATCAGACCAGATTTTATTATTTTTTTGTGGTGGTTATTAAGTGAACAACACAATCATTAAATGAATCAATGTATCCCTATGTCTGTGCCAGTTGCCAAGTACAGTCATGTGGGGTATATACAGCTGTTGAAACTCTGGAATTGGGACATAAGTAGCTTTTAGGAGGGTCAGTTATAAACTTTGACCAATTGTTAAACAAGGATAAGCTATTAATAGTGGATTCTGATGAGTGCTCACTAGTAGCAATTTCCTAGGTTATGTTTCATGTGGGTTTTTTTCAATAAATAAATAACATACTGATCTGGCTAACTTTTATTTTCTGCTGTTGAGGTCAAGAATGCAATATTAGAAATGCTTACATTTTTTTTTTCAATACAACCCATGAAAATCTACTAAAGGGCCCCTGGTACATTTCTGTTTGTGGAAAAGACTTGAATTTACAACACAACTATCTAAGTATAAAATTTTCTGTAAAATTTTTACAAAAAAACAATGTCTAGAGTTCCATAGTTGCTTAGTGAATGAAAAAAGATATAGAACAGGACATAATCTGAAGCTGATTTCACAAACATTTTCCCGAGTTGGATCTGGCATTTAGAACATTTTTCTTACTTTTCTCCCTCAGGCAGAATCAAGTAAAGGACAATGGAGCAATTTACAAGACTATTTTAATGTGTGGATTCCAAGATGAGAACTCCAAGAATCAACATGTTAATGGACTCTGACTTGCAAAACCTGGAAAAGCTCCTATTAGTACTCAACTGTACTCTATGGAATTGTAAGCTTTTCTTTTCTTATTTTCCCTGTTTCTCTTTTTAATTTGGAAAACTGCTCTGACCACTATAATGCAATTATTTTATTGCAAACTATAAATATTTTTGTGCATGACATCAATCCTGTATGTTTTCCACTAGCAGTTAGATCTTTTTAATTAGGATGAAGCCTTTGATACTTGGAAAATACATTCAATCTCTTTCTGTGTATTCCTCTTTTCTAACAATAGACCATTTATTTTTTGTTGCTTATTGTCCTTGAAAATTGGCCTCCTAACAAATCAGATTATCCTGGTGAAAGGAAATAAAGCATCTAAAAAACATTATGAAACGTTTTTAGATATATTTATATATATATATATAAATATATTATAATTTTACATAAAATTTTACATTTCTAGGTCAGAATGGCAAGGAAGTTTAACCAGAAGGGCGAGAAAAGTAGTGATTATTTTTTAAAAAGTAGCAATGGTTACTCTGAACCAAAATTATTCATGGTTACTTCTGTGACATGCTAATTATAAATAAAATAAAATGTTTTCTATACATTTGTTCCCAAAGAAATCAGTGGCAAAGCGTTCTAAGTTCCACATGAATGGCGGCAGATTAATGTGTCACCAGACTTATGTGACAACTTCTGTCGTGAAAGCTGCATTGCTTTCCAGGAACAATTCAAGGTGCCATCTGCCACTTATAAAACTCTATATGCACATGGCCAAGTTATCTGCAGGACCGCCTTCCCCTAAGGACATCAGGTTGGATAAGGTGGGCACAGGGTGAGCACATGTTGGGGGTCTAGGACCAACCCAACTGCGGCCAACCCACCATGACCAACTTGCCATGGCCATGGTCAAGTCGCTGCAACCAACTTGCTGCAGCCAACTTATTGCGAAACAACTTGTCACGGGACAAGAGTTACACTAATATCAAAGAAATGGCAGAATAAAATCATTTTTTAAAAAGGGATGCAAAAGGAGGGATAAAATGAAACGTAAATGACAAACATTAACATATTTGTAATTATTTTAAATAATTAAGTTAAATTGTTGAATTGTCCTGCAGCGGGTTGTCCAAAGGTGAGTTGGCTGTAGTGAGATGGCCATGGCAAGATGGCCCCAGCAAGTTGTTCCATTCTGCACCCTTGGTCCCTTCCTGTAAATATTGCCATCTGAGGGAAGCTAGGAAGTATGCCTTTTCAACGGCAGCCCTTATCCTACGAAACACCTTGCCCCTTGAAATTCGGCAGACATCTACTTTCCTAGATTTCCCTAAAGTTTTTTTTATATAGTTTATTTATACATGTTTCTATTAACACATATAGGTGCTTTGTGAACAGTGTATTGTCTAGGTCAGGGGTCGCCAACCTTTTAGACCTCAGGGACCACCAAACTCATAATTTTAAATCCCGCGGACCAGAGACCATGGGAAAATCCCCAAAAAAGTCTGCAGGAAAATTCCCCACCCTGTTTTTCTATCGATCAATCGTTCTTTATTTGGGATTGCAGGATACCATCTCCAGCTCCATTCTCAGGTGAAGAGGGAGGGAGGGAGGGAGGGGGGGAGGGAGGGGGGCTTTTGGCTTCTTGAGAGGAAAGCAGCAAAAGCAGCAAAAGTCTTTCTTTCTCTCCCCCAAACTCCACCAGAAATGAGTCTTTGTGAGATTTGTTGCGCCGGCGCAGCCTCTTGGAGTAGGATGCCTTGCAGGGTCCCAAAGACTCATTTCTGGCGGAGTTTGGGGGAAAGAAAGAAAGACTTTTGCTGCTTTCCTTGCATGCAGCCAAAGGCAGAAGAAGAAAGAAGCAGAAAGAAACAGCCCAGTGGCCAGGCAAGGTACATGGGGAGAGTGGGGCAAGTTCCCCCCCTCTACCCTTTCCCCCCTCCCCTCACTACCTTGTGTTGTTCACAATGCAAGCAATGCAAGCCTTGTGTTCCTGTGGGCCATGTGGGTGGTGCAGCCTTGTGTTCCCGCACAGCCTCCAAAGCACCCAATAGCACATAATTGCTTTGGTGGGTGCTTTGGAGGTGACATTTCTCTGCAGACCACCAAAATTTTCTCACAGGCCACCAGAGGTCCCCAGCCCACTGATTGGCGACCACTAGTCTAGGTCAATTGCTTATACAATAATGTTTTCCCATCTCCTAATTTCTACTTCTATTATCCAACTATTTATCAAACAAATCCCATATTTGAAAATATTCTGTATCTTCCTTCTCTTTTATCTTTAATGTCAGTCTATCCATTTCTGTGCAATCTAATATTTTTTTAATTACATCTTCTTCTCTTGGTGTTTCCTCATTTTTCCAATACTGTGCAAATACAATTCCTGCTGCTGTCAGAATATGCAATACTAAATACAAATTCCCCTTATTATATTTTTTTGATACTAAACCTAACAAAAATATTTCTGGCTTATAATCTATATGCAGTTTTAACACTTTTTCTAGCCATCTGTGTATTTTTATCTAATAATTCTTAGCTTTCACACATGTCCATCACATATGATAGTATGTGCCTGGTGTTTAATTACATTTCCAGCCTTTGGCGGACATGTTTTTAAACATCTTTGTTTATATTGCCAGTGGTAAGTGCCATCTGTAAAACATTTTATATAGATTTTCCTTATAAGTAGTTGCCATTGTCAATTTATAGCTTGTCTCCCAGAGTTTTTGCCAATTGTCTAAATCTATTGTATGTCCAATTTTTTTTGCCCAAGCTATCATTGTCTCTTTTACCTGTTCGTCTTCCATTTTTAAACATAATAGAAAGTTATGAGGACATGACTTTTTTTCCAAGCACTTAGCTAAGTTTAGATGGCTATACATCAGAAGTTTGACTTGGCATCAGGTTTAATGTGTTTGGTTTTATAGTTTTAATAGAGCTTTTATGCTGTTTTAACTTTTTATTGGGAGCTGCTCAGAATTAATTATAAGAAGGGTGGCTATATAAATCTTATAAATAAATGTAGTTTTCCCTCATATTCTTATAAGAATCATATGAATGTAGTGATGGCCAATGAGTCAATATAGCCACTGAAGAGCTTGATCGGCTTAGCCTCAATACAATCTTCCTCTCTCCCTCTCTCATCATTAACTTCAAGAAGAGTTGCATCATCTTCTACATGTCCCCCACACCCAATGAATGAAATATGTATATAAGTAAGGACATAGTGGATTGTCCCAAAGGTGCTTTTTCAAGAGGCAACTGGACTTTCTGGTTCTTCTTTGAAGATGTTTCGCTTCTCATCCAAGAAGCTTTTTCAGCTCTGACTGGATAGTGGGAAAACCATCAAAGAAACTTTTCAGAGAAAAACAAGAAAGTCCAATTGCCTCTTGAAAAAGCATCTTGGGGACATCCATGACCTGGATGACTGAGAATCTCCATAGAGATACAGTGGATTGTTCCTGAGATCATACAGTATGTGGAAACTGGTGTTGTATTGCTTAAGTTCTAAGTGGGGAAAAAAATATTTGATACAACAAAAAGTGTAACATTTTGGTACTTTCCTAGACACATAATAGCAGAAGAATCTAACAAGAAATTATGTCAATGGTAGGAAATAAAAAATAAATGAGCAAAAGTCCCAATTAAAGTACCAGTAAAATATATACTCTATGACCACACAGCCATACCAGGGGATGTCCCATAACAAATATGTATCTGCAATTTTTGAGTGCTGCTTTGAAGTTATAGCATATCATTTATCATACTGAACACCAACATGCATGAAAAAATGAACAAATTAAGAGTCAAAGTGAATCAGTGAGGAAAACGGTGTTGAAATAAGAATGCAACCTTTTTATATTAAATCCACTATTGCAGATAACATCATTTTGGTAGACCTTTGAAAAATATGCACATATATCTGCTACATAAACTATTATTAATTAGTTCATTAATTTTTTTCTCTCCTGGTTGGAATCAACAAGTTTATTACTCTTTACAGCCTTGGATGAGAATGGAAAACATTTTGTAGGAAGTGTTGTTCCCACCTCCGCTCTCAAAAACAGATTTCAAAAGCTTCATTTTAAACCAGTGGCCAAATTACATTAATGCACGAAATAGTATCTAAGAGGTTTTAATAGTTCCAGGAAAACCAGATGATAAAATCTGTTATGGAATAGGCAGATGTACCACACTGATAAATTATTTAATCTTTTTATTTTTGAATTTTGAAGAGGTTACGTAGTTTAAACTGTTTGGTACACCTATATTTTCCACAAATAAATTTAAAATAACATACTAAATGACAGTGATTAATCTGGCCAGAAGCAATATTCAACAATATCCTGAGATTCTATTTATTGGTGTTGTGATTAATTTATGATAGGACATTCAAGCCCAAACAAATGCTGTTATTTTCAGGAAAAGAGGCAAAAACATTCCTCATTCAGAGTCCTGCTTCTTGAGGTACATGGAGTAGCTACTGGAGTAATAGAAATCCCTCACCTTCTACATGGAAAGAATTAAAAATAAGTTGTTCCCCTTTATATTTTTAGTACAAGCTGTATGTATCTGGCTAACAATGGAGGTATGAATGTGAGAGTAAGGCTCCATAGTATTCAAGACATAATTCCTTTTCCATACAAATTTACACTGAATACCCTAATAATGCTATGAGCCTATGATTCTCTAGGCAGGCATTCTTCTATAGGCTATAACCAGGGCTATTGGGTGGAACCTACAATCACTATATATGTGCATGGGGCAGATCGGGAAGATAATATCTCATTAAAACCACAGGGCAGGAGATAATCAGAAGCTAGAGTTTCTGACATGCCACATAGGTAAGCAAAGAAAATCAAATCAACCTGATTAGAAGAATCAAAATTGGATTTATGTATGAATCTGCCTGTGAAATCTATTAAAGAGATTTGAGCTCAAGCAGCTCTTCAGCAAGAGTTGCCCTGAATGTCATCCTCCAATCTTCTAGAACTGTAGCATCACAAATTTGAACTGCGCTGTACTGTCAAGAAAATAAATTCTTGACCATTGCGGGAACATGGCACTGTCACATTATGGTTGCATCGGTACAACTATGGATGGATGAGCTCACAACAAAAAGGTAACAGCTAGTTCTCAATGTTAAGAGAAACTATCAGTGGGATAGCTTTTCTGAATCTGGTGCCTTCCAGATGCGTCACCTACAAATTTCATGGTCTGTAGGTTCAATTATAAGAAAGTACCACATGGGAAAAACTTCACTTAAAACTTCTAATAAGTTTATCATGTCATAAAATAAATATTCATGCTAGGTACCCACATGTTTGTTTTAACACTGTTAACAGTCATACTACCAATATATCATGCTTGGTACAGTGGAACTTCATACCAAGTCTAACTGCTGTGGAAGGAAAAGTTAATGGTTAAATTATTGCTTGATGTAAAAAGATATGTTGTGACATGCTGAACAGAATTTAAAATAGGACCGTTCTTTATTTGTGGCTTGCATACACAACCGCCAGGTTTTGTGCGGAGAATTTACAGATTCAGTTCTCCAGAATTAGGTGCAATAGCCAATAAAATTATACTGAAAAACTATTTTGGTAACCGTGAGTTTCAGTTTCGAGGCTGAAAAATGCCGAAATCAAGTCAGCGCTGCGACAGTCCAGCAGAACTCCCCAATCCAAGTTACTACAATACGGTATTTGCGTAAACAGATAAAATTTTGATTCTATAGCACAAATAATTTTCTGTGGTCTGGCCAGCAATGAAGTGTAAACGCCTGTTGGGTGTTGAGTTGCTAGCACAAAAAGCAGGAGTCAGGAAACTCTTGCGTACAAAATTGCTGGAACAGAAGGGGAAAACCAGGAAAGTGAGGTGCGTACACTTGTATATGTAGTTGGCGACAGAAGAAGCTGTGCAAATTTTTGAAGCTGAAGAGAAAGATGTTGAAGCATGGTCAGATAGCCTGAGATAGGGAAACTCCCAATAATATGAATATTATAATTGCTTCTATTATTATTAACTTCTGATATTATAGTTATTTATGTTATTCTGAAAGTTCATTATATTATTTTATATTGTTTTTATTTTTGATTCCTTGCTTTCATGTCTCTTCAAACTATAAATCACTCAGAATAGCTCTTGAGAATTGTGTAGTCATATAAACATAATACAATACGTCGAATCGGGGGTGTTGCCCGAAGACAACCTAGATTGGGAGCACCGAGTGGGAAACAGATGCTGAAGTTGCTTCCAGTAACTAGGGAACTGGGACACACTGGTTTATGCATCTTTCTAGTTAGACTCATGTAACTCTACAGCCTTCCACCTAGCTATGAGTAATGAGGTGTTCATTATGTCAGATCTTGGAAGTAATTATAATCTCCTTCGGAGTAACTTGTGTTTGCATAGTGCGATGTCTTTCCACTGTGGTTGGGATAGTCCATCATGTGGTCTGGCATCACATGTCCTTTGCAGAAGATAGTCTTCAGATGTGCCCTGATCAGCGGTGAGATGCTATCAGTTCTGCCTGACTCTATAGAACCGGTAGTTCTGAAGAGCAGCAGATACCGAACTAGTTCTGTGTCTGCTGCTGTTTGGCCCACCCGCCTGCCCGGGCTCTTACCTGTCCTTTATTTCCTGCTTTTTCAACCTCACCTGCCTTGCGCAGCACAGCTGAGGTTGAAAAAGCAGTAAAAAAGTGCCTTTTCAAACGCTGTGCACCCGCGCGCAGCGCCTATCAACTGTCCGGGCAGCACAGCTTACGATGTTTTACATGCATGCACAGTAAAGCGCAGCATGCGTGTGCAAAACATAATCACCGAACCAGTAGTTACACCAGTTGAATCCCATTCCTGGCCCTAATCTGCTAGTATCCAGAGCAGGGGTCTCCGACCTTAGCAACTTTAAGATTTGTGGACTTCAACTCCCAGAATTGCTTGGCCAGCTTTGCTTTTTCTGGCAGTTGAAGTCCACAAGTCTTAAAAGTTGCTAAGGTTGGAGACCCCTGATCCAGAGGCTGGTTCTGCCATTTTGGGCATTACAGATTCGATGTAAGTGATGGAATAGCAGTCTGCCTTAAGTGACAAACTATTTCATCCTCACTCCTGGAAATGGCTTTATTTTTTAAATACCTCTTTACTGAAAGGCCTTAAGGTAGAAGATACATTTGGGTTTTACTCAAAACTTCCCATGAAGATTTTGGTTTGCCACTGTGCAAACAGAAGCAACATGGGGTTTTGGTTTGATCCTATCAGAGCTTCAAGTTTGGTAGGTTCAAGAAACAGAAGCAACCTGGATTCCAGAAATGTTCTTTACTCTTTGTAGAGATTTTCAGTCATCCAGGTCATGGTTGTCCCAAAGGTGCTTTTTCAGGAGGCAACTGGGCTTTCTTCTTGTTGTTTTGAAGAAGTTTCACTTCTCAGCCAAGAAACTTCTTCAGCCCTAGTGCCGATAGGGCTGAAAGGCTATCCAAACTTCTTTCTGCCCATCTTATATTAAATTTTCTCATACTTTCCATTTTCTCAGTATTGAATGGTCTCCTTTACTGGTTCACTGCTTCTTTCTCATTCCCACCTCCCAAAAGCAGATACCTATTCTTTCACCATTCCAGAATTGCTCTTCAAACACTCTTATTTAAAAAGTTGCCAAAGCCTATCTTTCATTTGTGTTGTTTAATCTGTCTATTGATACCTGCAAGTTCAAAATGGGTTCAGCATTGAATAATTCTTCCTTATATTCCAGCTAGAAAGCCTATCTAACACCATTACTGGAGACCTTTTTTATTTGTAAGGTTTTTTGAGAGAGAGCACCCTTTATTTATGAAGTGTCTTCCTCAAGAAAGCTTACCAGGTTTTACCCTGTTTCTTAAGTGTTAGGTGAAAATGTCTTTCTGTTCGATATAATTTCTAATTATCACAAGCCTGGCTCATTCTTTATAGAAATAAATATCAGCATTTCATAACTTCCCTATATTTTATCATTCAAATTTTATGGGTAAGATTCAAGTATCATTTTATTACCAGCTTATAGCTAACAAAACAAACACACATTTTTGTTAACTTTAAATGAAGCAAGCCAGGATTTTAAGTTCTGGGGGAAGGAAGAAAATTGTTATTGATCTTAATTATTAAATTTGATTATTTTTATGTTATGCAAGAAAAATATACTTAAGTAGTTTCATGTGCAAATTACAAAAGGCCATTCAACTGAGAGAGATCCATATACTTTGTACAGAACAATATGTAGTTCTCCTTATTGTTTTGAAGTTCCCAGCTTAGAATTTATCCAATTATATATTGTGTGACATGCCAGGCATGAAGGATTCCATTTACAGGAAATATTTCTGAGATCACAAACACTCTAGGCTAAATGCAAACATTGGAGCAGATGGTAACTGATTCAGTAGGACTGTGCCTTGGGGTGCTAGAAGGGGAAAAGTTTTGGAAAGTAAACTCTGCTGAAAAAAATAATCTTATTATTATATAACAGAAAAAAACACAACTTCATCAGTCTAGTGAGTGGGTAGGAATTCGGTTATATAACAGTACATCACATGGTTCTATTAGTCCATTTTTAGAAGGAAGAAAAAAAGAGCAGAGGAAGTAAATGAAAACTATCTAAATATAAGGTTAACATTTTATTCTTTTAAGGTATTATTGTAGAATTAAATCCCATCAATTTTCTATAATTTAAATTATTATGAAGCTAGTCCATGCAGTGTGGTTTTCATGGAGGAAGTTGAAATGTAAGCACAAGCAAACTATGTGTTTTATTTTTATAGACTGTATAAATGTTCCAAGATAGAATTATTAAATTAAGAAAGTACAAGATGTGGATATAAAATCAATCTGTGTATCTCCCCAACTTAACTTATTTTGCTTATTTAATAAATCATTTCTCAAAACCCAGGCTTACATAAGGCTCTGTTCAGAAATATATACCGGTATATTAGTTTTAATGAATTCTATAGAAACCAAGAATATAATCTAAAACTGTAAACATTGGTCATAGTCCAGCATGTATTTAAGAAACTGGCAAAATCCATTTTTCTACAAACAGCTCGACAAAAAGAACATGATATTATCTCCTTTTAGTGACTTATCTAAGGATACTTTTTTATAGAACAAATGCTGTACAGGAAAATCAAAGCTTCAATTAGCAACGAAGCATTAATTTTCCACAAGAGGTATTTTCAGATAAGCAGTTCCTAAATGCATTCTATCCTTTTCTCCTTAATAGATTTTTTTTTTTTGGTAGTAAGGAAATAAAGAGGAACACACAAAAGTACATAAATAAAAGACGGACTCCCCCAATTTCTATAAATAAGGCAGGTATTATATACTTATATAGCAATTGCCTCTCCTGGAAGCACGGTTATGACACCTGTTAATATTACATGATTTATGACAGATAGGTTTTAAGCTTTTGGAAGAGGCAAATAAAATGTAGCAAAAACTGGGTTGCAAAACAGAAATATCTATGAATCCATCTTTACAAGTGCCTTCATACTAACTAAATACATCATCATCTCTAATCATGTCATCCTTTGAATATTTAATAAGAAGGACCCATTGGATAGATATCTCTGTAGATGACAACAGGCTAGATAGATTATTTCTGTAACTAATTTTATCTGAAGCATAAATCATTGAACCTCTACATGTGGAGGTTATCATCAGTCCAATCCACACTGCCAATAGCTAAGATCAATAGATTTGGAAATGAGCAATTGTAATCTAATGTAATTCCCCCCCCCCAAATTCAAACTTCAAATTCTCGATATATTTCTAAATTATTTTAAGCTTTCTTGCTCAAAATTCCAAACAGATAGATAATTGCATAAAGGTAGTCCTTAACTTAGACCATAATTGAACCCAAAATTTATGTTGCTAAAGGTAATAATCCGGGGCGTGGCACAAAGGCAACACAATCACATAAGTAAGAAGAGACTCTTTTAGTACCTCCAATTTTGCTCCCAATATACAAGTTACCTTCGGCTGGAGGAAAACTCTCCCAAGAACAGTCTTGAAGTGGAGGAAATTCAGTCCAAAAAAAAGTACATACAAACTGTAAATAAAAATCCACACAAACCACGCCGCAGTCATTAACTTAACAAGGCAGAGGAAAGAACTGCAGACTTGAAAGGCCAGCAAAACACATACAGTTGGGAAGGCGCCAGGAACTTAAATAAGCCTCGAGAATACCAGATAATTCACAATTTGCTCTCAACAGTTTGCTGTGTGCAATTTTCCTTTTAAACACTTTGTTCCCAACTGCATCTAATGAAGGGAATCAGGACCCTTTCCTCCCCCGTAAGCCACACAACTCACATTGCTCCCTTCTTTGTTCCTCCCTGCATGCCATAGGAAGAAGGGGTAGCCCTGGGTCTTCCTCCGAATTCCCTCTACCTTGCTCTACCTCTCCCCTGCTCTGCCCAGCTGGGCTTTGCCCTTCCCCAGTTTCTTCCACAGCCAATGAAGCCACACTCCCACTCCCTGATAGCTGCTCGGCTTCCCCCAGATTCCGACAGGGACATGACACTAAGTGAGAAATTTGTTAAGTGAGTTTTGCCCCATTTTATGACTTTTCTTGCCACATTTGTTAAAATCACTGCAGTTGTTAAATTGTAGCACAGTTATTAAGTGAATCTGGTTTCCCCATTGACTTTGCCTGTCAGAAGGTTGGAGAAGGGGATCACATGTCCCTGGGACACTGCAACCATCATAAATGTGAGTAGGTTGTGAACCATCCAAATGTAAATCCAAATAAATATTTGTATTTAATTCGTTATTCAGCCTTTTATGTCATTTCAATCAAATCTACATCTTATTGTAATTGATATCCTTTAAATAGTTTGGAGATGTCATAAATGAATAAAATCCAAATCTGGAAAACAAAGGTTGGCAAATGTTCCTCTTTGCTTGTTTTTCTACAAAACAAACTTTCAAAAATACTCCAGATCTCTAGCACTTTCCTACCTCTACTTTCACCTCTTATGAAGTTGGATCTTTTTTTTCAGAATAAGGGAACTGTCCAATGAGAAGCAAACTGTATGAAACTTCCATCTGTATGCTGTAACACAGCTTTGGATGTGCAATGCATGGAAGCTATATATATTATAATATATATAATCTTGTAAATTACTTATCCATTCCTCCCTCCTCCAGCTAATCTGATGTGGTCATAAGCAAATCTGTCATTTCCATATTTATGATTCATTATTCAAAGCTGGTAGTTTTTTCTATGGAGTATTTTTTCATGATTCACTCCTTCCATGATCTCTAACTGTACCCCCAAAAAGGATAGAAAACATATTTAAACTATCTTGATAACTTATCACTGTAATAACAGCTGCAATTTAGATGGTGATATATATCTTGGAGCTTTGATACATTGAAATAATTTTCCAGTTACAAATAAAGGTTAAAAAATAGCCAGCTGTAAATTCAAGAAGGGCTTTTCCCACTGCATATATCTCAGGGTTTTGATCAGGTAAAGTATTTATCATCATACAGTAGGAGGGAAAGTTCCAGGTGCTAAAATAAATTATGATGATCAATACATTTAAATGATACCTCACATCTACTTAAAAAACACAGACAAAACATCCCTGTTTTGTTAAGTTACTAGGATTATGCGTTTGCAATGCATCATGTTGATCTCAGCTGAATTTCCAGCACATTTGCTTCTGGTAAATGTGTATTTTCATTTATTATCACCTGCCTATATTTGTAATGGTGGCAATGATCAAAACATTTTGGTTCAGGTGTGATAGAACTTAGGTAAGCAGAAATATTTCAAACAGTCATTAGCTAGCTGCTCAGAGAGGAATGAGATAGAAAAGCATAAAAGCACTTGCAGTTACATCGTACACCTTCAAGAAAAAGATTGGGAGCACAAACTATTTTTTGCCGAGCTGATATACTAGTCAGAAAATGCCTAAGAAACAGCAACACATCCTGGACAAGGAAAAAAAATCTGATATCCTTCAAATGATGGGGAATATGGTGGCAAGGTGGGCAGCTAAACAAACAAACAAATATTTTCCATTATCCATTTCTGGCAGTCTTCTTGCTGAAAATTGTGGAAATTGTGTTGAGAACATACTTAAAAAGCACCACATTGGGAAAATATGCAGTAAACCCTAGCATGGTCAGGTCAGGATTAAATACAGTTCGTGAGCCTTAGTCAAGACAATTAACCATATTTCAACGACTTGTTAAATGAACCACAAACTGAGGGTAGACAACTAGTGTAGACTACACAGTCTATTGATAAAGGCCAATTATCTGTGGAGGATACCGGAAAAAATAATTCAACAGTTTCTGAGTGCCACAAATTGTCTATGCCTGTACTTAGTCATAACCTGTGGTTAACAACCACAATGGCTGGATTCACACAACAAGCTAAGCTCTAAAACAGAGCACATTATAGTTTAGCAAATTTGTCAATCCAGTCTAAAACAGATCCAATTGCTCCTTCTCACAGCTGCAAGAAATATAGAGAAATTAGAATGTGAGGCTGAGGTTTGCCTAAGGTTGTTCTTCAATGATAAACTAGACCCGTGATGGCGAACCTAGTGCACATATGCCAGAGATGGCACACAGAGCCCTCTCTCTGGGCCCATGACTTGTCGCCCCAACTTAGCTCTACTGCGCATTCATGCGTGTGCCTCCCACCAGCCAGCAAGTCTTCGGGTCCCTGCTACACATGTGTGGGGGGCGTGGGGGTCATGTGTGCATGCATGGGGGTGGGGCACAGGTGCAGGAGTCGCATGTGCATGGCACATGCACGGGGGCCGTGTTGCATTTTGGGGATGTATGTGCACTTTGATCACTTGGTGCCGAAAAGATTAGCCACACTGAACTAGACCCTGTAAATGTTCAACTGGATGACCACCAAAGTATATATAATTGGGTGGTCAGCTAGTTGACCACTCGCATATATTATAGAGACTACACATGTCTCTATGATATATCTATATCTGTCAACATCTATCTATATCCTGCCTGTCTGTCTGTCTCTCCGTTCATCCATCCATCCATCTGTTCATTTCTATATCTGTAGTTCACTATCTATGTATCAACTTTTATCTAGAACCTCAGGTGCCTATGGATCCCTCTTTATTTTATACCTAAACCATAGCCTATGGGATGTATTGGGCTGAAAGTGATTAGCTCAGTCACATACTGAATTTCTGTGACTGAGGATATGTACACTGTCTTGAGTTATTTATAAAAATAGTAAAGGTGAGATAAAAACAACAAACAAATAAATATCAATCTAACTGCTTCTTTGAAGATCAGACATCCTTTATCCTGAAGCAAATAAATTACACTCAGGTGTTAGCCACACAAAGTATTTGTCAGAACTAAAGCTGCATTACTAGTTAACTGTAATGGCTTTAATTTCCCTTGGTATTTTGCACATATACATTTTTTTGTTTCTCTGATAGAAAATGTTGTAAATCAGACTTGACAGATTTTTTTAGACTGTTACAAAGCATATATAACTGAGGTCTGACAAGTTATGAACTTCAGATTTAAGCAAAAGTGCATTCAAGGCCAAAGGCATTTTTATGGAACCATCAAAGTACAACTTTTGGTTACATTCTCAAACATTAAGTCCAATAAACTACTTGTAGTTTACTGAATAAGCCAAAGTTGGCCAGGATTGTACAATATAAACACTGTAACCCAAAGACCATGATTTCTGAATAAAATGTTATTTTTTTCCCTATCAAAATCAAATGTATCAAACTGCTTTAAATGCTGGGGGGAAAAAATCACATATTGTTTTTACTATAATTAGAATTCCATGCATGGAAGAACTTCAAAGGTTCCAGATAATTACTCTCAAATTGGCCTCATATTCAACATCATCTTCATTCCAGTACTTTTCTGAAATTAATAAGTATGCCCAATAGCATACTTTAAAATCAAAAACATTAAAACCATCAAATTGATGATCCTCAAAATTATGTCAAGAAAATTATTGATAAATCTGTATTTGGATTAGCAACTCTGGACTATAATTTGCATCAAATATGATTCTCCAAATTAGAAATTGATTTGTTCAAGTGAATTTGTTTATTATTTAGAACAAAAACAAGGATAGAATGTGGCAGTTTTTAATCTGAAGCTCACCTAGCTTCGATAGAAAATGGAGATGGGCCATTTTAAAAATAGTTCTATTTTGGGAGGAAAAAAACACCTTTCCTATTCCATATACCAAAACAATGACATTTTACAGTTTTTGAAAAGCTCTGTCATATAGAGGATTATCCCTAAAGTGATGAAGATCATATATTCAAGTATATTCAAGTGAACCACCTTCAACTTACCTACAAAAGGTGAGCTTCATATGTTATATCTCTCAACATGTCTTTGCTACAAGGCATTACATAAAAGTGATAAGAGTGATAGGTTTTCTCACTTGCCTTCCTAGAATTACAGGAGGCATCTGGGATGGCTTTTGCTATAGTTCTGGGCTTGGGGAGTGGCTGAAAGATGTCAAATAATTTGGTTGGCAAACAGTTAAGTTTCACTCAGAAAAAAAGTAGTATTGAATGGTCCTTGGTGTTCTCTGAGCTTGGTTGTTTTCTTCCAGTCATTTCATTTCCCAAACAAAGTAACAATTACCTAATCTGGCCAATGAAATATCTGCAAGAAAACAACCAAGTTCAGAGAGCAACAAGACTCATTCAACCCTGAACTACAAAAAGTAGGACATTTGTAAAAAAAATATTGATGTGCTCTAGGACCAGACATTTATTCGTTTTTTGAAACTTGATTCTCACATAATCTTTTTAAATGTAGACTGATATACCTTCCACCAAATAAATAATAAGCACGGGCACAATCCATACAATAAATGTAACTTTTATAGTTTCATATGTTTTATGCTATGCAGCCCAGCACATGTTTAAAATGGAATTGTGAAGGTGTCTTCTAAAATCTACTTCTTAATGTACTTAATATTATCTGGCAGTGTTACATTAATTATGGAATTCACAACTTATTCCTTAAAGTCAATGAAACTAATGTTATTAAATGTATCAACATTTTCAAAACATGACAAATCCTTCTGTCATGTAACTATAATGTCATAAACACCCTCCTTATAAATATCAACACTGCATTATTTTCCCATTTCCAAATTCTCAATAAATGTTTTTTCCATCTGTACAATAAGTGGTATAACTTCTTTAGAAAAATGAAGAATTGAAGAATCTCTACAACACTAGGACAATGATAAGAGTATCAAATGGATTACCTATCTGATTCCTATCTCATTCTTTTTCTAAGGATTTTGCCAAATAGAGGTTGGGGAGATGTTGAACCCTTTTCCAAATTGACTTTGTTCTGCTCCGAGTAAAAAACACCATGTTAGCTAACTTTTTAGCTGAACTTTAAATGATAATTTTGAAAATGATAATTATCTTCAAGTGCACATCTGATCTGCAAAAACAATCTAGGGATAGAAACACAATTCTGCAGTCAGAATTATTCATCTACAGCAAATTGTTAAAAAAGAAAAGATTTCTTTCTGAATAGGCATGTATATGCTTGCACCATGAAAGGCATTCCGCAATATACGGGATGATCATAAATCTAGATACATTTATAAAATCCTAGCTGTCTAAAAATAGATTTGATTATGTTTTTAGAGACACACCAGACAACTTCAGTTGCACATGGAAAACAGATCAGTCAAGCTCACCTAACTTCTAAAAGCTAAGCAAACTGGGAATGGTGAATACTTGGACGGGGGATCATCATGAAATTCTAGCATAGGGTTTCTCAACCTTGCGGACTTTAAAATGTGTGGGCTTCTACTTCCATATTCTCCAGACGACATCTTAAAGTCAGCAAGTTTGAGAAATACTAATATAGGGTAAGTCTTGTTGCAAAAATATCCCGGAAAAAGGCAATGACAACTCAGTTCTGTATTGTCAGTTCTGTCACTTTTTCCATAACTTTGAACCATTGTTAAATGAGAAGTTGTAAGTTGAAAACCTGTATATCCTTTATTTAAACATAGTTTTCTTATATCCTCTGACTCAAAAAAAAAAAGCATGATAAAATTGTAAAAAACACTGACCATTTTGCAGAAAAAATAATTTCATCTACAAAATATCAATTATGATACTACTTTCCTGGAAATGCCATTCTATTTGTCCAGAATAAATAAATTATATTCCTTTATCATTACAAAAATGTCATGTGAAAGGATAACAGTGTTTCTTTATTATTATTACTCAGATTAGTTATATGTGGAATTTAATATCTTATGACATCATCACTGATCAAATTTCCTCCTTCAGATGGTGCCATCTCCTTTGAGTATCTTGATATCCAGTGCAGCACAATGAAGTTATTTCAGAAAAGATCCCAGGAGAACTAACTGAAACATGGCATGGAAAGAAAAAAGAATTTCCAATTCCTGTAAACACTGGCAAGAACATTCTCTGTCAAATGTGGAATAAAAAAATCCGGAGACACAATTTTTTTTTTCCCTCCTCTTATTCCTCCTTTGGGACATAAAACATGCCAGTTTAAAAGAAAAAGCATATCTCTTGTTTTTCTCGTTTTTTTCTCTCTCAAATCACCTATGAATAATAATATTCAAAAGGAAATTTAAAAAAGGTGGGAAGAGAAGAATAATTGTTTTTAGTCAATGTCTCAGGGTGGAAAATAGCGGTCTTTATTGGCACAAATATCAACTTTTAAACTCCATGTTAAAAGCTCCATTAGCAGGAGTCATTCCTACATTGTTGCAAAATGAGTTTCTTATAATGTTTAAAGTTACATTTCAACAATCCCTCAGAATTGCATTCATATTTGTATTTTCCACAGAAAAAGGAGTGATCTTATTTCTGCTACAGCAGGACTGTCAAACTCGCGGCTTGTGGGCCAGATGCATCATCACGCCTATGCCCAGTTTAGTGAAGGGGGAAAAAGTCACGATACATGATGATGCCGTGAGGATGCGAGTTTAACACTCCTGTGCTGCAGTATTATTATATTTTATAGATTCAAAATATTTTGTCCAATGTTCTTCTAAAAGATCTCTTCAAGCAGGTTTTTCAATAACTAAAAGCATGTCATAGATCTACCTAGACATACCTAACCATGTCTAGCTCTCTATTGGTCAAATAAAATGTGACATTTTATCTAATTTGGGACTAAATGGGCACGTCAAAGAAACTAAATCTGCCAAAGATCTTAAGCAACATTCTGAGATACCATTTATGACTTCAGAACTCTGGTAAAAATGTTCTTCCTTACTTGATCCAGGAGTAACTAAAATTAAACAAAAAAGTAACAAAATATAATGCATGGAGTCCTTGCTGCTCTCTGAGTTTGATTGTTTGCCAACATATATTAATTAAACAGACTTTAATTAAACAGATCATCAATTATCATCTATAATTCCTTGATCAGGGTTTTTTTTCTGATTGAATGATTGCTTGGGATTAATTCTTGCTTCTATAGATGTTGGTTGCAGAAGAGGAACTGTTTTAGTCTTTTTATTTCTTCCTTAGATTTTTTAATTCTTTTTTTAAATGTAGAGTAAATGTGGTTTATCTCAATGTTTTTGTTCAGATAAAAACTGATTTGTCTGATTCCTGATTTTCAGGAATTTCCTATGTTTTTTGGATTTAGTTTGGTCTAGAGTGCTCAATTTCCCAGTTGAAACTATGGTTGAGTCTCTGTGTGTTGCAAGATTAAGGAATTTTCATTGTACCTTCTGATTATTTGTTGTCGGGATTATTTATAGATTCTTTCAGTAATTCTAGATCTATGGACATGTTATGTCATCTAATGAAACCATAATTTCATCTTCTTCTGTTTTTAGGTAGGTCTTTGATTTTCTGGAGGCACTGTAGTGGGGAGTTGATAAAATATTCACTTCCCTCCGTGAGATGTCCACGCTTTTTGTAAGCACAATATATATTTGAATGCATTTTTAAGTTTAAGACAGTATACAGTATCTTCATCTATGCCTATGTCTATCCCTACTCTATTTCTATAGCTTCAAAATCATGTCACCAAACTTCAATAGCATAACTGTTCTCTCTTTTAATTAAAAAAGCAGAAGAGTAGATATGTTAATGCACTCATTCTGATGGACAATCCCACAAAATCCTAGTTGTAGATGCAAATTTATTAAAATAGTTATATGCCTTACTGAATTATAAATCTGCATAGCAGCTAACTTTTTCATAATTCGCAATGCAAATTAAAAAATATATAAATCAAGAAAATATTCCTCACCCCTGTTAATTAAGCAGGCTGGGGACAAGCAAAACACTCAGGAGAAAAGTTTGCATCTCCTCCCTCTTTGAAACTTCATCTGAAAGAAACCACATTTACTGATGCTTTAATGCTAAGAAAAATTGAACGTTTTATTCCTGAGCTTAGTACACGAGAAGCAGAAATATGTGTGCACAAGTGGTCTCCTTACCTGGGTTTGACTACACGATACGACCATTTAAGTATTTGTCTGTCTGCCTAGCTATGTATTTAAAGACTTTCAAGACTGCTTTCAAGATGCCAAATTCAGCTACAATTGGGAACTTTGCCACAGATTCTTTCTCATATTGAATGATGTCAGAAAGACTCGTAAGAAGTCCATATATACACAGACTTCTGTAAAGCCTTTGATTCAGTGGTACACGACAAACTACTCCTAAAACTAAAATCTTATGGTATCTCTAGACACCTGCATAACTGGATAGAAGCATTCCTGTCAAACAGACAACAAATGGTCAAAATTGAGAGTGTCCTATCAAATTCTCTACCTGTCAATAGTGGTGCCCCCCAAAGCAGTGTTCTAGGACCAACCCTCTTCATACTCTACATAAATGACCTCTGTGATCATATTAAAAGCAACTGCGTTCTCTTCGCTGATGATGTAAAGCTGTTCAATACCACAGACAATACTGCTACCCTTCAAAAAGATCTTGACTATGTATCAAAATGGTCAAACAAATGGCAACTTCAAATCTCAACAAATAAATGCTCTGTCTTACATATTGGCAAAAAAAATCAGAAAATAAAATACAAGCTGAACAGTCAAGACCTTGTTGATGATCCAAGCTCTGTAAAGCTTGGATCATCATCTGATCTAGCACTCATCTCTAATGATCTGAGTGCTAGAGCCCACTGTAAATACATAGCCAAAAAGGCATTAAGAATTGTTAACTTAATCCTACGTAGCTTTTTCTCTGGCAATATCACACTACTAACTAGAGCATACAAAACATTTACTAGACCAATACTTGAATACAGCTCATCAGTCTGGAACCCATATTACGTATCTGATATTAGCACAGTTGAGAAAGTCCAGAAATATTTCACAAGAGTTCTCCGCTCCTCTATTCATTGTAGAATACCTTATGCCACCAGACTTGAAATTCTAGACTTAGAAAACCTTGAATTATGCCGTCTTCGGTCTGATCTAAGTATGGTATATAAAAATCATACATTGCAATGACTTACCTGTCAATGAATACTTCAGCTTCAACCATAACAACACAAGAGCACACAATAGATACAAACTCAAGGTTAACAGCACCAAACTTGATTGCAGGAAATACGACTTCAGCAACAGAGTGGTCAATGTCTGGAATACTCTACCTGGCTCTGTGGTTTCTTCCCCAAGCCCAAAAAACTTTAATCTTAGACTTTCTATTATTTCTCACCCCTTTCCTAAGAGTCTGTAGGTGGCGTGCATAAACGCACCAACATGTCTACCATCCCTGTCCTATTGTTTCTTTTATTTTTCTATTTTTCTTATATGTACCCATTTCATGTATTCATAATTATGTATATACTTATACCTATTATCTTGTAAGCAATTGACAAATCAAAATTGACAGTTCAAAATTCTAAATGTATCCTAGGAAAGCAAAGGCTATAGGATGGCCCTTTATTTTGAGACTTTTCTGACTGAGATTCCCCTGAGGTGAGCTCAAGCTAAACATTTGATAGGAAATTAAAACCCAAACTGTGAACTCCTATTCACTATCCTCTGAGTAAGCCAACTGAGCTTATTATCCAACCCACTGCAATTTAAACAGAATCTCAATAGTTTGCCCTACAATAGGCTCCCCACCAGAAAACATGAGTAACATTCATATAGATTGGGTGACTCTATCTCAAGATGGAGAAAATAACCAGAACAGGGGATTTACACAGTTTTGATGTTATGACTAGTTCTCAAACCAAAAAATATTATATACATTTCATGAGCAATGTCTTTCAACAACAACAACAATATGTATTTTATGTGCAAATCTTATGTCTGTTCAAAACCATCATCTGTAAGTGCACGTCTTGCTCATTGCCCCAACAGCATAGGGCAGTGATGGCTAACCTTTTTGGGCTCCTGTGCCAAAAATTGTGCACGCGCTTACACACTCACGTGCCAGCACTCAGAAGGCAATGCGCGCCCCCCACGCATGCACATGCAATCCCCACCCACCCACCCCACCATCCCCTTACCTGCCCTGCGCCTCACAGCTGATTTTCAGCCAGTTTGAGGCCTTTTTTGGCCTTCCAGAGGCTTGAGGAAGGCTTCTGCTTCGGAAAAACAGGAAGTGACAAAATGGAGCTAGTTTTCGGCCTGCAAAGCCTGCAGAAGCCTTCCTCAAGCTTCTGGGAGGCCAAAAAAGGCCTCGAACAGGCCAAAAATCAGCTGCGAGGCGCACACATGCACAGTGAGGTAAGTTTGCCTGCAGCTCGCATGCTGGCACAAATGGCTCTGCATGCCACTTGTGGCATGCGTGCCATAGTTTGCCATCACGGGCATAGGGAAAGCCATCACAAAGCCATCACAGAGACAGAATAGGACTCTTGCGTTGGGCAGGTGGTTGGACTACAAGACCTCCAAGGTTCCTTCCATCCCTATGATTCTACATACTAATCCACTGCTACAGTAAGAACCCCTCTTATTAGACTTTTGATTATAGACTTCTGATTATTTGTACAGCCTTAAATTGATCTGGAAGTCTATTTAAAACTTGAAACAAAAATAAACAATAGCATTTATTAAAATCTCAGGAAGCTACATTAAGTAAATCCTAACTTGGCTGTACTTTTTGCTCTGGTTAAAAAAAAAAGTGACTCACTGGCTACTGTGAAAAATGTATGTGTGATGACAATATAATGCATTTAAGATTGAAAACTACGAAGGCAGCCTGAATCATTTGGATAAACTGGGCTGCTATTTAGAGAGGCATGTAGAAAATTAATCATTTAAGTACTGGAGGGCTACTATACAAAACATTGTCATCTTTAGACATGTACAGTCAAGAAATGACTAATTAGTTCAACTTAATTTGAGAAATGTAACTGTACTTTTCCAGCCCACAAACACTTGCCTTATGACCTTTAAGCCTTTCCCAGTTAATTCTATTCCTGCTTTCTCTTTAGTCTCTGTATGAGATTTTTTTTTAGTCCTCCTCACCCCATTCCTCAATTACTTAGCTAGTGTATGAATAGCTATGTTTATGTTCTATTTATCTCCTACACAATCTGATTCCAATTAGTTTTCTTTCTATGTGCCAAAGGTACAGCAGTCACAGAAGCATAGTTTGCTATAAATACAATTCTGCTTTAAGTGTAATACATTTATTAATAACCTAATCTGTGATAGTCCAAGGTTCCAAATGTAACACACTAAATTTATTACTTGGCAGCTCCATCTTTATTTTTATCTGGTTTCTTCAAATCAGAGCTACAAACACCTCCATGATTAAAAAGGACAGCTCACGTTAACTTTTTACTCAATGTTTTTTTGAAGTTAATTGAATTTCACCTAGCAAAAAAAAGGTGGAAGGAACAATTCATTTTTCAGCTGGTTTATTCTCAAATTCTTCTGAAACTAACTGGAAAGGATACAGCACTTGATTTTCCATTAAGACAAAATCAATTCACCGTTTGGAGATCACTTCAGGCCTAATCCACAATTCTTTGCAAATAAGAGGAACAGTTCATGTTGATTTAGTAGATGGTGACTAGGCTAATAAGAACAAATTCCTTACTAGGAAAATCCATAGCTCATTGTTTTTATTACTTGTACAAGCTGCTGCTTCATGGTTTCTGGTTTTCATTTTCATTCAAACCAGTCTAAAATGAGAAAATAGCCTCTCCATTTTGCTGAGCCAGTGGTTGCAGCAATACCTCTCACAGTACTTTGACAGGAGGGAGAACTTTTTCTGCGCCATGTTTCTCCTTTGCCTAGGAATATCTACAGCCTTTTTAATTAGTTATCCTCATGTTTAATTGAACATTCCTTCATTTTGCGAACAAGGCAGGTGACTACATGCTTCTTTCCACTGAAGTGTATGTCAGTTTTTCTCTGACAATGTGATTATCAGAGATTAAAAAGGAACAAATTACATTTATTTGCATGTACAATTACAATATGTTCTACTTTTTTCCCATCAGCTCAAGGCAGAGACTTCAATCTCTAGCTTTTCCCCACAACAAACAACCTTTTGAGCTAGGTTGGGACAAGATTGGTCCAAAATCACCTAGTGAAATTTCATGAGCCGTGGTGGTGCAGTGGTCAGAATGCAGTATTGCAGGCTAATTCAGTGCTCACTGCCAGTCAATTCTGACTGGCTCAAGGTGGACTCAGCCTTCCATCCTTCTGAGGTCAGTAAAATGAGGTCCCAGGTTGTTGGGGGCAATTTGCTGACTCTGTAAATCGCTTAGAGGGGGCTGTAAAGGACTATGAAGCAGCATATAAATCTAAGTGCTGTTGCTATAACTGAGAATGAACTTAAACTTGAGTTCTTCCTTGTCCCAGTTTAAACATCATAATTCTAATGACAACAATTTATTTTATTTATTTATTTATTTGATTTGTCAATTGCTTACAAGATAATAGGTATAAGTATATACATAGTTATGAATACATGGGACAGGGACTGTAGAAATGTTGGTGTGCTTATGCATGCCCCCTACAGATCTCTTAGGAAAGGGATGAGATCAATAGTAGACAGTCTATTTACCAGCACATTATAAATGAATTTAAATAAATACAATCAAAAGGTGCATCATTAGCAGTGTTATCTTATTCCCCTCAATTTCTCATTCTGGGCAAATTTTAAACCTATTTAAAAGTAACCTCATCAGGAATCCTGACAACCACAGTTCAACAGAGGTAAGAAACCTCTCAAAGAAATGTCACAATATCCCTCACCAAATCACAATTCCTACAACTCACTGCAGGAAACCATGTCAAATCTGACTAAAAAAAACCCCTCATCTTTTATTTTGAAGGATACAGTACTAATAATCTAATCTCTATAGTTCAAAGATTGGAGGTAGGTAACCAGAATACTTCAAATACTGATGACCTGCGCTGATCAACCAGAATGTTTCTCAATGTGGGCCGTCTATATTTAAAACATTCTGGCCCTCCACCTCCAACTTTTAGCTCGACAATTTTTGTTTATTTAACTGGACTATTCCTACACATCTGTGGACTGACAACAGGCCGCAGCATGCCAGCAACCAGGCCACGCAAACAAGCGAAGCTCCATCCACAGTATGCATATGAAACTCCGGCCCATGGAAAAATCTTTCTCCACGGAACCAATACTTGGTGCCCAAAAAGTTGGAAGCTGCTGCTCTAGAGTTCTGAAAACAAATTAGTTACTATAACAAACAAGTCACTAAAATATGTTGGGTAGGCTTGCCATCAATCTTTACTCCAAATGTGGCAATGAATCTCCACACCCAAGAAATTCAAATCCACATTCCGTAACTAGTTGATAGCCGAAGCTTCAGAGTTGGCACAGCTGAACATGATACTGTCAACATGAAGGAATTATGGATGTGCAGAAGGTCTGCCTAGCGCAAAATGCAAAACCCAATCTCCATTTTAGGATTTAAATTCTACACCTTTCCTCCTGTCTTTATGAGTCATTGGAAATTTGGTTGTTCCCTATATAGCCTCAAGAATGTGGAATGCCTGCTTAAAATTCACAAAATGGTTTCAACCTTAAAATTGTTGAGTCTCAATTCACCAGTTTCAGACTTTTATCATCACCCTATTTTCTTCTTCTTCTCCCCCTTTGGACCTGAAAGTGTTCTCTGTATATCTTCTTTTCCCACCTCTAGTTATGGGCAATTTTTCTATAGTATTTCTTATTCTTATCAGTATTTCAGAAAGCAGGTAAGTTTTTCTTCAACATTCTCTATCCTTTCTTTATCCCACCTGGAGATCTTGAAAAAGCGGAATTCCCCTATCTTCTTTGGCTATAATCAGACGTTTCTGTTCTTATCTGGCCTTTCTATCTCTCTTTCCTCCTGACATCAGAAATCAGGGAGAAGGGGGCTGTTTCCATCTCCTCTAGTCTTCATCAAGAGCGTGTGAAGGGCAAGTACCTCATCTGCTGCTTATCATAATCAGTCTGTGTCCAGGTAACCATTCAAATGAATTGAATATTCCAGTCTGCTGCTCCTGTACTCGGAGACCAAAGTCAGATTCTTTTCCACAAAAGACCGGGTAGTAGTGAGAGCAGAGAAGACTGGATGCATTTTCAACATGTCTCAGAACTGCAAATGAAAGGCTACAGTATCGACCTATGCCAGTATGAGAAATGACCCAATACATTTGGTATCCAGCTTTGCAGATGCCGTATAGGGTAAAAATTGGTGGAAAGTCACCAGCAGTGGTAGGCCTTTTTCGTCAGCAGAATACAGATTTGATTAAGTGGGGCAATGAACCTCTCCTCTGGCCCCAGATGTCTCAGAAAGCAGACAGGTTTTGGGACAGGGTTCTGAAAGTGAACAGAATATTCTGGTTTACTGTAAATTCTGAAATGGGACAACTTGATGTGGCCAACTACCCGCAGCTAACTCAACATAGCCAACATGCCATGGGACAACTTGCTCTGGCCAAGTTACTGCAAGACAACTCGCTGTGGAACAATTCAATTCAATTTAAGTATTTAAAATTATTTTTAAAAATTATTATTCTTTTTAATGATTCTATTTCAGTTTCTTCGATATTAGTGTAACTCTTATCCTGTGGTGAGCTGACCGTGCTGAGTTGTCCCGAGTTGGTTGCGCTCAGTTGTTCTAGACCCGTGACGGCGAATCTATGGTATGTATGCCGGAAATGGCATGCAGAGCCATCTCTCCAGGCATGCCAGCTGTCGCCTGTTGCTCTTCCTCTTCTGGGTTCCAGCATGTGCATGTGTGCTGGCCAGCTGGTCTTCACATGTGCAGGATCACTGGAAATCGGAAGATATGCACGCCGGGGAACTGCTCTTCTGGTTTCCGGTGCTCCCGGGCGCACATGCACACTCCCGTTTTGGCACTTGATGCCAAAAAGGTTTGCCAACACTGTCCTAGACTCATAAATTCCTCTGCAATTTGATTTAGCAAAAATGCACCTGTTCCAACTACTCAAAAATGAGAGAAAGAGGTGAGTGGTTCCTAATTGTTAGATTGTGGATAAAGCCTTTCTATAAATTCCCAACAATAAAACCTCACAGGCAGAGTAGCTACCCAAAACCCAAATACAATAGCTTCATAATGTCTTCAGGAATAAATTCTGTAAAAAAATAAGACAATGGCCTTTTGTAGACATTCAGGTACAAAAATAAGACCTGAAATAAGTTCAGTCACCAAATCAGTGATTGTGGGAACATGGTGGAAATATCACTGTTTGCCCCTTTTCAAACATATACATGTACTGTAGTATTATAGTACCAGACAAAGTAAGAATGAGTTGCTGCAAAGTAAGAATGAGGTTGAAGGGCAGTGGGGCTTCAGGTTCTGAAGGCAGCAGGTTTTCTGTGCCAGGAAACGAAAGATTTTGTTAAGTAGTTCCCAGTGAACATGTGGACCATGACTCTGACACCATTCCATTTCTAAGACAGTGGTGGGATTCAAAAATTTTTACTACCGGTTCTGTGGGTGTGGCTTGGTGGGCATGGTTGGGCGTGGTTGGGAAAGGATACTGCAAAATCCCCATTCCCTCCCCACCCCACTAGCCTGCTTTCTAGCTCCATTATCCTGTGCAGGGCAACCAAAGAAGACCCAGCCAATCAGCTGGGACTCGGGAGGCAGAGAATAGATGGGGGCGGGGCCAGTCAGAGGTGGGATTTGCCGGTTCTCCGGACTATTCAAAATTTCTGTTACCGGTACTCCAGAACTGGTCAGAACCTGCTGAATGCCACCTCTGTTCCAAGACTACTAGAAAATGTAATGACAACTGTAAACATATTGTAAATATTATTTAATGGTACTATTTAAATACTTTTTTAAAATATTAAATGAAAATATTATATGTTTAAATATAGATTATAAATATTGTGACTATTGGTAAAATGTAGGCTAAAATGTTTCACAGACTTCTAATGATTGCTGATGATGAGTAAGAGATTTTGAGTGTTAACTGCTAGACATAAATAATCTCAAGTTATCAGAGGACTGAATAGGCTAAGTGAGCAGAGCACATGTGCATGTGATAGAGGGTTCAATGAAATTGCTATGGGGCAGAATCAGTGGTGGAATTCAATTATTTTTACTACCAGTTCTGTGGACGTGGCTTGGTAGGCGTGGCCGGGGAAGGATACTGTAAAACCTCCAGTCAGAGGTGATATTTGTGGGTTCTCCGAACTACTCAAAATTTCCGCTACTGGTTCTGCAGAACTGGTCAGAACCTGATGAATACCACCTCTGGGCAGAATCTACTATAACCTACCATTGTGTTTCTGAGTCCATTTAGGTTTGTTGAGTAACAGGGATTAACATATGCCAAGGTACAGTTTATCTCATTTTGGGGGCTCTACTTAATGTCCAAGTGCTTCTGTCTCTGAGCCAATGGTGTCTATGATAGATTCATTTTCGAACAGGTCAAATTGGAAGGACATTTGCTTGCAAAGTGCCCCTTTCCCCACAGATATGACACTTACTTGATGCTTCAGAAGGGAAGCACCTTAAGAATCTCCACATGTAATGTGTCCAGGTTCTCCATTATACCCAGATAGGTTTTGTATGTGTTGAATAGCTTTTCGCAGTTGCTTTGGTTTATTTTCTAGAGTTTTTGATGTCTGGGCAAAGTGGGGAGGATGGGACAAAGAGAATTTTGGCATTTTCCCTTCCATCTCAATGGAGTCAATTAATGTCATTTTAGCTGCACCTTTTTCAGGCTGATGTGAATTGGCTGGTTTTATGAATAAAGGAAAAATGCTGTGCTCGTACTTGTGTGAGATCCAAAGCAATTTTTCCACATTATTTTTGAGATATGCATAGTTCTAATTCAGATAGTATATTGGTACACATTGAATCTAAAACTGAAAAATTTAGTACACATTCGACTTCAGACCTCAGAAGGAAGCTGCAAAGTCCTATTAGGTGCATTCAGGTTTTAATTAGGAAACAACAACAGTGTGCTGTTTAATTGCTTGATAAATTGCAATGTTTTCTCACGTGATTAATTCATTAAAATTCCAATTAATCAAAGATATGGCATTTATTAAAAGTAAAGTAATAAAAAAGGGAAACAGTAACCCAATATAATTTTCCTTCTTTCATAAACATATGTACAAACTCCTACTATAACAAATCAAGAGTACTGGTTTATTTCAAATCAATTTAATCAGTCATTAACTATAACTTACATACAGGTTTCTCTGGACAGAAATACTCAAATGGATATTAAAAATGTGTTTGTAATGCACTAATACTGTACTTCCTTTGTATAGGACACATATAGGGTAGAGTAGAGTAGAATAACAGAGTTGGAAAGGACCTTGGAGGTCTTCTAGTCCAATCCCCTGCTTAGGCAGGAAACCCTACACGACTTCAGACAAATGGTTATCCAATCTCTTCTTAAAAACTTCCAGTGTTGGAGCATTTACAACTTTTGAAGGCAAGTTGTTCCACTGATTAATTGTTCTGTCAGGAAATTTCTCTTTAGTTCTTAGTTGCTTCTCTCTTTGATTAGTTTCCACTCACTTCTTATCCTATCCTCAAGTGCTTTGGAGAATAGTTTGACTCCCTCTTCTTTGTGGAAGCCCCTGAGATATTGGAACACTGCTATCATGTCACCCCTAGTCCTTCTTTTCATCAGACTAGACATATCCAGTTCCAGCAACCGTTCATTATATGTTTTAGCCTCCAATCCCCTAATCATCTTTGTTGCTCTTCTCTGCACTCTTTCTAGAGTCTTGACATCTTTTTTATATGGTGGCAACCAAAACTGGATGCAGTATTCCAAGTATGGCCTTACTAAGGTGGTATTGATTCTATCCCTCTGTTTATGCAGCCTAGAACTGGGTTGGCTTTTTTGGCAGCTGCAGCACACTGCTGGCTCATGTTTAAATGATTGTCCACTAGGATTCCAAGATCCTTCCACAGTTACTGTATTGAGCAAGGTACCACATATATTGTATCTGTGTGTTTTCTTTTTCTTGCCTAAATGTAGATCCTTACTTTTTTCACCATTGAATTTCATTTTGTTAGAGAGCTTCCAATGTTCAATCTGTCAAGATCTTTCTATATCTTAAGCCTATCTTCTGAAGTGTTGCCTATTCCTGCCAGCTTGGTGTCGTCTGCAAATTTGGTCCCTATTTATCCCCTCATCCAAATTATTGATGAAGATTTTGAAGAGTACTGGGCCTAAAACAGAGTCTTGGAGTATCCCATTGCATACTTCCCTCCAGGTAGAACTCAAATAATAATTTATAACTTTAATAATAATTCAATAGCAAAGATAGGCAAAGACGCAAAACATTTCAAAGGAGAGAATACTTTTTCATGAATAGCATGTATGTGTGATAATTCTGTGGGTTTTTTTTTCCTTCAGTTGCTTTTGTCTGTTAATTCAACTTTTTTCTTGTAAATTCTGTATTTTAATATATATCATTTTGCTTTTAAAAGCTGATTAAAATTTAAGGAAATAATAGATGAGCAGTGAATTAATTTAAATATAATCAAATTGCAATGTTTATTTTAAGAACATTTCTTGTATTTTACAATACAACCCTCAGAAGTCTGTGTCACATAACCAATAGGAAATTTTAGTCCAAAGCATCTGGAGGACACCAGATTGCCTAACTCTAATTTTTATCTGATAATAGCTACTGGGATGTTGCCAACAGAGGAAAAAAACAGTCATATATGTTACTAACCAAGATTTGCAATTTGATCTAACATAGGTTTATCCGCACAGCAATCCTTATTATGATCATAGAAGTGCAATATGGTACATCTATATACCCAGAACCCTGTTATTGATGAAATGTTTTGGTTTTCTTTGGCAATGTAGTTATGTTTTGTTTTGCTTTCCAGAAAATCCCTCCTGTAAGTACAGATTGGCTTCAGGCTGACACAGCTAATATTTCCAGAGAATCAAAGACTATTTGATATGCTAGATGCAAACCACACAGTATCTCATAGTAGAGCCTATGGTTGGCTTCTGGTAGCCTGCAGATGACTAGTAATACTAGTCGTCCTCGACTTACGACCACAAATGAGACTACCATTAAGTGAGACATTTGTTAAATGAGTTTTGCCCCATTTTATGACTTTTCTTGCCACAGTTGTTAAGTGAATTCCTGTAGCTGATAAGTTAGTAACCTGATTGTTAAGTGAATCTGGCTTCCCCATTGACTTTGCTTGTCAGAAGGCTGTCAAAGCTGATCACATGACCTTGGAACACAGCAACCGTCATAAGTATGAACCAGTTGCCAAGCATCTGAATTTTGACCATACGATCATCGGTAGTACTTCAAAGGTGGTAACTGGAAAATGGTCCCAAGTCACTTTTTTCAGTACCATTGTAAGTTTGAACAGTTGTACAGTAAGTTGTAACTTTGTGGTAAGTTGAGGACTACCTGTATCCACTGTCCATGTCAGCCATGCAAAGGTAGAGCAGACTAAGAAACAGAGAGGATCTGAATCTACTTTTATCAAAAGAGCTATAGTAACAAAATCTTGCAAGCCTGGGAGACTGAGGCATTTTCTTGGCCTCGTATATCTGATTGTTGCCTTGGAAATGGATCTTCCCTCTGTTCTTCAAGGATCAACCTCTGTGCTCACTATGTCACCTGACTAGGTTACAACATCATGCATCTTCATATGACTGGTTGCTGAAGATTCACAACTCTTATTAAACAGCTTCTTGGCACAAAATATTCCAAAATTGTATTAGTTGCTGAAAACCTAATTAGCTTTTTCTCCTCAATTTAGGTTTTTTTGGTAAAGTTCATTTTCAGCCTGCATTTCAGCATAGTATGAAAACACAGTCCTTTTTTTTGTTGTTGTTCCCCATCGCCCAATGTTTGTAAATTAAACAAAATGGAAATAATATTGCTGGCTAGGTAGAGATGACAAATGGTGCCTTTGTTTATGAAGAGTGCAAAGTATAAAAATAGACATCAGAATATTGTGAACAACAACCCATTGGGACTCTCTGTACAATGGAAAGAACACAGAGGGTGGAACTAAAATAAGATTAATAACTATTTAAGAAAAACAGCCTTGTTTTTTTTTGTAAAACAAAAAAAAAATTCTCTGCTGGTGGAATTGGTATTTCTCCTCATTCCAAAACATAAACCTTAATTTTTTTTTAAAAGTGTGCTATTTGTGCTACTTTTTCAATCCAAAGAATAAAACCAACCATTCTATTCCTTGCGAATTTTTGGATCCCACAATTCATCTTACAGATATTCAAGAATGATTTATCTATTAAAACTCTTGCTCTAAAAAAAGCACCAATAAATTGCTTATAATTAATTGCATGAACAATAGAACTGAGCTTTCAAGCTATGAACTGAGAGTTTCTTTATATCTAATTGCTTGGAAGTCTTCCAAACTATTGAACATTCCAGTGCACAACTGATTCCATAATTCAATAAAACAAGAATGCTCAGATGAAAAATATTGTTGTCGAAGATGGTTGAACTACATGAATTCACTACTTAGGCAAATTCAGGTCTACAGAAACATCTTCCTGATAATCAAAGTGCCATTTCCTCACTGTTGAGTTGATATGCTTCCTACTCTATTGCTGAGTCAGCAGAAAGCTATACCAGTATAAAATGCGCTCTCCCCATTGCTAACCCTAATCTCCCTTTAATGCTTTTGTTTCAAGTCATTACCATTCCAAAACAGAGGGGGAGGGGAAACTGATTTTATACATTGTAAGGCTGCCTTCCCTATTAAATGATATTTGACATTTCCCTATCAAATGATATTTGACGGGTTTGATTTGGATTTCAAAAGTTCAGAAACATTTTTTCCTGAGTTCATTCCATTTGACTCTTTGGATTTCTCTTTTAACCCATCTAAGACTGCCATTTTCCCTCTAATGGATAATATTTATTATACCAAGCACAATTGCTCCAAAGATTATGGATCGCATTTGATTTAGATAATGAAGCAGAGTAGGGTAATTCAAAACAGGTTTTTATATTGCCATACTAGGAAAAAATGGCTTTCAACCTTTACAGTTCCAATTTTAGACTTCAATAAAATTCCAGTTACAAGAAATCTAGTCTTCTCCAAAGGACAGCAATGTATAAAAAAATAGCATTTCCATAAACTGTATATATAATTTTATTTTTGACTAATAGCAATAATATTATACTTATTTGTGTTTTCCTATGCTAAATTATGGGAGAAGCGTTAATTTTTTTCCCTAATTTCACTCAAATGCAGACAATGTGTTGGACCTGACTATTTCTATGTATCTCAGACTAAACACTGAGTCATTTTTGGAGCAAGTTCTCCAAACTGAATGTCAAATCAGATTGGAGAAATTGCCCCTGTCAAAGACCATAGTAAATTTGTATTGACAATAAAGGGAAATATAAAACTGATTTTGCACCTTTCCAAAAGTACCTGATATCTGCAGTATGTATCAACCAGAAGAAGGAAAGGTTGTCTATTTCAAAGATGCAAAAAATGTGATTGGAGGAGAGTTGTCACAGCTTTGCTTAGAGCAGGAGTCCCCAAACTTGGCAAGTTTTAAGACTTATGGATTTCAACTCCCAGAATTTCTCAGCCAGCTATGCTCTGGCTTAGAGGATGAAATAGGTGTCTTAAAACCAATGCACTAATCTTTCCAAAGTAGCCTTGGTCCCATCTGATTTGGAATGCACATGCCACACAAAATCTGCTGTGACCGTCAAACAACAGAAGTTTTTCCTAATTTCCCTTTGTACCACAGAATAATATTTATTTCATTGCCATCCCATAAGAGGAGTGATTCAAGTGTTGAAGAAAAGCTTGAGCTCTTTCCAATTCCCTAACTTCCTCCTGTCACCCAGAAGCAGTTCTGTTCCTGCATCAAGTAGCAAGAACAATTCAGATATCTAATTGTACAACAGAAAATATTACAATAATTTAGCACAATAGGAGAACAGAGTGCTTCAATACTGTATTAGGGGGACTATAAAAACATACAACATTGCTTGTTATAAAGAAAGCAACAGAAACATTTTTATATATGAACCTGCTGCAGAAATATGACATTATTCTTTCTTTTCATTTTATCTACTTATCGGTTAAACTTCACAGCTCCTATAACAAGTGGATGGTAGGCCATGTCTTCACCCAAAAGAAACAAGAAGTAATAACTCATCCAGAAGTGCATTCAGCCTTCAGTAGTCTATTGGGTCTAGTATCTACTGACTTGGGGAAGATAATTCTGTCTGGAATATATCATACCTACCTACAGTATGTTTATCTGTTTCTCAGGAGAATATATTATAGTGAATAGCTGTTTTAACTAGGATAGCTGGACTAATTAGGAGAGAGGTATCTATTATTCATGAAGCTATGTTTATGATGCCATCATGCAAATAATAAAAATAACATCATTTGCTCCAATTTGCATCTTTCACATCTGTTGCATTGTGATGTGTGTAGGACACTGGTTCGTTATACTGACATCTGGTAGATTAAGATTTTATTTTGCTTAATAATCTTGTTTCAGTTGCCTAACACGGTTCTTTGTATCACAATATGAAAAGAATGCTGAGGAACTGGAAAGAGGGCAGAGAAGAACAACAGAGATGAAAAGGAGCTTGAAGGCTAAATCTTACAGTTAAAGCAGGGGTCTTCAAACTTGACAGTTTTAAGACTTGTGGACTTCAACTCCCAGAATTCCTCCTCCAATCGTGTTAGCTCAGGAATTCTGGGAGTTGAAGTCCACAAGTCTTAAACTTGCCAAGTTTGAAGGCCCTTGAATTAAAGGAACTTGGTATGTTTAACTTAAAGAAGATAAGTATAAGGGAAGACATGTTAGCAGTCTTCTTATACAAGAAGGGATTCATAGGGAAGAGGGAACATATTTATTCTCTTCAGCACCTAAGGGTAAACTAGAACCAATAGGTAGAAATCCCAAAGGTGCTTTTTCAAAAGGCAATTGGGCCGTTGTTTCCCTTGAGAAGAAGATGTTTTGCTTCTCATCCAGAAGCTTCATTGGTTCTGGGATGGTGTTGGGGGTAATAGAAGGATCAGTTCTGACAGGAATTTGGAGGAGTGGGGAGTTGGGAGGATCATATTTCTTTGCAGTCATCTCGTCATTAGCACCCTCCTGAGATCTCTTGAGGAAACTTGGGGGTTTATGTGTGCTCTCAAGAGTATGTTTGATGTACCTGTGAAGAGCCCTCCAAATTTGTGCCATCTGTGCTCTCTGTTGTGTGAAGGAGCAGGGCAAAAGTCGGAAAGAGCAACTTCCTGAGCCGTGTGGAAACAAGAGTTTGGGATGAAGGAGGAGATGAGGCACAGAACAATCCTGTTGTCATGGAATGTATATAAGGTCTTCCCTGATGGAAAGAGCTGCCTATTCTGATTTGTGCCGTGCCGATGTGATGGCCACTAACAAGGCAACTTTGAGTGTTAAGAACCGCAGGCATACAGATTGAAGAGGTTCAAACGGGTCCTGTGTAAGGGCTTATAATATTGTAGACAGGTTCCAAAAATGATATCTGTGGACTGTTGGAGGTTTAAGATTGATAGCTCCTTTGAGGAAGGAGCGGACGATCAGATGATGACCTAAGGAATTCCTCTTCCCATAGTGCAACATGGTGGATAGGGCTGCTATTTGCCTGCGTAGCGTACTAGGAAAGAAACCTTTGTCGAGTCCGGTTTGTAGTCAGGTCTGTGCCCTTCTTGGTGTACCACTGATGGAACACTTTCCAGGTAGTGTCATATATTCTGTTTGTAGAAGGCCTCCTAGAGGCTTCTATTGTTTTGATGACATTTTTGGGAAAGTTATCCCTCCTTAAGATCCTCCTCTCAAGTGCGAGGCAGTCAATTGGAGCCACTGAGGCTTCGGGTGTTCCAAGACCCCGTGGCTGAGAGATATCCTGCCCTGAGGGATCCTCCAAGGGCGGGGCACTGACAGGCTCACTAGATCCGCATACCATGACCCTCTGGGCCAGTGGGGAGTGATGAGGATGATTTCTGCTTGTTCTAGAAGTACTTTCCTTATCACCCCAGGTATGAGGAGAAAAGGAGGGAATGTGTAAAGGAGACCCTTGGGCCAGCGGCTGCGAAGGATGTTTACCCCTTCTGTGCCCGGCGACAGGAATCTAAAGTAAAATCGGGGAAGTTGGGTGTTCATTGGAGTGGCAAAGAGGTCAACTGGCCTCCCGAATCTCTGAGCTATGTCCTGGAACAGATCTGGATGGAGACGCCACTCGGAGTTGTCTATCAGTGGTCCTGCTTAGATAATATGCCTGGACATTTGCTGTCCCCGGGATATGCCTTGATTGACAATAGGTGAGCTTCCGCCCAGATTCCCAGTTGCTGCATTTTGGACATGAGGGATCTGGAATGGATCCCTCCCTGATGATTGATGTGTGCTTTGGCCACCATGTTGTCTGTTAGGATCAGTACGTGTTGGCTAGTCATTGTGCTTTGGAAGTGTTTGAGAGCTAAGTGAATGGCTCTCAGTTCTAACCAGTTTATGTTGTGTTGAAGGTCCACTGTGGACCATTGACTCTGTGCGAGCTGGAACTGTAGATGGGCCCCCCTCCCAACAGACTCGCATCTGAAGTGACTGTGATGTGATTGGGTTCTTTGAATAGGGACCCCTTGGTGATCACTGGGGAAACCCACCATCTGAGGGAGCTGAGGACATCCAACTGGACTCGGACCCTGACGTTGGAGATGCTGGTGCCTGCCCTCTGAAACGGTAGGAGAAACGATTGGAGAGGCCTGGTGTGCAATCGGGCCCATGGTACTATGGCTATGCACAAAATTAATTTCCCCAGAAGCTGGGAAAGCACCACCAAGGGAGCCGCTTGCTCCGCTGTGACCTGTGCGACCAAGGACTTGATGCTGTCCTGATGCTCCTGGAATAAATATACTTCGCATAGATTTGTGTCTATCACCGCACCCAGATGAAGCAGGCGGGTGGAAGGTATTAGCTGGCTTTTTTGGAAATTGATTGAAAATCTGTGGTCCTGTAGAAACTGGATTGTGTAAGTCAGGTCTGATTTGGCTTGTTGGCTGGAGCGGACTGGATTAGAATGTCATCCAGATAGCACTGGACGCACACCGGAATTTTCTGAGGTGCGTGGCCAGTGCTGCCAGCACTTTTCTGAAGGTCCTGGGGGCCAATGACAATCCGAATGGCAGGGCCTTGTATTGATAATGCCCCCCCACATAATAGAACCTGAGAAACCTCCAATGGGAGGGTAGATGGGGACATGGAGGTAGGCCTCCATCAGACTGATGGATGTTAGATCGCCCCCTCTTACGTTCTCCAAGGTGGACTGCAGAAAATTGCATCTTGAATCTCTTGTATTCTAAATGAGTATTGAGCTTTTTGAGATCCAGGATCGCTCTCCACCCTCCCGAGGACTTGGGAAGTACAAAGAGAATGGCATAAAACCCATGACCCCTCTGGTCCTCTGGTATCGGCTCGATGGCCTGGATGTCCAGCAAATGCTGGACCACTGTGTCCATGAACTTTTTCCTTACATGGTTCTTAGAGGTTGGGCAATAGGTAAAGGTCCTCGGAGGAGTGAACAGAAAATCCAGAGTGAGACCGAATCGCACTATTTTCAGGACCAGGAATCAGATGTGATGGTCTCCCATCGGTCTGCAATTAGGGCCAAATGGCTGCCGATGGGAGGAATGGTCCGGCAGTCATTTATATCGATGGTAGGGATGACCTCCTGTGCTACGGAAGGGCCATTTAGATTAAAACTGTTTGTTTCTATCTTGAAAACCCGATCCATCTGCGAATCAATCTGATTTGGGCTGGTAGGACCTTTGGAATTGCGAGAATTCCTGACCTGAGTCTGAGGAACGAAATGGCTCTCTATGGGTGTAGGGAGAAGCCCTCCTATCAGCTTTCCTGGTAAGAGAGGAGAACACATTTCTCTTGTCTTTATTTTCGTGTAGGGGCAGAGGCCACTTTCCATTTGGTTCTAGCATCTGCTTGCCATTGTCATAGCAGACGACGAGAAGTGATGTTGGAGGCCAGGGCCCTGGAGGAGAATTGGGCTCCATGCAGGAAGGAGTCGGCTGCAAATTCAGTGGTCGCCACCAGTTATTGACGTCCTGATGCATTCTGATTTGCTCAGGGCGAATCCTAGCATGTAATTGGTGAAGCCAGAGAAGGGATGTCCTAGTGAAAAAGGAGGTGGCCGCAGCTGCTTTAACTACCCAGGCGTTCACCTGGTGTGTTCTGAGGAAATTTTGTTCCACCCTTTTGTCCTCTGTCTTGAGGGCCTCTGCTATGTCACCTGATATTGCAGAGGGAGAGACCAAGGACGCCAAAGTTCCATCGAGAGTTGAAGTGATTTGGAGAGGAGAGGAGCCATATTGATTTTTTTTTTTATCACTGTCCTCCGGAGTGGGGAAGGATCCAGGCTGTGCCCATTGTCTCTGAACTATATCCAAAAATAACTTGGGACAAGGAATCTCCTGTTGGAGAATTGTAGGTTCAGAAAAAACCCTGCTGTTGGGCCCGAGTATCAGGTGAAGCAATTGATATAATGGGCAGGATCAATTTGGGAAGTGGTTCTAGCCTTGTGGAGGAGGGATTTAAACAGTCCCGAGCTAAACAGACCTTTGAATGGGGATGGATCAGGTGACAGGTCCCCATCTGATGAGAACCCCTCCTCCCCCTGAATTTCCTCCTTCTTCCCAGATGCCCTGCTTCTGATGGAGTGGGTTGGAGAAGTCTCCCTCTGGTGCCTGGAAAAACCCATGGAGGCCTGGTATTGCACTGGCTGCAATGGCTGAGGATCAGATCTTGGGGAAGAAGAATGGCTCCTCCCCCTCAGGGAGGAGGCTACCCCATGGCGTAAGCAATAAGGATCTTAAGATCCTCTGATAATTCAGGGGCCACCCTATCTTGCATCCCTGCTGCAGTTGGAGTAAAAGTAGCCTCAGGTGTTCCAGTCCTGTCTCTGATCTGCAAATCTGCAGGATGAGGAAGCATTGAATCAAAAGGAAATCTCTTGAGTTTGGATTTCCTCAGCAGGAGGGATAAATTCCTGCTCCCTATTTCCCTCTGATGACCAAGCCCACCAGTTGGTAGTTCAGGGGGGCTGCAAAAAACGGAGCATCCAGAAGTTCCGATTGCTGCCTATTTTCGATGGATACTTTGAGGGAGTTTTTGCAAACCTTTGGGAGAATCCACACTTTAAACTGCTGCTTTCTGCTGAAACTGTTGGAGCCAACCTTTGCCACGTCTCCAGGGCCAAGACTAATCATGACTGGGGCTAGGGGGCTTCCTGCCCTGAGACGAAGAAGTGTGGCAAAGATTAATGACTCAATCTCTGGGCAGAAAGGTAGATTCAACCCATATGTGTGGATTATCCCAAAGGCATGCTGGAAAAGTGAAAGGTCATCTTCTTCCTCAAGGGAAAAAAATAGTCCAGTTGCCTTTTGAAAAAGCACCATTGAAACAACTATAACCTGGATGACTAAAGAATCTCCATGGACAATATGTGTATGAGCCAAACTTGGAATAAGGAGGAATTTCCTGATTGTGAGACCTATTAAACGATAGAACACCTGCCTGTTGAACCTGTGAGTGCTCCATCTTTGGAGGTTTTCAATCAAAAATTGGACAGCCATTTGTCCTTAATGGTATGAGGATTCTTGAAATAGCCAGGAAGTTTGACTCGGAGGCTTTCAAAATCCCTTCCAAGTCTATGTTCTGTTAAATTTGAAACAAATACCTTGTTATTATAGTTATTTTTCTGGCTTTCCTCAGTGGAAACCAAAAATTTCAATCTTATAAATAAGTTAAATAAGGCAATGATACTAGTTCCCACTAAGTCCAGGAGAGATGTTCTAAAGCCATCTTTGGTCAAGATTTTTCTAAAATTCTCATTATCATTAAAATAGCATTTCAATTTCATTTCAAATTAAGTAAAAAGGAAGAAGAATATTATGATCCCATGTATAAAATACTTACTGTTTCACAGGATATCAATCAAATAATACGATTTGAATATGAATCACTGTCTTTGCATTTAAAAATTGGTTTAAACTTTAGATTGCTATTGAAATATGCAGATAATCAGTTACTTGTTCTTCATCTAACTTATGTTTTTGCTTCTTTGGGAGTTAAAATAGTGAAATTGACTTGAATTCTTTTTAGTATTGTAACATTGACATTCCCACAATCTTTTAAATGTAAGTTGGTTTAATTGAATACCAGTGTAATTTGTATCTCTGAATTCAATAATTTGTCATAGTAAGTTTCAATGTTTAACTAATATAGTAGCAGCCCTAAATTAATAATAACACATAACAGTCAAAACAGATATTTCCAAAATAAAAAATCACCTGGCACTGCTCCACATTTGAATCTACTGGCTATATGATACACATACATATACATTACCTATCCTCAAATCTTTCTAATAATGTTGCGGGGTTTTCTTAATTTAAAAAAAATTAAGTTGGCTGAATTATTTAACTTGTCCCACCAGCCTTAATGGATGAATTACTTAACTTGCTTAAATGGGAAATATAAGCCTATGGACAGATTGTCCCTATTAATATGTTTAATTTCAGCTTGTTATTTATTAGGAAGTATTATACAAGTCACTCAAATTAAAACATTATTTAGTACAGTGTTTAGCGTACATGGCTTGTATTTATAATGACCCTAGTTCAATATCTTGGATCTGGAAAAATGTGAAACATTGAGGCACAACTGAGAGTCAGGTAACGAGTCTGAATGAGGCTAGAAACTAGGAGATGGTATGTTCTAGTTCCACCTTAAGTACAAAGCCAACTGGGGTATCTTGGGCTAGTCATTTTCTGCCAGCTCTAGTAAGAAGGCAATGGCAAACCTCTTTTGAAAAACCTTGCCAAAAAACTGCAGAAACTTTTCCAAGAAGTCTTCAAGAATCTGACACAATTAGGAAGTGGGGATGAATAGTTTTGACACAGTCTAAGAAGTACTTTTCTATATTCCTAGAAAAAAATGATTTATCTAGCACATCTCCAAATGAGTATGATTAAAGTAAAAATAGAATGGATCTATAATGCTAATCGTAGTATTATTTCAACAATACTGCTAAACCAGTGCTCATTTGGAAGGAAAAATGAATTTGCGGGGCATTTAAAAAAAATTGTCAAACAATGCCATTTTCAAAAACCATTTTTTAGATTATTAATGAAGTCAAAAAATCAGAGCACGGTAAAACTGCTAACAAACTCATCATCAACATTTGAATATGCCAAATATTCATAGATGATATTCAGCTTCTGAAGAAAAGACTTATAATGCTGCATAACTCAGTCTATCATTTTGCTAGACACAAAAACAGGATGCCAAAATGGGTCTGAAAAACAGTATCTGTGTTGCCAAAAAGCTCAACTCCCTTCTCATAGCTAAGGTATTTATTACTGTTTGGTCACAGTCCCGCAGAACCAGCATTTGCTGCATGAAGATTATAAATGATGCATAAACCCTATTTTCCAGTTTGTGTGAGAAAGGAAAAAGATGTATAGGAGACCACAAACATCAAAAGAAGGAGTTTATCACTCAAGTTGAATAACTGATTGGTCATTTAGGAATTAAATTCTTGGGCAGAAAATGAAATCTTATGGCTGCTCAAGGCTCCATACATAATAACCAAACCCCTCTGCCATTTGGTATGATTGAATTATTTATCTGAGTACAACAGTTTCTTGAATAATAGCTTACAACAAGCCGAGAGTGACTAGTCCTATCTCTTTCTCTAATAAGAAATATTTATTATGTTGTCAAATAAGGCAATTTAATCTCACTATTAATAATGTTCTTTCCAACCATTTGCAGCACAAGCTCCCATCCACATCTTTCTTTATTCTTCCCAAAATATTTTTCCCCCAAACATGATTCTTCTTTTCTATGAGCTAGTATTACACCATCACTGTGTATGCAAACACTTGCAAAGTTATCTTTTATTTACTCCATTCTTATCTGGGATGGAAATTATAACTTACAGTCTAATATTTAAATTCCACAGATCATCTAAAGCCCACTAAAAAGTTCCCATCGTATTTAATAAACTGAAAATTACTAGGTGAATGAGAAAGGTGCAATTACAGAATCTCAGTAAGGCTTTAAAACTCTACACAGTTCATCTCTGAAACAACAAAGACACCTCCCTCTATTTGCTGTCATGATTAAAAATGCATTCAACTGAATCGTCGGATGGCTGAACTTCAGGTCCAGAGAGAGACAAAGATAAAAATGCTGAAACAGAGTGGGCCAATGCACAATGTCTCTGTATGTGCATGTGATTATCAAGTTAAAATTGAACACGGGGGTGGGGGGGGCGAGAGAGACGGGGGAAAATGGATGGTGCATGCAGCTGCAATTTCTTATGGTACTCTCTGACCATTGACATTTAGGAGACTGGAACTGCGTCATGACTAGAAAGCACAACAGAGAGTTGGAAAGCACATTAGGCAGGCAGTCAACTGGAACAAAAGAGAACTGCAATTTAGCAATAGCAGAATAAAAGCATGTAAAAACAAGCCAAACATAAAGTCAGCAGGGTAAGCATATGACTCTAAAATCACTTTTTCAACAGAGTTTTGTACTCCCACTCTCTTAAACACATACAAATCACAATGCCTTGTGATTATAAAACTGCAGCATTGTTAAAGCATAATGCTTTCTGATTAAAAAAAAAATCCTAAGTTTAAATCTCTGGTATTCTGAGGTAGGACTAAAATTCCTGTTCTTAACCTCTGCCAGAATTGACACGACTAGACTAGATAAGCCAACAGTCTGATTTAGCATAAGGCAAGAATCATAAACAACCAAAATTTATTCATCCAGGACTTAACTGGATAAATTACAGAGATCATGTGTGGTATTAAAATTCAATGTTTATATTCTTCATGAGCAGGACCCTGAAGTTCTGCAGATTTCTAGAATCTGTTCTATTCACCCTACCATCAATACCACTCAACATTCTACAAGCTATGGATATTAAATGTGTATGGAAAGGAGGTTGCCAAATATTTACAAGTTTGTGTTAAGTGGAATTTTCATAGAAGCTTGGTACTGAGGAAAAAAAAAACAGAACACAACGGAACAAAACCCTAGTTCTTCAAAGGGCATGAACCAAGAACAGCAGATTGGGAGACATTCCTGTAGGAAATCAAAAACCCAAAAATTCTGGGTGATACAAGATTTTTCAATAATAAACACTTCTCCTACCTTGAACACATTCACTAGTATTAGTCACTAGAACTGAATTATTAGAACACAGGGGACATTTGGTCTCTCTGCTTTCTTATACATTTTTTAAAAGTTGTGAATAGCTTTTTGTCTTAAAAGTTCACAGAGTAGAACAGCCAACTGTTTTATAACTGTAGAAGAGAGCATTATAAGTATACAAGAGTTAATTCTAACAGTAGAAAAGGAGACAGAAGTTTATTTAAATATTATGTCTACTGTTTATGGGCTAAAGGACCAATTGATGCCATGGTTTCTACCATATTGAGTATATGGCTCTTAAAGTTTAACTGCTGGAAAACATTTTCATTTCAGCCTATAATTTTGCAAATCAATTCATGGGTTCTTACTTGTAGTATCAGATCACACGCTGGAAAAATGTTGTGATGTCTACTCAATTCAAATTTACCACAAAAACCCAGTTTCTTTCATATAATGAATATGTGTATTTATGGTAAGATCATAAACAAATGACTGATACGTGGCAAATAATGAGAGAATTGGAACCGAATGGTGAAGTAAAGAATGGAACTTGGGCAAAAAAGGACATGGATGGAAAAAGCTAAATCAACTACAGGAAGAGGAAACTTAAGTCTTTTATGAAAACGTATTAGAAGGTATCTTAATCTTCCAGCAAAATGAATATAAATTAGATAAGGAAAAATGATGCAGAAGCTCTCTGCAATAAAGTAAGAAATATTATATTACCAAAATAGGCATGGGGAATAATAGTAACAAAATATGAAAAAGATGCTTGGAATACCATATTAAAATCATATGAGAAGGCACATGATTTCTATAGAACAATTTTGATGTAAATAAAATTGTTCTTTAAATTGGTAAAAAGCAGTAGACTTTACACAAGCAAACTATACAAGAGTGAACAGATTTAAAAATAAAAGTAGCAGAAGTATTTGGGAAGAAAATAAAATGGATGAAGGTTGAAAGAAATATTTTATAGGTTTGAATGGACATGGAAGACATAATCCAACAAAAAATAATGAAAAGGAAGCCATAAATGTGGTGAGACGTTGAAGAATGATAAGAACGAATAGATAGTGAAGAAAATAAAGATGATATAATTATCAAAATGTTAAAATGTGAATGTGGAAATATTATTATTGGTCCCTAATAGCAAAAGAAAAGAAACGTGTGTGAATGCAAAAATAATAGGAGTTGAATTATGGACATGGACATGGTTGTGCTATTATTGAGCTGAAGGATGATTGGTGAATGGGGTAAGAACAGCATGCTTGGGAATAAATTGTATGCATACGGATCAGTGCAACAATGAGCTAGGAGTAAAACAATTTAAACAATTAAATAAAGGCATTTTCTGCTTTTATAACTCTTCACTGTATATTGAATATAAAACTAAAGTTTTTTTAAAAAGTCATTAGAAGTGTATTGATTGGGGATATTTTAAAAATAGAAGACTACATATGAGTTAGTCAATGGACATGATAGAAGTAAGACTGGATTGCAAGGATAGAAAAGTATAGACAGCTGTAGTGAATAAACTAGGTTTAGATTTCCTTTCCTTGTACTTTTATCTTCTGCCTTTAATTTATTTTGCTTACACAACATACACTTTTTCTTCACTTTGCATAATGTTGCTTACTTTGAAAGGGAACAGCATTTTGGTATGTATGTGTGTGTATATGCATAAATATTATTTTGTCAACAGAGTCAAAATACTACGTTGTGAACAATCAAATCTGCAGTTTAAAGTTCTAAATATAGAAATAAGTAAATATTTCAAAAATTTTACTTGTTTTAAAGATGCTTTTCATCCTCTGTTACATAAGACCCAACAAGTTACATAGTGGATTCAGAAGGATTTAGGGAAAGAGATAAAGACACAATCTGTTTCCAATAATTTGAGATTACAATCATAAATTAACTAATTAGCTTCTGGTATCTGGGCACACCCAAGTATATGTGAAGAGAGAAATAGGTAAATATATAAAATACCCTGCGACTATTATTAAGTGTTGTACCTGATGATTCTTGACTCTTGACGAACGTATCTTTTCTTTTATGTTTACTGAGAGCATTTGCACCAAGACAAATTCCTTGTGTGTCCAATCACATTTGGTCAATAAAGAATTCTAATTCAAACTGGTCAAACTGATTATCAATGAGGAATCACTAATACTGTATAACTTTCGCAGCTCAAAAATAGTTTTTATTTAAATCTGGTGAAAGATATGCTAATTTAAATACTGTCTTGATAAGCCTGAATTCATCAAACATATCTGGTCTCCTCTTCAACAGTCTTCCAGGAAAAAAAAACAGAAAAACAAAAAACAAATTAAAAACCATGTTTTCAAAGACATTCACAGCCAGTTGAACACGTACAACACAACAAGTGCCACTTACCAGGGGCATGAAGAGACAAAATGATATTACCTAAAACTGTGAGCACAAAGTGAAGGAGAGTCCCAAAACAAGATGAGAAGGCACATCTACATCAAGTAATTGTAAAGATTAAAGATTATTTAAAAATAACCTAAAAGATTATTACTCATTTTCTATTTAAGATTTCAGCAGCTATTGGAAGACCTAGGAATCTTATTTACTCTCACTTTGTTTAGCATCAAAGAATGCTTTTAATAAAGCTCTCGCTAAGATCTCCTAAGTGTAAAGGATCTGCAACAAAAGCTGTAGAATGCAGTGCTTCCACTTTTCCCTTGTAAGGCTGCAACAGGTCAGGATGAGTGTTACTCCTCTTCAACTGCTAAGGACTGAGTCTGTGTAAAAAGGCTTATTAGCCTAGCTCCGCCCACTCTGGGTTACTCCTGCCCAGTTCTACTCAGTCCTTGGCTGAAGAAGGATGCAACAATTGCTCCTCCTGCATTTGGATACTTTTATTTCCAAAGGCAGCCGTGCATGGGAAATTCTTTCTCACCACAGAAAAAAAGCCTCCAAAAAAGCCTTCCCCTTTAAATTGGGCGGCTCCGCTTCTCAGCTGGCTATTGTCTGGAGCAGCCTGCAAGGGCCAAGGGGGCCCTGAATATTTAAAAAGTAAAAGTGAGTTTTTCTTAGGAGAATATCTATGTGTGCACAATTATTGGGCAACTTATTAGTGTGCCTAATTATTATGCAACTAAGTGAAAAATGAAAATTTTCCCATCTCACTCATTTATTTTCATCTGTTACAAGTGAGAATAATAAACAAACAACTCAAAGTTTACAAATAAACACTTCTGACAGTTTAAAAAAAATCAGTGACCATTATAGCCACCCTTCTTTTCAATAACAGTCATAAGCCTTCCTGTCATGGAGTCTGTCAGTTTCTTGATCTGTTGATGATCAATTTTTTGTGCAGCAGCAACCACAGTCTCCCACTATTCAGAGAGATGTACTGTTTTCTTTCACCATAAATCTCCCATTTAAGAAGGTTCCACAAGTTCTTAATAGGGTTTAGGTCAGGTGAGGAATGGGAGCATGTCATTATTCTTTCCTTTTTAAGGCCTTTACTGGCTAGCCACACAGTGGAATATTTTGATGATGTGATGGAGCATTGTCCTGCATAAAAATCATAGTGGTCTTGAAAGATGCACTTTTTCCTGTACCGCTACTTGAAGACAATGTCTTCTAAAAATTGGCAGTAGGCTTGGGAGTTGATTTTGAGTCCATCTTCAATCCGAAAAGGTCCAACTAGCTCATCTTTAATAATACCAGTCCATACCAGTACCCCAATTCCACCTTTTTTTTTCTATTTCTTTCTATTCCCCTCCCCCTCCAAATAATTAATGACCATGTTGTGGAAACTCAGTTAATTTTTTTCTACAGGAAGTTTTTTTGGTATGTATTCCTTTTGAAATGTTTCTCTTCTTTGTACATTTCATACTTCAGGATTCCTCAGACTTCCCTCAACCCTGGGACCTTTAAGACATGTGGACTTCAACTCCTATGCTGGCTAGAGAATTCTGAGAGTTGAAGTCCACATGTTTTAAAGTCCCAGGATTGAGATATACTGCTCTGGAGCATAGATTATATTACACTGGTTACATCAGAAACAGTTCACTGAGAACTGAAATCACTATTATATATTTGTATATACAAATGCAAGAAACTGTTGAAGTGTGAAGTGCTTCTTGGTTGAGATTCTGGCATCTTCCCATCCCTATTCCCTATCCCTTCTGATTTTCTCTGTTTTATGTCAACAAACCATCAGAATTCTATGGTGAACAAGCACTTTTTTGTTCTGTTTTCCCTCTCCTCATAATGATAATAATTATCGCAGAAGCGAATTTTTTTTCCTAATGACTTCTTTAATTCTATAAGCCTTCATATTCCTTGAACTCTGCCAATATCTCCCTCTTGTGTATAAGTGATGCATTTTGACTCCATACATATAGGCATGCACATGGACATTGAAAATAGCAGATATGGTAAACTCATAAAAAGAACCAATTAATACTGTTATTCGATAAATGTTTAATGAGCAATTAGTCCCTTGTACTCAGCACAGTCAGGAAGAGCACTCTAAGACTTTCCAAAATACAGCTCTAGTGTGTATTATTAGATGAACATCCTCCAGTTAAAAAACATTTAAAGGGCTATGTAATGGAAGCAAAAACAAGATTTCTCTGATGGGCTTCTAATGCAAAATCTAAAATGTAATCTTTTTGGCACATCTGAACCCTACAAAAGAGAGCCATATGCTAGGCTATAACCAAGCATTCCTAATATGCAATCTATCTAGTATCTCCACACTTGACTTGTCAAACGATGACTCTTCCAAGAAAAATATAAACTCGATGTTAATCATACTCCATATCTACCAAAGTCAAATTTCTAATGTATAAATGGCTGATCAGCCTTCATCACTTCTAGAAAAAGTAATTCTCTAGAAGAGGGAGTGGGCAAAAGGGGGAAATCACAGACACTACCAATTAGCATCAAATGATACAATTGGAAAACATTTATTTTACCCAATGCAGGAAACCTACTTATTACCAGCTTTAAAGCAAGACCGTTAATACTCAGTTTCTATTGCTACTAATGGCTTTTTGCAAAATTAATACTGTGGTATTTTAAATTGGCATACAAATAATTTGTGTTTTCTTGTGCCACCCAGAAAGCAAATTATGTATTTTTGTTTCATCTGGTGATAGTAATTAGTTTTGGGGTAGAAGAAAAGCTGTTTTCTAGGAGAACAAGTATTTCCAAAGTTAAAGATAAGACATGCCAAGTATAGAAATTCTGTTAATTTAGTTTAAAGGAAGCCAATTCTGAAACATAATACATGTGTTAATAATATAATATATCACATATGTTAATAGTATTCCCCTATGTTTCATGGTATGGCCATCAGATGGATTGCAAAGCATTTGATGACTAAGATATAAATGTGTCAATGTGTCAATCTAAAAATGGTATTTTAGCATAGGATCTGTAATAATGCTGTTAAAATGATGACATGCGAAACATGGCATCATTGCACAATTATTAGATAGACTGTCTTAGGTAGTTAAACACAGTCACTCCAAACAATTATTTCTTTCTGACAGATGGTGAAGAAAATGAAAGAGTTGGGGATACAAATTAGAAGTGCACTAGTAAAGATTAAGGCCATATTTGACACACAGGAATAACTTCTTGTTGAAGCTTATGCCATAAGCAGTAGAAGAAGCAAAAGATTTATTTTTCTCTCAACTTACTGCTTCAGCACAATGTCATCTGGCTAAGTGAACAATTTCTAGCATTTTGAACCCTGCATAGATTATAGGTGAATCTTCAGCAGGTCAATGTCTATTGTTTGTGCTACACTTTGAAAGTTACATGGCTCCTGCTTTCACAAATTTAAGTTTCCAAGTAAAGGATAAATTTTGAGAGGATATTTGATTGTGCACTTTTAATAAATGATAATAGAATTTTTGCTGGTTTAAAATGTGGTTAAATTGGCTGGGGTGGTCAACTTGCTTGGATTTTCCCTACCTGGCTGTTAATGTGTGGTATAGTGTTGGGTTAGAACTAGGAAAGCCCAAATTCAAATCTACTATCAGACGTGAATATTCGTTGGATGATCTTGGGCCGATCTTGGTCTAATCTGATCCCAGGCTGATGTAGGAGGGAAAAAATTGGAGGTGGGAGTACCATGTGCTCTATCTTTAACTCAAGAACAAAGGTGAAAAATAAATCTAACATATAAGCAAATTAATGAAGTTGCCAAAGATTACTTGACTAACTGTATTAGTGGACATTGTGGATGATTCTTGAAGGAGACTTTTCTCACCTTTAATAAAAGAGTGCGGTTAAAGCTTATGGTAAATTATTTTGGAAAATAATTAGTCGCATTTTTCAGGAAGATCTAAAGGAAATAGTAACTGTCCAACTATATATTTCTAATTTAGAAAAAAAATGTTTAAGAAAAAATGATGAGCTGTGGTGGCGCAGCTGTGGTTAAAATACAGTACTGCGGGCTAATTCTGCTGACTTCCAGATGTTTGATCCTGAATGGCTCAAGGTGGACTCAGCCTTCCATCCTTCTGAGATCGGTAAAATAAGAACCCAGAGTGTATGGGGGCAAAATGCTAACACTGTAAACTGCTTAGAGAGAGCTGTAAAACATTATGAAGCGGTATGTAAGTATAAGTGCTATTGCTATACTTTGTTGATTACGCTGGCCCTTTTGATGATATTCAATACTGTTGATCTGGTCTCCTTGTAAGGCACTTAGCTAGATTAGAACTTTGAAGAATTGCTCTGCAGCAGGTTCACTATTTTCTGATACTGCTGAGGCACTCTAACTCAGATTTGGGCTTCTACACGAAATCATTCTAAGAGGTAATATGATAGTTTGTCTCATCACATGAGAATGACACCCAGCTCTATATATTTTCAACTCATGTCCAGGAATATGGAAATCTTGAAGGAATAACTAGAAAAAACCCTATAGTTATTCATTAACAAATGACTATGAGATGTTAAACTGATTGGAACATGGGTAAGAGTTCTGCAATAGAATCTACTACCAGAAGAATGGTCTTTCAAGAGGATTTACATTGTCTTGTTTCTCTCCTTGCCTTTTGTTGAGCAATAAGGATAGATTTGGTCTGATGTTTCTTAACTCTCAGCTTACTTTTGTTATGTTCTTTAAAGTACTGTATGGCTGTTTTTAGGTTATGTATGTATGCAAGCTCTTGAAGTTCAAATACTATAATATTTGCACTGGGTTTTCCAACTAAAAGTACATGACATGCATCTGGTTATGGATAACAAAGCTGCATGAAGGTATGTATCTATTTATTCTCTCCTAAACAATGCAGGCAACACTAGGTATAGGATTAGGCTGCTAGTCCTGTCATGTTATATTCCTTGCATAAATAGAGATAATGCATACATCATTAACTGTAATATGAAAAAGATGCTATGTTGATTCAAAATGAAAATCCAGGGAATTTCAAAATGGACAGTTATTCTATTTATAGCATGTGATGAAGATATGATTGATTTGAGCAATATAAAGGGTTCACTTTCTAGACCCAATTGACTCAATAAATATGTCTTCGGTATTTTTGTTCTTTATTGGTTTATAACTTGTCTTCTAATTTCTTCAAACATCCCAATTTCTTTCATAACAAGAGAAAAACAACAAGAGAAAAATGACATATACTCTTAATTCAACATTGCTATTCTTTTTAGGATTCCCTAATTTTTTTGAGGAGGAAATGGGTTGATTATAAAATCCAAGTAAAATCACCTTTGTACCCCTCTTCTGCCTATGTTTCTAAATCTACTTTGATTATAATATAATTCATTTTATCATGCAGACTTTCTATTTGTTCACTGAATCTAACTAAAACCTATCAGCTTAATATGATAATCCAAGATGACATGTCATAGTTAATAAGACAATATTTAACTGTACAGAAATATTTAGTTTATAATGTAACAGGTGGGAAAAGGTACCATTATTTTCAACAAAATTGTTCTTTTCTGAATCCACATACTTCTAAAGTAAATCAAGTAGCATTTTTTGGACTAAAAAAAGTACTATTTAGACTCATGATGTTTAGACACCATAGACAAACACAGCTCTCTTCCCACAATATAGAATTAAAATATTCTAAAAACTATCACAATAAAAAATCAAATGACTAATTAAAGAAAAGGCATCTGAATATGTCAAATAACATACTAAAAATAAATGAAAATGTTTGATATATCTTTGCTATTCCAGACATATTTCCAAATTTCTTATATAAGCTGTTTTATATAAGCTTAACTGCTGAAGGTGGCTCTTATAAAGAACATTTATCCACATACTTAATAAGGACTCCAAACTTAGGAAAAGTTCATAAATAGTTGAAGAATTGTGAAATACCTATATTTTCCAGAATTCCATCTTTGTGCAAGTGAAAGTCTAAAATCCATCACAACCATGAAGGTTTTACAATGCTAGGTCCTGACAATCCACTTTGGACCAGGTTTGGAGGGTTTTTTGGCTTTTTTTCAGTCTAAGTCAGGGATGTCAAACTGGTGGCCCACGCACAGGCCACGCCCACCCCAGTTCCACAAAGGCAAAAAAATGTCACGATACATCACAATATGTCACGTGACATGATCACGTTTGATACCTGTGGTGTAAATTTTTTTTTAATGTCTGCACATGCCATGATTGGCTGCTGCATTGCTAACTTTTCTCTCCTCTGCTTCACTTGTGACCTCATTTACCAGCAACTTTCACAACAACCAGTATATGACATCAGTGACTAAATGTTGATTAAAACAAGATAAGGGGTATTCCCTCCGAGCAGAGACAGCACAACTCAATACGGCCAACAGTTAACCAAAAGAAATTGCATGTCCATATTGCAGAAACATGTTTCTACACTGACCTTGATAGGACAATTGATTGCTCATTCAAAGTAAGCAGGATGCTGAAAAGAGGTGCACTTTGTATCCTGAAATGATCATGCTGGTAAACAGAAGGTCAATAGTATGGTAAATTTCAATAATTACTCAATGGTAACAGGCTGTTGCATTTGGTCTGCAAGAATTGAATTGCTTGAAACCATTATACACAGATTAATACCAATGACGCTCCCGAACAGAAAATACTAGTCATGCAAGCCACACTTGATTCTACTGCAAATATGTCAGTGAAGTGAACCTGAACTAGTGAGATTACTACATTTTGAAAAGCAAACACAGTGAAAGAACACAACCAGCCACGTACCCAGCCTCCATTGTCCTGGATCCAATTGTGCAGGTGCCTGTCCATGTACTCAGTCATCCATTCAGCAATACTGTCCACAAGAGGTGACATCTCCCGACTGACACTTTCCACACACAGCATGCCACCAAATTCAAAGAACGCCACAATCCTTCCCCAATTTACTCCATCTCGGAACAGCTCTTCCACAACAGCCATGAAATGACTTCTGGCAGTCACTGGAGTCAAGTGCAGTTGACCAGACATCTGGGTAAAGTCCCTTTGATACCTCCGGGAAAACTCATCACCAGCTTGGCATAGTGTGGAATAAACAACTTGCGGTACAGGATGTTCTTCAGTGGCAGCCAAGTTACTAACAGCAGCAGAAGGCAGAGGCACCAGTCCTCCAAGGGCAGGAAAGGTCCCAACAGCAGGAGAAACATTTTCTCTGTCTCCACTGGCAACCCAGTCATATCCTTTCTGTGACAGCTTGTAATGGATGTACCTCAGCACTATCTCCCGGTTACTGTAATCTCTTACCCCAGGATGAGCCATCATTTACAACAGAGTGCTGGGAGGGGAATAAAAAGAAAGACAAAATGTCCCCCTCCCCACCCAAAAATTAAAGCAGCCAATAATAATGAGTGCCAGTGTTATATGGAATCCAGTTGCTTTGTTGTGTGTAGTTCCATTTGTGGAGGTGAGGTGAAGTCCTTAGATCTCAAATGTATCTCTCTCTTTCCAGTATCTCTTCTTTCGTATACGATAGGGGATGAAGACCAGGTTTAAAATGAAGCCAATATTGTATTCCACATGTAATACTTATGATAACATTAATGTTCAGAATCCTTCCTTCCCTTGGGTCGAAATACATCTAAAAAGAAAAAAGAAAATCAAATACCCTTTTTCAAAATCAGGTGCTGCCCCCCCCCCTCCATTCTAGATGCCGATCTAGAATAGGGAGGAAGATGCTGGCTGTGCATACATTTCAATTCTCCTCCCGCCCCCTTCAAAATGATTTACAGATTAGAGCAATTTCCAATGCAAATTCATGTAAAGCACGTTTAACAAAACTCTTTTTTTTTTCCCACAAAGAAAAGTGAACACGAAGTAAATTCCCTGTAGAAAATACTTACTTGAAGTAGAAATGTTCTTTGCTGTCAAATGTCCTTACAGGAGAAAAAAGCAAAGAAAAAACTTCACAGGTCTCTTAAAATATTAAATACAAGGATTATTATTATTATTATTTGGATGATTCCAAAAAAGAAAAAATAAAGAAAAGAGGCCTTCAGCTCCTGTTGAATTAGTCTGATTTCCAAAATTATTTCTTGGATTTCTGTTTGGATGACATTTCCAAAGATGTGTCAGAGCTCACAAATCCCAGTTCTGAAACTTCAGAAAAGGAGACCAAGCCAAAACAGAAGCAGCAGGGGGTAAAAATAAATTCTGAAAAGCATCAGAAAAATGCATTTTTTTCAGATTAGGCTCTGGAATTAAGTAAGGGTGCTCCAGTGCCATCGATTTTTCATCACCAACGTAGTTTCATTCAGACCACAGATCTTGAACCCAATACACCTAAACTACCATCACCCATCATCATCACTATTCTCTGAAATTTATACCACCCCCCACCCTTCCTTTCTTCCACTGCTTAACTCCAGGAGACAGACAGACAGACCCACATCCATAATTGGGAAGGAGCCAAATAAGTCTCAGGCCAAAAAAAAAAGCAAAGAGAAGAGGTGTCTGAAGTATTAATTGATCCTAATTACTCCCCCCTCCCTCCCCACCCTCCCTCCCCGGTGCCCTTGGTACCCCGGGCAGCCTCGTAAAGCTTCCTAGTCACGAGGCGCCTCCTCCTTCTCCAGCGTCGGCTCCAGATTGGATGTGCTGCGTTCGGCGCGGAGGCTCCAGCTGCCGATGGGGAGGTCTCGGCGGCGAGGGAAGGCATAGTCAATGCGGCCGCACACGGGGGGGAGGAGACAGAGGAGGGGAGCTCCCAACGCTTCAGGCTCGGCAAATGGGGCAGCCTTTCTTCTAGCCCCACCTCGCTCTTCATTCAAGAAAAGGGGAGGGGGGGAAGGGAGAGGAAGACGCAGAGGGAGGGCGCCGACTCTCGCCTTTTTCGCAGCCGTTGCTGCAGCCCCGGACGAGGCTCGCACGGGTGCGTGGCTAACCTGCCTTTACCCCACCCACCCCCAGGCTTGGAATTGCGTGCTTCTCTGCCAGGGCTTCAGGCTCCGATGGCCCTCGCGGGGTGTGGGTGGTCCACGACGGGGAAGGGCGGACTGGGGAAAAAAAAAAGACAGGACGTTCCCCTTGGTTGCTTTTCATTCATGTTTATGGTTGGAATGGGGTCGACTTTGAAGCGGTCCTGGGATTGTTTTCAGGGCGAAAACGTCCTGGGAGAGGAAGGAGACCTTGCATTCAAAAGCGCCTTTTTGGAGTTGTAACTAGCCGGGCCATCGCTGCGGCAGCTCAAGGACGCTTTAAAGATCTCCGAAGAAGGAACTAAGGCCGAGAAAGAAGAGGAGGCACAACTTGTCGGAGACCACCCAGTAGCTTCCTAGCGGGAGCTGCAAAATGCAACCCACCTTCAGCTTTGCACACACACACACACACACAAAATGTTGGACTCTAAAACGGGTGGGGTGGGGGAATAATATGCTGTGTAACGTCCCAGCTGCCAAAAAATATCATCCAGGTTGGTTTGGGGTTTTTTAGCCACTAAGTTTAGGAAGTGTTTCTCCTCCCACCACCATTAAACAGCGATGATGAACTATTAGTGCAAATGTAGCTGCGTCCGCAAAGCAGAGGGAGGGAGGGGGCGTCTCTGTCCTTCATAGTTCCTAATCCGTTTGAGGCAGGTATTTTCCCGCAGTAGAACCGATTGCCCTCCCCCTTTCCCCTCTGCTGGGGTCTCCCAGCAAAAGTTGCCCCAAGAAAACCAGAGTGGGGCTGCGGAGAGGTCGCCATTCCCCCGGACGCGCGTATTGGGGGTAGGGGGGTGGGGAGGAAATATTATTTGTATCAATAGGGTGCCACCTACCGTTCAGCCTGAATGCCTTCCTCAGGCTGGAATCTGTCCTTTAATCTCTGCTCAGTTTTATTCCCGCCTTTTCTTGAAGGGAATAAAGGGACGTTTGTGTGTGTGTGTGCGTGCGTGCGTGTGCGAAGAGCTGGGCAGTCTTCATCTGGTGGAAGGCGGTCAACCGAGCACTCCTATTCTGGGTCTTGTGGTTAAAATGTTGTGGTCTAGCCTAGGGCATTTTATGCACCTTACATCTCATTTTCTAGTACTAAAAATAACAAGGGTTGTTAAACTCCAGTTCTTATTGCTGCTCAGTTCTTCTGACTCCCCCCTCATATTGTTGGAAATAAGTTGATGCATGTTATCAGATAATTATCTGGAAATAACAGTAAAGTCTCTTATAATTTAGGCCAAACGTAGGATGTGTGTTAAATGTTAAATGTGTGGCATTTTGGATGATACACCAGCGCTCATCAACAACCAACTATTCTTGAAAGTTTCCCCCATTTTTGCACAATTTTTGGAGGCCGCACAGGAATGAGAGGTTCTGCGTTGCCTCTAGACATTGGTGCAAGAGGGTTGTGCTTTTGCATATCCTCCAAAAAATGCATGAGAATGGAGTGCGCTTTCGCTTGGTTTTGGGAGGTTGCAGAAGAGCATTCTCTGAAGCTGCTTCAAGGACAAAGCTCTAATGTGATCGGGAGCAGCCTTGGGTAGGCCAAAAGGTCTTTTTGTCAACAGAAAGACAACATCACCTGAAGGTAAGCAGAACACAGCAGATCCTGAGGACTCGTGTACCTTGGGAATGGCAAAAAGTGGCCTTTTTGAATGGCTGCTCTGGCATTAGTCCTTAAGATCCAGCCTCTGAGCTGTCGCAGAGTGTTGATGTTCAAAGTGGGCTTGATGGGGATTGAGATAGAGAATTGCTTCTCTTTTGGGGGCGAGAAGGTGTGGAATCAAGTTAGGCCTTTTCCAACTTTTTTTAAAAAATATTGATTTTTCTGTTGTTTACGTTTTGTTAGTGTTTAATGAACACCGTGTTGTCCGGATTATCTAATTTGCTTAACAATACAGATTACATTCTTAACCTCCACCTCTTTTTTCCAACCACTGATAAAATAAAGTCCATGTGCGATAACATTCTATGTCATCGTTCAAGTTTAAACTTCAGCGTAAGTCTGTCCATTTCTGCACAGTTTAATATGTTCCTAACTATATTTTCATCTCGCGGTATTTGTTCATTTTTTCCAGTATTGTGCAAATATAATCATCGCTGCTGTTAAAATGTGCAATATTAAATGTATACTTTGGTTATCAAGTTTTTCTGATGTTAATACCTAATAAAAACAGTTCAGGTTGGGCTTTTCCAAATTTTGACACAGGGAGCCCAAAAGGTTTGCTACCGCTGATTTAAGGTGCGAAATGTTCTTCTAAATATTACTAGCTTGGTTTATAATACACTATTAGATGGCCTAATATACAGATAAACCACTCTCCTTTTTTGGCACTGGTTAGAAAAAACAGAAATGTATATTAGGCCATCTAACTGTTCCATATAGGTTTTGGAGTTTTCAAGCATCAAGCCAAATGAAGAAAATATGGTAAAATATATACAGATCCTGCTTGTAGGCTCCTGCTTATAGGATCTGAGTTATCACAAACTGCTCAGTCCATAAGGAAACCTAAAATGCAAATTGGTCTTTCATGGAGAAAACATTCTAGAAAATACTTCAAAAGCTACAGCTGGCCAAGAATATGTGGGCTGCTACATTCTGGACTTAATGAGGTTTCTGGATGCATTTCAATTCCTAAAATTGGCTACAATTCCTACAATGTGCAGCACTAATCAAGCAATCTTAGATACATTTTATTGCTGCTAGTGCTGCTTAAGAGAGTCTCACCAGTTACTGAAAACAAAGATCTGCCATGCACAAATACGTAGCTTTGAGGATCATTTTCCTCAGTGAATCAATGAATAAGTATAATTGTTCTCATTTAACTAGGTTCTCTTTATATAGTTTCTCTTTATGTATGGTTTGTGTTGAGAACAGATCGTTCTTGAGCTCATGCAGAAATGTTGAAAATTTTAAAAAGTTCACAAACTTTTCAGCATCACTGTAACTAGTGGAAGAAAGGTTAATTGCCAAACTGTTTAAAAATTAAAAAAATAAGATACCTAAATTATGAAAAGTCATAATTAAGTGCCGTTAAAAATATCCTCTGGGACTAGTGGAAATCATAATAGTATGCATACTAATTTTGCATAAATAAAAGTGGAAAGGCAATTAGAGCATGCTACAACTTAAGAGAAATTTCTCGTTTCCTGATTTTACCTGTTTATCAGATGTTAATGGGTTTGAATAAAATAGATACTAATTGATAAAACCTTTAGATAAGTGTAGAGAAAATTAGTCTTATTTTATGTTACCATCTAGTGGCCATTCATATTTTTACACTTTGTTAAAATCAATCAAAATTAATCATCAGAATAGAGATGGAAGGGACCTTGGAATCCAGTCCCTTTGCCATTTCAGATAGGAGGTTGTCCAATCTTTTCTTAAAAATCTCCAGTGATAAAGCACCTACAATTTCCGAAGGCAAGCTGTTCCACTGGTTAATTGTCCTTACTGTTCGGAAGTTTTTCATTAATACCAGGTTGCTTCTCTCCTTGATTAGTTTTCATCCATGGTTTCTTATCCTGTCTTCTGGTACTTTGGAAAATAAATTGACCCCTTTTCCTTGTGGCAGTCCCTCAAATGCTGGAATATTGCTATCATGTCACCCCTAATCCTTGTTTTCTTAGAGTGACCATACTCAACTCTTGCAACCGTTCTTCATATGTTTTTCTCTCCAGACCCTTAATCATCTTAGTTGCTCTCTTCTTTGCACTTTTTCCAAATTCTCAACTTCTTTTTTTGTAACGTCGTGACCAAAGCTGGATGTAGTATTCCAGATGTGCTCTTATTAAAGCTTTATAAAGTGATTATATATGTGTGTGTATATATATATATGTGTGTGTGTGTGTATTTATGCACACACACACACATATACACACAAAACCAAAATACCACTTATGCATCATCACAAAATTTCCAGAACTATAAAGCCTACAAACTTGAAATTTGGCACATATGTTCCTCTTGGCTTCTAGGTGTTCACTAAGAAAGGATTTTTTGAAATGACCATCACAGCATTAGTATTTTATATATTATTATTAACATGCTCTGATGCTAAGGAGTTCTACTCCCCCTCCCCATCTGAAATCTGTTCCAAATGCAAAACACAAGCAGGGGAGAGGATTTTCAGTTTCACAACAGCAACCACCTTTAATACAGAATAATTGAGTTAAGCCACATCCAGGCTCCTTGCTGTCTCCTTGCTCACATAGCAAATACTGTTTCAGTTTCCAAACAACCCTCAACTCTCACACACACTGACAGGATGCTATATACAGTGGTACCTCTACTTACGAAAGGCTCTAGTTACGAAAGTTTCAGGTTACGAAGCGCGTCTTCGAGAAAATATCGTCTCTACTTACGAATATGTTTCAAGATACGAAAGACTTTGTTGGAAAATGGCGCGTCCGAGCTGCTCTGCCATTGGTTATCTTCCTGGCATCCCATTGGCTAGGAGGGATCTTTGTGTACGCACCGCGCCGCGTTCTCAATCTCACGCTAGCGAAAGTAATAATGAAGAATTACTGTCTGAATTTCGGGGGCTTGGAACGGATTAGGGCATTTACAGGTAAAATGCATCTCTACTTACGGAATTTTCAGGTTACGAAACGGCTTCCGGAACGAATTAATTTCGTAAGTAGAGGTACCTGTATATGCAAAATGTAAGAACCGAACTGGTAGTAACACCGATTGAATCCCACCGCTGGATAGATTTTTTTCGATCCTGAACTTGTCTTCTGGGGTGTCGACTTTTCCTGCCAGCTTAGTGTCATCTGCAAATTTGATGAGTTTCCCTTCTATTCCGTCATCTAAGTAATTTATGAAGATATTGAAGAGTACTGGGCCTAAGAAAGAACCTTGTGATACTACATTCTCTCCATGTAGATATAATAACATTAATGACTACTTGAATATGTTTGGTCATTTACAAATCCATTTGGTAGTGATGTTTATCCCTATGTTTCTGCTTTTTTCTTGTTATTCATATGTTGAAAGAAACTTCTTTTAAATTTTTGACTTTTGTTGCAAGTTTTTGTTCATTCTGAGCCTTTGCTTTCTGACTTCATTAGAAGTATTGGGCTATCTACTGATATTCTGCCTTAATTGTGTGTCCCTCTTTCCATTTTTTGTACTTATCCTTTTTGTCTTTCAAAAATACCTTTGTGCAACCAAGCTGGTTTTTTTCTTGGATTTCTTGTTTTTCTTTTTCAGTGGTATTGTGTTGGACTGGACTTTTATGATATTTTTTAGAATTTTTCATGCTTCTTGAGTTGTTTTTCCCTTTAGAACTTTTATCCATGGAATTTTTCTTAAGCTTTCTCTGTGTTTGTTAAAATTAGCTCTTTTAAAGTTTAAGACACTGGTTGGATTATATTCTATTGCTTGTGTTTGCATTATATTGAATTCCAATGTGACGTCGTCACTCTCATCCAAGGTTCCGGCAACTTCAACTCTCTCTATCACTTCTTTTCTATTAGTAAGAATTAAGTCCATTATAGTTTTTCCTCTAGTTCCCTCCTTATCTTTTGGGTGACAAGCTAAGTTGGTTAGAAATCTGTTAGATTCCCACTTGCTGCACAGTTTGTCTCCCAGTTGATACCAGGGTAATTAAAGTCTCCTTTTACTATTGAATCTAGATCTGAATTTATATTTTAGTTATGGATTTACCACAAAACTAGACATTCAGAAATGTATGCAGGGTTGAAAACATGCACCAAAGTGACAAAAGCAGGGATATGTCATGATGCAACTTCTTCCCCTTTCATCATGTGACATGACATACAGTATAAACAAAAGGGTAGATAGAGGTTGCATTGGGATGGTGCAATACTTCTTTCTTCATCAGTGAAGACTCCAATGTTGACAATCTCTGGGTGGAGTTCATCTAAATTAATCTTTTATATGTATCTCCCCAAAAAAGAGGAAATGCAGAATAAAAAAGAGCACCAAATTGCATAAAAACAGCTTATGTTGTTGAATAAGTATATATGCAAGTTTAAAAATATTTTTAATCAAAGTCAAATTTATCTCACGGTGCAGGAAATTAGGAAGAATGCTTTGCCTGATGCTATCCATATGTTAATCTCTAAATAACAAGCCCTCTTCTGTATTGATTAGAACCAGGCAAGTTCTTCAAGTAGCACAGGTTTTTAGCCATTTGAATATGGAATTGCACCAGTTAATAAGAACTTAGCTCCCAGCAATAAGGAAAAAGAATCCACACTTTAAACTGCTGCTTTCTGCTGAATTGTTGGAGCCAACCTTTGCCACGTCACAATAGGGCCAAGACTGAGTTGTGACTGAGGGTAGGGGGGTTTCTGCCCCGACAAGAAGAGGTGTGGCAAAGATTGATGATTCACTCTGGGCAGCAAGGCAGATTCAACCCATATGTGTGGATTATCCCAATGGCATGCTGGAGAATTAAGGAGAAACTTCCTAACAGTGAGGACAATTAACCAGTGGAACAGTTGCCTTCAGAAATCATGCGTGCTCCATCACTGGAGATTTTAAAGAAGCGACTGAACAGTCACTTGTCTGAGATTGTAAGATCCTTTCCAACTGCTATTCTATTGTATTCTAGAAAAAGAGAGAAGAAAGTGTGTTTGTGATTATTTGTGAAAAGGAATGGACTTTAATATATTTTTCTTCATTACTGATGTATAATATTAACCTTTTTTGTTCTCTTGGGTAATGTGGAACGTATTACAACTACCTTTAAATCCAAATAAAGTAATTATATTTCATGGAAACTTGAAGGCAGAATAAATGTGTAAACATAGCTTTAATCAACAATTTTGTTTGGAACTCAGAATGCATCTGGTTAATATTGTTATTGTTCATACTTTTCAAAGAGCTCGATTAGAATTTTATCTTTCCATAGCATGTTTTCCCATTGCCTTATGTATTATGTATTCCTGTTTGGAGAATTTTATTTTATTTTCTTATGTGTTTTATGTACTTAATGTATTTTAATGAATTCTGTTATGTGAATAAACCATATTGCTTATAATTATTTATTTTATTTTTATCCCATCTGTATTATTTTTATAAACAACTCAAATGATAAACATACTTAATAGTCCTTCTTCCTCCTATTTTCTCCACAACAGCCTTGTGAGGTGGGTTGAGTGACAAGCCCAAGTCACCAGCCAGTTGTCATTCCTAAGGCAAGATTGGAACTCAGTTTCCTGATTTCTAGCCTGATGCCTTAACCACTAGAGCAAACTAGCTACCAATAATGTTAATGTCCTAGCTTGGGTCAATATAGGGTCTGACAAAATATCTCAATACCCATTGTACTAGTATTATGTCAAAGATCATTTTTTAAAAATTCTTAAAGTTATTGGGTAGATCAGTTCTCTGTCTTATTTTTTACTCTTGAAATATATTTCCTGCAAAAAGGCATGCTTATTCTCAAATACAACCTAAAGATATCTAATGAATATGCGTGAAATCATTACTTCCCTGATCTAAAATTATTTAGCTATGCCACTATGAATTAATTTTAAGATTTTCTCAGCGGCAAAGGAAATACTTTCAAAGAAATGTAGCTGCTTTCATCTTTGTCAGATGCTGTTTAATGAATTCAAGGAACCTGTTTAGTCATTTAAAACCCCTTGGGGGCAGGTGTCCTATATTAGGTTAAGTGGAATTAATATTTTAATATTTAAATTAATATTTTAATTCCACTGATACAAGACATGTCAATTGACATAACTGACTTTTTCTGTTTTTCATTGATTCATTTCTTTGTCTGTACTTGCTATAAATCCTTAGGATAGACCGAAAAGAAGTGACTAAAAACTCCCTCTTTTAAATCTAAACTTCTGTCTCCTTAGACCAGGGGTGTCAAACTCAATTTCATTGAGGGCCGCATCAGGGTTGTGTTTGACATTGGGAGGCCAGGGAGGGCGTGGCCAGCTTGACATCACTCGTGTCAGGGGCACCTGTGGTGGCTCAAGCGCTCTGCCAGTGAAAACAGACTCCTGAGCTCCGTTTTTGCCTGCAACAGTCTCCTGCAACCCTCTGCCAGTAAAAACGGAGCTCAGGAGGCCTGCCCATGTTCCTTGCGAGCTCTGTTTTCTCTGGCAGAGGCACCACAGGCCGGTCCTTCTTTGTTTGCAGGGTGACTCTGCGGGCGAGATCTAAACACTCCACAGGTCAGTTCCGGGCCCTGGGCCTTGAGTTTGACACCCCTCGCTTAGACAAACCATAGCCTGCTGATTCAGAAGGCATCCTGATCTAATCAACCTTTACTTTCAGGAACGAATTTCTGTTCTCCCAAGAGCTGTTCAGAGCATCCAGTAGTGGGAGATGCTTCAGTCTCTTCATGTATAGGCTGGGCTTAATTTGTGAGACGCTCCTCCCCCTCCACGGGACTCCTCCCAAGCATCCCTCAGTTTTGGCTCAACCTTGTTGAGGATAGGCAGTGTTTTTGTTTTTTCCTTGGCCAAAACAGGAGAATACATTAAAATTCAGATTTGAAGATAGCTAATTCTTTCCTCAAGGCTCCACTAGCCTCTAGAGAGCTGATGAGCTACCATCTTTTCCATCTGGCCATCAGAGCTTGCTCTCATTATCAGGAAGCGCTCTCGATGCTCTCCCAACCACAAGATACAACCCTTGCCATAAGTGATAGTCACACTGTTACGATTATAGCAGTTTTGCTACGAATGGCATGGTTTTATTGCTCTAACAGCCCGAGTCACACCGCTTTCCTCCTTAGAATGCCACTCAGGGGCGGGGGGCATAAGCACCCATTTTCACCCTTCCCTGCTGCCTAAGTGTAAGGGGGAAGCCTTCTGAGACAGAATCCCTTACACGGTGGGAGATTGCTGCTAGATTTACCGTGCGCGCCATGACGGCTCAACCCCATGTCCGCCTGTGCAGAGCAGCTGTTGTAGGCCAGTAATTTCATCTCCTTTTTCTTGTTCTGGCCTGTTAGGAGTTCTCAAATTTGGCTAGTTTGGAATTTCAAGTTAGCTGTACTAACCAGTAGGCAATCCATATATACATAGATTGTATATATACAATCCATATATATACAAAATATTATTAATAATAACAGCAAAAATAATAATCATTATAATAATAAAATGTATTATTAAGACACAACTCATAGAACTACAAAAAAGGGTGGGATTTTGTTATCAGGGTACCCTGTCCATTTCTGGATCAGGCCCCTGGGTGTGCCAATCACCCATACAGTATAGCATTGATTAACGGGCATACTGTAAATTCTCAATCGCAATGGCAAGCGGTAGTAGTTCTAGGGCATCAACCTCAAAGGCCATGTCTAAATCCTAGAATAACATCAAATCAAAACAGTCTAAGGGAACTTCCCAGGCTGCGGAAAAAGACCAAGAGGTGCCAAAATGCATTGGAAAAGCATATGAAAAAGTGCATGCAGGAGGCTGAAAGTATCTCACAAACTTCTTCACTCCCTAGAGCAACACCAGCTAGTAGTCCCCCTTCTCCTCCTCCCCTGGATCTCTCCCTCATCCAGGCGCAGTACGGCTCTTCAGAGTCAACTTAGTGTTCCAACGGTGGCACCAGCAACATGAAGGGCTTCTGAGGCCACATTTACTCCAATGGCAGCTGGTCTTCATCAGGAGGAGGTCCTCCTGAATGAAATTCCTGAGAGGATGAGAGCATGGATGGAACTGGCTATCTGCCAAGGAATTGCAGCGGGGGTGCAACAGACAGTTCTGGCCAGACGACATCCTGCCGCCGTTGATTATGAGTCACAATCATTACGGTCGCTAGGCAGGACAGAATAGCACGATACTCAGGTACACCCTCAGGGGCAGTTTTCTATGGTTCAAGACATACCTCTCCAGGGGCTACACGATGAGGAAAGTCAAGTTGACCAAATGGAACATATTGAATCAGGGTCTGTACATGACAGCGACCCAGCCCTGTCAGAGGCGGATCCCCTAGAAAGGGGCATGTCAGAGGCTGCGGGTCTTGTTCCCAATCAGACAACATTTACAGGTTTATTTTGCCCACAAGTGTTTAAATCACTATTATTCAAGGCCAAAAACACCGCACAATTGGACAAATTGGCTCCCTCGGCCATATCAACTCCTTCGCAAGAGGAGTTAAGAGGATTTAATTTTCTCCCAACTGGTAGCCGAGGCAGATGTAATCCCAGTCCCACGCATGTTCTCGGACCTGGTGCAGAAGCAGTGGGCTTCTGCAGCAGTGTATCCTGCCCCCACGGGATACAATAGAAAATTTTTCATTCTGGCACCCAATTTCTCTAATTTACTGAACATTGCAGAGGTGGATGAATTGGTAGTAGGTTTAGCATCCCCTTCTATTCCCAGTGAAGCAGAGGAGGCATTAAAGCCGGAGGACAAATGAACTGAGTTGGCTCTACGCAAGGCCCATCAGTCTGATGCTTGGGCCATAAGAGCGGCCATGGCCCCATCCTTTTTTACACGATCCTCACTTAGATGTCTCTGTCACCTAAGGGAACACATACCGAACTCTAACATAAGGACGCATCAGGATATTGCCAAACTAATCGCAGCCGCAGAATTCTCTGCGGATGCAGCATTCAATGTAGTTAAGTTTTCATCTAGAGCCATAGCATCTCAAGTTGTAGCTCAGTGGCTTGCTATGGTTAAGACATTGGCAAGTTGACATTAATAATAAATGGAAGCTTGCTTCATCTCCCATTTCGGGGGACAGATTGTTTGGCTCTGCTCTCAGTCCACTACTAATTGAGACCAGGAATAAGAAAAACATATTCCCTTTTCTTTTTTGGAAATAAGATACCAGAAACACTCAGTCCTTTCGTAGGGGATCCTTTCGTCCCTTCTATCAAGGACCATATTCAGCAAGATCTCAGAGACCCTCTAATTTCAGGCCAGGACAACAGTCAGAGAGACCCAACTTCGGGGATAGAAATAGGAGGGGAGGACAAGCCAAGAGATCTTTTCGAGGGGCAGGAAACTGGTCTTTCCGCACCCCAAATAGAACCATTAACTCTGCTCCCATTGGTGGACGCCTTAAATTATTTGCAGACCAATGGGATTTTTCAACATCTGATGCTTGGGTCAGAGACACTGTCAGATTTGGCCTAGTTCTAGAATTCCAATCCACTCCCCCAGATTTCTTAATGTCGTGCCCTCTTTCTAGAAATCTGGTTAAATGGACTGTTACGGAAACAGCTATCCACTATCTACTAGAAATACGAGCCATTCAATCAGTGGCTCCTAATCAATGAGGGCGAGGTTTTTACTCACATCTTTTTGTTGTTCCAAAGAATTTGGGGGGTCGGGTGGAGAACAATTTTAGATATAAAATGACTCAACCGTTTCTTGGTATATCGCAAGTTTAAAATGAACACCTTGCAATCTATTTTACTAGGCATCAGACAGGGTGACGTCCTTACGTCAATAGATTTGATGGAGGCATATTTTCATATTCCAATTAGACCATCCCATAGTAAATTTCTACGGTTCTGTTACAATAACCACCATTTGAATATGTTGCCCTTCCCTTTGGACTGGTCTCCATCCCCAGGACCTTTACAAAGGTCCTCACAGCATTGGCCACCTATCTCAGAGGTATTCCTGTACGGCTTCAGTGCTACTTTGATGACATATTACTTTTGTCAGCTTCCATTCATCAAGCAGTTACGGACACTCAATTTACATTGCAGACACTGGAACAACACGGTTTCTCAATAAATTGGACAAAGAGTCATTTAACTCTATTGACTCAATTGGTCCACTAGGGGGCAATTATAGACACTGTTGAAGGAAAGGTTTTCCTGTCACCAGACAGATAAAACAGCATACAACAATTAGCTACAGAGATCAGAATGCTCAAGAGGGTACCCTTGGCCAATCCAAATTATTAGGCAAAATGATCTCATACGTATCTATTAATCCCTGGGCTTGGCTCCGCACTAGATCTCTGCAATGGTTCCTGCTTCTGCACCAGTGGTCAAGAAGAAGCAATTCCAAATATAAGGTCATGGTACTGTCAAAGGTTCTCATATCTCTCCACTGGTGGCCCAGGCCGATCATCAACATAGGTTGCCAGTTTAAAGAGCCCCACAGACTTACCATCACAACAGACGCCAACTTGTTTGGATGGGGAGTACGCTCAGTCCCTCACAGCCCAAGGCTGTTGGCCCTCCATAGAACAGTCATGCAGCATAAACTGGCTGGAGTTCAGAGCAGTTCATCTGGCTCTTTGCAGATTCCTCCCACAGATTCAGAACAACACATCCTGATCTTGACCGACAACGTGACAACAAAGGCCCACATAAGCAAGCAGGAGGGCACGCATTTGAAACAACTCATGCGGGAAGTGGAGCGACTGTGTCTTTGGACAGAGAACAACCTGCTCTCTGTCAGGGTGGAGCACATATCGGGTCTGTCAAATACCCAGGCAGACTGGCTAAGCAGGGCTACGGTCGATCAATTGGAGTGGCGCCTGCACCCAAGCCTGTTTCAAGAGGCAGTTCAGAGATTTGGTCAGCCGGTAATAGACTTGTTCGCTTCCCCTCTCAACTCTCAGCTCCCGAGATTCATTTCCAGATACCCTTCACAAGGAGCGGATAACATCAATGTGCTCTGCTGCCGCTGGTCTCCGGGCCTTCTATATGCATTCCGTCCACTTCCTGTGATTGCCAAGGCCATCCAGAAGCTTCTGGAAGAGAGAGTGGAACTCTTGCTGGTGGCACCATACTGGCCCAGGCTGCTGTGGTTTGCAGATCTCCGGGATCTGTCCTCAGCAGAACCATGGAGAATTCTGCCGGATAGAGTCTTGCTCACCTAGGGCCCTCTTCAACATCCGGATCCTCAAATAATTAAATTACAACAGTAGCTGTTGCTTGTTGAAGCTGAATAGGGAAAATTATCCCATCAATAAACACAGGATTAAACTTCATCAACCACAGAATTAACCTTCACAACAGTTTTAGACCAAAACTCAGAAAGGGTATGTAAACTCACGGTTGAATGCCAATCTTTCTAGCTAGCAAAGAAGTCTTGCTAAATGTCACTCATCTTGGTTCCCTGTCATTAAAAGCTTTCTGACAGCTCTGCTTTATTATTCAATTATTTCTTCAAAATGCTGATTGTCCAGGGAAGTATTTCCTCCCAACAGCAGTGTAAAAATCTTAAAATAACCCTTCCCCTTTAAGAAAGTCAAGCCCCAGAAGCTCCGGAGACAGGGAGTCTAGGCATACTGGCAAGAATGTAATAAGGATGGAAAAAAACAAAAGGAGATTGCTTCTAACTACCTGTTCTCCAAACTGCTTAGAAAGTTAACAAGGGGTTCTATAGAACTGATCAGAACCGGTAGAATCCCACCCCTGCTCTGCCTCCCGAGATATTTCTTGACTTGCAAGTTGATGTCCCAGAGTTAGTAAAGATGTTGACAAAGCTATATATTTCAGTAAGGCAACCCTCTGTAACAAACCTCTGAATCAATATTTAAATATTGAAAGTTAAAAGTTAGAATGTCCTTCTGAGTCCCCAAACTTGAATATTTGTGGGGCAATTTCAAATATTCAGTATACGTTTGGGGTGCTGAAATTTTTCTTCTGAACTAGAATTCTGCAAGGAAATGTGGGGGTTGGGGGAATTCAAAGGCAAGAATAGGAAAATTTTTAGTTGGCTACTAGAAACATAAAAATATGTTACTTTCGCTGAATATATGTCACTTAAAACTCAAATTAGGATCGGGGAATTGATTATGGCAGAACATTGAATCACTCAGAAGTCTCAATATTATCTTATAATGTATATTGAGCTCTCTCTATCAAAGAAACACAGATTTTACAAAAAAAGTGCCACCAGTACAAGAGTTATTCTGCCTCAACTGCAAAAACCAGCTTAGCTGAATTGTCTCCATCATTTTACTGCTGTATAAAAATTACCTGGATTTCTAAATTACCAAATCTAACTGCAGTCAGTGCTTAAAATGTGGCTAGGTTTTTAAACTTCCAAAATTCAGCATCAAATTTTATCCATTTGTGGTACTTCTGTTTTCTAAAATAAAAGCTTTTTTTAAAAAATTTTATGACCAACAAAATATTAAGGAAAGGCAGAATATATAAAAATGCCCAGTGCATCTTACCTATGAGATCCCTGCTGTGACTTTATAATTCAATCACAATTCAATTCTTAGCATCACTGTAGAAAAAAATATTAAGAGGAGGCAGTGTGCTTAACCATGGGGTGTGGCTTGTGGAGTTGTATCTGCCAATTGTTCACTATTGTGAGCAAACTAAAAACTGACATAGGACAGTGTCATTTTCTTTTTCCTACAGAATAAAAGAGAGGAAGCGGATTCCTTTAATGGAGAATCACAATTTGGGGACAAAAATAATTCCATCGTATAAAATACTAGCTCTATATCCGTGCTTTGCTATGAAACTATGTGATTGGGCTGTTTTTGAGGAGGAAAATAAGGGGGGGGGAAATCTGCCTCTGCTTACCAGCATCCATCTGGCTAGCATCTTGTCAGTGTGTTAGAGAGTTGAGGGCTGTTTGGAAACTGAAATAGTATTCTGTGTGAGCAAGGAGACAGTAAGGAGCCTGAGTGTGGCTTAGCTCAACTGTTCTGTACTAAAGCTGCTTGGCGCTGTGAAACTGAAACTCCTCTCCTCTGCTTGTGTTTTGCATTTGGAAGAGGTTTCTTTTCAGGTGGGGAGGGGGAGTAGAACTCCTTAGGATCAGAGCGTGTTAATAATAATATATGAAATACTAATGCTCTGATGGTCATTTCGAAAAATCCTTTCTTAGTAAGCATCTAGAAGCCAAGAGGAACATACGTGCCAACTTTCAAGTTTGTAGGCTTTACAGTTCTGGAGATTTGGTGATGATGTGTGAGTGGTATTTGCTATATATATATATATATATCTTTCCTACCAAAATTCAACTCCCTTAAATTACTGGCTATCAAATAATTGGAAGGGTTGGTTTCCAGCAAGAAAAATGGCTTAAAGATATTTTATACCAACTGCTATGCAAGGAATGTTTCAATGCCTTCTAAAAAAAATTTTGTGATTAGTATCATAACATGTTAAATCATGAGAAAAGTATAAGCGCAACAGGATATAGCTCACATTAATCAATTAATTGCATTGTATTGCTCCCAGTGAGACCTGTCCTAGCAGTTTACTTTTGGTCAGCAATCCAGAAGACTTCTCCACCCATTTATCACCATACTACTTGGGATTCTAGTGTTGAAAGAAATATCCTTCTGGGTTCAGTTCCAAGTGGGGAAAAAGACACTGGAAACATGGAGGCTATTTGGAAAGATGGTTTAATGGTGGATAGCAGGATCACATGGCTTGGAGCTCCAAAGTGAGAAAGATGATCACATGCTTCAAGGTGAGAAGAGAAGGGAAGAAGGGCCGACCAAGATGCTGAAAGACCCTTATATAACCTCTGTTGGGCCCCACCTTAGTGTTCCTGTTCCTGTGCAAGAAATGAATCCCATTGGCTGTCAGACTCCCAGGGGCGGGGGTCTTAACTTTGTAGGCTTGGTCTGGATCACATGGCTTCACCTGAGTGTTGGCTAATGCAATCTTCCAAGAACATGTGGTGAGATGGGTAATCCTATCATTTCCTGAGGGCCATCCTTAATCCCATCACCCTGGAGCTGAAGGAAGCTGCTTTGTCTTTAAAACATATTTCTCCTTTTCTCATCCAGGGAGATATAATATTCTGCCTTTTTAATATTTCCTAGGCTATTTCAATTTTCTAGGAGAGGGGTGGGTATTAACTTCCTACACTAGGATGGGATCTAATGCAGTTCAACCTCCACTGTCTGCTTAGCTCTGTGAACAAGGCCCATAAATTCGTTCCCTGTATTTTTTCATGGCAGACATGAGAGAGAAACCCTGAAGCTGCCCCCACTTCCTCTCAGAACTCAAAAATCTCTTTAGAAATAAGGAAAGTATTCTAAGACCTTACTACTGTGACAGCCATTAATAAAAACACATTTACACAGCAGGATCAGAACAAGTTGAACCAGTTTCGAAGAAAGGCGCAGAGGAATGTAGTTAAATTTTTTTTTTAATAAAATACAAAATATTAAAATGTGTAATAACTCTGCCACAGCAAAAAGCTAATCCACTAATGGATTTTAGCTGTATTCAACATTAACATTGAAAGTGCATAACGTTTTTCACATTTATATATGACCTATTGTCTCCTTTATTATCAACTCTATTTTTTTATAAAATATGAACCATAATTTTAGGTAAGGTTAAAGCCAGTTAAAACTATTTAGGGGGAAATCTGAAAATAACAAAGCTTTTTTTGGTTTAGGTTGAAGAATAGGAGTAACTGATTTTAGGTCAACAGTGAAGAAGCTAATCCATCCATAAATGAGCTTATAAAAAACTCATCAGTTTCAGCAAGTTGCTCTTATGGAGAAATGCAAATGAGTCTTGCTTCTCAAACTGTTTGTGATATTTCTAACATCTTTTACAGAGCTGAAAATTCAATGCTGAATTAAGTGCCTTATTTACCAGTTTCTGTGGTCTTCTATAGTTACTTGCACCAACTCTGGCACACGGTCAGTATAGCAGTCAGGTTAACAGGTTCTAACTTAACAGTTCCAATTAAAACATTCTAAAAAACATACAGGTAATTCCCAGGGTTTAGCAAACGTTTGAAGTTATGCGAAAAGTGCCACCTATCGTTTGTGAACAAGGCCCAAAACTACGAATATTGTAGCATCATCGCAGTTATTCGCCCTTACAAATAACTGCAGAGGCTCTGCTACAGTTGTCTGGCATGTTGCCAGCCGAAATGGAGCTTCTGAAAGGAAATCCACCCCTCAGAAACCTTCTTTGGTAGTCCAGAGGCCTTGCCCGGTCTATTGCTGGCCGAAATGGAGCTGCTGAGAGGAGGATCTGCATCTTTGAAGCCCCGTTCGGTCCCCCATCCCATTGCAGACATCTGACACTCCGTTCAGCCCTCCATGGGCCTCCCCCAGCCCACTGCAAGCCCCCCCATGGCCTTCCCCTCCTGAAATACCTCATGTGCACTTAACAAGCCTTGCATTTGATTAGCGAATGCATGGGTAAAAGGAGGGAGTGATCTCTTTCAAGGTATGATTCACTCCCATGAATCCTCGGGTTACGAATGGAATGGACAGGCTCCATTACATTTGTAACTTGAAGACTACCTATAGTTGCTTTCCTACCAGCAAACATATTATCTGAAACTTATGGGAGTGAAATTTGAACTTTCAGGTTTATGAGACAGTAAGAGTATATTGCATAAGACTTAGAAGACCATGATTATACTACCTCCATTCTTTCAAATTAGCAACTCAAGTTGACCAAATACACAAGTCCTTGTATCTGGATAATACATTTCTAGATGTACACACAGAATTTTGTTCTTGTGTACAAAAACAAACAAACTGAGTATGTATGAGTTGCTGTGTAATTGAATTAGGATAATGATTTAAAATGTTATTAAAATTTAGAAGACTCAGTAATGGACTTGAACAGCAACTGAATTGTCATGGCCCACAAGATTTCCTCCAAATAACATTAAAAAGGTGAGTTCTTCTTTGTCTTCAACCTTCCCTTTATTTTTATCGTATGTTTTATTTATTTATTTTTATTTATTTATAAAATTTTTATACCGCCCTTCTCCCTAGGGACTCAGGGCGGTGTACAGCCAATCTAGACCCCAACAGTAATACAAAAGTTAAAATGAATTAAATTAAATGTTGGCCGAATAAGAGAAACCCACCCCACACCCTTAAAACCCCAATTTAAAATTACAGAACAAATGGAGACAAATTAAAACCATCTCAGCCCAGGCCGGCCTACTCAAAAAGCCAGGTCTTCAGCGCACGCCTGAAGGCCCTCAGGTCCGTGCCGGTACGCAGTTCCAGTGGCAGAGTATTCCAGAGGGCAGGGGCCGCCACAGAGAAGGCCCTACCCCTCGGGACCGCCAGGTGACACATGGCGGCCGACGGGACCCGGAGAAGGCCCTCCCTGTGTGAACGCACCGGCCTGCTGGAGATCACCAGTAGAATGCGGTCCTGCAGGTAACCTGGCCCAGTGCCATAGATCACCCTAAAGGTCAAAACTAGAACCTTAAAGCGAACCCGGAGAGCCACCGGCAACCAATGCAGCTCGCGCAGGAGAGGCGTCACGTGGGCGCTACACGACGCCCCCATGATCACCCGCGCGGCCGCATTTTGCACCAGTTGGAGTCTCCGGGTGCTCCCCGCAGGGAGCCCCATGTAGAGGGCATTACAATAGTCCAGGCGAGAGGTGACAAGGGCCTGAGTGACCGTGCGCAGGGCGTCCCGATCCAGAAAGGGCCGCAACCGGTAGATCCGACGGATCTGATGAAACGCCCCCTTGGAGACGGCCACGACATGATGTTCAAGTGACAGCCGTACATCCAGGAGGACTCCCAGATTGCGAGCCCTCTCTGTGGGGGGCAAAATTTCCCCCCCAATAGCCAGCGAAGGAGTCAGCTGGCTATATCGGGGCGCCGGGAACCACAGCCACTCGGTCTTGGATGGGTTGAGCCAAAGCCTGTTCCCGCCCATCCAATCCCGCACGGCCTCCAGGCACCTAGACATAGCCCCCACAGCATCGTTGGGGTGGTCCGGGATGGAGATGTACAACTGAGTGTCATCTGCATATAGATGACACTTCACCCCAAGACCACGGATGATCTTGCCCAGCGGCTTCATATAAATGTTGAACAACAGAGGGGAGAGGACCGACCCCTGAGGCACCCCACAAGCCAGGGGCTTAGAGGTGGACCTCTCCCCTCCCGTCAACACAAATTGCGAACGGTCGGAGAGGAAGGAAGAGAACCATCGAAAGACGGTTCCCCCAATTCCCAACCCCTCCAACCGTCGCAACAAGATACTATGGTCGATAGTATCGAAAGCCGCCGAGAGATCTAATAGGACCAGGACAGAGGAGAACCCTCTGTCACGAGCCCTCCAGAGATCATCAACCAACACGACCAATGCCGTCTCAATGCTATGCCCAGGCCTGAAGCCCGATTGGAACGGATCGAGGCAAGTTGTTTCCTCCAGGTACTGAGGGAGCTGACGTGCCACCACACTCTCAACAACCTTTGCCACAAAGGGAAGGTTGGAGACTGGACAATAGTTGTTTAAAACAGCTGGATCCAGGGAAGGCTTCTTGAGGAGGGGCCGCACCACTGCCGTCTTCAAGGCGGTAGGAAGCGACCCCTCTCTCAAAGAAGCGTTGATAATCCCCTGGAGCCAGCCTCGTGTTGTCTCCCTGGCGGCCGAAACCAGCCAGGAAGGGCACGGGTCCAATAAACAGGTGGTGGCATTCAGACCCCCCAGCAACCTGTCCATACCCTCGGCGGTCACAGGGTCGAACTCCCCCCAGATAACATTCACAAGACCTGCCCCGGACACCTCCCCCGGGACCATCCAATTGGAGTCGAGCCCCTCCCGAATCTGACCGATTTTGTCATGCAGGAATCGAGAAAACTCCTCTGCCCTACCCTGCAAGAGGTCATCCCGCGCTCTCGGTTCAAGTAGAGAGCGGGTCACTCTAAACAGGGCGGCAGGCCGATTTCCTGCCGACGCAATAAGGGCGGAGAAATAAGAAGATTTCGCCGCCCCTATCGCCACAAGGTAAGTCTTAATATGAGATCTCACCTGTGTTCGGTCAGACTCAGAACGGCTCGCCCTCCAAATGCCCTCTAGACGTCTTTTCCGGCACTTCATCTCCCGTAGCTCCTCCGTATACCACGGAGTCAAATGGGATCTGTGCCGGGTCAGAGGTCGCAGAGGCACAACTCGATCTAGAGCCCCGGCGGCCAACCCATCCCAGGTGGCCACCAGGTCTCCAGGCGAGCTGAGAGCCAGAGACTCAGGAAATGGCCCAAGCTCCCTCTGGAACCGTTCCGGTCCATCAGGCGCCTGGGGCGGAACCATCTAAGTGGCTCCGCCTCCCTGCGGTGGGGGGTGGCGGAACAGAAGTCCAGTCTAAGGACGGAATGATCTGTCCATGACAAGGGTGTGATGACTAAGTCCCCACAATTACAGTCATTCAACCACTGCCCAGAGACAAAAATCAGGTCCAGCATGTGTCCTCCTATGTGAGTGGGAGCAGAAACTAACTGGGTCAGGTCCATGGCCGTCATGGAAGCCAAGAACTCCCGGACCAACCCCGAGGCTTCACCGAGCGATGGCAGGTTGAAATCCCCCATGACCAAAAGCCTGGGGGTCTCAACCGCCAGCCCGGCTATTACCTCTAGGAGTCCGGGCAGGGCCGATGAGACGTGGCAGGGCGTCAGGTACGCCATCAAAAGACCCATCTGAACCCCTTGCCCCCACTTCACAAAAAGAGATTCACAGCCAGCCGTCTGAGGGACAGTGGCCTCCCTAGGACAAAAGGATTCCTTTATAAGCACCGCCACCCCACCACCCCTTCCCTGAGCCCTGGGCTGGTGAAATGCAAGGAAACCTGGTGGGCACATCTCAACCAGAGGGACACCGCCCTCTGGGCCCAACCAGGTTTCGGTGACACCTACCAGGTCCGCGGCCTCCTCCTGAACCAGATCATAGATCAGGGGAGCCTTATTAACCACGGACCTGGCATTGCACAACAACAGCCGGGTATTCAGGGCCTGAGATTCCGGACAACCAGGGCTGCAGAATGGGTAAGGAGGGTCGGAGCGCGCTACCGCTTGCAAACATCAGGAGCACGATCCCCTTACCGGATACGGCCCTCTACCCCCAGCATATCTACCTCTCCCAGTCACCGTGCTAATAAAATTGGCCCCCGGCTGCCCACCCCATCTGCCACCCCGACACGGAAACCCCCGAGGCCCCCCAGGCGCGCAGGCCGGCCCGGCTGCCCCCAATTCCATGCGGGCTGTCTCCCCCACCTGCCCTGGATCCTTCCAACCCCTTAAAAAACCCCGTTAAAAATTTAATGACCCCGGGTTTCCCGCGCTTTCTCCGGTTTCTCCGGCCCCACTATCGCTCCGGATCCCAGGATCCCTCATTGCGGAAAGTCTTGGAGAGCCTTGAAGGCCACTTAAGGGAGAGGGGGACATCCCTCAGGGCCCAAAGCTCTGCCCTCGAGTACATCTGTGGTCCCGGCCACCTCATCTCGGCAGTCCCGGAGCGCCTGCGATTGCTGCCATCCTCTGGCCGCGGATGATGAAGTCCAGTCAGGCTGGGGTATGTGCCGCCTCCCCCCGGTCGTCCCACCTCTGCGACCAGTGGGACCCCCGGGGGGGAAAGAGTCACAGGCAGAGCCAATCCCTACCCCCCGGGCCCACCACCTCTGCCACCGGTGGGGGCCCCAGGGAAGAAAGGGGAATAGCCATAGCTCCGCCTAAGTGGCCCACGGGGGCATCGGCACCACCACTCCTCAGCCGAGCCCCTCCGTGGGTCCTCCAGCCTCCGCGCCATCTTTGGGGCCATCAAGGGTGCCCTAGGTCCAGTCCAGGGCCGCCATGACCATAGCAGGCCCATGTCAGAACCGACCGGGTCCTCCCAAGACCGCCGCGGCTGGAGCGAGGCCGCCGAGCCTGCCACACCGCCGTACCTCACCGGGGGCGCCGAGGCCTCTTCACAGCCCCTCGGAACTCCGGGGGTGTCGCGGCAGCTATTCCAGGGCCTCCGCGGCTGTAGCAAAGCCGCCGAGGCCAGTCCAAGGCCCTTCAGATGGCTCCCCCAAGTCCGCTCCGCCCTGGGAAATCCAGGACTACCGTGCTCCTCAGGGGGCCGCTGGGGCCATGCCGCGGCGGTATCTCTGTCCCGGAGACCGCCGGGGCCGTCGGTGCTCAGAGCACAAAAAGCGCCGCCATAACGATTCCAGAGGCCGCGGCCGCCGCGGCCACCGCCGCCGAGCGCCCGTCCGCAATCGCCTCACTCCGCCGGCCGCCGAGAAAGGCCTCCGGGGCTTCCACAATCGACTTGGAGCCGCCGGGGCTGTCGCGACCACGCCGCCCTCTCCACCGGCCCCGCAGCTCCAGCAGACCCCCGACCGGTTTCCAAATGTCCCAACCGGCCTCCCCCGATCTTCCCCCGCCTCTGCCACCGGCGGGGGAAACTAGGGGACAAGGGGGGCCGCAGCTGAGGCCGTCTAGGCCGGAGAGAGCATCGGCGGAGCACCGCGTCAGCCATCTTCGAAACCCGTGAGGTTTATTGCTCGTTGTTTAACATAACAACGGAAGGCTTTGGATCATATAAACTTTCTCTATTAAGCAAATAACACACATACCAAGGTATTTGGAAATGACAGAAATTATTTATGAAGCTGTTAAAATCAACGAACAATTGACACCAATGAAATTGTATGCAACAAAACAAGTTCACTAAAGCAGGGGTCCCCAATCCTCAGTCCGTGGACCTATATCGGCTTGCGGTGCGTTGAGAATCAGGTTATGCAAGCAGCGGATGAGCGCACAATGCTTCATTTGTACACGTGTGGAATTAGATTGTGCATGCAAAACCACGCCTTCGCCCCCACACGCCACTGTCACCGCCATTGCCAGTCCGGAAAAGTTGGGGATTGTTGCACTAAAGGCTGTTTTTAAAATATTAACCGTTGACATCCTATGTTTAAAAAGATAATGTTGCAAGTGTTTATGTTACCACACAGGATTAACCCAAGCGTTTTCTTGTGCAATGTTTAAGAGTATCAAGCATACAACTTAAAAATCTCCATTTGTATTATACAATGTAAGCCCACCTGAGTTGGCAAAGAATAAGCATGAATTAAATTACAGACAATGTTTATAATTGTACCAACACTTTACATCTGTTTTATTTATAGTCAAGGCATAAGGCATAAACAGAAAAAAAAACACATCCCAATTTCTCAGCAAGTCATGGGTCCTTCATATTTCCCTTACAGTTAAAATATTCTTCATTGCTCCCACACAGGGAACTTTGGAACATATTAATATAATTCTGCCATCCAGGTACAGTGCTTAATAAAACAGAATGAATACTTCACAAAACTATGCATTCCAGAGCAGAAATTACCATATTTTATTAGGCCAGGTCCCAAGAACATATGGGAGGAAACCTACCAATTCTTGACTGGTATACTAAATCCAATGGAACAATCTTATGAAACCTTAGTTCTCCAATTTAATATAGTCTTCTTCACATAACTATAATTTAAATTGTAAAAAAAAAACAGTTTTTGTTTACTTAAAGTGTCAGTATGGGCAGACAACTCAACTGCATGACTTTTGGAAGCTACAAAATAAGGATTAGATCTGAGGCAGTTGAGCTGTGTTCTACATCACAGAAACATGGTCAGGCAATCTTACATTCTCCAAGGCTTTGAGGGGATGGGGAAGGGAAGGGCAACGGCCAACAATGGCAATCATCTGTGAGAATTGTAGTCCTTGATAACTGAAAGAAACCAAGTTGTTTACTCCAGTTCTGGATTAAATTTACCATTGAACAAAATCTTGCTAAAGGATTTGTTCAATGCTAAAACAATGTATTTGTGCAGAATTACCAGCAAAAAGAGCACACTGAAGTTTTACACTTTCATAAATTCATGTCTAAGGTAACATCTATTATTTCAAATAACAGAAAATAAAAACAGCAGTCTTCTTCGTTAGCACTTTTCCTGGCATGATTCATTTGTCTCCTTCTTTCACCACTGAAAATTACCATCACTTCAGCATATATATCTCTGTGAGGCATATTCAGACCATACAAGTGTGGTCCTATTTCACTACAAATTGTCCATCTTTCTCATCAGGATTCAGTTCAAAGCATGATTCTACTTCAGTCTGTCTTTTCAGATTTCTCTTTTTCTATCATGCAACGGTGAACAATGCTGTCAAAACCTGCTGTAAAAAACAGACTGGCCAAACGAAAAATGCCTAGGAACATAACCTGTGAGAGAAAGAATCTCATTTAATTCAATGTTTTATTTTTTAAAAAATGCAAAAAATCACATACTTTATTATATACAATAATATAATTTTACATTAAAATATGTAATTAAACATATTTTGCCTAATAAGCATTTCACAATTCTTCTTTGGATTAAATCAGGTGTAGAGAAATGAAAGTCCAAGAGCTTAATTTAAATCCCAAAAAGATTATAACCAAGTAATCCCTAAATGTCCCTGCATGACTCTTTCAGTTATTACCTTTGTTCTCTTGTACGGATAAAAATACTTGGCTAACTTACTTGGTTCTGTCCTGTACTTGTTTGTTTATGCAGCAGGACACTGGGATCAATGGCACAATTCTTAAGTGGAGAGGAGAAACCTTAGCCTACCAGACCAAATATTCTACTTTCTTGAATTGAGTGATGATGTTGCTGTTTTAAAAAAAAAGCCTCAACTATGGATGAGTACATATTTTATAAATAGGAATTTAATTCAATAAATGGCATGCCTTATCTTTCACTGTAAGCTATGAATTACTACTTAAAAAGGAAGAAAGATTCAAATTAGAGAAAAGCAAAAGGAAGTTTCATGAAACTTTATGAAAAAGATCAACCCTAACCCTATAAATACTGGATTTACCCCCATCATTAATTTCGACCATTACAAAGCATCACAATAATTCCAAAAATAATGCTTCTATCTTGATTTTTGTTTCTTACCGACTCTAGGAGTTCAACAATGGAAAAAACTGGGGCCATTCCATTAGTCAATATTGTCAGCATGTGACCAATAGCACCAGCAGAACTAGTAAATTTTCCGTGCTGTGGGAAATCATAAAATCAAACAAAACACCAATAGATTATCAAAACAATTCCATCAAAATGATTTATTTTTAGCAAAACTTCAAACAATATAGTGTTAATGTCATGTGAACAACTACGCATTACCTTAATGGAGACATTTCCATAAAGTAAAATGATATTGTGTATACATAACCAAAGAAAGTGAATTTATCAGAATAAGCAATTAAGAATGAAGTAAAAATGGTAAAGCCTGTTAACCTAAACTGTACTGTAAAACATGGAAGAACGAACTTTGGGTGAAAGAACAAATAAAATATATACTACAAATAGTACTGCCCTAACTTCATTCCTCTTTTTATATTTGTATATATCCATTTTATATATCCATTTTTGATACCTTTTGGAACAGTTTTTTTTAAATTAACAACGTAAGGCACTACATTTCTGATGCTACTCAATGTTGTAGTATTAAAATCTTTAATTTTGATATTAAGAGAGAAAAGTTACTATGCATAGAATCAATTTTTTGAAAAGTATAATTGTTTTGTTTTTCCCCAACTAACAATCCACCCATGTTTGCTTGTCAACCAGGAAAAATACAGTATTTTACTTACAACAGCATCCTTAACAATAATTTTGGCAACATAGTCAGGTTGGCAGATTGATGATGCTTTTGAAATAAGCTGGGTTTCTAACACCTTAAATAAAAATACAAAGATCATATGTATATAAAAGATAAATTTATTGACAAATCTAGCCATAAAAAATACCCATCTGAAATCTTTCTGCTAAATAAAACAGATGCATCAAGAATGATACAACAGTCTTAAACCCTAAAATATATTATTTGTTTTTTGTAGATCCTGAGAGTAAAACTAAAAATAATGAAGTGTTTTATAATGCCCATTGCACATATATCTGCACATAGGCATAATTCATTTTTTATGATTCAGCAAGCTTTTTATTTCTTTTTTTAAAAGAACTTTTATGTTTTATGTTTTTATTAAACATTACAATTAAAACATAAACTAATATAACTTAAAAAAATAAAACACACACACACACAAAAGAAATTACAGAAAAAGAAAAATAGAAAAAAAGAGTTTGTGTATATGTGTATGTAACTCTCTTTTGTAAATGCAATATAGAGAAGTTAATCTATGTCACTCTTTGGTTTATTACTTGTATATTCTGATTGATTATTAAGACATCAACTGGTTTCATTTGTAAATCCAGTGTAACATTTTTTGCATATCATTCTTGTGGTCTGACATTTTAAAAACCACATTCGAATCTCAATCTTGCACAATAAAACCTGTTCTTCTTCTGTAACTTTTTTAAATTCAGTTTTTATGGTAGAAGAGAATCTTAAAAGTTCTGAGCATACTGTTCCCAAATATCCTTGCATTCTTCCAAAGTTAAAAGTATTTTGCTTCAACCTGTTTCTGGATTTCTTCTTCTTTTAATTATTAATTTTAGTTGTTTTTTAAAATTCCCTTTAGACTCCAACCTTCAAAGTCTTTTTTTTTTTTTAATCAATAGCATTTTCCCATGAGGAAGATTTTTTATACCTAACTTCAACATCTTTATTTGTTTATAGAATTGTTAAACAACCCACAGGAAAATTCTTATAATTAATTTCAAAACCTTATTTCAAATCCATTTGGATCTCTAGTCTGTTTGTAACTTTCCAAATTCTAATCACCCCTTTGTTATTTATTCCGAAATATTTTTTCTCACTCCTTAAGCTTGTATTTAGTTTTTTTTTTTTTTTTGCTAAGGATTGATGGAAATGTACCTGGTGCTTTAAAACCTGTCAATCCCAATAGTTGAAAAGCAGTTAACAAGCAATTTTTGAAAGTGATTAGTATGTGTAAGTGTGTGAACCCAGTGTCCTTTCTAAGGCACCAAATATGGTTTGAGGAAAAAGATGGGTCATCTTCAAGAGCTCTAAATCCTCTTAATCAGATGTCCCCAACCCCTGGTCTGTGGACTGGCATCAGTCTGCAGCATGCCAGAAACTGGGCCGGGCAAACAAGTGAAGCCCTATCCATTGGATGCAGGCAGCATGTAAAACCACGACCCCCTCCGGTCTGTGGAAAAGCCTCTGTCCGTGGAACTGCTCCCTGGTGCCCAAAAAGTTTGGGGGTCATTGCTCTAGAGATTGCAATTGTCTTGCAATCTCCTCACAAGAAACAACTATATGGAACATTTGTGGCTGATTGCAAGTTCTTGACCAGAGGAATTACAGGTAGTCCTTGATTTACAGTATGACTTTAACAGTGTCTGGCCTTTACGGTCATTAGTCATGAAAATTGTAAAATGAAGTTACCCATGTGACAGACTGATTTCACAATCATTTTTGTGCAGCAGTCATTAAGCAAAATACCATGGTTGTTAAGCAAACCCATTGTTTGCTATTGTCTCCTGTGGATGATGGTTCCTTCATGACTTCCTCAGAGGCCTCGAAGGAGTAAGACAGCAATCCTGGCACATCTGGTACTGCTGACCCTGAATTGCCGAAAGAACATGCCTCGGCTGGGGAGAGCTCACAAGCCAATGAAGAGGAGGAGGAGCTACTGGCCTTGGTAGATGCTGGAGTACATAGGACAGAGAGGCGGAGATCTGCCAGATTGATGGGGGGGAAAGGCTCTGCTCCTCTTAATGGGCTACACTGTGAGGGGCTATTTAGCACAGCAGGCAGAGGGAGGCATTGCTGGAACCAACATGTGTGGGGCATGGCGAGTTGATTGGTTGTGTTTCTGGAACTCTGCAGCTCATGGATGTAATTCAGTTGTGGAGAGTGTTTCTGTTTCAAGCAGCCAGTTATCTGTTGGGTGGACTAATTGGCCATTCCTGAAAAGTTAGTCTGCAGCTTGTTTGTGATTGGCTTCGGTGAAAAAGACCTCCTGAACTCCTGGCTTGGACAATTCCCATGATTTCTCCTTACAAGCCCTGAAACTGGACCACCAGACTTGTTGCCAAACCTCATGGAGGCCCCGGACTTTGGAGGAGTTTTGGGCTATTTCTTTTTGGAACCTACCCAGGCAAAACCTTTATTTCCAAGATTGTTTTAGGTTTGGATGTAAGCTTGTTTTGCTCTTGGTTATTTACTTGGTTGCGAGCCAATTACTGTGCTAAGCTTGCAGCTGGAGGTTAACTGAAAACCTGAAGTTGGAGGAATAAGCTGAATAAAGCTCTGTACACCAAATCTGACTTTGTGGGTGAGTGAGGGCAGCACAGCTATGGGGCATTTTTACTGAAATTGGAAGCAAATACCACTTTTTGGCAAAAACATCTGCAAATGGCCATAAGTGTGGGCTGGTTGCCAAATGCCCAAATGCAGTTAATGGGACTGCGGAAATGGGGAGGGGGAGATCCACTGTACCATTTAATATTCACTAAGTGAGCAGTAATAAGTCGAGGACTGCTTATATAAAAAGCCAGTCTACTTGCCAGCTCTTCATTCCATTATAATCATTGACTCTCCTGTTCTCCATTTCTTTCCTGAAAGTCCCATGCAGTGAACTTTCAAAACTCAGCAGAACTCAAGTTGTCCTCTCCCTTTTCATGAAAAGCAGTTTGCATTAACTTTCCTTATGCCCATAGAAACCTCCCTCTCGTTTAATTAAAGTTGACTGTGGTTTTCTTTGCAATGTAAACAGAACTTAAGTGTGCTGTAATACACCCACTTCAGTTGTCTTCTTACAGATCCTATCACACACATTTCAAAAGTTATGTAAGCTAGGATCTAGGCTGCCAAACAGAAACCTGAATAACTCAGAGATGCGGTAAAGAATGAGAGAGACACACGCGATCCTAGATATACATGAATCTTGTTTATGCTTCAAGAGATGCCATCTTGAAATGCACAATCTGTTATAACTGGATACTTGGTCCGATGAACATGCACACAGATCCGTGCCCAGCTTCCAGAATGTAGAAGTGTAAGATAAAGGGAGGGAACAGAAATAGCAATCATGGGCAGCTGGATTGTGAAGGAAAAAAATCGATTCCCCCCTCCCCTTCCCCCTTTATTTTCAATATAACTGCTTGGAGACTAATGGAATATGGCAGTATATAAATAGTGCTAGCAAATAAATCTAAATAAGAAAATGTATGGAACTTCAAAAACTGCATCTCCCCTTCAAATTCTTAAACCTATCTTACTTTTTAGCAGACCTGAAACAAAGAAAAGTGGAAGAGTGATAGGAGTTCGAGACATATACATGTAGCTAACCAGGCACGTTAGACTGTTTCTTTAAATGTTTCATTCTCAAAAGGCGTTTTGTCAGTTTGCAGTTAGATGCACCAAATCACCATCCAAGTGAACAAAGTGCCTGCATACTATGAAGCAGCTACTGTGGGAAGCAATAGGATGGGCTGCAAGCATGAAAGCTAGTAAGATAAAAATGTTGATTGATTAGCCCTTCAGAATGATGGGTGAAGCTAGTTTCTCAGGCCTTCTCTTTCTGGTGACCTTCTATCCTTATTAACCCTTGCATTCCATCTTTAGCAGGCAGAACATGCCTCCTGGATACAGGCAGTCCTCAACGTATGACGACAGTTGAGTCCAAAATTGTTGTTGCTAAGTGAGGCATTTGTTAAGTGAGTTTTGCCTCATTTTACAATCTTTCTTGTTACAAAAAGTGAAAAAGATATGACCCTGGGACAATGCAACTGTCATGAGTCAGTTGTCAAATGTCTGAATTGTGGTCAGGCGACCACAGGGATGCTACAATGGTTGTAAATGTGAAAAATGGTCCTAACTCACTTTTTTTCAATGCCATTGTAGATTTGAACAGTCACCAAATGAACTGTTTAAATCAAGGACTACCTGCATTGAAGCACAGGTAGCCCTCGACTTACAACAGTTCATTCAGTGACCATTCAAAGTTACAATGGCCCTGAAGAAAGTGTCTTATGACCATTTCATACACTTAGGACCACTGCAGCATCCCCATGGTCACATAATTTACATTCAAATGTTTGGCAACTGACTCACCTTTATGATGGTTGCAGTGTCCTGATGTCATTTATTTATTTATTAAATTTATATACCGCCCCCCTCTCCCAAAGGGACTCGGGGCGGTGAACAGCCAAAATAAAATACACATATAAAAATACATATACAATATTTAAAAATTAAAAGAATTAAATACATTGGCCCTTTCAAAAGATTAAAAATAAGGGAATTAAGAAAGTTAAAACCAGATTAAAAGATTTAAAAACCCCTAGGCCAGACCGGCTTGCTGAAATAAATGAGTTTTCAACGCATGGCGGAAGGTCAGGAGATCAGGGATGGTCCTCATCTCTGGGGGTAATTCGTTACAGAGAGAGGGTGCCCCCAATGAGAAGGCCCGCATCGTCGGGGTTGCCAGCCGTCCAGCCGGCGGCACCCCGAGGAGGCCGACTCTATGGGAGTGTATCGGTCGGCGGGAGGCCGATAATGGCAGGAGGCGGTCTCGCAAATATCCTGGTCCCGAGCCATGGAGTGCTTTAAAGATGATAACTAAGATCTTGAAGTGCACCCGGAGGGCCACCGGGAGCCAATGCAGCTCACGCAGAAGTGGTGTAACATGGGAGCCCCGAGGAGCCCCCAACCCCACCCGCGCGGCCGCATTCTGCACCAACTGGAGCCTCCGGATGCTCTTCAAAAGCAGCCCCATGTAGAGAGCATTGACATAGTCTAGGCAGGAGGTTACAAGGGCGGAAGTGACCGTGCGAAGCGCATCCCGATCCAGAAAGGGCCGCAACTGGTAGATCCTATGGACCTGGCCAAAAGCCCCCCTGGCGACGGCCGCCACATGGTCTTCCAATGACAGCCGCACATCCAGGAGGACACCCAGATTGCGGGCCCTCTCTGTGGGGCAAGAATTCCCCCCCCCCCCCACAGCCAGCAATGGAACCAGCTGGCTGGACCGGGGTGCCGGGAAACACAGCCACTCAGTCTTAGATGGGTTGAGCTGAAACCTGTTCCGCCCCATCCAACATTGCATGGCCTCCAGGCACCGGGTCATCACTTCGACGGCTTCATCGGGGTGGCCCGGGGTAGAGATATACAGCTAAGTATCATCACGTACTGATGGAACTCTACCCCAAAGCCACGGATGATCTCACCCAGCGGCTTCATATAAATGTTGAACAGAAGGGGTGAGAGCACCGACCCGAGGCACCCTGCAAACCAGAGGAAGGAGGAGAACCACCGCATAACAGTGCCTCCCACTCCCAACCCCCCCAGCCACTGCAATAAGATAATTTGGTCGACAGTATCAAAAGCCGCCGAGAGATCTAATAGGACCAGGACAGAGGAATAACCGCTGTCACGGGCCCTCCAGAGATCATCCACTAATGTGACCAATGCTGTCTCCGTGCTGTGCCCGGGCCTGAAGCCCGATTGGCATGGATCCAGATAGACAGCTTCATCCAGGTGCTGGGGAAGCTGTCGTGCCACCACACTCTCAACAACCTTCGCCACAAAATGAAGGTTGGAGACGGGACGATAATTAGATAACAAAGTTGGGTCCAGGGACGGTTTCTTGAGGAGGGGTCTCACCACCGCCTCTTTCAAGGTGGCGGGCAGATATCCCTCACTCAAGGAAGTGTTAATAATACCCTGAAACCAACCTCGTGTCACCTCCCGAGTGGCCAACACCAGCCAGGAGGGACACGGGTCCAATAAATATGTGGTAGCATTCAGCCCCCGCAGCAACCTGTCCACGTCTTCGGGGGTCACAGGATCAAACTCCTCCCAAATGACTGCCCCAAATTCCGCCCCCGACCCCCTACCCAGAGTTGCCCATTCAGAGTCCAACCCGTCCCGGATCCGAGTGATTTTATCCAGCAGGAAATTCGAAAAGTCGTCAGCCCGTCCCTGCAAGGGGTCCTCCCACGCTCCCCCTTCCAGGAGGGAGCGGGTCACTCTAAACAGGGCGGCCGGGCGGTTTCCTGCAGACGCAATAAGGGTGGAAAAGTGAGAACACTTTGCCACCCTTATCGCCACTAAATAGGTCTTAATATAAGACCGTAATAGTGTTCGGTCGGGTCCGGAGCGAGTAGTCCTCCAAATACTCTCCAGGCGTCTTTTTCGGCGCTTCATTTCCCTCAGCTCCTCGGAGAACCAAGGGGCCGAGTGAGAGCGACGCCAGGTCAGAGGCCGCAAGGGCATGACCCAGTCCAGGGCCCCAGCCGCCACCCTATCCCAGGTGGCGACCAGGTCCTCAACCGAGTCGTGTGCTCGAACGTCGGGCCATGGCCCAAGCTCCATCAGGAACCTATCTGGATCCATCAGGCGCCTGGGGCGGTACCAACGTATTTGGTCCACCTCCCTGCGACAGGGGGAGCGGCCTGGAAGTCCAGCCTAAGGAGCGAATGATCTGACCATGACAAGGGCTCAACAAAAACATCCCCAACACCAAGATCATCCTGCCACTGTCCAGAGACAAAAAGCAGATCCAGGATGTGACCCCCCCAATGTGAGTGGGCTCCCTAATTAATTGGGTCAGGCCCAAGGCTGTTATGGAAGTCCTGAGCAATCCCCGAGGCCCCACCAGCCGAAGGCAGGTTGAAATCCCCCATGACCATCAGCCTGGGGGTCTCAACCGCCAGGCCGGCTATGACCTCGAGGAGCTCAGGCAGAGCCGATGTCACATAGCAGAGAGCCAGGTATGTGATCAATAGGCCCATCTGAATCCCGGAACCACACTTTACAAAAAGGGACTCACATCCGGTCGTCTGAGGAACAGTGGATTCCCTAGGACCCAGATCCTCCCGAATAATCACCGCAAACCCCCCAACCCTCCCCTGGGCCCTCATATGATCAACCTCTGCAGTCTTCTTGCAAACAAAGTCAACGGGAAACCAGATTGACTTAACAACCATGTTATTAATTTAACAACTGCAAGGATTCAGTTCACAAATGTGACAAGAAGAGTCACAACAAATTTGTGGCAAAATCCACTTAACAAATTTTTCACTTAGTAACAAAAAATTTGAGCTTAATTTTGCTTGTTAAGTCGAGGACTACCTGCATATAGAAGCAAAATATATCCTACTAGTCTGAACTTTCTCACCCTACACCAACTATATTGTTACTGCAGCATGATTAGACATTGCAAGCATGATAGGTTTGGCTGGGCTCAATATGTTAAAAAATAATCTACCTGTGTACATGCGTCATATAAAATCAATAAAGAGCAGAATAAAGTGTTGAGGCTACAATATTATGAGGCAGTCCACTTAACCTCAGAAAGCTGGCCTGACTGAAGTCATGTTTCCACTGGGTAGAGAGTGGGGGATACTGAGGAGACATTTACTGCCTTAGTACCTCCCTTTGCTGCAGAGGTGGGACGCAGAAACTGCTTCTTGTCCTTCCCTTCCATTTTGTTATTGTTTTCCTTTCCCTCATCTGTGTAGCTATATTTCACAAGAAGAGTTCTCCACTCCTCTACTCGTTGTAGAATACTTTATGCCACCAGACTTGAAATTCTAGACCTAGAAAACCTAGAACTACGCCGTCTTCGGTCTGATCTAAGTATAGTATATAAAATCATACATTGCAATGTCCTACCTGTCAATGAATATTTCAGCTTCAACCATAACAATACAAGAGCACACAATAGATAACAAACTCAAGGTAAACCACACCAAACTTGATTGCAGGAAATACGACTTCAGCAACAGATTGGTCAATGTCTGGAATACTCTACCTGACTCTATGGTTTCTTCCCCAAACCCCAAAAACTTTAACCTTAAGACTTTCTACTATTGACCTCACCCCTTTCCTAAGAGGTCTGTAGGGCGCATGCATAAGTGTACCAACATACCTACCGTCCCTGTCCTATTGTTTCTTTTTTTATTTTTCTTATATGTATTCATTTCATGTATTCATAACTATGTTTATCCTTATACTTATTATCTTGTAAGCGATTGACAAATAAAATAAATAAAATAAAAATAAATAGTTTCCCTTTTTTAAAAAATGTAAGTTTTATTCACTTTTTAATTTGCTTCACCTTTCTGTGTTTTTGTTGCTTTTAATATGGCTATAGTGGCCTCCGATTTTGTGATCATATATTATCTTCAGATTAAGTTTTTCTTATCTAAATTTGTTTTGTTAAATAATATGAAGCTTTGATTAGAAGTAATATTGTTTATAACTAAATACAATCATATATTTTCTTTTTTAAAATACATAGGCTTTTGTAAATGAAGAATGTTAAAGGGTCAAGAATTAGATATAGAAGAATTTTTTTTTTTTACAAAATTTCTAAAAGGTAGGATTTTTATTTTTATTTTGCAAGAAACTCATTTTTTTCTGATGAAAAATATTTTGGGTTAGATTTTGGAACAGAGATTCAAATTCATGGTAGGAGAGATACTTGCAGTTATTATACAGTTGTGGCCCGAATAATGGGGAAAATTGGAATGTTCACTGTCTAATTAGAGATAAACCCAATGTTTAATATAATCATTTTGCAAATCTTTTTACTTGCAAGTAAACCAAATACCTGTTGATACAGGATTTTACTTTTGTTGTAGATCAGAATAAAATAAATACAAGTTATCAGAATGGTGGTGAATGTTGTGTGTGTGATAAGAGTTGTTATGAAAAATGATTTTGTACGAAACATGTTGATGTGTATATCTGGAATTTGATTGAAAGAAACTAAGAAGTTACCTTGTTCTGACATTCTTCTGCAAAGCCAGGTGTGTCTGTATCTGGAGGATAGGCAATGGTCACAAATATATTATATGGCTTTACCTGTTGAGAAAAACACTCAATTTATGTTATAGTTGTCTGAGAGTTCCATGCTAACTAATCTTACCTAAAAATAGATGATGAGATGGCAAGAAAAGGCAAAACTTGCCCTATAGTTGCCAAGTAAAACTCCATAAGTACTGCTCAGCCTGCACTCTGTACAATTATTTCATAATTTATTCTAATAGATATTTGTTGCTACTAATTAAATTAATAATGCAAGTAAGATATATTACTGGGGCTATATAACATATAAATCCTAGTAAAATCTGGGATGTTTACTGCAAGTTATAAAATAAAACATTAAAACTATGAACTTAAGAGTTGAATGTGAACTATAATTTCAACCTTCCAATGTTCTGCTTGTGTGTTTTAAAGATGACAAATTGTATTCTTTTATCATAAGAAGTGATGCTAAGTTATGAGCATATAGTTATTCATCTATATGCTACAAAAAGAAAAAAAAATCTTACTTTTGAACTTGGAGATATTGTTGGCACAACTATTTGAATACATCTACACAACAGGTAAAGTTTATTTTGATGCCATTAACAGCAAGTACTTTGCAAAAGTATCAATATTCTGTTGCCAGACTGAGACAACTAGCATTGCCATGGAATGCATAGAATGCAAGAGATGTAATTTATCAATATTGTGTTAAATTAATTACATGGTATTTGAGAAATATTTAATAAATAGGAGAATTGCTGACTTTGTAAAGGTCAGAGAAGGGCTTAGAGAGAACCGTAGAGCACTAAAAAGCAGTATATAAGTCTAAGTGCTACTGCGATAACAATTTAGGACTATTATCTTTAAGTACCATAGATACTGATGGTGAAAGATAATCATACCTCCATAAGTAAAGATTCAGCTAATCCTCTAAGAGCATATTTTGTTGCAGAATAAGCTGAATAGCCATAAACACCAACTTGTCCAGCCTGAGATGAGACAAACACAATCCTTCCCATTCTTCTCTCCTTCATTTTACCAACCACTGCACGAGTTGGGTAAACACTACCCAGATAGTTGATAGCCATTAATTGCTGTAGATAAACATACATTAGTGTCAGCTGCTTTCATAACAAAATAAGCACAGGTTGCATTAATGCATAGGTGGATAAAAACAGGTATGGTGCTAGCCTGTAATTTCACATTTTCGTTGCAGCAAACTTAATCCAAATTACATAGTGGCATAATCCAATGCAAAACCTATAATAAAAAAACCTACAAAATATTGCTCCATGCAATGTGCTGAGTTTATAATCTTATAAAATACTCCATAGTGTGTGTTGCCTTTAGTTCTATAGCCACTTTGATATCAAATGGGATATATGTTCTTGGGTTTTCTGCAAAGAAGAAGCTTTCAAGAAAGCACTTGAAAGTGTAACTCTGAAAAGCCACTATTACTCGGTTTCCCATGTTTATTAGTACAGTTATAAGCAATCTAACTTCATTCCCAACAATAGGTCTTCATTACCAATTGAAACAAAGAGAAACTACTATAAAACTATTCAGTATCTACCTAGCCTCGTCTTCTAAAAATGACACTGTTATATATATTCTCTCAATTAATACCTCACACATCCACTAAACATTTTCAACAATTGGTTCCGTGTTGCAACACTTTACACATAAAAGTATTCAAGAATATTTATTACAGTAGGTTATAATGTAAATAGGAAAGATTCAATATAAGTAGTAACAATAGAACAAATCTCAGGTATACTTTATATCAGGTGTGTCCAACCTTTTGGCTTGCCTAGGCTGTACAGAGTGAAGAGGAATTGTCTTGAGCCAGATAGAAAATATACCATATAGTTCAGGCCCCAGGCCACGGCCCACTAACTGGCCTTGAGTCTTATGGAACCACGCTGCAGAAATGATGGGCGACCATGCGTGCATGCACATCCCCACCTGCGCAAGCAGTGGGCGACCGCAGGTGCATCACCACCTGCGTAAGTAGCGTATCATGCCCGTCAGAATCTGATTCAGAGGGGGAGGCCGAGCAGCTGACAGGGAGTGGGAGTGTCACTCAGTTGGCTGTGGAACACACTGGGGAAGGGCAAAGACCGGCTGGGCAGAGCAGGAGAGAGGTAGAACAAGGGAGAATTCGGAGGAAGACCCAGGCCCACCCCCTCTAAATCCTAGGGCACACAGGGAGGAACGGAGAAGGGAGCAATGTGGGTTGCGTGGCTTACAGGGGAGGAAAGGGCCCTGATTCCCTTCATTAGTTGCAGCTGAGAATACCGTGTTTAAAAAGGGAAGTTGCGCACAGCAAAGTTGTTGGGAGCAAATCGTGAATTATCTGGTATCGAGGCTTATCTGGGTTCCTGGCGTTTTCCCAACTCTGTGTGTTTTGCTGGACTTTCAAGTTTGTAATTCCTTCTCCTGCCCTGTCAAGTTAATTACTGTAGTGTGGTTTATGTGGATTTTTATTTACAGTTTGTATGCCCTGTCAAGTTAATTACTGTAGTGTGGTTTATGTGGATTTTTATTTATAGTTTGTATGCCCTGTCAAGTTAATTACTGTAGTGTGGTTTATGTGGATTTTTATTTACAGTTTGTATGTACTTCATTTTTGGACTGAATTTTCTTCACTTCAAGACTGTTTTGGGAGAGTTTTTTCTCTAGCCGAAGGTAACCTGGACATTAGGAGCAAAGTTGGAGGTACTAAAGGGACTCTTCTTACTTAAGTGACTGTGTTGCCTTTGTGCCATGTCCTGGGTCATCACACAGTGGGCGACCATGTGTACATCTCCACTCGCATGAGCAACCATGCACGTGCCTGCTGCTCATACAAATGGAGCTGCATGCGCACGGGACCATCCCCTCTCCCCCTCCCCCCATTAGACTGCAAAGCCAAAAAGGTTGGAGAGCTCTGATATAGTTAACGCATATAAATGCACATCATCATGTTAAAAATTTACAATTGTATGGGGCTCATTACTAGCTAATAATCCAGGGCCACATGCTATCTCCACAGGCCACAGTTGGACATGCCTGCTTTATATAGATTAACATTCAATATTTTATTTTGTATAATTTTGGGACAGATGCATTTATGTAAGTTGACCTTTAAAAGTTTTAATTTTTAGTAACTTCACTTCCACATAAGATATAAATATTCAATATAATGCAACAGAAAAGGATTTATTTAAGACTTAAGCTAGGACTACTTACCTCAAACCAATAGGTATCGATTTCCTCAAACCTTCCAGTTATTGATGTTCCAGCACAATTAACAAGCAAGTCAACAGGACCCAACTTTTCTTGAGCCTAGGAGATATTGGTGTCAAAATTATATGCTACTATTAGAATAAACACCTCTATCATAACATGAAAATATGAGCTTTATAAAAGCCAGCAGTTCCCTTACTTGTTTAAGCAACTTCTCCACATTTGCATAATCTTTGGAAACATCAAGAGAAATAGAACACACAACCTATATGAGAAAAAAAATATGAAGAATTATATGACCTCATTCAACTGAATGTAATTTTGAATGTAATTGTTGATTTCATAATTTACAACTATTTTAAATTACTATTTTATTTGTTTTGAATTGTATCTACCTTCCCAAATGCCGTATTATGTAAGAAGTTATAGAATTATAATTTGCATGAAAAACTTATAAAATATATATTTACCCTATGTTACCATATATAAAATATGACTTAAACAGTATTTGTTTGTTTATTATATTCGATTTTTATCCTGCCCTTATTACTTAACAGAGTAACAGAGCTGGAAGGGACCTTGTAGGTCTTCTAGTTAGACTCTCTGCTCAGGCAGGAAACCTGTACCATTGCGGACAAATGCACAGGTATAATACAGGTGGTACTTGGCTCAACTATGAGAGGAATCTTGGGAGTTCTAGTGGACAATCATTTAAACATGAGCCAGCAGAGTGCTGCAAAAACCACACAGCCCTAGGCTGCATTAATAGAGGGATAGAATCAAGATCATGTGACTTGCTAATACCACTTTACAATGCCTTGGTAAGACCACACTTGCAATATTGCATCTACTTTTGATATAAAAAAGATGTCGAGACTCTAGAAAGAGTGCAGAGAAGAGCAACAAAGATGATTAGGGGACTGGAGACTAAAACATGAAGAACGGTTGCAGGAATTGGGCATGTCTAATTTGATGAAAAAAAGGACCAGGGCTGACATGATAGCAGTATTCCAATATCTCAGAGGCTGCCACAAAGAAGAGGGAGTCAAGCTATTCTCCAAAGCACCTGAGGGTAGGACAAGCAGTAGTGAGTGGAAACTAATCAAGGAGAAAAGCAATCTAGAACCGAGGAGAAATTTCCTGATAGTTAGAACAATTTATCAGTGGAATAACTTTCTTCCCAAAGTTGTGGGTGCTTCAACACTGGAAGTTTTCATACATAATTGTTGTGGCCCTGACTCCCCAGCCTGTGCTGTCAGAGGAAGAGGACCTGGAAGATGAGGGGGAGGAACTGGCAATGCCTTCCTCCTTAGGACCTTCCTCCCTGCCAATACCTTCCTCCCTGGTAATGCCTCAGGTTCCATCAGACAACTGAGAGGAACAGCCTGAGATGAATCAGGAGGAAGGCATGTCGGAGCAGCCCGACAGGGAGTGAAGAGGAGAAGTCTTGGCTCGACCCCAGGCAGCATCGTAGGGACAAACATGAGCAGCAACATAGGAGACATGGGAGGGTCAGAGAGTGAGCTGAGTCACTGAGCCACACCCCACAGGGGATAAAAGTGGGTGTGCTTTCTCTTTAAACTTTGTACGGGACAAAGTTTAACTTACTTTAGACTTTATTCGTGACTATGTTGGAAGAACGATTGTTTTATGGACTACCTTGTACTTTGTGAAGTAAAAGACCCAATTCCCTCTGTGTGAGTAAGACTTTGATTTACAATTGCTGCCAGCTTGGACTTGGCAGGCAGGATGTAATGGGATGCCAAGAATGTTATCAGTTACAGAGGATTTGCTCTGCGAAGTTCGAGCCAGCTTGCCTCTCTGCGTTTGTGTGTGTGTATAATTCCTTACCTTTTGGGGGAAAGGGAAGGGGAGACAGAACACATAATATTCCTTCTCCTCCTATTTCCCCCACAGCAATTACGTTGTGAGGTGGTTTGGGCTGAGAGAGAGTGAAAGTCACCCAGCTAACTTGCATCCCTCAGATGGCACAAGAACTGGTCTCCTGCTTCTAGGCAAGCACCTTAACCATTACTATACACCAAACTGGCTTTCAAACAAACTTTCAGGAAAACTATTTGTAGATAGCAAATAAATGTGTCACTGATGAGTCACAAACATTAACATTCATGCCTTGAGCACTACTAAAACTAAGTTGGCATCATCCTGAGTCCACCCCTTCTCGTTTGAAAAATTTATTTATTTATTTATTTATTTGATTTGATTTGTCAATCGCTTACAAGATAATAGGTATAAGTATATGCATAGTTATGAATACAAGAAATGGGTACATATAAGAAAAATAAAAGAAACAATAGGACAGGGACGGTAGGCACGTTGGTGCGCTTATGCACGCCCCCTACAGACCTCTTAGGAAAGGTCAATAGTAGACAGTCTAAGGTTAAAGTTTTTGGGGTTTGGGGAAGAAACCACAGAGTCAGGTAGAGTATTCCAGACATTGACCACTCTGCTGCTGAAGTCGTATTTCCTGTAATCAAGTTTGGTGTGGTTAACCTTGAGTTTATATCTATTGTGTGTTCTTGAGTTGTTTTGGTTGAAGCTGGTATTCATTGACAGGTAAGTCATTGCAATGTATGATTTTATATACCATACTTAGATCAGACCGAAGACAGCGTAATCCAAGGTTTTCTAGGTGTAGAATTTCAAGTCTGGTGGCATAAGGTATTCTATAACGAGTAGAGGAGTGGAGAACTCTTCTTGTGAAATATTTCTGGACTTTCTCAACTGTGCTAATATCAGATACATAATGTGGGTTCGAGACTGATGACCTATATTCGAGTATTGGTTTAGCAAATGTTTTGTGTGCTTTAGTTAGTAGTTTGATATTACCAGAGAAAAAGCTACGTAGGATTAGGTTAACAACTCTTAATGCCTTTTTGGCTATATAGTTACATAGTGTAATTACGTGTAATTAAATGTGTAAGTCTGGTAGCAAGTACAGATTTTGGTTAGTCATTAAGACATTAGGTGAATGTCTAAGTTTTATTTTATCAAGACAAAGATTTCCTGCAGGATGCAACTATTGTATCAATGAAAACTAGCAGTTTTGAATAGCCTCCTTGAAACAGCTGCTAGGAAAATGAATAGAAGAGTATTATTATGTAGGGGTCTTACTTATAGGCTTCCTGTTAATGTATGGATGACCATTGCAGGAATTTTGATTAGATAGGGCTAGGCTAGCTCATCTCTTCTTCTTTATACAGTTAAATAACATATTTAATGTCAAAGTCGTGGTAAACCATTCAATACATTCTACAATCAAGAAGCTCAGCAAAAGGTTTGCATCAATAGACAGCTATGAGTACTCAAATGTATAATACACCGTTTTCCAAAAGATTCTAATTAGAGAAAAATCCTTATTTTTAAAAGGATATTGGAAGGGAAAGAGAAACAACTGTAACCTAACAATCCCCCACCCCAAACTGAATAATGTTAATATCTCAAATAAAACCCTGCTTTGAATGTACTGTTGATAAATGAACAGATAGCATTTTTAGATTCATGATCAAAAGTCATTCCACATGTATTCATACATAGGTGAAACTCAGAAATGAAGAATACTATTTGTAAATATTTTTACAACTGTATAGATGTAGGAGAAGAGTAGGCAGAGGAGCTGGGGGATGGAGTTAAACATGTGCTCTGTTTAGAATCCTTGTGTTGCCACAAGAGATCCAAATCCAGCCTCACCGTGAATTCCATTGACATTTATCTAGCACCAATTTAGTGCTGACCATTAGTTGGTTAGATTCTTCTGTATAGGCTTGAGTAATAAATCTCTCTCAACTATCACATCATCTATGGTCTTGATCTTTTGCTCCTGACATTAAACGGGGCATTTGACTGTATTATATATTCTTATTTTTTTAGGGCTTATTAAATGCAGAATTAAATACAGATTATTCCTTTAATTAATGAGCTCTTGTCTGTATAATACTGTTTGAATTAAAAGCAGAGATATATTTATGTCTATAAGGACTGATACATCCAAAATTGCCCCTTAATGCAAAATCTACTAATGATCAAGATGGCAGAATATATCACAAACTAGTGAAAAGTCTAATCCCAACTTAGCTTCTATTTTAATAAAGAAACACTTTGTTTAAAGAGAACAGGTTTCCTTATTAAAGTAATATGGAGAGGGCAGAAAAAGAAAAGAAAAAGATGAACATTGAACCCTTGGATACTATTAGAGGAAGAATGTATTCAAAAACTCTCTAATGAATTGACACTATTTTTCGATAAAAATAATATACATCATTGCAAACTCTGTGGAACACGATGAAGGCATACACGAGGGAGGTAACAATAGCCTACATGGCAAAAAGGAATAAGGAGAAATGGGGGCAACATAATACATTACAAGTAGACATTGGAAATCTAGAAAAACAAATGCAAAAAAATCTGGGAAGCAATCAAATTAAAGAACAATTGAATTTGGCCAAACACAAATTAAACTTATTACAACAGGAGGACAATGCAAAAGTTTTCTGTCATCTACACGACTGACTTGTGGTACTTATTATAGGTTATTCATTACAAAAATATAACATAGGTTAGTCTGTTTCTTCTGCCATGAATAATAGAATTATTATGGGAACTCCCTATGCCTTAAAGACATTAACTGAAGGATGCAAATCCCATTAGTTTCAGAAAATATACTGCTGGGAACTTTGAGATGTCTGTCTCAAAATAAATATGTACTTCTACCTTCTGGCTGCTATATAATTTAGGACTTCCTTTTCCTTAACAAACAAGCTTCAGATTATCTATGAAATTATTTCCAAAGTACTTTAGTTTTACAACTCATGAGGAAACTATTACATCACATTTTATCTATAACATCTGATAATTAGGATAGCAACACTTCATTTACTCTAAATGTGTGGAGGAAGAGGAGGAGGAAGAGGGATGGAGGGAGGGGAGTATTGTTAAAAGTGAAAGTGGAAACTTACCTGCTTATCATTAACTGAAAATGTCTCAATTTCTTTCTTGGCCTCCAAGAGACGTTTCTGGAATTAAATAAGCACATCTTTGACTTGCGATTAAAATATTATGCTAAAGCATGGATCTCCAAACATGCTGGCTGGGGAATTCTGGGAGTTGAAGTCCAAAAGTCTTAAATTGCCAAGTTTGAAGACCCCTGTGCTAAAGCATGGCATTATTTAAATTTTTATATTTTATATTATTTTAAAAATTACCATCTAGCCTTTAACAAATCTATATGGCAGAGCCACAGTGGTGCAATGGTTAGAGTGCAGTAGTGCAGGCCACTTCTGCTGATTGCTGGCTGCCTGCAATTTGGCAGTTGAAATCTCATGAGGCTCAAGGTTGAATCAGCCTTCCATCCTTCCAAGGTGAGTAAAATGAGGACCCAGATTGTTGAGGGCAATATGCTAACTTTGTGAACAGCTTAGAGAGGGCTGTAAAGCACGGTAAAGTGCTATATGAGTCTAAGCGCTATTGCTATATATAATGTATTGCTCTATAATTATGTATTTCTATAACTATTTAAGTAACTTCTTCAGACAATTAGAACTAAATTAACCATTTAACTCAATTTTCAGAAGTTTGACTTGAGCTATGTTTCCATTCATGTGTAATACAAGCCCCTCAATGTGTATTCAGAAGTTTCATTGTGTTCCATGAGACATATTAAGATGTACAAGTTTGCAGTAGAATAACCTTTATTCTTAAGATCTCTACTTCCCAAGAAACAAACAATCATTATCATAAGGCATCCACATGACACATGTCATTCCAATGACAACAGAAAGGTAGCAGAAATGCAGGAAGTGGTAATTGGCCCTTTAATTAAAAGTCATTATTATAACTCAATCACATGTTCACATTTAAGAAGGCACCTTCAGGGTAGGACAATGGACTTTGAGCAAAGCATAGTATGCTCTCAGCACTTCCTTAAGTCAAATGTTTTCCTGGGGTCATGTGGCTACCTTCTAAGCCCAGGAAGAGATGCAGCTACTTTAAACAATGCCAAATAGTGAGATGTACTGTGCATTCCTACTTTATTAGTCTGTAAATGGCACAATGCCACCAACACAGGACTATGTGAAATCTATTAAGAGCTGGAATTCTAGCCAATACTGTTCAAAATTCTAAAAAAAGTATTGTAGCATCAAACACACACCAGTGCAAACAAAATTATTTTTGTATTTCATTTTAACGCTTTTAACTTAAAAAATAATATTTCATTTTCAGCTGTTAAATGGTTATATTTATTTATGCTTTTGTATTTTTGGTTGTTCTATTATTAGAGGTATGTTTTTAATTAAAATACATGTGTGCTTCTTTGATTCAATCATAAAATGCTGGAGATTGCAAATTTCAAAATAGAAAATTAAAAAGGTTTTTAAGTAATGTACAGTAAGTATCTGCATACTGAACAGTCTACATAATGTTGTCATTCAGTAGCTTCTTCCTACATTTTTTTTTCTAGCTGTTAATGAAAAGAAACAATGCCTCTATAGTGACAATTGCAGCAAGATCAACTGTTATGAGTCTTAGTCAGCCTTTGTTGAAGAGCTGGCCAAAAGGGAACATTGCCTTGACAACTTCATCTGAGCTTGTTTCTGAGGCCTATTTCTGCGAACATATTAGCTGCCTTGGTGTTGACTGAGATGAGGGATATGGCAACTACAGTACAAAAAACTATGTTTGGAGTTGTGTAATTCTAGCCTAGAAATCAGAAGACTGTGAATGCAACCGGTAGTCCCATCCTAGGCATGAAAGCCAGTTTTGAGCCAGTCACTGGTCACTCTCTAATCCAATCTACCTCATGGGGTTGTTGTGGCGAAAATAGGAGAAAGGAGTATTATATATGTTTACTGCTATGAAGGCAGGATAAAAATCTAATAATCAATCAACCTTTGCCAGATTTCGTTCTGCAAGGGGAAATGGCTTTGGCTTTGGAAGGGTCACAATGTTCTTTGATGATTTACTGTACAGAGACTAGATGTACTTATTCTGCTGGCTCTATTGATATATTTCCATGGAGGTTGTTTGCTCATGCTGTTGTTCAACCTTGTAGAACTGTAGATACTTTCCAATAGGAATGGATACAATTTCTTTGAGTCTATGGATAATGTCACTTCGTGCTTTGCAGCACCCTGAATGAGAAAGTCTTCTTAATATACAGTAGAATTACAGACGTGCTGATTTTGAACCATTTCATCCCTAAGTCTTGTGGGGCTACAGTGAAAAACTACAGTAGAGACCTGCTGAATCCCACCAATAAAGACTGGAAAATAGAAGTTTGACAGTAGCTTTGTGCCTTGTCCTTTGAACTGCTAAGTTTCATGCACAAAGAAGTATAAGATATTGCTCCCTGTGCACTGAGAAACCATTCTATAATTAGCAATAGCAGTGCTTTACAGCTCTTTCTAAGCAGTTTACAGTATCAGCGTCTTGCCCTCTGTTATTTGAATGGCTGACACTGATTTGATACTATTCTGATTTTCCTACATCTGATCCAAATTTACAAGAGTAATGTCTTTATTTAAAAAAAAACCCACTAGAAATGACACAAACTCAGCTATGGTTTGCTATCACTAATTTAATTTCTATTGTTTTCAGCCATCAGTGCTTGAATCCCAGAATGCATTTAATTAATTAATGCCTTACAGTCATTGTTGTTTAATAGCCTGTAATTAGCTTAAAACATGACAATTACTAAATAAACAAAGTTACAAATTTACCTCGTTTCTTGCAATTACTGTTACGAAAGCACCCTGCTTGAAGCATTCAATAGCAATGCTTTTCCCAATGCCACTGGAACCACCAGTTACCTTTAAGTTAAGAAGATACGGATTAAAGTCATGAAGTTAGTAATCTGTCATTGTATAGCTCTTAGAGATAAGTATTCCAAATAGGAGCCACACACTTGCATCCACCAGCATTTTCCTTTCATATACAATGGGATATTTCTGGCTCATGGCTAATACTATGAAGATGGTAAACAATAATAGAAATGCTTGCAGGTTGTCTCCATGGATAATCAAGTTTATTTCAACTTATTTAATAGAGTTGTGCATTTTAATCCACTACTAATCTATCTGAATCCTAATCTACTATTATGTTTATAAGTTATAATAAGATATAGTTGGGGTATATTTGCACATCATTGCATTGAGGTATTTTTCTGTAACTATACTCACAACAAATTACAGATAGCAGATTGACATAGTTATGTGACCTCAAATTAGGAATCTAAAGTTCTTCTTCTTTAAAATTTGTATTTATTGACAATTTTATATAAAGAAAAAAAATAAATCTAGATAAAAATTCAGAAAATAAAAAAGAAGTGCAAGAAAATAAAAAGGGAAAGCTACAAAGTATGACTTTCAACCTTTTCTTCAACACATATTAACAAAACTATGAACTACCCTGTTTCTCCAACAATACACCCCCCCCATTAGGAAGACACAGCATGTTTTCTAGACATAAGGTGAAATTAAGCCCCTCCCCCCAAATTTAGGCCTAGTTTAAAAATGTGAAATTGGGGGTGGTTGGGTGGGAACTTGCCATTAGGAGCATCCCGCGGGCAGCCACGCCTTGCCACTAGCTGCTCCTAACGAACGATCATGGCAGAGCGCGGAGAGCTCCCTACCCCTGCCAAGTGCCTTTGCTGCAGACCCGGGTATGGCGCTGGGTGCAGGCCAGGTCAGTGGGTGGCAGCGTGGATGTCGGCCTCGGTGGCAGTGGGGCACTTTGCATCACGGCTGCCGCTATTGCTTCCTCCGCCGCTGTTGCTTTCCCTTCTGCCCGTGCGCTACCACGTTTGGAGTGCTGAGCATTCCTCCACTGGCAACGTTTCAGCCGCTTCTCAGGCGGGGAAGCCACTGCTTCCATGGTTCCTGCCGGTGCTGACGCCTCTCTCACCAGCACCATCTCCAACAACGGTAGCAGCGGTAAGACAGACCCCCGCTACCAGCGAGAGCCGCCTGCCCTCCCGCAGGGGCATCGCTTTGATTGACGGCAGCTGCGTTGGCAAGGTCCTGCAAGTTGGTGAGTCTTTCGGGGTTGGGTGGGTGGAAGCGGCGGCAGGAGGGTGATGTCATTGTTTCTCTCCCTCCCACACCTTGCTTTGTTTCCCGCCCAAAGTAGTTATTTAGTAGTTATTAAGTTAGTAACACAGTTATTAATTGAATTGACTTACCTATTGACTTTGCTTGTCAAAAGGTAGCAAAGATGACCATATAATCTAGGACACTACAACCATCAAGAATATGAACCAGTTTCTAAGCATATAGATTTTGATCACATAACCATGAAGATGCTGCAACAATCATAAGCATGAAAAACAGCCCTCAGTCACTTTTCCAGTGCCCTTGTAACTTTGGTCACTAAACAAATGCTTGTAAATCTATACTATTTTTGGTTCAAGGTAGATTCAAGTCAATTAATATAATAGCTTACTAACTATAAATAAATATTCTAAAAGTAGGAAACAACTGGATATGTTTTCCTTCCTGTGGCATGCCTATCTTCCTGCTGACATACATCCTCTCTCTGAGATTATTTTTGAATACATACTGTATGCTTGAAAACAATCTTACAGTCTAAAACCAATTAAAAATACCTCTAGAGAGTAACCCCACCCCCCACTTTGTAAACAATACTGCACTATTTTAAAGATGTGATTATTTAAGTGTTATGTGCATGGTTATCATAAATTATTTTTTTTAAATTCTAGTGTCACTATGAGCCTTTAATAATGCATTTAAGTATTATTACTTTGAACTGCTGCTGCCAATTAATTTTGCTATTCCTGAGAAATAGGATGCCAATCAGGACCACAATTTAATTGTCTAGAAGGCATATCTGCATATCAGTTGTGCAAATTCTAAAATCAGAAATGTTTACTCCCTCCCATGGCTGAGAAATTTATTGTGATTTATCTTTAAATGTTAAACCTACCTAAATGTAAAGTTATTTAATGCAATTTTATAAATATGTTGTCTTACATTTTTCCTCTTGAAAGAACAATTATTTATAAGACCAAACATAGAGGTTAAATGATTTCTTAATGCATCCAAAAGGGTACAAATTCTTATTCTGATTTTTTTTTAAGGAAATGATGTAGGACAGATTAATAAAGGTTGATATTTCCTTTTAAAAATCTACACAGTTTGCAATTTGTATAATAGTTTCATGTTAAATATACATTTAGCAGAACATTTTTCTCCATGTTATTTCTGAATATAAATTGGAAAAGATTTCATTTCTTGTACTTGTAAACTATGATGCAAAAAATGAATATTTTCTGAAAATTGTTTTTCAATTAAAATTAAGACAAAATAAACAAGGTGGCAACTTAAATTTTTTTAAAAAATTAAAGGAACAGAAGCACTGTTATAACATGGCAAAAAAAAACCCACAATGACACATGTTTTAAAATTAAAGGAACAAAAACACTATTACAACATGGCAAAACAACAACAATGCCACATGTTTTAAAATTAAAGGGACAAAAACAGTTACAACATGGCAAAAAAAAAGCAATGCCACATTTTAAAATTAAAGGAACAAAAGCTCTGTTATAACATGGCAAATCTTTCTATAATGCTACAGAAATATAAACTCTCAATATCAAACTATCAAGTTAGGCAACCAGTCATAAATTGAGGACTACCTGTATGCTAGGAAACTCTAAACTCTCTGTTATAAGGCGAGAACATTACACAGGTTGCCTTGAGCTCCTGGAATAGACTGAGATATAAAAATAATAATAATAATAATCAGTAATAAAACCTCTGAGGGGTCCTTGGTCCTGTCTGAGCTTACTTGTTTTCTTTCAGATGTTTCATTATCCAAACTAGGTAACATCATCAGTGCTGGCCTAATAAAACCTCCATGGGGTATCAATCCATTATACTGAATATAATTCTATTAAGTAATAAACAGAAGAGGAAAACTGGAATCCCATACATCAATACAAATATATACAAGAATCCATCTGTGTACAGTTACCAAATTAAGAGAATCATCCTCTACCATACACCCTTTCCTGCCTACAGTTATTTTCCAAATTATCTATTAAATAATCCAGTTCAACAACAATAACAAAAATCCCAGGAGGGTAGATTTGAATTTTTAAAAAAGGAACAAAAGGCTTTTTTTTTTTGTTAGTTGGAAAAATAAAGCTGGAATACAGTTATCTCATAAGGCAACACACTGATCAGCTTTTTATTTCTTGAAATTCATTCTGCAGATGGCTATTCAGCCACCTACCAATTTTCAGGACTCTAAGTGATACTAGAATATATCAATTTTGATCCTGGCTACAGAAACTTGTCCCAAAGGGCACCCCTAAGAAGGAATATTCAGAGTTGAACATTTTCTTTTCTCCACGAACTTTTGTAAGACAAACAGGCAGACATTTCTTGCTATCCATAGAAATCAAAACAATGCTAAAGAGCACTGCACACCAGAACAACTAGACACAAGAACAGTTTTTTCCCGAAAGCCATCACTCTGCTAAACAAATAATTCCCTCAACACTGTTCAACTATTTACAAAGTGTACACTACTATTACTGTTAATCTTCTCATCACTCCTTATCACCCATCCCCTCCCACTTGTGACTGTAACTTTGTTGCTTGTATCCTCTGTTTCCTAGTATGATTTGATGTTGATTGTACCCTATGACTATCATTAAGTGATATCATTATTACATTATGATTCTTGATTCTTAACGAATGTTCCTTCTTTATGTATACTGAGAGTATTTACACCAAGACAAATTCCTTGTGTGTCCAATCACACTTGGCCAATAAAGTATTCTATTCTATTCTATAAATAATATCCCAAACACTTAAAGATTTTGTTTATTTTCTGTTTGTTAAAATTATATGCTGCCCATCTATTATATGCTGTTGAGCAACTCTGGACAGGTTCAATAGATTTAATCACATACTGTACAATGAATGCAAATTAAAACAAATCTGACAGCAAAACAATCACCACTTAGTGACTCATGGTTGCTTCATAAATAACAACCACCAATAACACAAAGAAACAAATGAATACCACATTGTATACAGTCTGGATTCATATTAACACAATAATTTGGGAGATCTGATATTGTACGAGTACAACTGTTCATTTAGTGACTGTTCCAAATTACAACATCCCTGAGAAAAGTAACTTATGCTGGTTCTCACACTTATGTGATCCACTGTAATGACCCATTGGATTAGGTGATCAATATTTGGGCATTTGACAACAAGTACGTAAGGTTGCAGAGCTCCATTTTCTACTTTCTCAGTCTGCTTCCAACAAGCAAAGTCAATGGGGGAAGCCAGACTTGCTTAATGATTACTTGATTCATTTAAGACCTGCAGTGGTTCACAACTGTGGCCAAAAAAAAAGGTTGTAAAAGGGGACATGACTTACTTAATAACTGCCTTGCTTAGCAATGGAAACTTTGGGCTCAATTGTTGTCCTAAATTGAGAACTACCATTACATCAAAATGAAATCCCTATGAAAAAAATTCTATGAACATTTTGTAATAATATCTAAGATTAATATAATAGACTTAAGTCTTTAAAGAACCTCATACTCAGATCAACTCTTAATGCCAATCTGATTTCTTGGTATTCTCAGTATTTATACCTAATAATCTGACAATTTATGCGATCAGGTAATTCTTGACCATTCCATACATCGTTGTTACTTGTATTCACTAAGTTTTCTTCTAAGGTTTGAAACAATTCTTTGATTTTTACATTGGTCTTGACCATAATATTTTATATGATTCCTTGATATTGTTTGTCCTTGAGACTAAAGGAAATTACGAATAGCATTGCTTCCAATGCTTTGCCGGCTTGGACTGCTGCAATTAAGTTCAATTTCTCTAAATAATTTCAATTTATGCTGGTACCACTACTCTTACTGGCTGAGTCTGGATGGGACAATGGGGGATAAAAGAGCAGTTACTTAAGAACCCATTCTATTACTACTGCAAGGCCTCACTTAGTGGCTTGTCTGACTCAGACAAAATACAGTGTCTGCATCTGGCCGTCTTATTCCAAACATAAAAACTGACAAAGACTGTTCTCAACTGTCTGCCTAGTAGATCTTTTTAAAAAGCAAGTTATTTGGTGCGGGGTTGAATTCTACATTACTGTATGCCTTCTTTTGTAAACTATATCCATTAGATAAATGCAAAAGTATGTGCACATGTATTTTTGCGTTACATGCATATTAATATGCTGATGAAGTTGCAGGTTGTGAGTTGGAAATCCAAACCAGTTTTTTTAATTAAAAGCATAACAAAACCAAATGAACAAGATCCAAGAGCACTAGTGGCTTTCAGTATAAAACGTGCTTGGTTTTCATGAGAACTTGACTTCAGTGAATATATTACATAAAATTCTAGTAACCAAACTGAACTGAAACCTGAAAATTTTCACTTCTTCCTGCTTTTTGATTTTCTTATAGTTTCAAATAAATGAAGAAATTAATTACCATGTAAGCTGAACTACAACCTGGAGAATATTACTAGAGGAACAGAGCTAAAGACTGCATTCTATCATCTAATCTCCTACTGTGAGAACAAACTTGGCACATCCACAGCCCAAATGGTATCATTTAACGGCAAACTTCTTAATAACCCAAAAAAAGCGATTTGCATTGTTCTCACAGATGTCCTATATTATCCTAATTGTTTTAAAATATATACATTTTTAACAAAATGGCCAAAATCTTGTTAATTTTGATTACCTTTGAATGTTATTTTTCTTTTAAGGGACATCCGTGTTATTGCATAACTTTATGTAATGATTTGAGAATTTGAGTATGAGTTACTACTGCATTTGTTCCTTCCTTGCTTTAGTTTAAAAAGTAACTTATTTTGAGGAAATGGAATTAGGGGGTTCTTTGCTATCAAGTATCTGTTGTTTTAAGGTAATCTTTATATATACAAAACAAGAAAATCCAGTTTCACACCTCCTTAGAGAAATAATAAAGTGGGTGTTACTGGTAAGAGTGTTGGTGTATGTCCATGTGGAATATAAAGTGGTTTCAGATACTTACTATAAAAATATATTAAATGTCTATTAAATGTGGCAAATCAATACAATAAGTATAAAGAATAGAATGTGAGAACAGAAATAAAATTGCAACATGAGCTTTTTGCAAGGATTTACCTCATTTATACCCATTGCTGTAACTTCTGACTTTTGATTAGCTTATGCACATCATGTCTGAAAAACCGAAATTTTACGTTCACTATGAAAACTTTCTGAAACTATTAGAAATACCTGCTCTGCTTTATATATTACATTCATGTAAATAAAAAGCCTACACATGCTGTTAAAACATGAATAATAAGGTTTTATGCAGGTTCTTATTATCATGCATTCTTAGTATGCAGATTTCTCAAGTCTAAACATTTCACTTCTGTGATTTTTGTTTCCTCCAATCCACATATACATAAACATATCCAGGAAAAGGAGAAAGTAAAAATATATCTGTGAGAAAAGACCTTTATATACTAAGATCTCATAAACTGCCTACACTACCACAGGTATTTTGTTTTGTTCGGATACATACTATAATCTCCTTGATTGTGGCAGGGAAAAATTCAATAAATGAATAAATTAATGTGTGGGAGGCAGATTCATGTGGAGGTCTAGACCATTCAGGTATTATTTCTCCTCACTTATATTAGGTTTTCAATTTATTTAGGTCTCCCAGAGAATAGCTGTAGATAAAGTAGATTCTCCAACATGGTACCCTCCAGATATGCTGAGATTTTAAACTTCTGGTCAGCAAAGGAGTGCACCCACTTCTTTATGAAAAAGATTGTACAATAATATTGTTTATAAGATCCCCTGAGTCCTTATTCAATTAAAAAAAGAAAGAAACGGTGAAGATAAAAATGGTAAATGTCTACACAGGCCTGCAACATAAATTCACCCCAAGAATCAGGTTTGACCTGAAGACAATTCACTCTCCTTACATGCCAGTCTACAATCCTCAACTCTTAGGATGGTAAAAGAATCACAAAGTGTACATGTAGCTTAAGCAAGTTTTTTATAGTGCAAATATAAGTCATTTGAAGTTCAACACCCACTTATGACTAAATAAGATTAATTTGTTTTAAAGCATGTGTGACACTGTATTTAAGCTCACAGTGTTCAATATTAACATCTATACAGCTAAGAAATGCTTGGTTATGATTTACAGCTTGCATTTCCTTCACAAGAAGCTTCTTTAATAATAATAAAAAGATCTTACAATTCTGAGTATTTATTACTGTAAAGTGAAACGTTACAGAACATAAAAGTGGGGAGTCTTGAAAGAGGGGAGAGAGAATCAGAAAGACTCTGAAAACACATCAACATCCTGTTCATTTCCTAATCGGTTCAAATTTTTTGCCCTTTAAGAATGAATTCAAGGAATACCTGTAGTATTTCGCTTTAGGCTAAAAATAACAGAGGTCATCATTCACATCCTTCTCGACTTAATAAGTAAACCCAAACCATTCCAGAAACTATTTTTTGGAAGGCTGCATCTTGAAACCGATACTCATACCATAGGATTGTGGGCAGAGTTAAAACACACAGAATAAGTAGGCATCTAATTCAGTAACCCAGGCTGGGAAGGGTGAGGAAAGAGAAGCGGGAAAACGAAGCAGAGGGATTTAAGTATCTGCCAGCAGGACCACAAAATGTCATCTTTTCTTATCAGCCTCCCTTTTCCCTCCCCAAGTCCGCCGTCATCTCGGCTAGATTCTCTCACCATAACGTGAGCCCCGGACAACGACATTGGTTTGGGGCGATTGAGCTGAGACACTAAGTAGAACAGCATCAGAAAGATCACGAAAGCGACTCCTATGGCCGCCACCAGGAGGACAGCGACCGACATCACTGCACCCCGAACGTCACAGACTCGGCTGAAGCACGTCACCAAAAGACCCGGTCTTTACACTCCCCACGCCGTGCCTCGAAGGTCCCGGTCGATCGAGTGACCCGGTTCAGCCAACCAAGGCTTATTTTTCAAGGAAACGAACGAGCGGGGCGGGGAGAAAACTCATTGGGAAGGAGACCGAAAGGAAGACCTGATTGGCTGTGTGTGTGGCGGCGGGAGGGGGGTGAGAAATAGGAACGGAACGCGATGACATATCCGCACGACGATTGGCGGATCTATCGAACTTGAAGGAGACCGGACTTGGGAAGGGTTGATGCGGGTGCGGGCACGAGGGGAGAAGACGGCGGCAGCGGCGCGCTCGCCCGCTTGTTGTTTTGTGTGCTTGGCTCCCATTCCCGCCGGCGCCACTGGAGGAGGTGGAGGAGGGGAGAAACGGCTGGAGAAAACTCGGCGTCTGTGGTGCAGCCGATCTTTCTTTCACATTGCAAATAGGGCGACGAAGCGACCCCTCGTCCTTTCTGTGTCAAAAAAAAATTCCTCCAAAAAGGAGACCAATTCACAAATTCAAATATGCTCGTAGGATCGTTGTCTTAAATAACACTGCAAAACGTTTTCCTAAAAGTACTTCTTTTTTTTTTCAGAAGGCAACGACTTCCTTGGGTTTTTTTTTCTTTGAGGACGTTTTGCTTCTCATCCAAGAAGCTTCTTCAGCTCTGACTGGATGGTGGGGAACGGAAGGATTTATTATTCCTTGCAGACAGTTGGTTAGAGCTGAAGAAGCTTCTTGAATGAGAAGCAAAACGTCTTCAAAGAAAAAATGAAGTCCAGTTGCCTCCTGAAAAAGCATATTTGGGATGTTGAAAGAAATATCCTTCTGGGTTCAGTTCCAAGTGGGGAAAAAAGACACTGGAAACATGGAGGCTGCTTGGAAGGTTTAATGGTTACAGGGCCACATGGCCTGGAGGTCCAGAGAAGAATGATCACATGCTTCAAGGTGAGAAGAGAAGGGGAAAAAGAGAAAAAGGAAAAAAAGGGAAAAGCGCTGAGGTGCTGAGAGTGCCTGGGTTTTATACTCTCTGTTGGGATTTGAATTGGAGCTTGTATTCTAATTGGTTGTCAGACTTCCAGGGGCGGGGGTCTTAACTCTGTAGGCTTGGTCTGGACCACATGGCTTTACCTGAATGCTGGCTAATGCAATCTTCCCAGACCATGTGGTGAGATGGGTAATCCTATCATTTCCTGAGGACCATCCTTAATCCCATCACCCTGGAGTTCCTTCTTATGTAAAGTATTCTGGCCCAGGCCTCAATGGCCCACCCATTGACAAAGGTGGGGGTGAGTTTCTGCTTCTTGAGTGAGTTTCTGCTTCTTGAGTTTCTACTCTTTTTAGAAGAAATATTCTGCCTTTTAATATTTCCTGGGCTATTTCAATTTTTCTAGGAGAGGGGTGGATGCTAACTTCCTACAGGGACAACCATGACCTGGATGACTGAGAATGTAACTTACACTAACATTTAAAGAACAGCAATGAAGGAAAATTTAAAAAGTCCCATTCAGTTCCACAAGACATCTAGATAAATAAAAATGTGCAGGTTTGCAGATAAAATCTTATTGCATTAGTACAGGTGCCATTTTATTGCTTTTTAAGGTGTTTATATTACTTCATATTTAGCTTTAATGGAAGTGAGTGACTTATTCAGGTAGGATGGGTATGATATCTATCTGAAAACATAATCTGGAACTTACCTCCTCCATACCAAACTTGTGCTCTTTGGCTATTATGTAAATTATATTACTGTGGGTTGTTTCTTGTAAATCAGGCATGTCAAAATTGTGCGGGGAATATTATGGCCTTGGATAGTTAGTAAAGTGACCCCACGAGATCATAAAACTTTTAAAACTATGTGATTTATATACATTCACTATATTATATGTTTTATATGTAAACCAAGACAATTCCTTTTCAGTCAATGTGGCTCAGGCAAGCCAAAAGTCCGGACACCCAAATGCTTTGTTACTTGTTTGATGCATAATCTTTGGACATTCCTGAAAAGCAATTTAAATAATAAGACATATTGTGATGGGTCTATGGGGCTTGACATTTGACACACCTTGTACATTTCATTCCATCTTGAAGACAAATGCAGTCTTTACGGAATAGGAGATCTAATTTAGAAATGACCTGTTCAAGTAAGAAAATACAATTCTCAAAATGTACAGCAAATGAAAAGTAGGAATTCTATTTTTAAAAACATAGAATGCAAGATTTTGTTTATTGATCAAATCTAAATCCAATTTGTATGCTATCCATCTTCTCTCTGGGTGTCTATGGAGATTCTCAGTCACCCAGGTCATGGTTTTCCCCAAAGGTGCTATTTCAAGAAGCAACCAGAAAGTCTAGCTGCTTCTTGAAAAAGCACATTTGGGTCATCTCTGGTTTACAATTAAAGTCATAAATATTAAAACTATTAAAAGGAATAAATTTACCCCAAAGTGATAAAAGAAGAAGTAAAGGAAAGCAATAATTACATTAAATTCAAAATGATAAAACAAGGATGTTAGAGTTTCTGGGTACCTATCGATAAAAGGGACCCAGGAGCTATGACTGGGCAACTGGGGCTTAGCTCTGTAGGTTTACTGAAAGAATAACAAACACAGAAAACACAAAAGTATACAGTTTTTGAAAAATGCACCATTATTGCATGTTAATATTAATTAACAACAAAGCAGAGTTACTTAAAGCAAATGTTAGAACTTTGGAAAAAAAATTATCCAAATTCAAACATCACTGAACAATAATTAGCAATTCAAAGTAAATACTGTAAGAAACAAAAATATAGACTATTGATCTATCAGATTAAATAAGGCCTTTGGACAATAGTGGGCTCCAGAATAAAGAGACGTGAACCAAAGTTTTAGATAAGATGATTTCAAAATGTACCAGAACTATTTGTAATCCTGCTGAGGCATTGCTAATTGTAAAACATGATTTTGCAAAGTATGTAGCTTTATCAATATATTTGGACATAGAAGGACAAAGCCACAAGAAATAAAGAACTGAAAGTAGCTGATGGATAGAGGTTTGAGATGTACATGGGTATATGTGGAAACTGTCAGTAAGAAAGAAGTTGTGAAACGAGTGCAGAAAAGTATAAAAAGATTGTCTCGGGATGAGTTTGGTGCCATTATCCGTAGCTATTCCTTGCTGGATCTAGCTGTTGTCTCTCGACTTCATTGCAATGGGTTATTGATGTAACTAATGTTATGGTGGCTATTCATGTTTCAAATTGCTCATGAAATAAACCTGAATCTTAAAATAAGAATTATTGTTTGTGGTTTGTCTGTCTTCCTCTTTATTTTTATGACAATACATTACCACAAATAAAATATTTAGGCATGCAGAACTAAAGAGATTCAGAAACAATATAAAAATGGAAGACACCCCACCCCCCAAACAATAGTAGAAATAGTAGAGGAAACTCAGAATAAATAATTTAAATATAAACAACAGAAATGATAACTTAGTAGAACTAATAACAACACAACTAGTATAGGCCAACAAGGAAACAAACAGGTCTACTAATGAGAGCAGATGGCAAGAAAATCAAAGGTAGCAGAACTGCTTAATTCATTATTTGTATCTGTATTTCTGCAAAAGGAAGAAATAGCCCAACCTATCAAAAGCAGTATCAAGAGAGCTAGAGCAAGTAAACAAGTCAAAAGATGCAAGGAATTAATAAGAGAATACCTATCCACCCTGGATGAGTACAAATTACCTGAGCCAAGTGGTTTACACCCCAGTTTTACATCTCATATAAGTGGAGCTAGACAAGACATTTTTCATAAGAATACTTGGGGTTTAAATATAGTTTCAAAAACAGTCACCGCCCCTTTCTGGATTCACAATCTATCCAGCAACTCAATCTCCTTGATAGTTGCAAAATCCTACTATTATTAATTTTATTGTGACATCGTCACAGCAGTGTCACGTGACATATGACTTTCCCCCCCCCTTCGCTAAACTGGGCATGGGCGTGGCTAGCATGTGTACACATATGGCCCACGGGCTGTGAGTTTGACAGCCGTAATCTAGATCAGGGGGTCTCCAACCTTGGCCACTTTAAGCCTGATGGACTTCAACTCCCAGAATTCTCCAGCCAGCTTTGAAGTCTTGAAGTCCGTCAGGCTTAAAGTGGCCAAGGCTGGAGACCCCTGATCTAGATGATCCTACTGGAGTACTGCTTAAACCAGCAATGTACTGCAGCTGCCAAAAAAGCCAATGCATCCTAGGCTACATCAACAGAGGGATAGAATCAAGATCAAAAGAAGTGATGATACCACTTTATATTGCCCTACTGAGATCACACTTGGAATATAATGTACAGTTCTGGTCACTACAATATAAAAAAAGATTCTGAGACTTATAGAGTATAGAATAACTTTATTATCACTTTGAGTGTACACTAATTGGCATACATTAAAATGACTTTTCATTGCATACAGCTCTCAAAGAGTCACCACTTCCAATATACACTACATAAGCATGATAAATAAATAAATAAATAAATAAATAAACACAATATTATGTATGTATTCACATATATGACCCAGAGAAACAACACAGTCTAGTTCATACATGTACATGGCGAGAAACAGACCTAGAAAGTGCGCAGAAAAGAGCAACAAATATGCTAAATATATTGGACGCTAAATTGTATGATGAACAGGTAAGGGAGCTAAGTATGTCTAACTCTAGGATTAGTAAAATTAGATGGGACATGGTAACTGAATTCCAGCTGTACTCTGTGAGGGACTGTCACAGAGAAGAATGGATTGATTTATTCTCCAAAGTAGTGGGCAAGACAAGAAGTAATGGGTGAATAGTTATTAAAGACATTTCACTTAGAAGGAAGGAGAAATTTCCTGACAGTGAAAATAATTAATCAATAGAATAACTTGCCTCCTGGAGTTGTAGGTGGTCCGTCACTGGGAATTTGCAAAAATAGATTGGACAATCATTTGACTGGGATGGTATTAGATCTCCTCTCCTGCCTTGAGCAAGGGGATTAGAAGACCTCCAAGGTCCCTTCCAGCCCTATGATTTTATGTTCTATGTTCCATGCTCCTCTGAGAAGAAGAATTAAAAATGAAAGTTATGACACATACATAATCACACATAATCACCAACAGAAAGCCAACATTGAAAGAAGTAACCCCCTTCCCCCACCAATCAGTTTCTTCAAGTCAAACAAACTGTCAAAGAAGAGAAGCATGCCTTGGCTGATTATGCAAAAGTCAAGAACAAGCATTTATGCAAGTTAAAAATTGAAACTGACTGAATGTATAGGAAACAAAACATGAAGGTTGAAATAATGTAATAAAAACCACAAACAGAATATTGGCAAGGAAAATCATTGCATGGTCAATTTCTACAAAAGGTTAAGAGGAAAGTGGATAAAGATAAAAGCTGGCAATGGATTACAACTGGAACATTAAACAAGAAACTGAAGGCTTGGTTGTAACTGCTCAAGAACAAACTATTTGAACTAATTGTCATAAAATTGAGTTCAGGCAACTCAAAATAGAATTTTCCAATAGTTCTTTTATTCTTGTGTTATTCAGACAAAAAACGTGTGTGTGTGCGTGTGTATGTGTGCGTGTGTGTGTAGAGACATACAGTCAGAGAGACAGAAAGAGAGACAGAGAGGGAGAGACGGAGAGAGAGACAGAAAGAAAGAGAAAGAGAGTGAGTATATTACAGGTTTAATTTCAGAGTTAGCCTCCTGCAATAAGCTATATTGTCCTTAAATACCTCATCATCATTAAACATATTCTTTAGAAATCAGTTTGCATGGGGGACGTGATGGTTTTGCATCAGACATATTGCATTTCTCCAGTAATTCTAATATCTTTTCCTTTTGTGATAGTATAAAACCATTACTTGATTCGGTAATCTGAACTCCTAAATATTTATCGACTTTTCCCAAACATTTCATTGAAAAGTGTTTTTGAAGTTCTTTGGTGAATTGATCACATTTAAATTTACTTTTACATATGTATAATATATCATCTACATAGACAAGTACTTTTTCACATATAACTTGTTCCCTTTTAATAAATACACATTTGTCAGCTGATATGGCAGTGAAACCTATTAGTCTTAAAAGTTTTGGAAAAACAATCGTACCATCTCTTATCCGATTGTTGCAGACCATAGAGACTCTTATTGAGTAGCCAGGTTTTTCCTTTATTACAGTCAATTCCTGGTGGTGCTCTGACATATAATTCCTTATCTAATGGTACATGTAGGTATGCAGTTTGTACATCGAATTGATATACATGTTCATTTAGAATTGAGGCAATGACTAAGGCTGTTTTAACACTCTCTGCCCTCACTGTAGGTGAATAAGTGTCTATGTAATCGTCTGGAAATTTTTGTGAGAAACCTTGTGCTACCAGTCTTGCTTTGTATAGATTTTTGTTATCCTCCAAGGGTTTTATTTTGTATATCCACTTGGTACCGATAATTTTTTTGTTCTCTGGGACCTTTGAGGGAGTATATACTTCTAGTTTTTTAATACTTTCTATCTCCCTCTGCATAGCCTCTTTCCATTTTAATTGTTTATTTGGTGGGAGTGTGTAATGTCATTATAATTTTTGGGTGTAGTTATGGTGGTATCAATTGACATCACATAGTCTCTTAAGGTATTTGGAATTTTGCCCTTTATTGATCTTAGTGATTTCCTGGGTATGTTTTCAGTTAGAATATTGTTTTCCGATGAAGCTGTACTCATCTATACCTTTGGTTTTGAGTATGTGATGACCTTCTTTCCACGCCCTAACCTTAATGCTATTTCGGTTGGATTTTGTTTTTGTAGTGTGTGTGTGTGAAGTTGTGTTTGTTTCTGATAAGTTTTGAATGTATCCTTGCCAATTATTATTTCATTTGAGTGTATCTTACTCCAGTTTGTGTTTTCATGGAAATTTTCTGATCTCGATATGATTATCTTGTGATTTCTATCCATGAATCTGTAAGCTTTGGTTGTTGGTTCATAACCAACAAATTTGAGTTTTTTTGATACACTGTCTCCTTTTCATCTGACTTGCTTGGGTATGTGTACATCAGCAGTTACCCCAAAAACATGGAGATGTGCTAGTGTGGGCTTTTGATTATACATTATTTCATATGGGGTTTTCTGTATCACACTTGACCATATTCTATTAAGGGTATAGTTTGAATATAAGATGGCCTCTCCCCAATATGAAAAGTTTAATCCGGCATCTTCTAATATGCATCTAACCATAGTCTGTAATACGCCATTCCTGTGTTCAGCCACACCATTTTGAAAAGCAGAAAATGGCGAAGTTGTAAAGTGTATTAAACCATATTTATTAATCCAGTCATTGAATTCTTTGGAAAGAAATTCAGAACCGCGGTCTGTCATGATCTGTTTGATTTTAATGTTGTGTTGGATTTCTACCCTTTTATAGAATTCTTTAAACTTGGTGAATATTTCCCCTTTGTGTTTGAGGGTGTATACGAAACCATATCTACTATGGTCGTTGACAATTGTGAGAAAATATTTTTTGTGGCCAATAGAGAGCTTCAAGAGGCCCACTAGATCCATGTGTAACCAACTGAAAAATGTGTATGGTATTCCTTTCTGATTTTTTTGGTCGGGGTTTTTCTTTTGACTTTGAACTCTTACAAATGGAAACTCTAAATAATTTTCACAATTGTTTACTTTGAGTCCTTCAGAACAATTCAACATCTTTTTAACAATGGGAAAACCAATATGCCCCAACTTTCTGTGCACAATTATTATGTAAAGGTTTACCAATTAAAACATGCTTTGAGTCATTCGTTTTGATTACAACATTTTCAATACTTACATCGTTAATATCATTATCACTTTCTCCTTCTATTTCCCCATCACTTGTGTCACTGTTGGCATTGTCATCCTTTTCCCTCTCTTTCTTCCCATTCTTAACACTATCATTTGATAAATTGGCTATGACTTGTGCTGTGATATTTATCGTGGGTATAAAATAAGATAACTCATTGGCCACTATAACTTCCCCTACCTCCTTGCCATCATTGATAAGTTAGGCACTGTCATTCTTAAATAACACCTCAATTTTGGTACCTTTGCTTAATTTAATTACAGATAGGACGTTATATGGTATTTCAGGTATGAACAGAACTTCCTTGATTCTCCCAAGACCTGGGATGTGAACATCCCCTTTCCCAGCCACCTGCACGAATTTTTGGTTGGTGAGTTTAAGGTTAAACGACACCTCGTCTAAAAACGTGAACAGTTCTCTATTACAAGATGTATGTGTTGTTGCCCTGGAGTTGATTAACCAACATTGTTCCCTTGTGTTTACACCAAGATTCTGTTCTACATCTCTAATCCCATTCACGGAATCAGTGTCAGGCCTATTGTTCTCCCGACTGGATCCCCTGCTCCTTCTTGGGCTTGGTGATTTTCTACGTCTTGGGTTTATATCGTGTCTGGCTACTAGGGTGTCTACCTTGATATCTTTGTTCAGAGTTAGACCTTTCCCTCTGATAACTTGTATAGTAGGACTGGGGATGCTTAATGGGTTCTCTGCCTTTAAAGGCCTTAGGACAATTCTTCTTAAAGTGATTTCTCGAACCACATGTACAACACCCTGGTAACATGTTTACTTGTTCCACAAAGTTAACTCTTTTTACAACCCTGTGTTCCTTATCAAGCAAAGCTCGATCCTTTCTGAGATTATCCTCAGCCAACAGCCTTCCTGATAATGTTTCGAGTGAAATGTCATAATTTAGATTATCCAATTGATTAAGAAGATAGTCCCAGCTAGAGTCGAGGGAATTAATTATAATACTACCCTCTGTGATTGTCTCACCCCTTTGTAACAGATCAGATCTCATGGCATTTAAGTTGAGCAGATGTTCGCTCATGCTTACTCCTGGTCTCAATCTAGCAGAATGAAACTCTCTAGATATTCTTCTAGTGGTACTTCTATTTTTGCTATAAAACAGGTTAAATATCTTCTCCCAAATTTCAGAGATAATGGACCCATTGGGTATGATGTGGTATATGGTTGGTTCGAGGGAACTCAACATTAAGCAAAATGCCCGATGGTGAATACAATCTACCTCTATAGACCATGGTTTTTGGGGTGGGTTCAGTATGAGAAAAAGGGCATTCTCCTTCATTGATACAATCTGAAATTAGTCAGATTGGTCCATTAGATTATTACCTGTTGCACATAGCTTGGGGAAACCATTGGGTAAGATGTTGTATTGAGCTGGGTTGGTGTTCAAAAATTGTTGTTGATGATGTTCTGGAATGTGTGTATATTGGCAGAAGGACATTGGTATGCAAGCTGTAAAGTTTGAAAAACTCACTGTCCCTTTTTTGTGTAAGATGACTGGAGCTGACTGTATATCCATGAAGTTCTGAATTTGTGCCATGTTCACTTTATGTTGGTTTCCTGTGGAGGATGCCCTCTGAAGAGTTGTTGCAGAAAGTGAAGGGTTAAAAAATTGCATTGGAGCTGTGGTTTCATTCTTAATTCCTGACTGGGAAGTTGTAGTATCCTGAAGCTGTGCTGGATTCAGGAGGGGGTTTCCTGGTGCTGAAAATTCCCCTTGGGAGGCTTGTGCTATTGGTTGTGCTAGTGAGTAACCGGAGGCACTAGGACCGCTGCGGAAGCCAATGAGGCCATTGGGAGTGAGAAAGAAGCAGTGAAATCTCTCTGAGTTTTTTTGGAGATCGGAGATAACTGTTGGAGACATGCTGAGAGGGATCGTGACTTCTGTGTTCCTTGCAGTCGCTTCTAGAGCCTTTGGAATGCTGCTTGAAGGTGCTGGGAGACTGTCTGTGGTTGCTGGGTTGCGTGGGGATAATGTGGCTGCTGGGAGTTCGGTGCTTGTTGTCTGTAACTGTCTTGGAGTTGGGGGTGTGAATGCAGCTCCGAATGCTGCTGTGAGCATTTCAATCGCTCTTGATATTTCCTGCTCTGAGGGAGAGTTCCTCTCAGGACTATCCTTTCTTTTGCCTCCCTTTCCAAAACTTCTGCAGTGATTGGTTGCTGGTTGGCCATTTTTACTGGTTATGGCTTTGAGTTGTGTAGGTTTGAAAATGGCGCCTCTTCATATTTTCCCGCTTCCGGTAAGTTTAAAAAAGGTTGCAAAGGACTTACTGGTTCAGCGCTCGCAGTTTTATTTTCTTTCTCTGTTTGCCTTTCCTCAGTTTGAGGTTTGTTTGTATTTTGAAAAAGTCCTCTTAATTCTGTCATCGGGTCCTTGCTGTTTGTTGATATTTCGATGATTTTGAGCAGGGTTGATTTTAAATCTTCATTTTTGTCAGTTATTTTGTCTTTGTCCTGGGTTTGATTCCTGGGTGGCGTGAATGGTGGATATGCATCTAGTTGTGGATCTTCATTTCTTTCAGTTGTAGGAGTTTTATTTTCTTCATCCAAAGCAGTTCCTATTATTGCTCCCATTGGTGTCAATTGAATTGCCATCTGTCTGGTGAAGGTTCTTGTATTAATTCTGGATTTTTCTGATCCTGACATGTTTTGTTCAAGTTAATTTGGCAACCATTCTCTGCTACCATTTGTTGATAACTTATAATGGATCTTAGCCAAAATCAACTCCCAAAATTATTTGCTGTCAGAATAATTTTTTATTGTAGAAAAATCAAACCAATTCATGTCCATGCTCTCTCCCAGATACACCACTCCTCCAGGAGGTAAACGAGAGTCTGGGCAAAATAAAAGTGGGCCTTTATAACTGATGGGAGGGGAATATGCAATTCAATTGACACCAATGGGAGCAATAATAGGAACTGCTTTGGATGAAGAAAATAAAACTCCTACAACTGAAAGAAATGAAGATCCACAACTAGATGCATATCCACCATTCACGCTGCCCAGGAATCAAACCCAGGACAAAGACAAAATAACATTATGGGACTTGTATGCTTAACCAGTTCGACATTTTACCTTAACCAAAACAGTAGATCACGAAACTCAGCTCACACACCACACAAACCGCAAATAAATGACTAAACATATGACTGAAATGATGAAACATTCTTAAAAATGATCATAAAAAATTGGTAGGAACATAAGAGTTGGAAAAATAGTTGAAAATATGGTTACCTTTCCAAATACAAATTGATGAAGTTTTGACACATAACTCTGGTTCAAAAGAAGAAAGTGAGGATAATTGATGGGGCAACATCAAGGGATAGTAGTATAGAAGTCAAAAATTGAAAATGATTAAATTGTCAAAATCTAAAAATCAAAGATTATGGCATAAACTATATGTAGTGATTCCAATGGTTATCTGCACATTTGGTGCCATGCTAAAAAATCTGGGATGGCATTGAAAAAAAATCTGTCCATTGACAAAATTTCCACCTATCAATTACAAAAGGCCACACTATATTATATCAATACATTACATCATCCTAGATTCTTGGGAAGAACTTGATGCATATAAAGGCCAACGCTAAAGAAATGTCAGCTGTGACTTCACATTCTTATGCAAACAATAATAATAAAGGATTGGTAATAAGAAAACATTTGATTCTGTTCCACATAACTAGATTGAGAAGTGCTTAGATACTTTTGGAATTAGCAGCAACATCCAGAAATTCCTGAAGACTTCCATGAACCTATGACAAACTAAGTTAATAGACTGTGGAGAAGAACTTGGTGAAGTTGAAATCAAACAAAGCATCTTCCAAGGTGATGCATTGTCACCTCTGTAATTTGTTCTTTCAATGGCACCACTAACAAGCATTTTGAACAAGACAATCTGTGGCTATGAATTGGCTAAAAAAGGGTTGAAAATTTCCCATTTGCTTTACATGGATGATTTTAAGTTGATTGCAAAAAACAAAACCTGAACAGAGTTCACTGCTGAAAAGCACTGAGTTTAGCAGATATTGAAATGCAATTTGGAGATTAAATCGATAATAATAATAATCATAATAATCATTATCATAAGAATTTATCCCACCCTTTTAATATACAGGTAGTCCTCGACTTACTGCAATCTGTGAAGCGGTATATAAGTTTATGTGCTATTGCTATCTGGGAAACAGTGAAACAGCCACCTTCTTCCTCGAACCATAGTTGTCACCTTCAAAAGAAGAGTGGATTCACTGGGTGTGTTACCCACTTCCTTTTTTTAATTAAATTTAGAAATTGCTTGTTTACTGCTTTTCAGTTATAAGGAAACTTTAAATCAATATGTTTTATAGCACTGGGTGAGTTTCCTTCAAATCTTAATGAAAAATACTATATATTAAATACAAGTTTGAGGATTGATAAAAGATTTCAAATAACCAGCAAAGGGATAATTAGAACTTTGATTTTGGAAAGTGACAAATGGATTGTCCACAGATGGATTGGGAATAAGATTTTGGAATTAATTATAAGAATCAGGGGTGGGATTTAAAATTTTTCACTACCGGTTCTGTGGGTGTGGCTTGGTGGGCATGGTAGGGGAAGGATACTGTAAAATCTCCATTCCTATCCCACTTCAGAGAAAGGATACTGCAAAATCTCCATTCTACTCCCCACGCCACTAACCTGCTTTCCAGCTCCGTTCTCCTGCGCAAGGCAAGAAGACCCAGCCAATCAGCTGGGACTCGGGAGGCAGAGAACAGATGGGGGCAAGGGCAGTCAGAAGTGGTATTTGCTGGTTCTCTGAACTACTGAAAAATTTCTGTTACCGGTTCTCCAGAACTGTGATCAGAACATGCTGAATAGCACTTCTGATAAGAATCTTTCCTGTGGGAAAAAGTTTTGAATTCTCTTTTTAAAAAATGATAGGATGAGACTTTGAAGATTGAGCACTGGAGGGAACTCTAAGGAACTAAGATTAGAATGAAAAGAACACTTAAATTTGATTTACTAATACAGAATAGAGGAATATTTTAACTTTGGACATATGGGATGTAGTTTTAAGTATATTTTGAACATATTGAGTATGTTTTTGAAAAATGGCCCAGAAGTCAATTTTAAGAATGTCTTCCTCTATAGATGGGCTGTGCTTACAGAGTCCTCAATTTACAATCACAATTTCGGTCATAAGTCATTGTGCTCATATGTCAAGTCTTCATATAACTAGACCTGATTTTTATGATGGTCATAAGTTGAATCGCTGTGGTTATAAGGGTAAATCCAGCTTAACCAATAGTGGTTTTTGCTGGAAACCATAAAAAACATTGCAGATCACAAGCACTTGACTGTAAGACACTACAACTGATTGTAAATATCCAATCAATGCTATCACGTGAGTGTATTTGGATAGGATAATGAACATATGTTCAAATATTAGGTTGTAACCAACATTTTTGAATGTTGTCGTTAATTTGATAGATCATTAAGTGAATTAGTTGAAAGCTACCTGTAAAAGGTATTATGGAAGAGGAACAAGTTTTAACAGATAATATAGGTAGTCCTTGACTTACAACAGTTCACATTGTAACTGTTCAAAGATCCAATTGAAAAATATGGGCTGTTTCCCCCACTTATGACCGTTGCAGCTGATCAAAATTCAGATGCTTGGCAGCTGACTCATATTAATGAATGTTGCAGTGTCCTGGGTCATGTGATTCTTTTTTGAAGCCTTCTGATAAGCAAAAGGGGAGGCCAGATTCACTTAGCAACTATGTTACTAATTTAACAAATGCAATTATTCACATAAGAACTTGGCAAGGAAAGCAACATAAATTTGAAGCTCAATTGTGGTTGTAACTCAAGGACTACCTGTACTGAGATAATCTAAAAGTGGTTTTTAAAATGACAAACTACAAGGATGATATGGAATGAAGATGCTACACTGGACATTAAAATGAAACTGGTTGATGTCTTAATAATTAAAGGAATTAATTTACTGAGAGTGACTTAGACCAGGCGTCGCCAATCTTTTGGACCTCAGGGACCACCAAATTCATAATTTTAAATCCCATGGATCAGAGACCCTGGGAAAATCCCCCAAAAAGTCTGCAGGAAAATTCCCCACCCCGTTTTCCTACCGATCAATCATTCTTTATTTGGGATTGCAGGATACTGCCTCCAGCTCCATTCTCGGGGTGGTGGGGAGGAGAGAGAGATACTTTTGGCTTCGTGCAAGGAAAGCAGCAGAAGCAGCAGAAGTCTTTCTTTCTTTCCCCCAAACTCCACCAGAAATAAGTCTTTGCCAGCACAGCCACTTGGAGCAGGAGGCCTTGCAGGGTCCCAAAGACTCATTTCTGGCGGACTTTGGGGGAGAGAAAGAAAGACATTTGCTGCTTCCCTTGCGTGTAGCCAAAAGCAAAAGAATGGAAAGAAGCAGCCCGGTCACCAGGCGAGGCATGTTGGGTGAGTAGGGCAAGTTCCCCCCATCTACCCTTTCCCCCTGCCTCTCACTACCTCGTGTTGTTCGTAATGCGATTCAAGCCTTGTGTTCCCATGGGCCAGGTGGTCGGTGCAGGCTTGTGTTCCCACACAGCCTGGATTAATTGCTTTGGGGGGTGCTTTGGGGTGTGTGTGACATTTCTCTGAGGACCACCAAAAAATTTTCGCGGACCACAGTGTTCCCCGGCCCACTGGTTGGCGACCACTGACCTAGACAACTTTACTGTACTGAATTTACAAAAGAGAGTTGTTAAAGCTTTTATGAAATTAGTGAGAAGAGACAAAGAAAAACATTAAAAGAAATCAAGTTGTAGGTGAAGTTTTAAGGATTTGTTTATAGATAAAAAGATGGGATATAAAAAGAAATTATTGTATTTTCAGGGATGATAAGTTACTAAAATTGTTTATACTAATAGGGATGAAGGGACAAGTAATTTCTTTATATATTTCTTTTCTTTTTCTTTGTTATCTTATTTTTCTTTTCTATTTTTCCTTCTATTTTCCTTTTCTCTTTTTTTAGTTTGTATTAGTTTTTATCTTTTTTAATGGTATTTTTAAAAATAAAAATGAAACCACCACCACCACAGGAATCATCAGCCACTGGCAGTTTTAAGGTAAATATGAAGACTGTAATCAAATACAGGTAGTCCTCCAGATATGTCAGGTCACCCAACAACCGTTCAAAAGTTATGACAGATGTTCCCAAAAACTACAAACTTCTCCTGGCTCTTGCTGGACTTTGAGAAGCCAGCTTCTGAACTTTTGAGAAGCCAGCTGCCTGGTTTCAAAACCAGCTTCCTAAAACCTGCCGTTGCTTAATCCCTGCCTCTCCCAGAATGTCACAATTCTTCAATAAAGAAAACAAACAAGCAAACAAACAAAAAGCCTGGGTGGGTGGGACAGACTTGTTGATCTTTGTTTCCTTCAGTCGCCAATTAGACGCTGAAACGAAACTCTTTGCCTTTACCCTCCAATCATGATCCCTTTGAAAAATCTCGTTTGCTAAATTTAAATCAAAAGATTTGGGTGACAAAAGTTACTTACCTTGGCCCCAGTCTGAAGAGTAAAGCAAGCGAGCAAACGAAGAAAATCATTCTGCAGTGTGTGTGTGTGTGTGTTTTGAAGAAAAAGTTTAGCCCCAAAGCACAAATGCGCAAAAAATGGTCCCGCAAAGCAGCTCCTAAATGCAATCAGACCATCAGCAAAAAGCCTTTCAAAGGTTTCCAAGCTCTTTGTGGCCTGGTTCTCTTTAGGACTCAGCTTCTGTTGCATGACACGACTGATGCATGATGCATGCATAAAACTGGGAAAAAAAAACCACCAGAATTAAAAAAAACCTCAAAAATGATCTAAGAAACAAGACAAACTACAAATAAGTAGTAGAGCAATAAAATAATTAAAAAGGCCTAGGGCAAAGTGGAAAGATTTTAATTATGGAACAAAATTAATGGAGACACGACTAACTTCCAAGGAGCTTATATTACTGACACCAGTGCCTAGAACTCCTACTTTGCACTGTTTCAAACCAGGTATCAGCAGTGCCATTAGTTATTATATTCTCTGTAGATTATAAAAAACAAAGTAGCCCCAAAATAAAGCAGGGTATTCCTTGTACAACTTGGTCTTTGACTTTTAGATTCGTTTAAGGCAACTCAAATACCCTGCTTAGTAGCTAACTGGTAACTAGGGCAGATTTTATAGGACAGGCACTATGTATAAGGAATCTACTGAAGCTACTGTATAGCATTCTAAGTAGAGCCCCATCTACTATGTTTCCCCGAACAGGCACCAGGTCTTATTTTCAGGGAAAGTCTTACCTGCTTACCTTAGGGCCATCACAGCCGGGTCTCCCATGTCCCGACATTTGTCGCGCCACTGCAGATATTCTTTTGTAGCTACTTGAGGCCGCTTGAGGCCACATGCTGCATCGCACCAGTGCTGCTGTTCATGGCAGGAGGCCACATGGCATGCTATGCCAGTGCTGCCACATGCAGCAGGAGGCCGTGTGGTATGTTGTGGCGTTGTGTGTGTGAGCACCAGCATGGCACGGCATGTGGCGTCCTGCCACGAGTGGCGGCACTAGTGAGATGCGGCATGCGGCATCCTGCCATGAGCAGCTGCACCAGTGCCATGCACATGGCATCCTGCCGCAAGCAGTGGCACCAGCACGATGCACCACATGACATCCGGCTGTGAGTAGCTGCAAGCAGCCACAGAAGTCAAGCAGTGGCATGACAGGTCTGGGGCATGGGATGCCTGGCTGCAGTGGTCCTATGTTAAGTGGGTACAGGGCATGTGGGGTAGCTCCATCCTCCCCACCCCACCTTGATTTTTACACATGCACCTCGCCCCACCTTGTACAACCAGACAGTGAGGTGGAGTGGGTGGGGTCTTAACTAGGGCTTATTTTTTGAGTAGGCTTACTTTCAGGAAAGCATTACAATATAATCCAATCCTGAAGTCATCAGTGCATATTCTTCTCTGACAAGGTTACTCATAGCCTGGAAACTTTTCAGTTGCAGAAACTAAAATTGTAAACAGTGGAACCCCGCCCACCCCCAGCCTTTAATCAGACCTTTTCTTTTCACATCTCAGACAAAAACCTGATCAAGAATCTGACCTCTCTGGCCAATTATGCATTGAGATAACTCCATCACGAAACTAAAGTTGCGACTATTCAGTGCAACCTCAACACCATTCCCACATACCACTACAGTTGTCTTCACAACCATACAAAAGTGACTAAATTCCACAATATGAAAATAAGCTTATTTGGGAGGAAGACCAGGAAGGAAAGGTACAGGCAGTCCTCAGCTTACAAACATTTGTTCAGTGAATGTTCAAAATTAATATAGCACTGACAAAATGGACATTCAACCAGTTCCCAAAGTTCTGGCCATTGCACCTTGTAGTCACAATCCAAAGATACTCAGTACATGATTTCTGCATACAGAATACTGTGGATATGTGATTGCTATTTGTTACCTTCCCTGCTGGTTTCCCACAAAAATCAAATCCCACCGCAAGAAAGTTCTAATTGCACCAGTGTCACTCATATCTGAAGTACATTACTGCCTACATGAAGTTGGCTTTCCCTGACTCATGCCTGACTTTCACCTGGTCTCCCACATTTAGTTTGCTTGAGACTCCCATCTCTTCCCACTTAACAACCTGCATGTCCTGTGGTTGTAACAGCTGCTGAGTCAGCTGGGATTGCCCTTACTTAGATGGTCACATGACATTGTGCTTTATGACTGCATTGATAGGTTGTTAAACTCATGTCACACACCCTCAATTCTAAAATCGATTTGAACAGTAGTCAGAACAATCTTCTCACTAGCCAGATATTATCCACTTCACTGATGCTAAAATGTAGTTCCTATCATGTAGAAAAAGAACCCAAATGAAAACTACCAAGCTACCAGAAATTGCAAGTGTGAGCAGAGGAATGATGGAAGGCTGCCTTGCCAAAATTTTCCAGCTCTTCATCCATGGGAAAACAGGATGGAATCCTACATTTTGGTAGGTTCAAAATTCTACAGTCAGTAGATGAAAAAGACAGTGATGCTCTATTGGTACTAAGAATTTTTGGGTATAACTGCCACTTGGGAATCACTTGGCTGGAAAAAAGCAGTAATTTTATCATAAATACATATTTAATACCAAATTTATTTTAATTTAGATTTTATATCATTTGAGGACTTTGGTGAGCTACAGTTTCCATGGTAAAAGTGCTGAATATTTAGTAAATATGCACATATAGCAGTACTGTAGTGAATCTTTATGAAATTTTATAGCTGTTTTCAAGACCTTGTATTTTTCAAAACAAATATATTGCAATAGGCACAGGAAGCAAGCTGTAAAAAATTGAAGGAAAAATGGCTGGACATAGATTAGGAAGACTCAGGTTCAAAATCCCACTCCACGTGGAATTCACAGGATCCAATCATCTCTTTCAGCACAATCTACCTCACAGGATTGTTCATGGGATATTATGAAATTGATCCTTGCACTTTGGCTTGAGTTCCCAGAGAAAAGGCAGGGTATAAAGGCAATAAATAAATGTATAACCGGGATAGCAAACAGATCTGACAAAATGACATGAGGATAATGTACATGACTTTAACAACTTGGACATGTTCTCAAAAGTTCCTTTCACAAGATTTCAAAGTATAATTTGCAGAATCATATTGAGCAAAATAGTCCATATATTTAACATAAAGGTATATATGATTCTAACATTAGAATTAGAAATGTAAACTAATGATATCTTGCAACTTACTTCATCCAGTGACAAATTTCAACCATTCCTATGATTTCAGAAAGTACACAAAATATAGACATGAGAAGGAAACAAACCTCTAAGATGACCATATAGTACTTTACACAGAAATCTGCAACACCATAAGCATCTACAAGATAGTTCCTTAACAGAAATGCGATTTGTGTTACAGATACTACAGCACTCACTTATCTACAACCAGGGCAAATTTCCAAGGCACAAATTCAGTGCTGTCATGGCTGCATTTGAACACAATTCAATATGATGAGAACAATGTTCTGGATTTGCATATATCCTTTTCCTCCCTCATAACCTGGCCAAAATTTTGGAAGTTTCTGCTTTTTATTAACCAGAGGCTAATGTTTGTTGAATCTTAAATTCTGATTAATTTTAACTCTGGCATATTTAATAAGGCCGCTTCATTACCCATGGTTTGAAGCTTGCTTATTTTAAAACAAGTATAAGATTAATTATAATTTATTGATTTTGGAATGCAAGGCAGACTGCAGTTAAAGTAATCCAGAAGCAAGAAACTTTTAACTGCACCTTCTGTTATATGGAAGGAGGAAGACTTTAAGCCTGAGGTTCAGTAAAAACTTTTTAAATGTGATGTTGAAACTGGCCACTGTTATCTTATAGATCACATTAAGAATTTATTTAAAATGCATACTTTTTAACAAAAGGCTTTGGGAACAAAACATGCACTGTGCTTAATTTTTAATATAGTTTATCTATTAAACTAACAATATAGATTTTCTTTCTAATTTTTAAAGGTAGATCTTGAAGAACAGCATCGCTCCTGAACATCCTTAGGAAGTTCAGGCTGTTTAGCACTTTGTTCCAAGAGCTTCTTTCAAAATGACAGTCAGTTCAGAAAATAACTTCTGTCAACAAATGGCTGGCTAAAAACGTGGATTTCAGATTTCTCCATGGAATTTTAATAGAATATGTCCCTTGCTTGGTTTAAATTCCTATAGAAAAGAAAGCAAGATGAAACCAGACAGGAAGAGAAATTGTCTTGCACACTATTTACATTTCAAGTCTATTCTCTGGTAGGTTGCACAGTGAGTGTCTGTGAGTTATTCAAAACAATGCTTGATGTTTTTAAGGCAATACCATATTGCAGAAACAAAAAACACCAGAACTTGAATTCTACACGCAATTAAGTATTGACCTTCAGTGCCTTCTCCCTTCTTAAATCCTAATTGATAGGAACATTTTAATCATATGCATTACCAAGTTCCAAATGATAATTCAAGAGAGAACATTTGTTTTGCAAGCAAATTCACCGATTATAAAAATCAACACTTGACAACCAAATAGAATTCAGTTTAAAAAAATACTCTTGAAGTATTTTTTGGCCAACAGGAGCTTATAAATACTTCTGACTACGGGTAGCATATATTATTTCTTACTAAGAATTTCTCCAAAGGGGCTGTCAAATGTTAAAATATATATACTGCATTTGTCCATTCTTTTTTGCCAACAAGTCCTATTATCGTGCTCCCGATAAATGACATTTAATAGATATTTTTGGAAAGTGATATACATAAGCCCGAAGATCTTTGCAAGAGGCTCTTTAGTTCGTATGCAAAAGAAGGAATGAGCAATCTATTTATTGGCAACATAGAGACAATAATGCCAAATAAAGAAATAATAGGATTAGAGAGCTGTTTGTATTAGCCTTCCTGTCCAAAATCTTCTGTGAACTTCTTTAGTTTTTCCAGATCCTGCTCATTTACTGTTGGTTTTGTATTGGCTAGTGACCTCAGCATATCAGCCTGCACATAAATGAAAGGAGAGTTAAGAGCTGCACATTTCTCCATCATATATATTCATACAGATAGCACACATATTACAATTACGGGAGTTATGGCATGGGAGAAGAAACCAAAAGAAGCTCTAAAAACAAAGAAACAGTAGCCCTCGACTTATAATTGTTCATTTAGCGACCCGTTCAAAGTTACAACGGCACTGAAAAAAGAGACTTGTGACAGTTTTTCACACTTATGACCCTACCCGCATCCCCATGATCATGTTAATCAAAATTCAGATGCTGGGCCACTGGTTCATGTTTATGATGCTTGCAGGGTCCTGGAGTCATGTGATCACCTTTTGCAACCTTGTGGCAAGCAAAATCAATGTGGAAGTCAGATTTACTTAACTGCTGTGGTAAGAAAAGTCACAAAATGGAGCAAAACTAATTTAACAACTATCTCGCTTAGCAACAGAAATTTTGGACTCAACTGGTTTTTTTTTTAAATCGAGAACTGTGTTACTAACATAACAACTGCAGTGAATCATTTAACAACTGTGGCAAGAAAGATCGTAAAATTGGACAACATTCACTTAAGAAATGTCTCGCTTAGCAACAGAAATTTTGGCCTCAATTGTGGTTGTAAGTTGAGCACTATCTGTACTTAGAAGGAATGCATTGCTGTAAAATGATTTTATTGCTTGCAATTAACAGCAGAGCCCTCTGCTTCTACTCAGAAGCTAAGTTCACTTAAGTGGTTTACTTTCAAGTACTTACTTATATAGTTAAGCCTAAACATTCCAACCAGCGATCACATTTCACAATGCTTTGCTACTTTGTATGTTACAGCCCAAAGGGTTGTAGCTTTCATTCTTCCTTAACTCAGAATTTTAAAATACTCTAGAGAAAGATTTCAAAATGTAGATTTATAGGAAAACAAAATAACCACGGGATATTTCACTATGGATAATTAATTCTATTGCAAACAAAATTAAGTGAAGAAGTAATTGCAGAAATGTAATAGGGAGACTAGACAAACACCCCCTCGATGGCATAAGTTAGCCTCTTCGGAGATGAAATCAGAATACATTTTTAGTCAATGAAGAAAGGCTTTCTCGTAATTGTTTAAAACAGCTTCTCTTTTTCTGAACAAGTTTTGAAAAGAGAGATGGTAGCTCTTGCTTCAAATTAAATGTTGCATATGCTTCTTACTCTCTATATCATTTTTCTTTGGGGAAGGGTGTGCATTCGAATCAGCTTTGACCCTTGGCAATCACCAGAGGTTTTCTTGGCAGCATTTTCAAAAGACATTTGTTAGTGTCTTCCTCCTAGAAAGGGAGTGACTGTACTAAGATATCCCACTGGTTTTGTGCCCTAAGCAAGAACTGATGATCTCCCAATTTCTAGCTTGGTGCCACTGTCTCGATAGATGCTTAGCGTTAGTAGCTACAATGAGAACCATTATATATCATTTCCATTAGGTTCCAGAAACTTTATTTGAAAGCTTAGTTATACTTTGGTCTACTGAAATCAAGAGGACGTTAGATTGATCTGTCTTAAAAGGGATAACTTTGATTTAAGTTGAAACGTTATATTAAGCCATAATTGTTTAAGCATTGACCACACATACATCAACACATGCAATAATTAGATGGATTCATGCAATATACGAAGCAACTGGAAAACAAATAGGATTTTGAACTAACACGGTATGTGAACCCAGCTTCGGTCTAGATTTAGTTCAAAGTTTTGTAACATAAAATTACTTAAGCTATTTTTTAATATTGGAACTTTTAAGTTTTTATAAAGAAGAATTTTTTTTAGCATTTCTCAAATCAGGCCACAATTTTAAAAAATCTTTTTAAGTAGCATCTAACATTGTAGTGTTTGTTTGTTTGTGCAACAATTGTTATCTGGGTATATAAACAAGTAAGAGATAAACCCTGGATTTGGATTAAGTTATTAAGAAGGCTGAGCTATTTTGTGAGAAGCCAGCTCCTACTCAACAATCACTTTTGCAAAAGGCAAGGTCTCCTTTAGTCAACAATAGAGACTTTGTGGGCAGCTGTTTAGCAACATTAGATCAGAAACTTGCCTTCTGCCTTCTTTTAGGATATTTTTCAACTTCCTAGTGCAGCCTACAGTCCTGGTAGTTGCAAGTCTTCTTCCATTAAAGTATTAAACCACTTGGAGTCCTGATAAAATCAGCCAAGTGTTGTCACCTACCGAAGCGTGTTTTTGTAACTAAAATCATTTCCCCTCTTTTAAGAGAGGCATACTATTACTTGCTTAGAAGTTGAAAAAGTAAAACTGCAGGCCTTTCTATAAGCCAAGAGCTCATTTTGTAAATAACTTCAATTTGTGTTGAAGGAAACTATTCCTGTGTGTTAAGGTGAATGAATTGATAGCAATGCTTTTTAATTCATGACAGATACAGTCATGTGAAAAAGTATGGTTAGACACATGGTATTGGTTGCATAGTGACTGTTCAAAGTTACAATGGTCCCATCTGGGGATACTTATGATCTTTATTTAGTTAGAATAGTCATGCCCCCATAATCACATGACTGACCTTTGGCCTCTTGGAAACAGGACTGCATTTATGGCTGTTTGCACGATCCCATGACTGTGTTTTTATGATGGCTTTGCCAAAAATAGGTAATTCCGGTTTTCAGTAAAATTGCACCCATAGTAAACTACTGGTTTGTTTAATGATTGCATGTGCCTAACCACTAAAAAAAGCTGTAAAATCAAATTGGATACATGAGCTACCTTGTTTACCACCATCATGAATTATGACCGTGATGGGCAGGCTCCATTACAGTCATAATGTACCTGTATAACAATCCACTGAAATGCTTGGCTTTGCATTTATATTCATTAATCTATACAATGGATTACAAAATGTAAATGGTACATAGCACTAGCACAAGCATGTAGACTTATATTACTGCTTCACAGTGCTTCACAGCCTTCTCTAAGCAGTTTACAGAATCAGCATATTGCCCCCAACAATCTGGGTCCTCATTTTACCCACCTCAGAAGGATGACAGACTGAGTCAACCTTGAGCCGGTGACAATCTAACTGCTGACAAATGGCAGATTTTGCCTGCAATAATGCATTTTAATCACTGTGCCATCATGGCTCCTACATATTTATTATATCCCCTTTATCTATTAGTATTCTTGAAATGATCAAATACTTGTACATTTAAATATATTGAAAAAGTAAAAAAAAAATCAGTGGGGTGTACTCATTTCTGCATATGACTGTAATTCTTATGCATTTTTATCTATTTGAGGAAATTAAATCACTGAGTTCATATAACACATTAAGCCATAATTTAATTGGGATCCTGAAACCTATTATGCCATAAGCCAAAGATAGAAAAACTTTCAGTGGCTGAGGACTACATGTCACAAATATTTTCAACAGAAACTAAAGATTACCTTGCAGATTACATAATCTGCATAGAAATTATTACAAACTCACATCACTGTGTTGCTATGCAAGTAATCTAATTCTAAATAATGATGCAGTAGGTTTTTGGGTAAGAATCTTGAATTATTGATCTTCTTTGCCTACATTATTATGTTCCATATTTCATATTCAATCTTTAGAAGCTTTATGATAGCAAAAATTCTCGAATCATTTAAATTTTAAGGTTAACTCAGAATTCTAGAAGAGAATTCTGAGAATTAGAATTAAGAGAATTCTTATTTACTGGTATTAAAAAAACTTATCTAGTACCATACCTGATTTGTATAAAAAGGTTTCAGTTCAATTATTAGCATTTTCAAAGACTTAAAAAGGCTTCATTTTGAATCTTGAATTACTGATAAGTCAGAGCAACTAAATCTAAGTTAAACGATCAGGTACCTACTTTGACGCAATACATTTCTATGTATTTATACACATAAACATAAATAACAAGTTTGGTATAGTGGTAAAGTTGTTGGTGTAGAAACAGGATACTAAATTCTAGGCCTACTTTAAGCATGAAAACTATCTGAGTGACTCTGGAGTTTGTTGTGGTCAGGGAAACAGGAGGCGGGATGAAGTATGTTCACAGCCATGAATTATAATTAACATAATAGTAATAATAACCCCAGCTTTAAAGTTTTGTCTATAGGGTGGTTGTGAGCTAGTAGAGTAGCCATTAGGATTTATAGATGGATACAGAACGATAAATGTCCACAAAAGTTTTTGATTATCAGATGTAAAAAAGAACGTGCACTGAAAAACAAGAGGGAGGATACACCATGCAGGGTGTATCAAGATAAATATAGGGTTCCATTTGTTCTGAGCCAGGCATGCTTTGCAATCTGTCATACCACTGTGGCAATCCATAAGGATTTAAAAGTTACTTGAGGTTTCTGACAATACTCCCCAATTGAATCTGTGATCTTTATTCTAAGATGCTACAGCAGTCCAAAGTCAAAATATTCATAATAAATAAACACTGACCATACAAACAACAGGTTCCAGAAGTTTATCTCCTGGTACGTCCATCCAGGTCATTTCAATGGCACTGGGTTCCCCTGGAGAACACGGGGTGAAGAGATCTACTAGAACATTCGGATCTGATAGCGATGGTCCTTTCACCTTTGAAACAAACAAGAATTTTGAGGTCAGGACTGAAAATATTTAGAGGCATATACAATTAAGAAGAATAATGGTCAGTTAATCAATACAGGTTTTTCATCTTTTGTCTAACCAGCTTTAACGTTATTGCTAAAAAGATTAAATATATAGGACTCTTTGACAAAAAACAAAAAAAAGCCTATTCAAGAACGATTATTTACCAATTTGGAAACACATTATAGAACTCATTAGACCTTAATGAAAGAAATTACATTTGTCCTGGTTAGGAAAACTTGCAGCAAAAATATTAATATTTTTACTAAGACAATTATTTTATTTCATATTATTCCATCTCCTTTTGATAAGATATAGACAACTAGAACAGATAAGTATGTGGTCTAATAAAAGGCCAAGGATTAAATACAACAATCTGTAATCTACAAAAAGAAATGTAGTGGCCTCGCTAATCAAACTATTATGCCAATTGTGTCATATGGGCTTCAAAATGGATTACATATATCTCCTTATGGTTTCATCCCCTTAATGGAAAAAAGAAGACTTTCCATAGATATATGCGGGTTGCAGATCTGCAGTCTGCAGATATATGTGGGTTGATATAGACAGAGATAAACAATTTTGAGAGACTAGTACCGAAGAACTTCCTTACATTTAGTTAAATATAAGAAACAATAAACAATAAACCTAGATTTCTAGTTCCTCCTTGAATTTGTATTTTATGAACAACTGAAAAATAAGAAATTTGCTCAGTGGCGAGACAATTGTCTATTTACATTACAACATGTTAAATATGTTATTATTAATAGGGTAAAAATAAGATATATACTCTTCCACATTCAGTTATTTTCAATATTCTGAAATTAGCAGCATTGCAACAAAAAAACTGTGGAAGTAAGGGAGACTGTTCAGAATTTAACTGAACTTGAAAATCCTCTAATTCATACCGAACATTTAATAGTGAACATTTAGCAGTTTCTGTTAGGTACAATCTATTACATACTGTATATACAATTACTATATTCAATTCAGTTGAACTGAAACAGGTAAGTCTATTATATAGAAATAGAAACAAAATGTGAATACAGTTGTAGAGATGGAACAATTTCAGTGGAAAAATAACATCAAGATCACCTCAAATGTTATACTTAGAGAAAACTGGTACAAGATATTTCATTGCCAGTATATGATTCCAGTCATAACTGCTAAATGAGTAGCTCTTCCCTCCCGCACCCTCCCAAATACTGGAAATGGAAGAATAGGTTGGATCTTTCTCCCACATGGGGTAGTAATATTGTAATGCTCAAAAATATTAGAAATTAATTTATTGAAGAATGGAACAAATTTTAAAAGTAGTAATTCTAATTTAATCAGGGAAATTTTGATAAAACTTCACTTTTAAGCCCAGAGTAAATCAGATATACATTGGTATCAGATGAGACCACAATAAAATAGTTCAGCCTAAGAAACCTCTATGCCATCTTTGTACTATGCCATTGTATATTGCCAGAACTAGTACACTGCCAGAACTAATACATTTCCAAACCAAACATACCCCTTTAGTAGTAGTAAAAGAACTAAAGATAATAGATGGAGAGGTTGGGAAAGGCAGGAGAACATTTTATTTAACTCTCTCGATAGCAACTCCAACAGCTCCTCTCCCAAGAGACCTGAGATTCAGAAACAGGCCTTAATTCTTAAAACTGAGGTTCATAAACCTTTTTTTTTTAAATCCAACCTGTAGGAAAACTTCAAGGAAAAAGTTTGAGTTAATTATTGAGCTAACTGTTGCTTTCATTCATCCCCTTTTTCTTCAAGAACAGAACTTACTGAGTTTGCTTTCCACCACAAGCACTCTAAAATTAGACTGAGATGAGGAAATCTTGAGTTCATGCTGCATTTCAGAGACATGGTATCAGGTCCCTTAAGACAATATTTTTTGATTCTTGGAAAAAGAAAAGAAATCCAGCTACTCACTTTTTTAAAATGTGTTGCTGATTGAACTTTCCTAACTGGTTGCATTAGAGCATCACGTACTATGATGCTAACATCAGCCCCTGAATAGCCATCAGTTCGCTTTCCAAGTTCCCGATAATCTGATTCAGACAAGGTATTTTTAGTAGTCCCAAGATGAAGCTTAAACATTGATGCTCTTGCATGATCTTCAGGTAAGGGAATATAAATCCGCTTCTCAAACCTTATTAAAAAAAAATCACAAATATTAACTCTTATCCATGCCCATAATACAGCATTTCAAATGCTGAACATGACGGTCACACTCCTTAGATTATTTTAATGTAAATTAAATAATTTATCAAAACAATTTTTGCAAGAAGCAAATAAAGAACTAAATTTAAAAAGTCGCTTGGGGTATAACATTCCTGGATCGGCAACCAGAACTGGGAATAAGAATTAAGGCAAAATATTTCCAGTATTATCTGCCAAGTTTCAGCTTCAATCCTAGTTTCCTTTTAGACATAGTTTCCTGTTATGTGAAAATGTTTTTAATAAAGAAATCTGCCTGTTAAATGGAACAAAATGCCTGTTAATTTGCCTGTTAAATGGAACAACAATATCCCTGCATTGTGGTGGTGCAGTGGTTAGAATGCAGTATTGCAGGCTCATTCTACTTATTGCCAGTAATTCAATTCTCGCTAGCTGAAGGCTGACTCAGCCTTCCATCCTTCTGAGATGGATAAAATGAGGACTAAGACTGTTAGGGGCAATATGCTGATTCTGAGAACTGTTTAGAGAGGGCTGTAAAGCACTGTGAAGTGGCATATAAGTCTATTGCTATTTATTATAAGAATGTAATGTTATACTATCCTGGTGCCCTTTTTTGATATTGATAAAATAACACCTCATTTATGCGGATGTCAAAAAAATCTGCTGTTTACATAAACAAAAGAAATGCTTTAACTATGATGTAAAATCAGTTTTCCAGTCGAAAATGTTCTGAAACCATGAGCCATTCTGGCTCAAACTGTAAGAGAGAAGTCAATTCTTTACCTCCTTCTTATGGCAGAATCTAGAACCCAAGGGATATTTGTAGCTCCAAGAACCAAAATTCCTTCATTGTCTGTTCCAACTCCTTAAAAACAAATGAATTTAATAAGTGCCCATTTGTAGAATATATAGCATAAAGAAATTACAAAATAAACATACAATAAAACTTTCAGCTCCACTTATATATTAAACACACTGATGCACGTAGTCTCATTAAACACTATTGTATTTTATTATAGCCCTTATGTAATATACACTCATGCTTTAAAGTACTCTAATCAACTACTTTAATAATTTACCTTGCATCTGAACCAAAAACTCTGTTTTAATTCTCCGAGCTGCCTCACTTTCATTTTCACTTCGGGAACCACATAAAGAATCGATTTCATCAATGAAGATAATTGAAGGTTTATTTTCTCTGGCAAGTTGGAATAGATTTTTCACCAGCCTAGGAAGCAATTTAAATTGTATTAAAGAAAATGCAGTGATAAAGCACAGGAAGACAGCCACTTTTTATGTGTGTAAAATGTTAAAGTAAAATGTCAAGCTACCACACGTAGGAAGGCATTTAAAGCTTTTTGCAATTAGATTTTAGTTAAGGTATCAATCATTCAGATAAAAATGACTTTCATTCAATTGCTTTATACACGTTTTCACAAATTAAACTATAAGGTCACAAATTCTTGGAACAGCTTTTAATGATCAAACATCCTTTCTGCAAAGGAGTTAGATAATCTGTGATAAATAGTTGTTATAAGAATTGGATGGCCTTAAACATTTCTAAAATAAATGTTTGTGAAGGACACGTTTTGGGAAGTAATTCACAAATTTATAAAACAATCTTTCCTTCTGACTCATTTTATCGTTATCTATTCTTTAATCATCCTAATATCTTTTTATTCCATCGTCTTATCCCTTGATCACATAAAAATTGTATAAAATTTACATTTAATTCATTCCACCATTTTATCAAATATAGACAATGAATGTTTGAGATGACATGGGGCCCGGTAATTAAAAGCAAAAATGCTTATTCTGATGAAGATATTATAGAACTGTTTATCTGAAAATAGTGCTCCGGAGAGCAGAAGATGGTATTTGTCCTCTTCCAGTGGAGAGTAAAATTGTAACAATGCCTAGATTTGAATCAACACACAGCACACAGAGACTTAGACATTAACAGTGGTTTATATACTATAGTTATATATAGATATATACATGTAGTAGGCAAAATACCTTTACAAGCAAGCTTTCTTTTTCTTAACACACAGAGAACTTCAGCACTGAATACTGAACACAAGGAAAGAGAACCATGTCCTCTAATGGATGCCATTTATATACACACCTCTTAAAGGGATTTTTAATCTCCAGTCTTAAAGGGAAATACCCATACTATGTTGAATCACTCGTTACATCAGCCTATATTACATCAGATTCACAGCATCTGGTAGCTATTCACTGCTGGTCAGTTCTTAAATCTTAATACCGTAACAAATTGCTGGTCAGAGAATAGCACATTGTTAGTGTAAGAAGACCAAAAATCAGTTAATTTAGCTGTTCATTCAGCTGTACCTTCAATTTTTTCCTCAACAAGATATCCTAGCTCCTAGCATTTTCCCATCAATGGGCATCATGAAACATGCAAAATCATCAAATTTTCTTTACACCTGTACAGAAGTATAAATTATTTTATAAACTCCACTGTTTTACTTCTTCCATCAGTAAAAAATTCAGGATTATAAGTCTGATTTCTTTTCTTGATTTTTTTCCTTATGTACCTGTCACTGAATAATTATTTTTAAATAGAGTAACTATTGTAAAATGGGTCTTGTGAATGATACATGACAGAGCGATGGAGAACAACAGAATCAGTCCTCATAAGGATAAATTAACCAGAGATACAGATAGTTTCTATTTCTTAGGATTCTGGCATAGAGTGAATATAATAAATTGGAGTGGGGGGAAGAAGAAAAGCTTCATGCCAGAATATTGCAATTCTAGTCAGGTATCAGTGGCTGCTTTACTGATCCACGGTGCAATTATTTCTACCGTGTTTCTTATATAATAAGGCTGGGTCTTATTATAGGCCGTCTTTTCGGGGGTGAATTAATTTCTACCCCCACACCCTCGCCTAGAGCACCCCGCGGGCAGCCATGCCTCACCACCACCAGCTCCTAATGACCGATCATGGCGGAGCGCTCCCTACCCCCGCCAAGAACCTTTGCTGCAGACCCGGGCATGGTGTTGGTTGCAGGCTGGGTCAGCAGGTGGGCGGCAGCGGTGTGGATGTCGGCCTTGGCAGGGCACTTTAAATTGCAAGACCTTCGGCATCCGCCGCTACTGCTTCCTCCGCCGCTCTTACTTTCCCTTCGCATTCCTCCACTGGCAGCATTTCAGCTGTTTCTCGGGTGGGGGAGCTGCCTCCATAGCTTCCACAGTTCCCGCCAGCACTGGCGAGAACAGCGGCAGCGCCGGTGGGAACCGTGGAAGCGTTTAAGCTGCTTCTCGGGCAAAGGAGCCGCCTCTGTGGCTTCCACAGTTCCTGCCGGCGAGAGAACAGCGGCAGTGCTGGTGGGAATCGTGGATGCGTTTCAACTGCTTCTTGGGCGGGGGAACCGTCTCTGTGGCTTCCATGGTTCCCGCCGGTGCGAGAACAGTGGCAGTGCTGGCGGAAACCATGGAAGCATTTCAGCTGCTTCTTGGGTGGGGGAGTCGCCTCTGTGGCTTCCACTGTTCCTGCCGGCGAGAAAACAGCGGCAGTGCTGGCGGAAACCATGGAAGTGTTTCAGCTACTTCTTGGATGGGGAAGTCGCCTCTGTGGCTTCCACAGTTCCCACCAGCAAGAGAACAGCAGCAGTGCCGGCGGGAACAGTGGAAGCCACAGAGCCGGCTCCCCCACCTAAGAAGCAGCTGAAACACTTCCAGGGTTCCCACTGGCACTGCCGCTGTTCTCGCGCCAGCGCTGGTGGGAACTGTGGAAGCAATGGAGGCAGCTCCCCCGCCCGAGAAGCGGTTGAAATGCTGCCGGTGGAGGAATGCGAAGGGAAAGTAAGAGCAGCAAAGGAAGCAGCAGCGGTGGACGCCAAAGATCTCGCGATTTAAATGCCCTGCCGAGGCCGACATCCACACGCCGTCACCCACCTGCTGACCCGGCCTGCAACCAGCACCATACCCAGGTCTGCAGCAAAGGTGCTTGGCAGGGGTAGAAAGTACTCCGCGCTAATCAGCCGTTAGGAGCAGCTTGTGATGAGGTGTGGCTGCCCACAGGGCAGTGTTAAAGGCAAGTTCCCCCTGCCCTCCCCCCCAAATTTTGAATGTTTTAAAATAGGCCTAAATTTGGGGGGAGAGGCTTAATTTCATTTTATCCCTAGAAAACATGCTGGGTCTTTCTATTGGGGGGCATATTGTTGGAGAAACACGGTATATCTACTTTGAACATTTTAGGTTAGGCAATAGTTGGCTATTTAAATTTATTTATGGGTCTAAGATTCCAAATGTTTAAATTGTTTGATCAGTTACTACTCACTTTTCACTCTCTCCCAACCATTTTGAGACAAGATCTGAAGATGATACAGAGAAGAAAGTAGAATTGTTAGCTTCCGTTGCAACAGCTTTTGCCAAGTAGGATTTCCCAGTTCCTGGAGGTCCAAACAGAAGGATCCCTCTCCAGGGAGTTCGCTTCCCTAAAAATAAATGAATGACATATGTATGTTTTAGAAAATCTAGTAAGTTGCCTGCTCATTTAGCACGTACAAAGCAGTCACACACTTCTCAAAAATATTTTAACAATTTTTAAAAATCCCTTTTGCATTCCCTTTTTGCGCAGGCTTAATCTGAACAGCTTGGTCAGCTTAGTAGTATTGTTATTTAATTCCAGGTCAGAACTTAATTGTAGAGAAGGAAGTTGAGCTGCATTTATTAATTGGATAGAGCTGATGTCACTTGGCTTTGTCCTTACAGGAATTTTGTGCAGCACTCAATGCAAGTTGGATCATAGGTGTGATTGTGGGAGAGTTACTGCAATCCATACAAAGATAACCATCCTTAACAGGATTTCTTTCTATCCAAAGCTATTACCAAGTAGAGACTCATTGGGACAAAATAGAGAAGCTACTTGTACTCCACATACCAAGCCATGCTTGTCTTGGAAGTGGATCACAGAATCCCAAAACTTGGGGGATTAACATCCATACTAAAATAACTCTGACCCTGGGACATTATGTTCTTCATTATCACAATGATGAAATTGTCCCAACTGTCATTAGACCATACTGACTAAAATACTGCAATTATCCCAATGTATTTCAACAGTACCAGACTGGGGATGGCTGGTCTAAAACAAGAAATACAGGTAGTCTTCCACTTACAACAACAGCCCAAAATTTCAGTTGCTAAGTGGGACATTTGTAATGTGACCTTTGCTCCATTTGATGATCTTTCTTACCACAGTTAAGTGAATCACTGCAGTTGTTAAGTTACTCACATGGTTGTTAAGTGAAATGGGCTTCCCCATTGACTTTGCTTGTCAGAAGGTTGCACAAGGGGATTACATGGCCCTGGGAATTGCAATTGTCATAAATGTGAAATGTGAATAGTCAGGTATTGATATGTGACTGCGGGGATGCTGCAACAATAGTATGTGTGCAAAACGGTCACAAGTCACTTTTTTCAGTGCCATTGTAACTTAGAAGGGTCACTAAATGAATTGTTGTAAGTCGAGGACTACACATTCACAAATTTGTGTTGACCAATCTTCTTATCTACAGTGAAACTGAAACCAAAGTTCAGTGTTTTTTATGGGCTTCTATTAAATAATAATAATAATAATATTTATTTATTTATTATTTTTATTTATATGCTGCCCTTCTCCGGAGACTCAGGGCGGCTTACAGTCTATGGAGCACCATGCTAAGTGCTCGGCAATAGCCTTCATTCCATTGTATATGCCTGCTTATTACTAGAGCTTTTTGCCTCCCCCCAAGCGGCATTTTTTATAAAGTCAGCTTATTGCCCCCAACAATCTTGGGTCCTCAATTTACCTACCCCGAGAGGATGGAAGGCTGAGTCAACCTTGAGCCTGGTGGGATTCAAATCTGCACTAATTGCAGACAATTGAGCTAAGTGCTAGATGATTAACAGCCTGCACCACCAAGGCCCATAATAGCTTTTGTAGAATTTCTTGGCAGAGTAAAGATTTTACTTAAGTTGATGAAAAATATTATTACTTTTTATTCTTCCCTTCAAGGAACATGGCCAGTACATAATGCCTCTGCTCAGCCTATTTTATACCCAAATATAGTTAATTAAGCTAACTGGGAAATACTAATCTAGATATTTCCTGTCTAAAGTCTCACTTCAGTGAGCTCTACATTACATTAGTTCTATGTATTTGATGGAAAACTCCAAAATTCAATGAGTTCTTCAGTAATAAAGATACAAATCTCAGGCATTAGTTCAAGAATTAGCAGTCTATTCAAGCAGTCACATGGCTAGCATAATGAACAAAACAAATATATTGTACAACAAAAAAATGTGAACAGAGATTTTTACTCCATTACGTAGCAACAAAATTCCATAGAGATATGTAACATTAAGTAGTCCAAAAACAATCAGGTAACTCCATATATTTATATTCTTGCATTTAGCCATAACTATTATTCTTCGAGAACAGATTTCTTAACTATATTGCTTCACTTACACAGCATGTATCTTTCTTATGAAAGCTAAATGACCTTACTTATACTCTCTATCTCAAACACCTGAGGATTAGGCTAGGAAGGCACTGATTGCATATTCATTTGCTTTTCACCTGTAAAAAGATGAGGAAATTTAATGGGCAATATTACTGCTTCTTTAAGAGCTTCTTTTGCTCCTTCTAGTCCAGCAACATCACTCCATTTTACATTTGGTCGTTCCATGACAATGGCACCTGTAAAGCGAAAGACACATTTCAGTGGCACCTGAAAAGCAGTAACCACATTTCATACAGTATATAATTCCTTAAAGATTAAATCAAAATACCTCCTTTAAAGTAAAATCTGAAACAAAAATTTTGACTATCTGTAGAAAGCAAACATAGCATACTTATGGTTTACTTCAGACAAAAGCAAGTAAGCAAGTTATGGTCATTTCACTACTGGTAATACTATTCTAATCCAAACTAAGTGCAAATTGCTATAATGCTAATACGACAATTTCACTAAATGATTGCCAAAATGTAAATGTCCTATATCTTTTTCTTTAAATCTGAATTTTAACTATCTAGAGATTTATTTCGTGCCCTTAGATTTCTGTGAAATCCATAAGACAGCCCATGCCGTTTTACATGATTTGTACCAATTCTAATAAAAGAGAACAGGGTTGACATGATGTTTACTATTATTATATTCTATGGTAGAATATAAACTGACAGAAAACTGCACTCCTTACTAGCATTGATGATGATGATGATGGGTAATGAAACATCTGTAAGAAAACAAGCAGGCTCAGAGAGCATAATGGACCCCTCATACCAATTCACCATAGATACAGCGATGCTAAAATGTTTGGGGATGCATTTGAATTTTTAATATTTCTGCATAAATATCAATTAAAATGGGATCTGTTCTCCAAGCAAGTCCTAAAACTAGATAAACAACCAAATTAAATAAAGAGGTCAAAAACATTATGCTTGTTTATTAGTTGAGGAAAATGATCCAAAGTTAAATATCTGGGTGTAGCAAAAGGAATATGAACCTCTAGGATTATAATTTTATTTGAAGGGAAAATTAGAGTCAGGCATTCAACCAATAGGATAATCAGGGATAACTGGGGGAGGAGATTCTTATTTTAAAGAACAAAATTCTGGATATTCTCTATCGAAGTCTGTTCTTCATAAGACAAGAAGGGTGCTATGGTTCAAACAAAGGAGATTTTTGAGCACTTCCAAAAAACAGTTGTTGATGCTCACTAGGCAGGAAAACGTTACAGAACTATTTCCAAACAGTTCGAATTCCACCAGGCCACTGTCAGGCAGATCATGTACAAATGGAGGAACATTGTAGCCTATTTAGTTTGTGAAATATGTGAATAATCCAGAAAGCTATTGGGACAATGTTCCAAAATAGAACTTTTTAGCTTCAGTACAAAGTGTTATGTTTGATAAAAGGCAAACACTGCATTCCAGAATAAGAACCTTCTTCCATCTGTGAAACATGGTGCTGGCAGTATCATGATATGGGCCTTCAGACCAAGACATTTGCTATCACTGATGGAACTGTGAATTCTGAATTCTATCAGCAAATTCCACAGGAAAATGTCAGGATATCTATCTGTGAACTGAAACTCCAGAGAAAGTGGTTGTGTTGTAAATGTAAGACAACAATCCAAAATACACAAGTCATATGACCAAAAAAGTGGCTAAAACAGAAAAAAGTTAATGTTTTGAAAGTCCTGATCTTAATTCTATAGAAATCTTACAAAGTGGCCAGTTCATGGCAGGAAGGCCATCAACATCCTTGAACTGAAACTGTTCTGTAAAGGAGAATGGGTCAAAACTCCTCCAAGCCAATATGCATTTACAGTAAGATTGATCGACCATTATCAGAAAATTTTAGTTCAAGTTATTACTAATCAAAAGAGGGTCACCAGTTATTGAAAGCAAAAGTTCAAATACTTTTGTCACATGATTTATAGCTCTGAATCTTTTTCCTCAGTAAATGAACAAATAATAGAATTGTCCTTATAAAACATTGTAAGAGATAGCAGAGGATGATGCCAGTAAAGACGATAGCTCTTCTTTACATTCCTTAAACTTTTCATAATGAAGATTTTCCTCAACCTTCCCACAAAAACAAAGTCAGTTAGTCAATCTGATAAACTGTAGAGCAGCAAACCATCTTGCTCACTATAAAAACTGAAAGCTGGGATCAATAAGAAATCAAAACTGAAACAGGAATAACTATTTACAAATAGTCAAAAAGCAAGAGTGTATGTATTAGGTTTGCAAGTATCCTATGTGCCTTTTTACTTATGAAATCCACTATATTATAAGGGTGATAGGAAAGTGTGCTTAATATTTAATGTCTTGCAACTCTTATTCTGACAACTTGATAGAAACATTTTTGTTCAAAATATTAAGAGCTTCATGGAAGGCTACCTTGAAGTTGATTCTGTAGCTTCTTTTTTTCAGGATCATCTGATTCTCCTTCCCCATCACTATCATTCCTAATTTGGGTGTAAGTAAAGCACACAGCTAAAACAGAGTTAGAGTATTTTGCTCAAGATTGATTCATTTCTAACACAAATAGTCTTCCCTCAAAGAACATACAAAAAAATACCAGAAGTTCAGGTTCTTATATATCTTAAAATATATTATTACCAAAAAAATAACAAAAAGCTGCTTATAGAAAGATGTAATTTAATTTGCTTTCTTAAACAGATTCTTACTCTGACCTGGTCACTTACTCTTCTAACTCCCACCTCCCAAATTATACAAGATTTCTCAATATGCTGAGGAAGGTATACATTTATTCTTAACATGATTTCCAATAAGTGTGAGAGTTAAAAGTTTGGAAAGTTGCTGCTGCTGCAGGGAAAAACCAAATAAGTTCAAACAAAGCTCTCTCCAAACAGCATGGAAGTTGTTTTTCAGCCTTCAACAGGAAAAAGCACTGAGGCCCAAAATTAATTTGAATACAATAGATGCATCCAATTTTAAATCATGTTTGGAACACATCCAACAAAATCAACAGCTAATTCTGAATCCAATCTGATATTCCACTGCTCACTATTTCATGATTAGAAACAGTAAGTCTACCACAAATTTTAAAAAAAATGCAGAGAAAGACAGGCAGATACCAAAAACCACCCCGCCCCAAAGATAGCCGAAACAGATACAATGGATATCATTCAACTGCTGGTTTCAATTCAGCAGATGGGAACCATTTACAAAGTACCCCTGACAAAAGTTTATATCCAAATAAAGTCTGGCCTAATTAACAAAAATCAAAACAGTTCTTCACTGATATCTGACTCCATTCCTTCCTCCTTTTTGCTCCTTGATCCATTCAGATATATACATGCATGCATAAAAAACAGTCTTCAGTACTATGTTCATTATTTCCTAACCTCTCTGAGAAGAAAAAATTAAAAGACATCATAATGCACATAATTCTTAGAACCAAATATTTTAGAAACAAGTACAATGATCATGTAAAGGAAAACGGTGATATGTAAGTTAACTGGAGTCAGAAAAAATTGGTATAAAAATACAGAATATACTGTAACATTTCCATAATTTGCTAAAACCAAATAATATTTTTGGGGTACTTTTTTGCATGACACAGAGAGAAACAAATTTTAAAATCTTGGAATAAATGAAGACAGCATACCCTTTTTCATCAGCTGGACCAGATTCTTTCACTGGTTTAAGAGGAGTTTTTTCTTTCTTTTTCAAATAGTCCTTCAGCTTTTCTGCTCTGTCCAAATATTCAGTACATTTTGCTCTGATGCTTTGTTTTGCTTTGTCACCCTGTGCCTCATCTGATAATAAGAAAAAGTCTACTTTTACTTCTTAAAGAAATAGCTACTTAAACAACCCCCCCCACACACAATCTTTCTCATTAAAGCACTATAAATTGTTATCAATGAATAAAGACTCTGGAATAGTTTAACAATTATTTGATTTTTAAAGAATGTTGGTTATTTTATTGAACTTAAAAGACAAAACAGATTCGGATATTTTTTAACAGATTGGGACCTATAAGCAAACAAATATGTACAGCTTCTATACTTCAACAAACCTTTCCTCAGGAGAAAAAAGACAATGCCATAGAAAATAAAATAAAATGAGATAAAAATGAATAAACTAAATAGTAACTAAATTATTACTTGGTTATTTCTAACAAATTGGAGTGAGCAGGAAAGATAAAATAACTTTCTAAATGTCTAAAACTTTCCCTTGAAATATTAGATGGTCTTCTGATAATCCAGAAAATGTAGCAAGGCACAAAACACAGATTATAGGTAAGATGAGTTGACCTCTTTTAGCAATACTTCAGTGTTAAGTTTATATATCTTCTTCCCCATTTTTAGTACTTCCCTCTCCTGCTACTTTTTCTCAAGTTAATTAATTTCCTATCTTCACTGCTTTTTCTTACTCTTTATAATTAATCTTACAATTCATTTGGGAGGCATTCTTCACCCAACACATAATATAACCATTTTTTGCCTTTTGCTCTCACTGGTAGCCAACTTACATCTCTTCAACTGTCTCTTTCACAACAAATTCTTAAGTTCTTCCTTAAAATACTAATGAGCATATTTCAACTGAAAGTCGTGACAATTCACGTATTAATTTATTACTAAGTTAGCATTTCTACCTTTAAAGAGAATCCTTTAAGACACAGTAGGATAGGATCCTAATCAGAACAATTAACCACATCCTTCTCTTGAGATCATTAAAAAATGTAGTTTTAGAAAACATCCCAAAAGTTCTAAAAGCCATTAGGGAGTGCATTTAATTCTGCTTCTAAAACAAGGAAGAACGTGAAGTTTATTTCTAGCTATGTATATTTAGTATAATTCTTACATTTAACAACATGAAGAAAATACTGCACAGCATGTTGATACAAACGCAGGGCTTCCTCAAAGTTCCCTGCTTTATCTTCTTGTGCTGCTTTGCTAGCAAGGTCTATTGCTTTCTAGGAAAAAAAAGATTAAAAATATTAGGTCAATTGTTAAGTAAAATAGGTTTTCAACATATGAACCCAAGAATATGGTTAAGATTACATTACAACTCCATTTTGTAACAGCCTTAAACTATTATTCTGTTATTAGTACTTTGCCCGGATCTCTTGAAAGCAAATCTTGAACTGCGTGTGTCTTGTTTATGTTGCATTATTTTCTCTGAATCCCACAAAAACATTTCTGTCAGGACCAAAAAAGCTTCAGCAAAAGCTTTCTTTCTCTTCTGAGGATTTATTACCTCATACAGTATGACAGTTTGTTTTTGTAATAGTTTGCATTTATTTACATTCCTACCGATACTGAATCCTGAAGCACCTACATTGCAATTGAAAGCAATGAAATTGTTCTGTAAGAGATTACTAAGGGAAAGAAATTGTCCCAAATATAGCATGTTGTATTATGGATGTAGTGATGATTAAAAATTATGATGACCAGGAACATTTCACTGATCTGAATGTGGCCTGTATACCATAGAGATGTTTCATTCTTTATAATATATGAAATGTGTATCAAAAATCCTTGCAAATATGTTTTTAAAAGTAGCTACTTAAGTTTCCAACATTCTTATAAAATTTGTTTGCAAAAACCAGGAAACATTTTCTTTATAATGTCACACAAAAACTTCATTAGTATATAATTATTATATACATATTTATTGGAAAAATCGTTACATTAAAATTGTGATAAGGTAATAATCACTTTGCAAGAAATACATGCATATTTACCTGTGTTTTCAAGTAAGACTTTACATTTATACGTTATAATAGTTATATTAAGAACATAATGAAAGAGTAACTAATTCATTATGCTACTAGTAATAAACATTTTTTTTTCATTTGAGCTGTATGTTAAATACCTCTAATCAAACAATAACTTGCTTTAATAATATAATTAAAGATGACCACTATACTTCCTGTGTGGCTTCCTGCAATTAAAGTATTTGTGGAAGATAACTGAGAATCAAGGAACATGGCTATGGAGCCAGAGGTATAATCAAGTTAATTTAGAATTGTTTCCTTCAACCGATTACAAGAGGAATAAATAAGAATACTCCTTACATCTCCACCTGCATACAGGTAGTCCTCGGCCATAATTTATGACCATAATTTAGCCCAAAATTTATGTTGCTAAGTGAGAAATTAGTTAAATGAGCTTTGTCCCATTTTACAGCTTTTCTTGCCACTTTTGTGAAGTGACAATCACTTCACTGCAGTTGTTAAATTAGTAACGGGGTTGTTAAGTGAATCTGGTTTCCCCTTTGACTTAGCCAGTCAGGTTGCAAAAGAGGATCGCGTGACTCTCGGATGCAGCCACCATTGGCTGAAACAGTTGTCAAGCAACTTAATGTAAATCCCATGACCATGGGGGGTGCTGCTATGGTCCTAAGGCTGAAAAATGGTCCTAAGACTTTTTTTTAGTGGCTTTGTAACGGCCAATGATCACTAGGTGAACGGTTGCAAGCCGAGGACTCTCTGTGGCAGCTGAAGGGCTGCCATAGAGAGGAGGGGGTCAAGCTATTTTCTAAAGCACCTAAAGGCCAGACAAGGAATAATGGATGGAAACTGAACAAGGAGAGGAAATTAACCTGGAAATAAGGAGAAACTTTCTGACAGTGAGAACCATCAAGCAATGGAACACCTTGCCCTCAGAAGTCCTTAGAGACTTTCAAGAAGAGATTGGACTCCCAGATCTGTCAGAAATGGTGTAGGGTCTCCCGCTTGGGCAGGGGGTTGGACTAGATGGCCTAAAAGGTCCCTTCCAACTCTGATTATCTGTTATCTGATTACCGGCAAGGAGAACAAACTCCTAATTTTGAGTCCCTCACGCAGACTCTGACCTAGGGAGGCTTCTTGAGATGTTTGGCAGAATAGAAACAAACAGGATAATAACACCACCCGGCAGTTGCCACAAGGCATTTGAACTTCAACCTTAATTTCTTGAACCTAATAACCTAGGACCAGAATACTACTATAATGATTTTGATAATGTTACTTCCTTCAGGAAACACTTTTCTCCAAGCCACGCCTTTAGCTTAATTCTCCTCCTCCCCCTCTCTTCCTCCTCCTTTAAATTTCCTGGCTTACAAGTCCAGGACTAGAGAGCGCTAGATCACAGCGAAGGTCCCGGGGTTGCAACGTCCCGTTCCTCACAAGTGCCAATCAGTTAGTTACTTAACTGTGAAGTCCCGAAGAAGGAAAAAAAAAAAAAAGGGGGGGGGGCTTTTCTTCTGAGGGTCGGGAAACTTGGTCCCTATTACCGGGTTAGTCGGGAGGGGGGAACAGATAGCAGGACCACAGTAAAAGCCACCCCGGAGGGCCCAGGTGGAACTCAGCCCAACTCAGAGTCCCTTCTCCCCCCTCCCGAGCGGCTTGAAGGCGCCTCCCCCACCCTATACCCGGTCCCTCCGAACGTCACGCTTCTTCCCCCTCCCCTCTTGGAATGTGGGCGGCGGCTTTCCCACGCGACCACCCTCCCCCCACTCCCCGAGGTCCCGGCCAGGAAACACTCACCTGCAGGTTGGAGGTGGCCGCCATGATGGGCGGACGAGGGAGCGAAAAAGGACAAAAGAAACTGAAAGAGAAACCTAATCGCGCGCCCCCCTCCGCCTTAAGCAACTTCGGTCGCCCGCCCCTCTCCTCGCCCTTCCGTCGTTCTGCGGAGACAAAATTATCTCTTTAAAAAAAAAAAAAAAAACCGAGTAACTTCCGTCACTCGGTCCTCGCAGCCGGGCGAAATCGACCCAAACGACTCTTCCGCATCCGCTGAAAGGTGCTGACGTCACACACCGCGCCTTCGTCGGAACAGGACCTACAGGAAGTCAAAACCGGAAGTGCAAAATTATGGGCCGCTTCAGTGATACCTGGGGAGGCGCATGCGCGGCAGGCCTTGTTTGTGTTCCCGTGCTGCCTGGTAGAGATAGTTGAGTTCGCAGTTTTGCGGATGATTGCTTCCTCTGTTGTCATATAAGTTGTAAAGGAACGCACCTTTTGTTTAAAAGCAACTTAAAAAATTATTAAGTTGCAATCCTACTTACTGAGTAGGCTTAACTTAAATTAATGCTTAATATAATGAGGACGACTTTCTTCGGAAGAAATGGAGATTGCACTGTTTGTTTTATGGACTAGTTTTTGCTCCGTCAAGAAAAGTACAACATGGTCCTTAGTGCCAAACAAGTGAGCCCTCTATAGAATGAAGCTCTTTGAACACGTGTTGGTCGTCATTGACATATTGATGACACTAGTAGAGAAAGAACAAAAGGCACCCCCCCCCCCCAAAAAAAAAAAAAACCCATACCAAAAGACAAGATGAGAAACAATGAATGGAAACTAACCAATGAGAGAAGCAACCTAGAACTATGAAGAAATTTCCCAGTTGTGAGAACAATCAGTGGAACAACTTGCTTTCAGAAGTTGCTCCATCATGAGGCTTCCAAAAAGAATGACAATCATCTGAAATGGTATAGAAGTTCTAAAATTCTGGACTCATGCAGGCTCACCAAAATGAAGGTGTTCCAATTTCAATTTCAAGCCTTTATTGTCAATGCACAACATGTACAATGAGATTGGCTGAGCCTCCCTTAGTGCAACCCCCCCACATAAACACATCTCAATAGCTCACAGTGAAAGAAAGAAAATCCCTAACCCAGTAAATCATACTAACAAACACACAATTCTCTCTATACATGTGTGCATAACATATTATATTGTACCAATGTGAGCATATTGCACATTGCGCTGGCCCTGCGAATCTAATCATACTACATAGTTATGATGTTATGTTGCATTCGGGTCTTGATAGCCCACAGATAAAAGCTGTTCTTCAGCCTGTTTGTTCAACTGGCTATGCTTCTATATCTCCTGCCCGATGGTAGGAGAATAAAGAAGTGCTGACCAGGGTGTGAATCATCCCTGAGGATTTTCCTCACTCTGCTAAGGCAGCGAGTCCTGGCAATTTCATCCAGTGATGTCAGGGGACAGCCCATGATGTTTTATGCTGTGCTCATCACCCTCTGTAATGTCTTTCTATCTGCAGCTGTCAAGCCAGCATACCATACCGTAATGCAATAAGTGACGATGCTTTCTATCGTCAACCGGTAAAAGGAGGTTATCAGTTGTTGTTCTACATTATGATAATATAATCCAGGTATCTGATGACACTTCCAACATTTCTCCGATTTATTCTTGAACATCCTTGCTATTCATACTGGGGGTAAATGCCACCTGTAAAACATCTTATACAAGTCCTCTTTATATTCTATCGACATTGTTAATTTATAATTTCGAGACCATAATTTTTGCCATTTAGCTAAATCTATCCCATATCCAAAATTTCTTCCCCAGACATTCATTGTTTCCTTAACTTATTCTTTCTCCAATTTAATTCCAAGTAAATAACCATAATTTTTTAAAATCATTTTCTCATCAGTACCTGTTAAAATTTCATTCAGTTCTATAGGTTTATTATAAATTCCCTCTGTTTTGCAATCTTTATCATACCTAGAATGTATTTGCACATAAGTATACTAATTCATCTTGATTTCTTGCTCCTGTAATTCCAGTTTAGATTTGCATTCATCCTTTTCATTTAAAATTTCACCAAATCTAATCGCATGTTCTATTTTATAAACAACTGGATATGCAAATGCTAGTTGACAACCAGACTAGTATTTTCATGTAATGTTGTTTTCTTGTTTTTCCCATATCAGCAATAAAGCATCTCGTATATAATGTCTCTTAAGTACCCATGAGTTTTACTTTCTTTATACCATAAAAAAGCATGCCATCCCAGTAATAGATCATGACCTTCTAGTGTTAATAATCTAACATTCCTTAACAAAACCCATTCTTTAACCCATATCAATGCCGCCGTCTGATAATATAATTCCCAGTTAGGTAAGCCAAATCCTCCTCTTATTCTAGCATCTTGTAACAACTTAAGTTCAATTCTTACCTTCTTCCCCTGCCATATGTATTTCAATATTATTTAAATCCATAAAGAATTATTTCCCTAGCTTAATTGGAATGATCTAAAACAACTATAAGATCCGTGGTAATATATTCATCTTGATTGTAGATATTCTCCTTATTAAGGATAATTGTAGATTTTGCCAATTTTTTAAGTCTGTCGCAATCTGTTGTTTAAGTTTAACATAATTGTCTTCTTTCAAAGTTCCACATCTTATGTTAAATATATTCCTAAATATTTTACTTTGTTTGTAATTTGATTATTCAGTCCTTCTGTCAAAACACTCTTTTGTTTTCCAGTCATATTCTTAGCTAATATCTTGGTTTTATCCTTATTTATTTTCAATCCTGCTACCTGTCCATATTCTTCAATCTTTTCAAACAATTTGGGTGCTGATTTCAATAGGTTCTTCCAAAATAAAAACCAAATCATCTGCAAACGCTTGTAGCTTATATTCCTCCTTTTTTATTTTCATTCCCTTTATTTCCCTATTATCTCTAATATTTCTATTTAGCACCTCCAAAGTCAACACAAATAATAATGACGACAAGGGACATCTTTGTCTGGTTCCTTTTTCAATATTGATGTTTTTGTCAAATCTCCATTAATCATCACTTTAGCAGATTGCTTTTGATATATTGCCTCAACTACTTTCATAAATCTTTCTCCAAAGCCCATCTATACTATTTGTAGAACTGCTAATTTACATTATTAAAGGCTTTTTGCGCGTCTGTTAGGGTTTACTTAACCCAAACGGTTAGTTTACCATATATGGCTGTAAACCATGATGTCTCATTACAATTACTGAAGCCAGGATCCTGATTGGCTGCAAGAAGCAGGCTTACTATAAAGCAGGAAGCCAGAGAGCACATCTCTTTCTCCATTGCTGTATTTGAGCTCCGGTGTTGCTATTTTGCTTGCTGATTATCCTGGTTAGTTTCTACTGTATTGACTACTGCGTATGAACTACTGATTGACATTGAATATTGGACTGTGCCTATATCTTGTATATAAAAACTTTACCTTTATATCCTGTTGGGTTTTGGAAGAAATCCCCTCTGCTGGGTTCGAATTTCCCGTCGGGAGGAAACGCCGGAATGGTGCAAGAATCAGATGGAAGCAGCTGATGAAAGCGAGGGTTTTTTATTTCAGGAAGAAGTACACGCGGTGCGGAGAGGCAGCAACGGTACAATGTTCCTGGGCTAGCAAACAAATGGTGAGTAGCCAGGTGTTTTTATACCCTTTTTCCCTTTTGTCTTTGTGTTGCAATGGTTTCGGGTGTTTGCTACCTTAAAAGGTTGGCGTTTGGGGTCTTTGCTTTATTTGGAAGTAGCCTAGGGCTGGTGAAAAGATGCTGACCTGGACTTGATTGGTTTACCTTAATTAATCCTTTTATTTGGTCTACGTGTCAGGTAAGGTGATTGACTTTGGGTGTTGCTTTATCTGTTTCCTTTCTGTCCAAGGTCAGTAGCCCTAGGTGTTTTCTATATGATTTCTTTATCTTGTAATCCCCTTTGATGGCCCTGTCTTTGTCTCATTCTTTCTGGCTTGGGGAAATCTTGGTGTTTCTTATTTTAATGTGTTTTGCTGATTAAGTTTCTTCCTCTTATATTCTTCCTACAATCCTTTACCTTCTGTGGTTATGTAACTTTGTGAACATTGCTACATCTTTGCACGCTGCCTTCGTTTGTTGTGTAATCCTTGTTACCAAGGACGTTTGCTAATACTTATCATTGGTTATGGGCCCAGGCCCAGTGTCAAAGGTGGTTAGCATGAACTGAGTGAGTCACTATACAGAAGGTTCATTGTAGTATATGGTTGATGTAAAGATGACACAAGAACATATGTCCAGCTTAGCTATGTTTACCCGGTTGGATGGCACCAACTACGTTACTTGGTCTACCAAGTGCAGTTTGCTCTTGAGGAGAGAGGGGCTATGGAATGCTGTTGTCGATCCACCGGATGTAGACACTTTGGATGCCTTGAACAATGCTGACCGGAAGAAGCTAGATGATTTTGCCAGAGACAACGAGAGAGCTTTGTGCGTTATCGGACTTACTCTTGGTGATTCACAGCTTGTGCATGTTCGTGGTGTGGAATCTGCTGCCGAGTGCTGGAAGACCCTCTAGAAGCTCTATGTTAGAGACAGTGTTGGTTCTCATATTAATCTAACACGAAAGCTGTTTAGAGCGTGTATGCGTAAAGGAGGTGATATGCTTGCTCATTTGGAGTACATGAGGAGAGTTCTGCAACAACTTCATGAACAGGAGCTGATTTTCTCTGAACTTCATCAAGTATATATCATCCTTTCCTCTTTAGATAGCTCTTATGATGACTATGTATCTTCACTTGAGGTGTTAGCCAAGGAAGAAATGACTTTGACTAACATAACAGGGAGGCTAATGGAAGAGTCAATACGGCGAAAGGACAGACAACTGAGACAAGATGACCAATCTATGGTTGAGGAACGAGCTATAGTTTATGTTGTTAAAAAACGTTATACATGTGGGGCTAAGGATCATTTGGCTAGAAATTGCAAGAAGAAAATTACACAGGGTAGACAGTTGAAAAAGATAAGCAATAATTTAGCTGTGTGTGGTACTGGTTCAACAGGAAACCATGATAAATGGGTTGTGGATAGTGGAGCATCACAATGTATTACTAATAGAAAGCAACAGTTTGTCCACATGGAGCACAGTGCTCAAAGTATTTCGCTGGCTAATGGCTGGAAGCTCAAGGCTTCAGGACAAGATAATGCATTCTGTTCATGTCTAAATGAGGAGTTGCCCATGCTATATATGCCTAGCGCGACATATCAGTTGTTATCAGTGAGTGTACTGATAAAAGCGGGGTATATGATAACATTCAAACAGTTAGAATGTGTGCTAGAAAAACAAGGGAAGTGTGTTACCGCTAAACTTGATAATGGCTTGTTTATGTTATAAGATAACCCAGTTCTAAACACTAAGGTGGGTTTTGAGAACAGAAAGCCACATGACAAATGCATTCACCTATTACACAGACGTATGGGGCATGTTAATTTTAGAGCGTTAAGATGAACTGTGGAATTATCAAAGGGTATCAGGATAAAGCCCTGTAATCACTATATAGATTGCAATGTTTGCAACAGGGAAAAGAGTAAACTCCTGCTAATAGAACAAATGGTTTTAAAGTCAGTAAGTCTCTACAAGTGGTAGTAGCAGACTTAATTGGTCCAAAGGAACCCAGCTTTGGGTGAGCGAGGTACATATTAAGTATTGTAGATCTATATTCTCGATATGGATTTTGTTATCTAATGAAAAGCAAGGCTGAAACATGTCAGAATTTTACCAATTGGTTGCAGTTTGTGGAAAGAAAGACAAAACGTAAAGTCGTGACATTAGTGACTGATAATGGGTCAGAGTTCACTAACAATAAATTCGTAATTATGTTGAACAATGCAGGGATAGACCATAAGCAGTCTGTGCCTTATAGACATCAACATAATGTCTATTGCGAACGGAGAGGTCAGACATTACAAGCCATGGTTAGAGCTATGATTCAGGTTTGAACAAGAAACTTTGGGGAGAAGCTACCAAATGTGCTAACCATATCCTAAATAATGTAGTCCACACAGCAACAAACGAATTGCCGTTTGTTCGCTGGCATGGTAGACAACCAGAACTCAGTTATCTCCATGTGTTTGGGACCCCTGCCTGGGTACATATCCCAGCTCAGCTAAGACACAAAGAGCAACCTAGGGCTAAAAAACTGCTTTTTTGTGGGATACGAATCCAACCACAGGTCATTTAGATTTTGGGAACCAGGCACAACTAAGGTTTATCGTAGTGCAAATGTGAAGTTCCTAGAGTACATAGGATGGGAGAAAATAGACCAGGATTATGTCATTGTAGAATCAAAGGTACCAATTAAGAATAACGATAATAATGAATCTGTAGAAGAGACACTAAGTGAGGATTCAGATATAGAGGAGCCCTCTGTCTCCGTGAAAGAGGAAGAAGTAGATGAGAGCTCAATAGGGGAGGTAAAAGAGGAGTCTACTCAGGTGTCTAGTCCAGTATTGCCCAGAAGGACTACCAGAGTATGGGACTGCCGGGATGATGTGGTCGGAGCCTCGGAGGTACTCGAGGGGAGAGCTTTGGGCCCTGAGGGATGTCCCCCTCTCCCTTAAGTGGCCTTCAAGACTCTCCAGGACTTTCCTCGATGACGGATCCTGGGATCCTGAGAGATGGTGGGGCCGGAAGAATCGGAAGAAGCGCGGGAAACCGGGTTTTTTTAATTTTGTGATGGGTTTTTTAAAGGGGTTGGGTATATCTGGGACGGGTTCGGGAGACAGTCCGCGTGATTTGGGGGCACTTATCTTGGTTCCTTGTCATTAAAAGCTTCTTTCTGGCAGCTCTGCTTCGTCATTCAATTATTTCTTCAAAGTGCTAACTCTAACGGGAGTATTTCCTTCCCAACAGCAGTGTAAAAAGCTTAAAACAACCCTTTCCCTTTAAGAAAGTACCAGTAAAAGAAAAAAATCTCCTTCGGAGACAGTAAGTCTAGGGATACTGCCAAGAATGTAAGAAAGGTAGAAAAAAACAAAAGGAGATTTCTTCCAACAATCAGTTCTCCGAACTGCTTAGAAGTTAACAACCGGTACAAGCGAATAATAGGAACCTGTAGAATCCCACCCCTGATCTGTCTCTTAGGCAGGAATCCATTTTGATCACCATGTATAAAATAATTCAAGTATCGTTTAAGTCTTTCTGCCATTATTGAAGCAAAGATTTTATAATCTGCATTCAACAGTGAGATGGGCCTATAATTTTTAATCTGTTGTAAATCAGTGTCCTCTTTTGGTATTAAAGTAATATAAGCTTCTGTCCATGAGTTGGGTATTTTAGCTTTCAACAAAACCTCGTTCATCATTTCAAGCATTATATTATTCAATGGTTTCTGTAGAGCCTTATAAAATTCTGCTGGGAGACCACCCGGGCCCAGAGCTTTCCCAATATTTTGTCTGTTTAACGCTTCTGTCAGTTCCATCATTGTTATTTTCCCTTCTACCATTATCTTAATATCTTCAGGTATTTGAGGTAACTCTGCAATTTGTAGATATTGTTTAACTTTTTCTTCTTCAATATTCTGTTGCTTATATAATGTCTCATAGTACTTCTGTACTTTCTTTTCTTCATTTCCACTACAACTCACACTTTCATCATCAATCAATTGTATTATCTTTTTCATTTCTCTCTCTTTTTCAGTTTGTATGCCAACCATCTACCAGGTTTATTCGTGTTTTCAAAGAAATTTTGTTTGGCACTTATAAATGGGCAGATTCAACTGCCATTTCACTTGAGAAAATCATTAGCATCTAGAGATTTCCTAGACTTCAGACAAACTGAGCCATTATTAGACACATAGACCACATTTATGTACCATTCAAAAGAGACAATAATAAAATCTAGGATGGAAACAAGAAACGAGGGTGCATCCCTTCCAGCAGCCAATATTCAGATAAACAGGGATTAATACCAGATGATGAGGCAGAAAACAATACCCTAATCAAGGAATCATCAAGAAGCAAACAACACACCCACAAAGGAAGGCATGCACTCGCCAATACTGACAGGTCAAGCTGCTGTATATAAAGTATATATTAGAAAATGCATAAACAGGCAGCAAATCTCTTGCTCGCACTGATATTATCTATTTGGATAATGAAACATCTGCAAGCAAGCAACTAAGCTCTTTTGGAGTGTGGGAAGTTAGCATCCACCCCTTTCCTAGAAAAATTGAAAGAGCCTAGTGTTGAAAGAAATATCCTTCTGGGTTCAGTTCCAAGTGGGGAAAAAGACACTGAAAACATGGAGGCTGCTTGGAAGGTTTAATGGTTACAGAGCCACATGGCCTGGAGCTCCAGAGAAGAATGATCACATGCTTCAAGATGAGAAGAGAAGGGAAAAGGGGAAAAAGAAAAAAGAGTGTTGAGGTGCTGAGAGTACCTGGGTTTTATACTCTCTGTTTGGATTTGAATTGGAGCTTGTATTCTAATTGGTTGTCAGACTCCCAGGGGCGGGGGTCTTAACTCTATAGGCTTGGTCTGGCCTTTCTGGGTGATTATGCCCTTAAAAGGGCTTTTGGCAATTGCTATAGCTTTTACCTGGAGTTCCTTCTTATGTAAAGTATTCTGGCCCAGGCCTTAATGGCCCACCCATTGACAAAGGTGGGGGTGAGTTTCTGCTTCTTGAGTGAGTTTCTGCTTCTTGAGTTTCTACTCTTTTTAGAAGAAATATTCTGCCTTTTAATATTTTCTAGGCTATTTCAATTTTCTAGGAGAGGAGTGGATGCTAACTTCCTACACTAGGAAATATTAAAAAGGCAGAATATTTCTCCTAAAAAGAGTAGTCACTCAAGAAGCAGAAACTCACTCAAGAAGCAGAAACTCACCCCCACTTTTGTTAATGGGTGGGCCATTGAGGCCTGGGCCAGAATACTTTACATAAGAAGGAACTCCAGGGTGATGGGATTAAGGATGGCCCTCAGGAAATGATAGGATTACCCATCTCACCACATGGTCTGGGAAGATTGCATTAGCCAGCATTCAGGTAAAGCCATGTGGTCCAAGCCTACAAAGTTAAGACCCCCGCCCCTGGGAGTCTGACAACCAATTAGAATACAAGCTCCAATTCAAATCCCAACAGAGAGTATAAAACCCAGGCACTCTCAGCACCTCAGCGCTTTTCCCTTTTTTTCCTTTTTCTCTTTTTCCCCTTCTCTTCTCACCTTGAAGCATGTGATCATTCTTCTCTGGACCTCCAGGCCATGTGGCCCTGTAACCATTAAACCTTCCAAGCAGCCTCCATGTTTCCAGTGTCTTTTTCCCCACTTGGAACTGAACCCAGAAGGATATTTCTTTCAACAGGAGCACGAAGGATTCAATCCCAAACTACATTCTTCTGTTGAAAGGTTCATGTTGCATACCTTAGTTTACAGTTAATGTTTAAGTACACAATAGCTTTTTTTTTTAGAATCAACAGACTAAATATTAAATATGTACCTTTTTTAGTATTATCCCAAGAATTAGTGTTTGTATTAGCCAAGCAATTCTTTGCTTATGACTGAATGACTATAATTGCAATAAGAATAATGGGGAGAAATCTACTGAGAGTATATTGGGAGGTTTGACTTAACCCCAAAGGGATTAAGTGCCAAAGAGAGCAGTTATCTGTGGACTCAGTGTTGCTTTTTAATGAAAAGTATTGTATAGGTTCAAACACCGATTCAAAGAAACTGTTTATATTTTCCTTCAAGTGATTAATTTCTAAGCATCCATAGGAAATGGATGGATTTCTTTCAGATGCAAATAGCTTCAGACAAATATTTTTGTCCCATAGCCTAAGGAGAGGAAAAAACTTAATTTCTACTCCCATCTGATAAGGTGATGTTAATTCAATATTCTCAATAAAGGAGAATATTTATAGCTCAGGGTTGAAATAAGGGGTCCTTGATGCTCTCTGGACTTGGTTGTTTTCTTGCAGATGTTTCATTTCCCAAATTAGGTAAATAATCAGTGCTCTTCTGTTATTGTAATTGCCGTCTTCTGGATTTTTTTTTTTCATTTTAAGAATAGGCAAATAAAGCATGAAGGTGTATTGTTTTCTAGTACGGGTTTTTCCAGCAGTGTTTTCAAAAAGGCGTAATTAAAAAAAACATGATCACAATCTATTATTAACTATTCAGAATGACATGACAGGCTTTACCTGAACATGTATTTATGCACACATTTATTAGAGGCAGGTTACTTCAATTACCAGCATAATCCCTTAAGTATTAGTTCTGTAGATCTTTATTTATTTAATTTTATTTTGTCAAGCAATTATTAGATAACAGGTATAAGTATAAACATGGTTATGAATACATGAAATGGATATGAATAAGAAAAAACAAACAAACAATAGGACAGGGACGGTAGGCACGTCGGTGTGCTTATGCACGCCCCCTAATCTTGGATAGAAGACTGAAATTGGAAGAAATAATGATCTAGCTTGTCATAGTAACTTGCATAAATATACAAATAATTAAACTAGAATATCTCAATGCCCTTCAGACCCAGAATTAGGACCCGTAGTGGTAAAAAAAACTTTGACAAACTGTAATAACACCTTTTTAATACCGCAGGCCCCCGTCACAGAAAATCCAAATCCCCCCCCAAATAAAAATCACAAAAACCATGTGTGTTAATCCAAAGAAAAGGGAAACCATTTGCATTGTAACACTCAGTGGGCATAGATTTTCATAGCATAAAATGGTCTTCCTGTTGTCTGCAGCCTACTTGAAAAGAAGTAAACTTATGTCAGGGATTACCAATCTTTCAGATCTCAGGGACCACTAAATTCATAATTTTAAATCCTGTGGACCACTAATATGCCTAATGACCTGAGCGGGCATGGCTAGGTGGTCATTTGAGTTGGTGGGCGTGGCCAACTCGATGTCACGTTGAGAGGTGCGTCGCCAGCCTCTGCTAGTCCTTCCCCTTCCCTCCCAGCCACTCCTTGTCTGCCCACCTGGGCTCCTTAGGGCCCAACAGGAAGCAGTTGTTGGAGTTAAGCAGCCACCACGAAAAAGAGTTGGCAAAACAGCTGGATCAGTTCAAATTGGATGTGACCGAGAAGGAGGCTCAGCAGAAGCACCTCACTGAGGACTATGGGCATAGGCTTTCCAAGCAGAAGGAAGACCTGTGGGAATGCAAAGCCAGGTACCGGCATCTGGAGCTCATCAGGCTGAGATGTCAGCGAGTTCCAGGCCATGATGCAATCCCACTGAAATAAGGTCCTCCGGCTTTTTGCCACTGGCGGCATTTCCCTCCAGCTTTCGTCCAAAGCCCCACACCAGGAGGCTGAAGCAGACCCTAAGTCGGAATTTCTGCCCTCCCTCCAACTCACACAAAAAGACCCTAAAGGGGCCTGCGGAAATACAAACATTCATTGCAGGGGCCGTAGTTTGAGGACTCCTGATTTAGTGCAATATAAAAAATGGAAATAATTTTTCTGCAAACCACCAAAATTTTCTCACAAACCACTAGTGGTCCACAGATCACTAGTTGATGACTGCTGCCTTATGTTGCCCTCTACCTTTCCAAGACTGATATTGAGAAAATTAGAGAATATTGAGAAAATAAAAGGTTCATTCTCATCAGTGCAAGGAGGAATTAGAATTAGCTAACTTTATTATGAGGACATCTAGTCCATATGAAGCCCTCAGGTGAATTTCAAACTGTTTACTGTTCATTTACTGTTATTAAATTGTAATAGTAAGCAAAGAATATGGAATGACTTAGGTGGATCACATATTGATCAACCTATTAAATTCTAATCTAATGATTGGATTAGATTTGTATAGATTGATGTACCTAAATCATTCCATATTCTGTGATTACAATTACAATTTACAAAATCCAGTAGCTTGCAGATTAATCCGTGATGGCTAATAATTTTTTTATGATAGAGATGTAAATAGTTTGCTTCCAATTATATTTTTGCCTCCCAATTATAGGATTTGGGTTGAATTTTAACCCCAAACAATTCATACACAATTACTAATACATTGTTTTTTGGACAATTTCATTTCATTACATTTCATTCCTCTTTGTGCATTTAGGTTTGCATGGCATAACAGGGTTTTACAAGCGTAGCTATTAAGAGGATAGAAAATAATATATTGCTCAAATCAATAGGAGAGTGGATTGAAGCCCAGAAAGTAGCACACTAAATTCAAAGAAAAATAAAAGCAGCCCAGAGGCTGACAAAGAAATAGAGGCAGTTCAAGCCAGTTGGAGTGGGAACAAAAGGAAACCTAAAACCTGTTTCAGAATTTTAGAGACTTCTTACCATAGTAAAGAAGGAAAGATAACACAAGAGAGCATTCCTACACACAGCACTAAGGAAGAACATCTTCGGCTCAACTAGCATTTCACTTGGGAATGAAAAAATAAATCACCTTACACAGAAAACTACAGTGGGGTGGGGAGGGAATGGAGATTTTACAGTATCCTTCCCCTGCCATGCCTACCAAGCCATGCCCACAGAACCGATAGTAAAAAATTTTGAACCCCACCATTGGCGATCACATGCTTCAAGATGTTAGGTGAAGAAAAAAAGGGCCAAGATGCTGAGAGTGCCTGAGTTTTATACACTCTATTGGGCCCCCACCTTAATGTTTCCTGTTCCTGTGTAAGAAATGTATCCCATTGGCTATCAGACTCCCAGGGGGCAGGGGTCCTTAGCTAATTTTGTAGGCTTTGTCTGTGTCCCAGGCTTGTTTTGAGTGCTGGCTGATGTAAACTTCCCAGGTACCATGTAATGAGACAGGTAGAGGGCTAATCCTACGTTTTGTTATGTAGAATAGACTGGCTCAGGCCCTAATGGCCCATTGACAAAAGGGGGGGGGCGGGCTGAGTTTCTGCCTTTCCGATTTTCTACTTCTCTTTTAGGGGAAATATTCTACCCTTTTAGTAGATCCTAAAATATTTCATTTCTCTAGAAGAGGGGTGGGTTATAACTTCCAACAGTCCCTTTTAACTTTCTTTGTTACTACTAGAATTGCTCTACCAGGGTGCCGTTGAAGGCACCTCTTTTCCCCTAGAAACTGGTGTCTTCTTCTCAATTAGACATGCCTGCTAGATGTGTTGTAGAGCATAAATCCAGCAAAAACCTTATCCCAAATTGGGGGTTGTGGGAATAAACCATGTAGCAGTTTCTCCCCCATTCCCTTCCATTAAACAGAAGTCACCTGGTGTCTTCCTAGTTCAAGCACTGAATTATAAATGAACATGCATTATTACAGCCTGCTTCAGTTTACTTAACTCTTGGGTGGATTTTTTAATAAAACAGTAGCACACAAAGCCAAAATAACTTCAAAAAGCAAAAATGGCTATAAAGGGATGCAATAGGAATGAAAAACATTACTGGTAATTCTCCACTTACAACAGTTCATTTAGTGACTGTTCAAAGTTACAACGTCACTGAAAAAAGCGACTAATGACCATTTTTCACACATACAGCTGTTGCAGCATTCCCATGGTCACATGATCAAAATGCAGATGCTTGGTAACTAACTCATATTTATGATGGTTCCAGTGTCTCTGAATAATGTGGTCCCCTTTTGCCACCTTCTGACAAGCAAAGTCAATGGGGAAGCCAGATTCACTTAACAACCAGATTATTAATTTACCAACTGCAGTGATTCACTTAACAACTCTGGCAAGAAAAGTTGTAAAATAGGGCAAAACTCGTTTAACAAATGTTTCACATAGCAAAAATTTTGGGGTCAATTATGGTCATACGTTGAGGACTACCTGTACCATAGCTGCTCCCATCCAACTAAGCATGCAGGCTAATTTTTCTAATTTCAATTATTTGCCACTTTTTAATGACTGAGGAGCTTTAAGCTTCCCTTATATATCTGATATAAAACTGACAGACTCAAATGAAAGAACGGTTGACAAAGGGCAGGCTAAAGAGATCTACTCTAGGATAGGAAAAGAGAAATCAGAAGCAAAATTGGCACCAAACTTTAATATAAAATGTTTTTGTTTCTATTCCAAGGACATTGTGGAAAAACACTGCAAATATAGCACTGGATATTACAAGGTGCAGGGGTTAAACAAGAATATTCAGGAATCATGCTGAGTGTCAGTGTTGCCTTCCTCAATTCTATACCCAAATTAAGAATTGAAGAAATGACAAGTAAGGATCTTAATTGCTAGAGCAACATTTCTCAAGCTTGACAACTTTAATGTGTGGACTTCAACTCCCAGAATTCCCCAGCCAGCCCTTAAGTCCATATGACTTAAAGTTCTCAAGAAATATGTTAGAGCAGGGGTGTCAAACTGGATTTACTTCGAGGGCCAGATCAGCATTGTAGTTCTCCATGGGCCAGCTGGGGTGGGGGGAGATGGGACGGATACCTCTTGTAGCACCCTGCTAGCCAAAACGGAGCGCAGGGGACCATGCGTGGCCTGTCCATGCCCCGTTTTTGGCCTGAATGGCCTCCTATAGCACTTTGCTGGCCAAAATGGGGCATGTGGGTGCCTCCATAGTCTGCACCCCACTTTCATTAGCAGGGGCACCACAGGTTGGTCCGACTGGACTACTGTAACGCCCTCTACATGGGGCTCCCGAATGGGAGCATTCGGAGGCCTCAACTGGTACAGAATGCGGCCGCGTGGGTGGTTATGGGGGCGTCAAGGTTCTCCCATGACGCCCCTCCTGCGCGAGCTGCATTGGTTGCCAGTGGCCTCTCGGGTGCTCTTTAAGATTTAACTTTTAAAGCGCTCCATGGCATCGGACCAGGATATTTACAAGACCGCATTCTGCCATTTTCCTCTCACCGTCCGGTGCGCTCCCACAGGGAGGGTTTCCTGCAGGTCCCATCGGCATCTATGTGCCGGCTGGTGACCCCGAGGAATAGGGCCTTCTCTGTGGGGGCGTCTGCCCTCTGGAATGGGTTGCCTCCGGAGTTACGTATAGCTACGGACCTGGGGACCTTCAGGCGTGCCTTGAAAACCTGGCTCTTTGACCAGGCCGGCTTGGGCTGATATTAGATTTGGGTGTTTTACTTTTATATTAAATTTTAGGGTTTTAGGAAAGGGTTTTAATTGATTACAGCCAGTGCCTTAGTTTAATTTAGTTTTAACTTTTCACATATTTATTGTTTTAATTGTATGGCTGTGCACCGCTCCGAGTCCTTCGGGAGAAGAGCGGTATATAAATAAATATTTATTTATTTATTTGCTATTTCCAGGCCAGCCCCACGGGCCAGATTTAAGCACCTGGATCTACCCCATGGGCCTTGAGTTTGACACCCTTGTGTTAGAGGAATCTGCCCAGGATCTTCTTTTTTCCATGTTTCAGCATTACAAGCATGTTTCTCTTCTGAATGTACAGTATTGGTCAGGGAGCAATTCCACAGGGCCAGTTGGGTTATCTTGATAAGAATATAGACCAGATGCTGGTGAAACAAGAATCCTTGAATATAACTGCTTAAGACATATTTTTCAGATTGCTAATAGCAGTTGCCTGCAATGGAGGACACTCTCCCCCAGAAACTACAATAATCTATAGTGTGGGGCTCATCTGTACATTTCACCCATGCCAATATATTTCTTCCACAATTTTTGCCACTTCTTGGAAATGAACCTCTAAAACTCATCAGTAGGCATGAAAATTTCTTCTTTTTTTGAAGTTTATAACACACACACACACAAATGGATATGCGTGTGTGTGTGTGTGTGTGTATGTATGTATGTATGTATGTATGTATGTATGTATGTATATTCCAGGATAACTCTGGAACGCCTCAAGCAATTTCAACCAATTTGGTACACAGATGACTTACCCCTGGAAACAAATACTGTGGGGGTAATACTCTCTCTCTCTCTGTGTTCCAGCATAACTCTGGAATGTCTGGGCCACTGAAATGAAAAGGAATTAATTATATCTATAGTGTCAAATCACAGTACTTTTGATAGTGAAGGTGTGCATTTTGGATTCAAGTTCTGTTAAGATACAATCTGTTGTGGCTTAAAATGGCTTCTACTGTACAGCATAGTGCAGTTGCCATGGTAACGGCTTCACAGAACTCCACAACGGGGCTCCCTCTGGTAAGGGGGATTGGTTCTTACAACCCCCCCCCCCAACAAACACTCTAGGCTCTCAGCTTCAAGCAAAGAGGGCAAGTTGTCGGGGGAAGTGCCTGCTAATGCAGACAATCACCTCAAAGGCTGTTTCCTGTAGAATGTTTCCAAGGCTGTTGGCCAGAGCAATTAGGTCTCTAATTCTCTCCACGGTCCAGGCCCAAGTGTCTTTTTCTTACATTTACTTTATTGTCTTCCATAATAATATATTTCATTGCTGTAATGATGCCTCCAAGGAAACGTCAGGTGATTGGCCAAGTGCAATCAAAGCCTACAAAAATAAACATCAGCAGTAGACAAAAGAAACTCCTGAGGAGAGGAATAGAAGACTTGCGATGCTGTGCGAGAGAGCTACTACATCTAGAACTTCAGAGACAGTACAACAGTGTGAGGCCCGACTAAAGAATAAGAGAGATAGATTTACTATATCTAGAGCTTCAGAGACAGCACAACAGCTGTCTATAGATACTATACTATAGATATTATTCATTCCTTTTCCTTTCTAATACAGGGTTGGGATAAATAAATACCCGGGTCACGCCAGGTTATCAGCTAGTAATTTTATAGAATAAAATACAAAAATACAAAAGCAAATAGTAGGACACAGTGAGGAGGGGAAGGGGAAAGAAAAGTGAGGAGAGAGAGAAAAGGAAAAAAAGTGTTGACTTCTGAAAATGTTGCCACTAATCTAGAACTCCCAATGAAATCAAGGCTTCTTCTCCTAATATTATACTTGTAAAGAAATTTTTTTTTCTTTTCTCCTTTCCCGGGTGTCCTTTGCTGATGTTTTAATACCGTAGTACATACTGTATCTGAGAACAAATTTGCTTCATTTTCTATAACATTATAATTCCAAATATATTTTTTTTCCACCTACAAGCCTCTTTTTATCTGGCCTACAGGAAACAAAAGTATCCTTTGTCTGAAATATACTTAAGTTCAATATTTTGTTTCCTTGTGTTAAAAATAAAGAGTTACTAATATTAACGTAAGACATATGAGACACAATATTTTGTTCCCAGAGTCTCTTCATAGTAGAACATTTAGAGATACATTTTACTAGCTGCCGGAGGCTCTATTTTTCAACTCCTCCTGGTTCCATTACCGTTGAGCCATTTCTCCCAGACTCCTCCTGATTTATAGCAGTGAGGAGCTACAGTACCTCAGTAAATAAAAAATAAGCATAGAACAAATAAATACTGACATTTAACTGTTTGCATTTAACTAGTCCCATAAAACTGCAGAGACTAGTCCAGGCAATCACTAGCAGTGAAAACTGAATATGTGCATACGCGCGTACATTCTCTCTCTCTCTCTTTCTCTCTCCCTCCCTCCCTCCTCCCTCCTCCCTCCCTCCCTCACTCTCCTTTTTGTAAACCATTACCATCACTGCTGGTTCCAGATTTTGGATAGTCTTGGAGGAGCACATTTTAAGCTTGAAAACAAAGCCTTAAATGCAATGACCTTGCTGTTGGAGCATTGGGCTCTCTGCCAACATCCCTGGATGCCTTTCCTGTACTGATTTGTTCTGTGCTTCTAGTGTTACAATGAGGCCACCTTGTGTCTAGAAAGAGAACATCCATTTCTGTTAAATCTTGGTGGGGAAAAGGTAAGATAAAGGTTACCCTTGTTCAGTCATGTCCGACTCTAGGGGGCAGTGCTCATTTCCATTTCCTAGTTGAGGGAGCCACCATTAGCTAAATATGTTCCCGTAGTCATATGGCTCGCATGACTATATGCTGAGTTGCATGAAGCATTGTTACTTTCCCACTGAATTTATTTATTCATGTTTGCATGCTTTCAAGCTGCTCTGTTGGCAGGAGCTAGGGCAGGAATGGGGACTCACCATGTCTCACACAGTATTGGGTCTTGAACTTCCAGCCTTCCAGTCGACAAGTCCAGCATTTGGTTCTCTTCAAATGCTGTAGAGTTAGCCTTTAGAACGATACCTAGAGCACACATTCCTTTTTTTGAAAGCTTTCAGGACAGATACAGATATTACATTAGTTCATACCTTCATGTACTGGTAGTCCTTGATTAAGGACCAGTTACTAAGCAACCATTCAAAGTTACTACCTTCAGGCAGTGTGACCTGCATTCAAAGTTCTGATGATCAGGGTCCCACTGCAGGGTTGTGACCAAACTTCAGGTGCTTGGCTAGATGGCCATATTGATGACCGTTTGCAGGTCCTGTGGCCACATGACAGCCCTTTTTTGATGGTTTTGTTGAAAACAGGCACTTCAGATTTTCGGCAAAACTGCACCATTAGTGAACAATCGGTTTGCTTAATGACCGTGGTGTTTGTTTTATGATGGCAGTGGCTGCCTTATGATTACTGTCTTTGCTTAACGACTGCCGCAAATAAGGTTGGAAAATTGGTCACATGATCCACCCATTTTATGACACCGATGACGATGATCACAAATAAATAATATTTATTTGCCGCTGCTCTTGCCATGAGGCTACTCTGACAACTATTAAAAAAAGAACAAATAAAAAAGAAGTTTAAACAAAGCGAAAGTAAAATAGAACAATAGAACAAAATAACCAAGGAAAAAGAGAACAAAGAAAAAGAAAACAAAGAAAATACATAGTAAAAAAAGATGGATGAGTGAGGAGCAGAGAGCTGGGAGGGGGAGGTGACATCTGCTATTGACCCTTTGGGTCCCCAAGCAAAGGCTCTCTGATAAGAGGTTGGGGGCAGATATTATCCTGGAGGGCGGGATATTCCAAGGAGCGGGTACTGTGGGAAAGAAGGCTCTTTATCTGGATCCCAACAGTTGGAGTTTTTTGACCAACAAGATTTGCAGTAGACACTCTCTGTCAGCCCAAATAGGACAGGCTATACTTAGCAAGCAGTACAGACCTATGCCATTAAGGGCTTTAAAGGTCATAGCCAACACTCTGAAACTGCACTTGGAAGCACACTGGAGCCAGTGTAGTTCATGGAGCCCTGCTGTAATACAGTCTCACTGTCTTACCATTATAACAGTGCTTACTACTGTAACAGGCAGGGTCCATTATGGCCCAAGAACTCACCTGTATGAGATTTTACATGAGTTCCACCTTCCCTCTTAACAGCAGAAATCTCTCTATTATAGTCATTTTATTTGGGCTCATCACTAGGTGGCAGTACATGACTAGTGTAGTTTTAGGATGAGTCCAAACTAGGACAAAACTGATCACAGTAGGGGTAGGCCTCCACTCATGATCACAGATGAAACCAAAAGTTCCATTGCTAAATGAGGCTATTATTAAGCCATTGTGCTTCATTTAATGATCTTTTTGCCACAGTTATTAAGCAAATCCCTGCAGTTGTTAAGCAAATTACTAGTTTTATGTGTGTTCAGCTCCAGCTTTATGCCTTTATATGCCTTAATTAACAATACCTTGAGTTGAGCTGGGGCTGGGACTTGAACTCATGGTCTCCTGTTTTCTGTTCTAGTGCCTCAACCACTAAACCAAACTGGTTCTCTTTAGTTAGAATTTCTCTGTTAGTACTTGTTCTCTGCCCTAATGAGCCAGCTGCAACTGTTTTCCTCCAGTTTTAACCCATCCTATGTTTGGAGAACACTTTGTGACTCTCTGCTAATGTGGGGTCTTGAGACTTTTCAAAGCCATGGAACTTGATCATGTTTTCTTTTTTAAAAAAAGAAAAAAATCTGACCAGGAAGTAAAACTCCGGTACTAATTAAAGAGAGCCAGTTTGATCTAGTGGTTGAGGCACTGGGACAGAAAACAGGAGACCATGAGTTCAAGTCCTGCCTTGGCCATGAAAGCCAGCTGGGGGACCTTGGGCCATTACTCTCAGCTCACTCAGAGTATTGTTAATTAGAAAAGCAGGCATAAGGCATTGTTTCTTCCTGGGGGAAAAGATACAAAAGGGGACAATGATGCAGCTTGATCATACGGACCATGAATTTAATGCATGTGTGGTCCAGCAAGCTGTATTGCTTCTGCTGTGAAGAACCCATTTAGAACTTAGAGAACATAGAATAATAGAGTTGGAAGGGTTAATGGCTTTTGCAGCATACCCAGGCTTTCAATTAGCATGAGCAGCTGCTCTCTTAGTTTACCTCTCTGCATTTGCTTTGGGGTTAACTTTTTTTTAAAAAAGGGGAATGACTGTTTAAGTTTTCTGCATTGTTTTAGTAGTTCCTAGCACTGTCCTTTTGGGGTGTAATTCTCTCACTCTTTTTGAAAGCCTCTAGTGATGGTGCACCCACAACTTCTGAAGACAAGCTATTCCATTGGTTGATTGGTCCCCACCCTTAGGCAATTTCTCCGTAGTCTTAGGTTGTTTCTCTCTTTGATTAGTTTCCATCCATTGTTTCGTGTTGTGCCTTTTGGTGCTTGCCCCTCAAATTTCCTGACAGAACAATTAATCAGTGGAACAACTTGCCTTCAGAAGTTGTAAATGCTCCAACACTGGAAGCTTTTAAGAAGAAATTGGATAACCATTTGTCTGAAGTGGTGTAGGGTTTCCTGCCTAAGCAGGAGGTTGGACTAGAAGAACCCCAAGGTCCTTTCCAACTCTGTTATTCTGTTGTGTTCTAAATATTGGAACAGTGGTATTTTATTGTGCTATTTTATTGTGAAATAAAGGAGAAATTTCCTAAGAGTGAGACCAATCAAGTTGGCCATGTTTACCCAGTCACATGACTCATTTCCCAGAGAAAACACTGGGAGCTGCAAAACCTGGGTAGGTGTGGCTGGGGGAGTATCGTGACTGGGTGGGAGTGACATTGAGTTGGCCACACCCACTCAGTCACATGACCACCAAGCCATGACCACCAAGCCACGCCCACAGAACTGATAGTAAACAAATTTGAATCTCACAACTGCTTGAGTTCATCCATGAATAGAAAGAAAGAACCACTTTGGTGTATTGGTTAAGGTACCAGGTTAGAAACTGGGAGACCAGGAGTTCTAGTCCTGCATGAAGCCTAATGGGTGACCTTGAGCCTGTCACTTTCTCAACTATAGGAAGAAGGCAGTGACAAACCACCTCCGAAATTTTGCCAGGAATACTGCAAGGTGCAGTCCAGACATTTACCAGGAGTCAAAACTGATTTGAAGGCACTCCCCCTCCCATGCACCCATGAAGTCATTGGGGTGGAGCTCAACTTTTTTACCTGACTGGGGAGTGGAAACCACGTGGGAGGAAGAATCCAAAGAAGCAAACTGGCATTTTGCAACCCACACAAGCTTTCCTGAGCTTTTAAACTCTGACAGGCAAAGCTGCAAAATAGTTTTTTTTAAAATGCATATTTGTATGCATGTATGTGATACATCATTAATATTTTTCTATTTTTTTTTGCAAAGCATTGGCATAAGCCGTGTAGTTATAAGAATGTAAAATTAAAGCATAAAGAAATCCAGTATAATTGCTTTTAATAATAGAAATGAGGCAGTTAATCTCAGTCTGTGATCCAGCCTTTTCTTTCCACTTGCAAGCTAGACCATTCCTTTAAACAAAGGGCTTTCCTGTGAGTCACCCTTTTGCAAGTCGCTAGTTTGGAATCATCCAGGAGAGAAGTTGTGCAGGTCACAAATGGATTGACTGAAGGAAAGTTTGCTTTGCTTTGCTTATCAAGTAAAAGAGATCAAGTAGAAGAAATGAAATGGCTCAGACTCCGGAAAGCATCATCATTTTATTGCAATGCGAGCCCCTCCCATTTCGTATGTGCAATTATGCTGTTGCAGGTACAGAACACATGGCACTAGGACACAACACCACTTTCATCAATGATTTAGCTTGTGGATGCCTAGAGGGGTAAGAATTGAGTAAGGGTGGATCAGTCTGCACGGCCCACATCTGAGTAATAAATCAAAGGATCTGAACAAAGTTCTCAATGCCTTTTTAAATTTGGACTGTACTATTTTTAAACAATACAGCCAAAAGATGAACAGAGGTAAATGCAAGCATTTCGTATTAACTCATCAGTACCTACATTACAATAACACGGTTAAAATCACCTCAAATATAAGACCTAGCAAGAGCATTCATTAATGCTATTAATGAACTACTTTTGCTTTGAATGTTTTACTGATACTAAATATATTTATAATTATTTTCTTAAAATAGATTTGTCCCATTGGGTCAATGGAAACAAAATTGTTAAAAAGGTTAATTACTATTGTTTATGGCATTTTAAACTCTGAAAACACTTAGTTAAATGCATACGATGAGTAGCATTTAATGTTTTTGGCTGATATATAAAAGTCCAAACATTATATTTTAACAGATGCTGTTCTGCAGAGCACTGATGAAAAATATTTTTAAAAGAGTAGAAGGTGTGATGACATGCCAGAGAAGCATAATTATTATTTAAGTGAGACAGATGTACCAATCTCCACTTAGTCTGAGTGATTTTATCAGATTTATGAATGAATTTCAGCTTAGTAAGCTATTTTTTGTTGAATTGCAAAAATGTTGAAGTCTGTTACATGATATCCAAATATACAAAATGAAGAGGATTATATGGGAATAATACCTGTATCTCTCTGTTGTGAGAATTTAAGGGAAGATAGACTACATATGCCAGCACTTTTAGAATTCTCTTCTTGCAACTGCTGAACCAGCCTGGATTTTATCTATTTAAACAGTGCAGAGAATGTGGATCAAATTATGATAGAGTGCAAGCCAATATCCTTGGATGATATGTTGATAATTCTGGGTACTGTAAAAGTATTGCTTGAAGAATATATCAAATATTTTGCATGGTGGTCATTTGGAATTAAAAGATAACAGAGAGATCCCAACAAGATACCTTAGTTCTTCTATCTAAGTTTATTTTAAAACAGGGGTGTCCAACCATAGCAACTTTAAGACTTGTGACTTCAGTCCCAGAAATCTCCAGCCACCATTTAAAACATGGCTTTCAGATTGAAGCTCTGCTCTTCAGCAATGTGTGTTTATTTCTTAAACATGAAGAATAAAATCAAAGGAGTAAAGGAGTGGGAGAATTAGTTATTATGAGATAGTTTTAGCTATAGTGAAACAAAGCAAAATTCAAAAAGCAGGGTGTTTGTTTTATCATTTTTAATGATCTCTATTCAATTTGATATTTCTGTTATTTGTAGTTTTCCACTCTATTTACTACTACACACAAAACTTTCTTCAGTTTGGTGAAAAACCATTTCTGAGATGCAGTCAACCTATTTGGGTGGTAACCATAGTTTGCCTAGTCTATATCAGATAACATAGACTAAGGCCACCTCTGTTTTGCAGTTTAGGAGACCAGAGGTGGTCTTAGCCAAACATTCCTGGTTTTCAACTAAAGAACTGTAGCAGATTTCCAATTTTACCTTTCCCATGTGCCCCTAATAGAAATAAAAACAGGAGGAAAAACTAGCTAGAGAGGGGCTGTCAAACTTGTGGCCTGCGGGCCGGGTGCTTCATGCGCTGGCCATGCCTATGCCTAGTTTAACGAAGGGGAAAAAAGTCACGATATGTCACATGACGCCACCATGACGATGCAAGTTTGACACTTCTGAGCTAGAGTAATCCCATTTCAAGTCACCCTGTACTTGGAAGCTGGAGAGTGATAGTTCACTGACTGTCTGGCTGGGTTAGGACAGCATAAGGAATTGGTACTAAGATAAGTCAACCAATTACAAACTTTTATGCCAAATCATGGTCAAGGCACTTTGCCTTAATCATAATTTGACTAATATTCAAGTCATAAAACATACTGAAGGCAGATCTGTCCTTCCTCCTTGCCCCATCAACAGTATAAATCACCCACTGCTTCAGAATAGGAAGTGATGATACTGTCCTTCACTCATTACAAATGCACCCTCTACCTTATTTTGAAAGTTTTCAAAGGAGCTGTTTTCCCTCCAAAGCTGGAATTCAAATGGTCTGTGGTGGTTCCTTTTGGCCTATTGACAGCTCTAAATCTGATTGACTGCAGTGCCAACATTCCCCCGTTCCAGGGGAGCCATTTCATCCTGAACTGCCAGGCTCCTATATCCTATGCTGGTCAGTAGCTGCCATTTTGAAATTATCTTATGGTTGATCCAACTATGGCCCAGTAAACCAATGAAGTTACTTCTCAAGAACAGGGTTTTCCAAACTATGAGGTAGTCCAGAGGTGTGAGGAACCTTTTAGTTGAACATTATTACAATAAGACCATCAGAACTATTTTCTCCTGTTTTTTTGAAAAGTGGGACATCTACTATTCTTTAATCTTAAATTTAATCTTAATCCTAATCTTCCTTTAGCACCCAATCTATTCCCTCAAATTTTAAAAAGTTAATAGAAAACACATTTTTTTGGTATCCTGGCTAGATGGATACAGTTTGGATGCAGGTGGCTAGGCACTCATTTAAGGTGGCTGAGTAATTTCTTATTACTTTTAAACAAGCAATTCTGATCTAATATCAGTTCATATTGTGCAATGGTTTATATAGCTCATTTGGGAGATGCTGGAAGCAAAATAAGAGTTGAGCAATTCTGCCTTCTCCTTGCCACCACGATTCATATTTCATTTTCTATACAAAGCAACAGAATTTGTATTTCATTCCTCTTATTTTCAACATACTTGCAGAAAAAGCCATTTTTGCAGCCTTTGCTGGTATTGGCTAGTTCTGAATTCAGCTTCTTAGAAATTATGCCTATGTGTATATATCTACATTCATACTTAGCAATCTGTCTTCTCTATTCTTAGATTTTCCATTTCTTTTCATCACCTAAGCCTTTTATGAACAGTATCTATAGTGGTTTTATAAACTTAAAGCATCTGAATTAACTGTGTTTTTGTTTTAAGTTACAGGAATGCTCATACATACACTGAGATAGTAAACTAGTGGAAATATGATTGCAATATATTTCTTACGGTATCCTTAGATTTTTTTGAAGCAAAGGAGCTGGAAAATATTTACATTATTTAGGTGGCTTATGTGTTGTAATTCTTTGACTCTGTGATAATGCATTGGTTCTGCCCACTGTTGCTGTCTCCCCAGCATTCTTATCTTGAGGACAGGTTGTTGGGAAAGGTTGCAAATGAATTCCTGCACTACAGATACCTATCCAGCCTTACCTATTGACTTAGCCAATTGGAAGGGGATCTCTGCAGAATGCTACCGTACTGAGATGGCTAGAGAGGCCCGCTGATGTCAGTGCTTAATAACAGAGATGCAACTCTGCCTGATCATCCTTATTTATCCCCTTAGCTCCCCCAAGATGAAACAAATAACTTGTAGTAGCAGTAAATATAATTTTTGTACTGTGGCTTAGAGTACAGGTTTTACTATTTACTAAACAGGTGGGAAACAGTTGCTTGGATGCTATAGAGTGAAATAAATAAGATCATTAATGCAGGTATAAATTATCAGAAACTCTGCAAGATAAAGGGGTATTATCAACATGGAATGAACCTACTCAAATGAAATAAAGAGGTAGATCACCCCATTTAATATTCTGCTATGTACTCTTAATTCTAGTAATTTGTTCATTCCTTTGTAAGCAGTGCACTTTTGTTTATGTACTGCCCTGAAAACCTGAAACATTATTATTATCATAGGTTCAGATTTTAAAAATACATGTTCCAGGTATAGCTATAAAAGAGGAGATAGACAAAACAATCTCCAGAACTTAAAATATAATATCCACTTAGCTTTCGTTAGCCTCTGCTAACATCTTCAGAGTGTAAAAACATTGGAGAGATATTCGCATCAATGGTGCATAAAGGCGAATATCTTTCCAATGGTAGTTTTTACACTCTCCGATGTTAGCAGAGGCTAATGAAAGCTAAGTGGATAATATATTTTATGTTCCGGAGATTGTAAGATATATATGTGTGTGTGTGTGTGTGTGTGTGTGTGTGTGTGTGTGTGTGTGTGTGTGTGTAAGGTTTTAAGCTGATAATTTAAATAATAAATAAGGGAGACTAGGATAGATCTGTTTCGAGCTATGGTCTCGGTATGGTCTCTGGTGATGAGCCGAAAGACAGAAAAGAAAGCAGTATGCTTTTTCCCTTAATTGGGGCTTAACAGGGTGTTGTAACACAAAGTATATATATATATATATCTATATCTGGTGAGATAGTTGAAATAGTTGGAATGCAGTTAGATGGTTGGAATACATATGATCAGGGCTGGTGCCTCTGCATTGAGATTCAGGGAAAAGGTCCTAGAGAGTCCTCGACTTACAACTGTTCACTTAATGACTGTTCAAAGTTATGATGGCCTAAGAAAATACTACTTATGACCTGTCCTTGAAGTTATGACTGTCACACCATGCACTAATGTGATCGTGTAGGCAATATTTTTTTTACCATTTTTCAGCAAAAAAAGTCCTTTGAATAAAATGGATTTGGACGTATGAACATGGGATTTGCTTAATGATCATGATTTGCTTTATGATTGTTGTACAAATAATCATAAAATTGAGTTTGGTCTCAGAGTGGCTCAACTTATGACTGCAACAATTCTTGATTAAAATTCTGGGGTCAGGATTGGCCATAAATCAAGGAATGCCTTTTATCTGCATCATGAATGTCAGAATTGTCCTCTGGTAAATAATCTGTACGACATTGGTGGGGGAGTTAGTTGACTGGGAGACCCTGGCCTACTTCCTCCCCACATTCCTTCGAAGCAAACGAAACTGCCCTCTCCGAAGCCAACGAAGCTGCTCCAGCTCTGTCTTGTCTTCCTCCACAGATTCAGGCTCCTCTGGGGACATGACACATTCATTCGTTCGTTCGTTCGTTCATTCGTTTGTTTATCCTATTTCTATATCGCCTATCCCCCTCAGAGGGTAAAATTTGCATAAGAGGATTTTAGGCTTTAGTTTCATGAATGCCAGTATCTGACTTTTCACGAGGTCTTCTTTAAAATGCTACATCTTATCTTATTTAGAGTGAACCACAGGGAAAACTATTTCCAGCAATGCAGAATAGGATTGCAGTTGATCTCTGACGTTGTCAAAGCAAAGAAGCACCAAATGCCAGAGGCTTTCTTTTAGATATATTCAGGATTAAAATTAAGACATTTGCCACGATTACTTAATAGTACTTCATAACAATTAGACGATCACTTAGAAGTTTGATGGGTAATTACCTCCCCCTCCCCGGTTAATTGTGTAGCCTTGTCAGGCATGCTAGTAATAAGCATGATGGTATCCCTTAATGTAAATGCTCTCTGATTGAACTAATAGGACTGACAGAAAATGCAAGAAATATATGCCCAAACTATCACTTAACTATCCTATGTTTTTTGTCTTCCTTCAATTACAAGTACTGTTTTTGAGGTTGCATTGAATAGCAAGGAATTATAACTGCCACAATTTCACTTTAGTGGATTATTCCCAGATACATTTTATTACTAGATGCTGGAGATAATGGTACACCATTGATTATAGACAATTTTAGTGCATGGACTGTAGTTTACACAGAGCGAATAGTCATAACCATGGTATTTCACTGCATTTCAATATTTCCTGTATACTGCACGAGTCATAAAGAGGGCTGTGAAATTATCTACAGACCCCTTACATCCTGGACATAAATTGTTTCAACGTCTACCCTCAAAACGATGCTTTGGGCACTGCACACTAGAACTACTAGACACAAGGACATTCCTCACCCCCCGAATGCCATCACTGTGCTAAACAACTAATTCCTACAACACTGTCAACTTATTTACTAAGACTATTACTATTATTAATCTACTACTAGATTATAATAACGCTTCCTAGTGCCTATCTCTTCCCACTTATGACTATAACCGTGTTGCTTGTAACTTTACAGTTTATATTGTTTTATTTGTTTCCTAGTTATGATTTGATTGCTTATTAGTAACCTATGACTATCACTAAGTGTTGTATCTTATGATTCTTGATGAATGCATTTTTTCCCTTTATGTACACTGAGAGCATATGCACCGAAGACAAATTCCTTGTGTGTCTAGTCACACTTGGCCAATAAGGAATTCTATTCTATTCTATTCTATTCTATTCTATTCTATTCTATTCTATTCTATTCTATTCTATTCTATTCTATTCTATTCTATTCTATTCTATTTAAACGATTGTGACCAATTTAGCTAACATTGAAGATGCTCTAGAATGTTTTTCAGTTGTGGGGGAAATCAATTTTTGACTGGGATTGTTTGATATACAAATGTAGGACATATGAAGAATATATAAAGAATATGTCCTACATTTGTATATTAAATAGTCCCATTCCAGTCAAAAATTGATTTCCCCCACAACTGAAAAACCAGTAGGCCAGGGATGGGGAACCTTTTATGGCTCACTCAGGGATTCTGGGAGTTGAAGTCCATAAGTGATAAAAGAGCCAAGGTTCCCTACCCCTGCTCTAGAATATTCAAATAATTTTGCTAAGGTGAAGTTGGGGCAAAAGAATGTTCCATGACATGTTTGAACAAACTGCTCTAATACTTCAAAGGGAGTGGCAAGGCATTAGCTGACATGAAAACTGAAGACAGCAAACTTATTACAGGACTTTTATACATAGTTCTAGATTGCTATCTAAGAGTTGCTTTCAAGATGTGCATGTTTGTGTTCAGCATTAGAATATTCTCACCTAAAAACATCCATGTGTTTTCTCTTTTGTAAAAGTCTGCACACTCTTTTCAGTGGAAGTATGTTCTGTAACACCATTCTGAGGACCTTATCCTAGGACACTTAAAGCATATAGCCCTGATGACTTTTTCATTTTTCTTGAAAAGAGCCCCAAAGGTAAGGAATTACGATTATGATCTGGAAGAGGGAGAGGAACCTTTTATCTACATGCCCTCTGTTAAATAACAATCCACTTGATCCTATGGTGCAGTGCGCCTTGGGCAGGAAAAACCTGTTGTAGTTGTTAATGGGAATTAGAACTCTACACACTGATTACATTTGGATATAATCTATGAGTTAGAATTTCAGCAAAGACCCTACAATTCCTCCTATACACCTCTGTAGATTTTATTTTCCAGCATAGCTATTGGCAAGAGACAAGAAACATTTACTTCCACTTCTATTTTGGATTGGCTTCTGAAAATTAAATTTGGATTAAACTGAACTGTTGAGACTAATCTTAACTAACTATGCTTAATGAAAACAAACCTCAAGAACTATGTTTTGAAATTAAGATTTATTACACTCTTATCTGAGTTTGGATGACCCAGCCAGCTGTAGTTAATTGTAAAGGGAAGTTAAAAATTCAAATTTTTGTGTTTAGGCCAGAAAAGGTAGGGAAGTGGATGCTTTTCAAGGAGGCTAATCTTGGTCTTCTGATGCTAATTTGTGTTTCTCTGTTATAGACTAACAAGTCAATGAAGAATCCACTTTGGACAGAATGTTTGGACAGAAACATTGCTGATTTCACTTGCATCAAAAGCCAGGATTTATTTAACCACAATAATAGCATTTAGCAGGCAGTGGGGTTTTTTTTTTTTTTAAATTTAGGCTTTTTAATGACCACAAAATGCTGAGCCAGTCTGAAAATGAAAAAAAATCAGATTTGTTTCTCCATATTTTAATTTTCATTTCCCCCCTTTCCTTAGGCAGGGTGTTGTTCTTTTTAAAGAAAGCTGCAACATCTCAGGTTCAATTCACCCCAAACACATTTAGAATAGAATCCATAATCATATAGTTTGGTTTTGGTCTACTTCTTAGTCTCTTTACCAAAACTTCTTGGCAGTGAGAAGGAAATGTTTGTAAAACAGCTTCATCCTGCTGGAGCATGTTACAGCTGTTGGAAACTTTTTACTTTGCCTGTTCAGCCTGAATCCCATCATCTGTAAAATGCCAAAAGGGATGATTAAAAGAGAGAGAGAGAGAAAGAGAGAGAGAGAGAACAAAATAGGGAGTGGCATCAGAGTTCAGGTGAATTAATACAGTTCAGTCTTTTGCTTCAAACTGTCACCACTAACACCAGACTTTTTCGGTTGTCCTTTTTACATCTTTTTTTTCAGTTCAAGAAATAGAGTTATTTCATAAGAAGGTAAGTAAGGAATATCTTTTAAACCCTTTGTAGATGTCTAAGCAATTGTCTAGGATTCTTTATAAAGAATCCAGTGGAGCTTTATAAAGGCCCAGTGGAGCTGAAAATAAAAAAAAAGGGGGACACTGCAGGAGAAATTGAAGGATTTCCCCATTTTTCATAACTTTGTATGGATAAGAGATTTCAGAGTGAACAGTTGCTGGAACATTTCTATAGTTCTCTTGCTTGTAGCTTAGATTATTGATCTAACCTGTATGTGGTACAATAGTTCGTTTTTTAGCAAGTTGATTTGAAAATCACACCTTACAATGTGGAACAACAATGACAAGCTTTCTTATTCCATTGATTGACTGGGTAGTGAATAACCTTAGTCTATTGTATGATAGGCAAGACTTTTCATTTATAGAATTTAAGGGTGGGGGGTTAAAAATAGTGTTTTCTGTTTGTGATCCTCCTGTGCTTCCACACTACTTTCTCTTTCTGTCTCTCTCTGTCTCTTCCATCTCTTTCTCCAATTTTTCCAAGGTCAGACAAATCGCTTAAACTAGCTACCTAATGCCTTCTCCCTGGTTGTATTAGGAGCTGTCCATTGGAATCACCTTAAGCCTATGAGATTGCTAGTAGAAACTTGAATAAAGGTGAGATTTTTCATAGGGGTGTGGGCCTTTTGACTCAGCTTCTTTTACGTTATTCATCAAATAACAAATGCTATTCAGACTTAAGAGGATGTTAAGGCCGATTTTTATTTCAGCAGGCAAGGGTTATTGTCTGTTCTTGTTTTTCTATATACAGAAGATTACAATTATGCGATGATTGTTTCTGGCTCTTTAGACTGTATCAGGTATGAGAGTGGGAATGGATGAGTCTAAAGTTAGCATTGGGAGGGCTTTGAATTTGTTCTGCATTTTCCTTCCTTTCCTTTCTGCATGAAAAGAAACTCAGTCGGAGTCTGAGGAGGAAAGTACGGACCCATTAACTTTTTATACTCTGTATTTTTTTTTTTAATCCTGAGGAGGAATACCAATTTATCCAAAAATAGAATCTTATAATAAAAATGAAGTCTCTCACTTTGTTTAGTTCAAAGCTGATGGTAAAACCACAGGCCTTCCTTTCTTTTTTATTAGTTTACTTCTATTCATGCCATTTCTAAAACAGCGAATAGGGTTTTGGACTAGGAGGCACAGATTCAAGTCTGCTCTTAGACACCAACTTTATTTAAACTAGTTCACCAGTTTGTTACTATGGAAATAAAATTAAAAGAGAGGGGTATGGAAGCTGCTCTGGATTCTTGAAGGAATGATGAATGTAAGCCTTGCAAGCGAGTTGAGGCAAAAAGAACCCGTCCTTCAAGGCTATTAAGTATGAATTCTACATCAGAATATAACTTGAACAAACTTAATTATTAACATGGCCAAAACATTTTACTGACTCAGGCAAGGAACCAAATGGCAACCTGTCTTCTTAAACCAAATTTGCTTTGATAAAACCGGTGTTAGGACAGTGTTCTTCACTATACTTGTTGAAAGCAGTATCAGCCCTCTGAGGTAGGCCAAGTCAGGAAAGAGACTCCATAAGGAGTATTGGAATTCTATTTCATTGGTAAAGGGTATAAGAATTTTGAAAGCCTGGTATAATTTTTCTCATCCCATTATCATACTTAAGAAGACTAAGGTGAGGCATTCTTGAGTTTCTTTCTCATTCCCTCCTCTCTTTCAAGGTAAGCTGTTTATATAACTGCTTTTACATTCTCACTTCCACAAGCAGGCAGAGCATTCCTTATAGCTGTTTCCCTTCAAAGCCTTTCAGTCAGCTTCCAATATTTGCTATCTGAAGTGATAGTTCCTTTCTCTCCTTGTCAGTAGAATCACCCCCCACCCGCTTCTAAGTCTTTCCCCTAAAAACAATTTAGTTAAGATGCTGCATGAGGCCAAGGTACTAGGAGAATTATTACATGTTTTTCAACATTTCAGCACCCCAAAAGTAGCCAGTGAGCCTGAGCCAATGCCAGCCTATATATCTCTTGTAATTTTTAGCTGATGAAGATGAAATTATCTTTATTAATTTATTTTTAAGAATCGGGAAAAGATCCAAGTCAGTTGTGTCTTATGCTGCTAATGGGATCATTGTTAAGGCATGCCATAGTTTGAAGAAACATGATTGCAACAATGGTCCTATCTTGCTCAAGTCAAGAAAATGTGGATTGGGTCAAAACTTCATGGGAATTCCAAGGCTGCAATTCCTTCTGCTCTGTCATAGAAAAAAGGCAGACTATAAGTATACTAAATGATTATAATATAAAGTTTAGTACGCCCATTATCTTCATGATGTGTAGAAACTATTCCAGCACCTTTTTTACTTGTATTGATGGGATAATATGGAAAGCTGTAGCTTTCTCTAGAGAACCTCAAGCTCTGGCTATTTTTCAATTTTATGCAAAAGCTGAATATATATACATGCATTGCAGAGGTGGTATTTAGCAGGTTCTGACCAGTTCTGGAGAACCAGTGGCGGAAATTTTGAGTAGTTCGGAGAACCAGCAAATATCACCTCTGACTGGAGATTTTACGGTATTTCCTCCCCTGCCACGCCATCAAGCCATGCCCACAGAATGGGTAGTAAAACAAAATTGAATCCCACCACTGATGCATGGAAAACAAAGGTATATTTTCCATATGAGTGAGTATATTTTATATTATCCTGGAAGCTTAAGGTTAAACAATACTTCTGCAGAGTACACTCAGCAAAATTAAAATGAATACATACTTGATAATGCTTTACTGCATAGCTTGTGAACTAGCACAAATATTGATCATACAAGGTTGCTCATCTAGGGTTTAATAGATCCTGTGTTAGTACTTTTCTGGGATTGCAAAGACAGATAGTTTATCAAAATTCTTGGCAAAACCACAATCCATAGTTACTGAGCTGTCTGTTCAAATTGGTGAATCATTAAATTATGGAGATTTCTCCCCCCCTTACATAAGATGGAAGCATAAAATATTTGTCTTCTCTATTTGATGTTGTGAGCAGAGCACTGAGAAATTTTGGGGGGACATGTAGAGGATTGGCATAACTTTCTGACTCCTAAAAACTTGGGAGATAACTCTTGGCTTCTGCTAGAGTAAATTAAATTTGTAAAATACTTTAAGAAGAGGCAAGAATGATTTTTGGGTGGAAAAATGGCTATATGTCAGTATATTCCTTAGTTTAGAATTCTTTAATTCCATGTATGGCTGTTGTACAAGACTATAGCTAGTAGTACTGGACATTCTGTTTAAACAACCAAGTAAACAAAAATGTAAAGATCTCTCAAATCATTTGTGCATAAAAATGAATTTAACTGAAATTTAAACGAAACTTCTGGAGAAGAGCAAGATTAATAAGCAGAAAGGTTCATCCCGGGCATTTCAGTAAAATGTGGGTGTGTTTCAAACTAGCTGTACTTCAAAGATTCTACTATGCCTTGAGCAATTGCTTAGAGGTGCTGACTTAAGCATAATTCTCCATACAAATTCCTTAACTAGTATGTCAGTTATGCACTGGCTCCACCTCACTGAGGTTCTCCAGTGACTAATAGCTTCATATTCTTCTTTTTGAATAATTATTCATTGGAAAATTGATACTAAATATGGCTTTTATGTCTATCGCTGAGTCTTCTTACAATGCTGCTTGTTTCCTAGGGAAGTTTTCAACAAGGGAAATTACCATAAATGGAGATATATCTGCAGTAAACCAAGATTTATACATTTAAATAGTGGCATGTTTTGCTTCTTTCAGTTGCTGCTGGTTTTTCATTGCCTTCTTCTACATAGAATATTACTTTTCATGCTATCTTAATCGCATGAGAAGGAATAATACTTATGGGAATGCACAGAACAAGAATATGTTAGCATCTTTCCTTCAGTTGTTACTGAGTTCAGTTGCCCTTTTGACATATCTCATCGTTTAGAAAATTGTTAAGATTTCCTTTCTGGAGAACTTTTTTCAAGGTATAAGTAGACTGAGCACAAGTGCACAAAACTGTACAATAATTCCTGTATTTTGCCTGAAACACAACATGCATTGTGTGCAGACTTATTACAAGTTGGAAATGTTCTAGTCCAGTGTCATCATAAGTGTTCATTTGACCTACGAGTTATATTGGGAACATTATACCTGGGAAAGTTTTCCAATACTTTTGTTATAACACTGATATGGATACGCCCACAGGAAAATAAAAAATATAAAAATAAAATAAATATAAATATAAAAATAAAACATGAGTTAAGAAAGAATTCCGAGGTGGCACTTAATGGAGTTGACCTGATTCTTCTTCGTCTTATAGTCGCAGGTACTGAGCAAATGGGTGTAGTAGTGTATAAATAGAGAATTAAAGTTTCTCGGAATCTCCTTCTGGTAGGATGTAATAGGTTAGGTGCTAGGCTTTGCCTGTTCTTGTGACATTTCCCCCTCTAAGTAAGCCTCCTTTCTGCTATATTTATAAAACTTATTTCAATAACCACTCCCAGGTCAAACTGCTGCTCTCAGGAATGCTCATACCACCCACAGAACACCAACTCCGAACAACAATTCCTCTCACATTTTATGAATTCAACAGTTGTAGATTCTCTGAAAAAAACTGTGTGTGTGTGTGTGTGTGTGTGTGTAATTGTTGTGGTTCACCAGCAGCAGGTATAGATGGCAAGGACTAAGATGAGGGGCCTGCGTGTGAAGCAGGGATGGGGCTAGGACCATCAGGGAGTGGAATGTTGCCTTCAGAGATGGTGGAGGCTGGCAGCAGTGATGAAGAGGTTCCCGAGGAGCCTGTGCCCAGTGCATGTGCGTGCAGGGCTTCTCGAACGAAAGACCAGCTGCAGCATCATAGGTGACTTGGGAGTAAGGCTGCAAGGTAATGGCCCCTCCCTCAAGAGATAAAAGTCAGCTGAGAAACCAGAGTTCTTTGCAGGAAGCAAATAAGTTTTTATACTCAAGCCTTATGGACGTTCGAAATATCTTGATTGGTGTTTGGAGACTCTTTGTGTTTGAAATCTTTCTTAGTAACTTTATCTAGTGTTCTTGGCAGCCTTGCACTACCTTGGCAAGACTCATTCTTATCAGAGATAATTAATTTGAAACAGCCTTTTAACCGTGAAGGAACAGAATTCGTAAAGAATCATTAAAAGGTTTTTCTGTTACCTCTGCTTCATTTGTTTCCTTGGAACAAGGTTTGGGTCAGAACAGTAATGTGTATATTTATGGCTGCAAGCTAAGAACATATTATATGTATCAGTTGAATGTCTGGTGTCGTATTATGATCCGAATAGTGAGGTTTTTATCGCTAATTAGTGGATCTAATGTGAAAAGGTAAAATATCCCCAAATATTTAAACTTCTTAGGAAGAAAGTTTTAAATTTTGCTGAGGTAAGGGAAAGTAATGTATCATATATCTGATAGTAACATATATCTGATAGCCCTAGTCTGAAACTTTGGTAGATCTGCTTTAGCTTTCAGAACTGTAAGGAGAAATTTTGCCAATTGTGTGGATTCTTCTGCTATAATGTTGTGATGAGATAATTCAAGAGGTGGTTCAAAGCTTTTTGACCTGACAACTTGAGAGCAGATTGCACCCACCTTTCTGTACATACCACATGTAGATAATATTAAATGCTGTGATTGTTACTTCAGGTTAAACATCTGTTAACTTGTACTCCAAGGTTGCAGTGCCATTCAATGTTTATTGGCATGCGGGATGTGAGAAAGTAGCAATTATTCATGCACACAAGATTGTTTGATTGATCAATTATTTTGCCCTTTTGATTTCAGAATCGTAACTATGGATGCTATACAAGCTGCAAATACAGCTTTTTCGGTTGATCTATTCAAAAAACTATGTGAACTGGACAAAAATGCTAATTTTATTTTTACTCCACTTTCCATATCAACTTCTCTTGCTCTAGCATATAAAGCAGCTAATGGTGACACAGCAACCCAGATGAAACAGGTAGGATGTTTATTTTTAACATAACTCTTGCTTATTGTTATTATTATGAAAAATCTATTTTTCCTTTGTCATATAGGTGATGATTGACCTTTCTATAAATTCAAGTAATTATATTTTTCCATTAAATAATATGGTTAGAAATATGGTTTAACAGCAAAGGTTCTCAAATCTAAGGTAGATAACAAACAGTAAACCTTAAAATGAAACAACATTGCCATATATTTGGCATTAAAAAAAGAAGATTTACAGAACCTGAAAGATGCCTTAATTATTTCCAATTGTTTATAATTTCTTTTTGTTCTCTCTTCCTCTTAGTGTTGCTGCTTAATAGGGCTGCATTTGCACAATGACATAACAATGTGTGGGTTGACATTTTGTGGTTTGCTGTGGATGCTACTGTTAATTGATTTCGTCTAAGGCTACATCTAGAACTAATTTATAATAATAATATCTTGATATTACAGAGTTGGTAAAAAAACACTAAGGAAAGCTACTTGGACCATGTAAAATGATACGTTTAGAAGTAGTTACACTTTTTAAAAGAGTGGAATATGGAAATGAAATTGTGGATTTTTTATATGCATCTTCTTGATTTGAGAATGTAGTTCCTCACACTTTCATGTAGGACCCTAATATTAAATGTTATTGGATTAATCTATTATAGAATAACATAATAACAGAGTTGGAAGGGACCTTGGAGATCTTCTAGTCCAACCCCCTGCTCAGGCAGGAAATCCATACCATTGCAGACAAATGGTTGTCCAATCTTGTCTTAAAAAGCTCCAGTGTTGGAGCACCTACAACTTCTGGAGGCAAGTCATTCCACTGGTTTATTGTTCAAACAATTAACAATTAATTATGTAATTATTAATTAAAGCCATCAAAATTGCAATCCTGATTCCCACAGCTGAAACCTATAGTATTTAATAAGTATTAGCTATTACTAATCTCTGCATATGGCAGCGAAGGTGAAGTAGGCAAACTGAACTGCCTGTACATTGATGGAGCTGAATTCATTCAAAGTAATTGAAAATTTGCTATATTGTTGGTCACTACTGTACCTCATGTTAAAAGAGGTGAAGCCCATATAGGAGGGAAAACGTTATTAGAGACTATTTGTGAGTAATAGTTGCTGGTGAAGGCTTCACTCTTCATGTCCTACTTACATGCTTCTCAGTGGCCTCTCCTTGGCTGCAGGAAAAATAAGCTGGACAAAATATCAGATAGAAAAGAATTCTTATGTTTCATTTGATTGTGTTGAAAATGCTACTGATTGTGCAGAAATCTTTACTGAAATCAATATTTAAACTGGTATTTGTTTATTAACAGGGACTCCATCTAGAAGATGTCAAAGATATTCCATTTGGATTCCAGACAATTACCTCTGATGCTTCCAAACTTAGCTCATTTTATTCATTAAAAATGGTTAAGCGGCTTTATGTAGAAAAATCCCTTAATCCTAATGTGGTAAGTTGGGAAGAAATAATAATAATTTCTATAAGGCCCAGCAGGTTGACAGTTATCATCTAAATCCCATAATTAATTACATTATGCTGATGGTTGCTTTAATAAATGTAATTTAAAAAAATGTATAGGTATTCTCAATTTATGACTATAATGGAAACAGCCCATTATTGGTGTAAGCTGTGATGGTCGTAAGAAGGATCATCCCATGACTGATCTGATTTTATGACTTTTTTTCCCAGAGGTTAAATAAATCACCATGGTCATTAAGTGATTCTGCAATTGTTAAATGAACACCATAGGTCATTAAACAATCACATTTTCCACTATAGGACATTTTTACTGAAAACTAGAAGTAAAGTAAGCAACCTTCCCAAGAGGCCGATAATAACTGGAGAGTTCCAACCATGGAAATTGCTCTTTCTGACAGCAAAAATGATGCATGAAATCACAGCCCAAATTAGAATCTCCACAACAGGGATGTCTAACTTTGGCAACTTTAAGACTTGTGGACTTCAATTCCCAGAATTCCCCAGCCAGAATTCAGAGAGTTGAAATCTACAAGCAACTACAAGCAAACAATAGCAACTACAAAGTTGTTATAAGGATGGATGCTCCTGCTTTGCAAGATTATAGCTTCTGTTTTTAATGATAGCTTCTGTTTTTTAATAAGAATCATTAAGATTCAGTTGTCATACAAAGGGTTGTATCACGTAGTGTTCTTCGGTTGACAGAAGATGTTATTAGAAGCTTTAGGCAGTAGAACAAAAACAGAGGTTTGGGTTGTTGTTGTTTTTTCTGGCAGTTTGATCTTCCATTGAATTCCCTACTTACCACATTCCAAAGAAAAGACTCACTAAAGAATTATTGGGAGCATCCAGGGGCTCTGAGAGTCTGAAAAGTTGATTTTCTATCTTTTTTATGGCCAGAGGTCTGCAAAGAAATTTCTCTTGAGGAAGATGAGTTGAAAACAGACCTGTAGTTTTTGATTTTTTGTTTAATGAATGTAAATTTACACATTTTTTCTTTTATCTTCATTTTTATATGCTAACTGAAGAATGTTTATTTTACTATTACTTATAATGTTTAATGTATAATTTGGAATTAAAATGATTTATTCAGCTTTGTGAGCCGTAGTGGTCCAGTGGTTAGAGTGCAGTACTGCAGGCCACTTCTGCTGACTGCTGACTGCCTGAAATTTGGCAGTTCAAATCTCACCAGGCTCAGGGTTGACTCATCCTTCCATCCTTCCGAGGTGGGTAAAATGAGGACCCAAATTGTTGGAGGCAATATGCTGACATTTGGAAAGGGCTGGAAAGCACTGTGAAGATCTAAGTGCTATTGCTATTTAAAATAGAGAGCTGCTGCCCTGGGTTGCGTATGATAATGTTGTACACTGGATTAAAAAAACATTCCAGTTTTTAAAAAACTTTGCTGTCTTAATATTACTTGATCATGGAAAACCCTAGCCCATTGAAGTTAATTATGGTATAACCTATGTGTTATAGGCAAGGCTATTTAAATCAATTTCATTTAATTCATTATGAAAGCAGTTGATGAAGATTTGTAAAGGGGACCTTTGCTGTGAAATGCACAAGAACAAGAGTCATCAATATTTGTGCCACTTGACATATTTGGCTATGGCTTATGGAATTATAAAAACATCATAATCATATGTTATGAATTGTTTGGCTTAGAGATTGCCAGCTGACCCCAAAACTGCATGGTGGGCCTGATGGTTTCCAGTCTACTTGCGCTAGTGCATGCGGCCCTCCTGAGCTCCATTTACATTGGCAGAGGGCTGCAGGAGGCCATCACAGCCGAAAACGTAGCCTCGATAAGTGACGTTGAGTTGGCCAACCCCCCCAGTCCCCCGAGATCAAACATAACCCTGATGTAGCCCTCAATGAAATTGAGTTTGACACCCCTTTGCTCGTATATGTGGAATGCAAGCCAGGTTGTCTTTCAAGTTTAAAATTGCCACATGTATGTGTGTCACAGTTTTGTCTTTGGCATCAACACCCTTGCTCTTTTATTTTTATTTATTTTTATTTATTCTTCACCTTCATGTTACTAGTGGGGAAACTTAAGTCTTAACCTGGAGCCTTCTCTCTTTCAGGAATTCATCAATTCTGTCAAAAGGCCCTTCCCATCAGAATTTGAAGTCGTAGATTTTAAAGACAAGCCAGAAGACACCAGGCTGCAGATCAACAAAACTGTTTCAGACCTTACTGATGGCAAGTGCATTGTTTATCAAAGAAATCTCTTTTAAGTCATGAATTGGGATATCCTTGAATTGGGAACTATCCCTTCAGACTGAGAGTTTATCATACTACATGTTTGCTTATTTATGACTACTGTGCTAATAATGTTACAGTACCACTACACTGATACGAATAAGTTTGAATGCATTTCTGTTTTAAAATGGAAGTTGCTATAGGTAGTCCTCAACTTACAACAGTCATTTAGTGACTGAAGTTACAATGGCATTAAAAAAGTGACATGACCATTTTTCACACTTTTTTTTGTAAAAGTTTTATTTGGATTTTCACAAAACATAATAATAATAATACATAATATAATAATATAATATAATACATAATAATACAAATAAAATATCTTTTTTGAGAGAAGCATGATTCCAGGTTATCACATCTCTATACAGACATAATCTCAGTTATGTATTCATCTTTATATTCTATTTCATATCTTATCACTATTTTATCATTTTCTCAATAATTTTTCCTTTCCCTTACTTTCCTCAACCTTATTTTTGATTATCTCATTCCTTTATAATTCAATTACATATCTTTTTCTAAATTTCTATATCTTTCTAGTCATTATATTTGTACTTTTGTCTGTCCTGCTTACAATTTCATATATTCTTTTCCCATCATCGTCCCGAAAGGGAAAGGAAAAAAAAAACAATTTCTTCCCCTTCCAGACATTAAAAACCAAGGTTTCCCCTGTGATTAACCTATGAATTTTTCACACTTTTGACCATTGTACTATGCCAACGGTCACGAGATTTACATTTGGATGCTTGACAACTGATTTATAATGGTTGCACTGTCCTGGGGGGGGTCATGTTATTATTTTTTGTGACTTTCTGACAAGCAAATTCAATGGGGAAGCCAGCTTCACTTAACAACCATGTCCCTGATTTAACAACTACCGTGATTCCTTTAACAAATGTTGCAAGGTAAGTCGTAAAGTGGGGCAAAAGTCATTTAACCAACTTCTCACTTAGCAACATAAATTCTGAGCTCAAAGGTGATCAAAAGTTGAGGACTATCTGTAATCCCTGGAGAGGTTAGGCTTCTTTAAAAATAACTTTTCATTGGCATTCAATAAATGAACTACTGTATCAGCAATGTGAATCAGTGGTGGGATTCAAAAAATTTTAACTACCGGTAAAATTTTTACTTCTTAGTAAAATTTTTTTTACTATCCACCTGTTTTTTGGGCCTTCTGGGCCTCAGAGGAGTCTCTGAGGAGGATGTTTTTGCTCCTCTAAGGCTCCTCTAAGGCTCAGGAAGAAAAAAACAGAGCATGGGAGGGGCACGCAGCACCCCTCCATGCTTCGTTTTGGGAGCTTCCTGGTCTCAGAAGAGCCTCTGAGGGGGCATTTTTGTTCCCATAAGGCTCCTCTGAGGCTTAGGAAGGCAAAAATGGACGGGGGGGCTGAGCTTCTCCCTCCATTTTTTGCCTTCCTGGGCCTCAGCAAGGGGAATCCCGGCACAGCTGATCGTATGTACAGCTGATTGTCAGGAGGGAAAAAAAGAATAAATACCTTAGGCGAACGTCGGGCGGGTGGAGTGAAGCAAGCATCAGGTAGGAGGGCGACTGGGTCGGGGGCGTGGCCAGCCAGAACTTACTACCAGTTCAGCAACCCACGCCAAATCCTTGCTACTGGTTCACTCGATCCGGTGCGAACCAGCTGAATAACACCACTGATGTGAAAGCCTTTCAAGATTTTTTTGGCACTATATCTTACACTATTACACTATTATTTTTGGATATAGTAGACAAATAGAAAAAAAAGTCATACTTTTTTTTCAAAGGTATGGAAAAACAGTTCCAAAAATAGATTTTTTTCTCATTTCTCCCTAACCAAGGATTGAAAATCCCCAGTAATTGTTTTTTTTTCTGCCTATGTCATTGCCTTCATTTCATTTTTGGCCATTTCTAAAGTCATCATCAACTGTTCTAGTTGTCTTTTTCCTCTTCTCCTGAAACATCCCCCCCTAAAGATAAAATTTGGTAATGATTCATGGACCATTTGGTTGCTGATGCAATCAACAGTTGTGATCTGCCCAACTCATATTGGTCACTTTAGGCTTCCATAGGCCCTCCCCCTTCCCTTCAGGCATTGATTCTGTCTTTCATGGGGATTTTGGCTTGGGCTGTACAGAGGCATCTGTCTTTATAATGTCTGATCAGGGCACACCATAATATTCGTTGGATTACCTGTACCTGCTGGTTACCTGTAAACATCGCCTTGCATTTGAAAGACTAATATCTTGTGCTACATAGATCATTTAAACCCAGAAAGAAAGTTGTTTCAGCTGGGTATCACTAGTTCTGTCATGACTGCTTGTAGTACAGATTCCTGCTCTATCTGCGAGCAAGGGGTTTCATTTAGCTAACTTTTTACTATTTTTTATTATTTTAATTTGGGAACCTGTACTAGGATACCTCAACTGTTACTGACTGGGCAGAATGCTTAGAGAAGCATCTGTAATTTATTTGATGGTTTGTACAATATGCCATAGATAGTTATATCACAACTGTCCTCCCCTGAGTACAGTAGCTTTGCAGCAGCTTCATTAGTTCTTTGGGTGTGACCAACTTGCAAATGAACATATAAAACTCCTTAAGCTAGTGACATTAACTGTTAGGTAGGATTAAAACCATTTATCAAAACAATTTAACTAGAAATTAAGAATGTCTGAAGTATTATTTACTGCAGAAAAGTTGGGAAGCCATAATGAGAGACTTCTAATGAGTGTCAGGTTTCCAGCGCAATAACTTTTATGGAATCAATATGAAAAGTTTTTTGGCTTCTTTTTGCTTATTGTATTAAGGGATGCGGTATCTCAGAGGCTAAGACATTGAGCTTGTCAATCAGAAAGGTCGGCAGTTTGGTGGTTCAAATCCCTAGCGCTGTGTAACGGAGTGAGCTCCCGTTACTTGCCCAGCTTCTGCCAACCTAGCAGTTCGAAAGCATGTAAAAATGCAAGTAGTAAAATAGGGACCACTTTGGTGGGAAGGTAACAGCGTCCCATGCGCCTTCTGCATTTAGTCATGTTGGCCATATGACCACGGAGATGTCTTCAGACAGCACTGGCTCTTCGGCTTTGTAACAGAGATCAGCACCGCCCCCTAGAGCCAGAAACAACTAGCACATATGTGCAAGGGGAATCTTTACCTTTACCTTATTAAGGGGCTACTACTTGGTAATGGCTAGAAATGAATCAAGTGTTTTCCTCTGACCACATAAAAATTAGTTCTCATGCCTGCAACACATGATTTTAGATTTGCACAGAAAGCAGATTGAGATTTCCACTATTCAGCTGTTGGCATTGTTGGGTCAGCTGCATGACAGAGATCCAATATATTTCTTATGTAGATTTAAAGCTGTGGCTAATAATGTTCTAATGAGGTCATTGGCTCTTTTCAACCAGTATAAACTACCTTTAATGACAGAAGCTGTCTGAGATTGGGACTCTCTGATAGACATGTGTTGACATAAGAGCAGATTTATGAAAATGTTGGGTGGATTGTTTGTTTAACCAATGCTAAACAGGTTAATGTTTCATAGATTGGTATCCTTAGTTTTACTGGACTAAATTTCTTATCTTTGCTATGAAGGCTGGATGAAGAAAGTACCATTCCAGTACAATTGAGCAGATAGGCAAATCATCCTTAAGGACCAAATCTTTTTGTTAAAGCAAAAACTGAGACTCCATTGTAGTATTGCTAAATAGCTAAATGCCTCTTCTAGAATCTAAACTCTTCTGGAGAGACAGTATCTGGAATTGCCTTTTCCTAAAAACTTTGGCTGTTCTTGCCCTGTATCTGGGGTTGCACTTCTAATGAAGTATTCTTGCCCTTATATCTGCAGGTAAAATGGAGAACATTTTGATTGAGGAGAGTGTCAATGATGAGACCAAGATAATCCTACTAAATGCAGCCTATTTTATAACAAACTGGATGAAGAAATTTCTGAGACACAAACCAAGGAATGCCCATTCAGAATAAGCAAGGTATAGAACGAAGCAACCTCAAACTTTTAAAACAAAAATTAAATGCTACAGAAAAGTTTTCAATTTCTTGCTGAATTTTAAAGTAGCCTTTGCTTCAATTCACACAATCCTAAATCAGCTCTGATGAGTGATTTTAAAGTTAATAACATGATCTGCCAATGTGTCATAATGGTTCGTTTATGGTCTATCTCTCAAAAAACTCCATGTGTAATGTCTAGAAATCACCAGAATGTTCCTTTTTGTAGTTAAAAGTTATGGGCCCCAAGATGGTAAAAATAAAATTTTAGAACATTATGGATAGCAAAAAGATTTGGGAGGGAATGTCAAATGGATTACATTTTTTTACATAGTTTAGCAACTCTTTGTCACATTTTGATTACTGGTTCTTCATAATCATTTTGACTTCTGTTGTATATAGTAAATTTTGAATCTTAGTCAAGGTTTCAAATGGGTTAAATTACTGTATATGATGATTTATCCTAGAATTCTTATCTATTCTTGCTACGAATCTATATTTCATATGCCAGTTCTAGGTTAACAAATGTTACTAACACTGAATTTCACAAATTAAGATGCTGAGATTAATATTTTCAGATGCATGATTATAAAGAAGCAAATATAATGTTAATCACACAGAATGCATTTCTTAAAAATTGTATTTATTTTTAAAAATCCAGTCAAAAGACTGCATTTCTTCAAAATATTAACTTTTATTTACATATTTGTATTCAACTTTGTAATAATTTAACAATGTAACATTTTAGTTCTATTCTCAATTCCTATTTTAATATATGAAGGTAAATAGACACATAATAAGGAATTTTGACCACAACTGGTATGTAAATGAACTCTCAATTTATGTTTTTCCTTTATTAGACGGAAACCAAACCTGTACAGATGATGAACTTGGAAGCTACATTATGCTTGGGCTACATAAATGATTTAAAAACCAAGATTCTGGAACTCCCATGTCATAATAAACATATAAGCATGCTTATCTTACTACCTAAAGATCTAGAGGATGATACAACTGGATTGGAACAGGTAGAAATAAATATTTGGATAAATTTCAAAGTATTATTTGAAAAGCTGCATATCAATCACTCTCTTCCTTGAATGTTTCGAAAGTCTGATTAGAAAAGAGTGAAAAATAGATTTATTTCTTAATGTGTCTTGTAGTCATTTGTTTAGATCATTGAATGTAGCAGGGCTATATTGTTTGGACCCTATATTAATAAAAAGAAACTGGACTGGATGATTCATTAGCTCAAATCACAACAGCTAGTAGTATTCCAACTGTGGTATTACAATTATATTAATTGTCTTCAGTCCTCAGGCAAAACATAATGTCACAGTAAATTAAAAAAACCACAACAGTTGCATGCATTAGTGAACCCAAATTAACTTTGACTTAATGTTAAATAATCTCCATCTATGACCGTGGTTTGCCAGCTGCTGGATACTGTGAATGGGCAATAATACAATATAATACCATACCATACAATACAACACTATTACGTTACCATACCATACCATACCATACCATACCATACCATACCATACCACACCATACCACACCATACCATACCATACCAAACGCACAGTATCCCAGGGGTGTCAAACTCAATTTCATTGAGGACCTGGGAGGCATGACCAGAGTGAGCATGGTCAGCTCTATGTCATTCATCGAGGCTCTGTTTTTGACCACGACGTCCCTCCTGGGCTCTGTTTGTGGCTGCGATGGCCTCCTGCAGCCCACTGCCAGTGAAAACGGAACTTGAAAGGATCGTGCATGACATCCCCAAGTTGTGTTTTCGCTAGCAGAGAGTTGCAGGAGCCATCATGGCCCAAAATGGAGCTCTTTTTTCGCTGGCAAAGGCACTGTAGGCCGGTCCTTTGCTGTTTCCAGGGCAGGCCCGCAGGCCAGATCTGAGCACCCTATGTGGTGGATCCCGTCCCTGGGCCTCGAGTTTGACACCCCTGCAGTATCCAATCAGAACCGATACTCTATTCACCTACTTTTTTTTATTTCTTTAGCTTGAGAAGGAGATCACTCCAGAGAAGCTGGTACAGTGGACCAATCCTAGTGTGATGGCAAACAGTAGAGTTAATGTATTCCTCCCCAAATTCAAAGTGGAAAGTGAATATGACTTCAAATCCATTTTAGAAAGCCTTGGTATGACTCACATGTTTGATGAAAATGCATCAGATTTCTCTGAAATGTCAGAGTCGAAAGGCATTGTTCTTTCTAAGATCATTCACAAAGTCTCTCTGGAAGTAACTGAAGAAGGAGCAGAATCTCGAGACGTTCCTGGATACCGAATCCTACAGCACAAAGATGAATTTAATGCAGACCATCCTTTTCTTTTCTTCTTTAAGCACAACAAAAGTCGCAGTATTGTATTTGCTGGTAGATTCTGTTCTCCTTAAACAAAGCTGCCTATAAAGAAACCTATTATCAATATTTTCTGGGTATGAAATATTCAAAGGTAATCTACACAGTTTCTCTTGTTAATTGAGTAGAATAACTTCCTGTTCAAATGAATTTATAGAGGAATGGCCATATCAGTTAGTTGTAACAAAAATAAGTATAAAGACACCTAAAAGACTAAAATAATTCATTATAGCATATCTTCTAGTGAACCATAGTTGAATTTATCAGCTAGATATTATACACCAAAGTTGGGAAAATGGTTTCTTGTTGTTTACATATAAAATAGACCTCAGAACAAATTCAGCAAAATGTTCTTTGATAGGTAGCAATAAAACAATTTGCAAAGTTGTGATGTCTCCAGAATACTGCAGTTTGTTTTATGCTCATTGGTAATATTAACTTTATTGAACTGTCTAGCTAGGGAAGACTCGTATGAGTTTCTTCAGATCTTAAAAAACCTTGAATTAGTTAAATTACTAATTTGTTACTGGAACACCAGAAATTTTATATCTGTAGTGAGTTTCAGTACATTAATCAATTAATGTGGATTTTTTTCTTAAATATGTTTAACAGTAAAATATTTTCTTGTTTTTTACATTAATTTTGGACAGTTATTAACTTAGATTACCTTCATTTGTTCCAAATAAAGCATTGCAAAAACTATATTTTCTCATTGCTGAAGTTTAAAGTGAAAAACAAAACTGTACCTCCTGCATCATTTGAAATCTGACTTCATATATCAGTGATAATGTGCATTAATTAATGGAGTTATTTAATACTGTTCTTTGTTATATGGGAAGCATACACTATTTAACACCTGAACAAGAGAACGAGTTTCAGTTCAAGGTTTGGATTTGTTGATGTCCATTTACAATTTTATGTCTCTTTTATATTAAAGTTTTGAAATAGATGCTAAATCATATATTTCAAGAATGTGTTTGGCAAAGAAGATACCTATTCTTTGGGAGAGTGATTAAGAAAAGGTTAGCTAAATGTTGGAAAATGTCAGATATGCCAAATTTTACTGAACATACCTTTGAATGGCCTTTTTAAGCTTGACTGATGACAAGGCATGACATCAACAATATGTGGTGGCCTACTATTTCTCCAGCTCTCCTTTAATATGTAAGTGGAGGGGGCAATCTGTGAATAGGGGCCCCCTTACTGTACTAACACTGATTTACAGTGATCCATGGTGGTAGGTGTGCTATGATGAAATGGAATTACCTCAGCCATATTTGTATGGTAGAAAATCAGACCTACATGATACTAGGCTCTGCCCTGAACTAGACCTGGAGCTGGTGTAATGAATTCCCTTCCATTCATATGGATATGAGGAAATTTACCTGCAGTAAATTAGGACATGGAAAGGAATTGTGATAGCTGCACTCTATTATTTGACTAAATAATTGTATTTGCTGCCATATACTCTATATTTACGGGTACTTGTTGTGATTGGTCCATAAATTGGAGATCTAGTTCAAATTAGGATACAGACATGGCAGGAGGCATCTTGGCTTGAATTAAGTCAGGACTTTGTCAGGAAGTAAATCTACCTGTGACAGTGAGAAGTGAAACTTAAGACCATGAAGATAGTGAAAGGTAAGCTCAGAGGCTCAATGAATAGGGATTAAATTAATTCTGGGTTCAATATTGTACACATTTGGATTGAATATACTTAAGCGTAAATAGGACTGTACTAACTGGAGGCAAATTCAATTAAATCTCCTATGAAGAAAGGCGGTATGAAATGAAACATGCCGCTTGAGGGGGCCAAAAAGCCCTAGTAATAAGCAGGCATATACAATGGAATGAAGGCTATTGCTGAGCACCTAGCATGGTGCTCCATAGACTGTAAGCCGCCCTGAGTCTCTGGAGAAGGGCGGCATATAAATGTAATTAAAAAATAAAATAAAATAAAATAAAACAGAAACACTAATAATGAGCTGATAGATCTTGTTTCAGGTGCTCTACCTGGTCAGGTGTGCTGAACCTGGCAATGGCTCTTGTCCATGGCATTCCCTGTCTCTGAAATGCCCCACCCCAATGAAGTACTGTATGACTTTCAGTAACAACTTGAGTACTATGTGTGTCTAGATTGACTCCTATCTTTACCCACCCCAGCAAGCAGCCATATTTTATTGTCCTTTGATGCCAAATGGGGATGTTTTTATTCTCCAGTCACATAACAAACAATATATGTTGATTATTAATGCCCTGCTTTCCCACTGCTTTTGGTGGTATTGCTTCAGTGTTTTTAATTGAAATATTTTAAGCATTTTATATTTCAACTGCTTTGGAATTTCATGGGATTTGAATCTATTATAAAACAAAAATGACCTAGTTTTAACCTAGATTTTAGTTAAACATAAAAAGTAGCAAACTTACAAATAAACAAAAACATGAATATTCTGAGTCTCAATGATAATCCCCACTGTTGTGATGGAGGAAAAAAGGCAGAAGTGGAAGACAGTTTGGATGTTCCAAACCAATTATTATTTCATGTTGTTTGATCCTGGCACAATGACCTCATGTTATTCCGCATTTCATGTACAGGTATTCCTTGTTTAATGACTGTCTCATTTAGTGACTGTTTGAAGTCACAACAGTGACAAAAAGGTTAAGAAAAGGATGCATATTTGCTGTTATTAACAAAGAAAGATGAATCCATTAATGGTTTTCCATAGTCAGTGGTGGGATTCAATTTTTTTTACTACCGGTTCTGTGGGCGTGGCTTGGTGGGTGTGGCAGTGGAAGGATACTGTAAAATCTCCAGTCAGAGAGGGTATTGGCCGGTTCTTCAAACTACTCAAAATTTCCATTACCGGTTCTCCAGAACCGGTTAGAACCTGCTGAATACCACCTCTGAATGGGATCATCTTTGGATTATAAAAATAAATGCCACCTGGTAAGTTCACCTGTTGCGAAATCAGAATGGTTCAGTTGTTTCAATTTCTCCAATCTGAATTACTCCAGGACAGAGTTTTATTGCCTTTATAATGAGTCCAAGAAGGATCTCAGTACTTTCATGCCTACTCTGACTTGTTGGGAGTTGGGAGGTTTAAAAAATTATTCAATCAACATCACCCCAGTATATCTATATGTACATTTTACAAGATTATAGTTTAATATTATTACTGAGATAAATTTAATTGGTATCTATAGAAAGAAGTGTCTTTGAACATCACCCAGGGTGCGGTAAGGTCTTCTGAGAGAGGTGGTATGAGCACTAACTTTGAGACAAAATATTAGTTGAAGTGTCAAATTAAAATATCCTCTTTGCACAGACACTTTTAATTGTGTGTACACTATTTGTTTTATATACACTGTATTTGTTTTTATAATAACATGGATCTCATCTTGGGATCCCAGTATGAAGGAGTACTTTAGAGTAATACCTACATTTGGGATTGATGTGCACAAAACATGTACACCCACATCCACACCTATCTATATATTCATTACCCAGGTAAACATGGGTAAAAATGTAAACATTTACCACCTATTGTTATCATTTTTTAAAATAAAAATCTGGATTTGAGTTTTGGTATTATGTAAAATATGTTTAATTATATATTTTATTTCTTTAAATCTATAGTCTGAAATATGTATTAAAGCCATTTAGATTCATCAGATTAATCTAGTCCCGAATGGATTTGCAATGGATTACACCATCAAATTGCAAAATGTGTGTATGTGTGTGTGTCACGAAGCTCAAAATTAATTGTCCTCATTTCTTAACTTGTTAAACTTGTACAGGCAAGAACCTGCTTCTATTACTCTCCAAAAATACTCATTTGTATTGGATATTATTTTGTTTGACTAAAAGTAGCCTAATCAAATGGGATTATATAAAAGCAGAATTTGAGATTATTTTAGGGTAACGAAAAATCATTTAAAATGTAGACTCATACATAATAAAAATAAAGATTTCATGTAATGGGAGGTGGATACAAATTTCTCCAAACATCACGAAATCATCTGATGTATACAGCCATGAAAGGGTGTGGTAATTATAGACTTCCTCAGAAAGCTGAAGAGAAGCATTGAGTAAAGGCAATCTCATAACAACCAAAAGTCAAGCAGCCGGTAAATATAATTTTGTTTAAACATTAATATGCCTAAGTACTGAATGTGAAAGCAATGCTTTTCGTAACTAAGGGGTGGTGGTGAATGTGTGAAAAGAAAATGCTGTCTTATGAAGTCAGAGGACACTCAAAAATTTAATACAAGATAGTGAAGAACAACAGATAGTTATGTCTGTACAAACAAAGCCAAGTGAAAGGTTTGTCGGTTTTGTGAATGAACACTTGTTAATGAAATGAAATTAACATGACTGCTTTTTTATTTTAAATGTAAATATAATATGGGCTGGATCTATAGTGTCATGACAGATACTCTGTTTGGAAAGGACCTGGGAGATATTGCAAACAGGACATTTTCCAGTATAGATTTCTGTTGCTGAGAACACATTGGTAAGATTCCTAAAATGGGAAGAGGAAGATAATGCAGGGGGAAAGTGTCTTTTGGTGTCCTAAATCCTGCAGGCCACTCTTGTCCCCTTGTGAATATTTCAATTTTCAACTTGCCATAAGAGATTTGTTGAAGAAGAGGGAAAGAATTTAAATATCTGTTTCTCCAAAGACAATGACTGGTTTGTTCATACAGTGCCAAGAATACAGTTCAATTCAGCAGCATCCAACATTATACTGTAACCCTGGTATTCAACGGGGACTTCAGCCTACCCATCAGACATGGGGATACCACGTACGCTCATGTACACCTACAGCATGATTTAAATGATTATGTGACTGTTTTAACTTCCTCTGGTTCAATGTTGTTCAGTGTTACTTTAAAACTAGTGTATAACTATTAGAAAGTCAACATTGCCTCTATACTTGTATAGGTAATCCTCGTTCATTTAGTGACTATTCAAAGTTACAACGGCACTGAAAAAAGTGACTTACGACCATTTTTCACAGTTGCAACCTTTATAGCAATCTTCAGAGTGTCCCAAAGTCATGTGATCACCTTTTGTGACCTTCTCATAAGCAAAGCCAATGGGGAGACCAGATTCGCTTTAACAACCAGGTTACTAACTCATCAACGGCAATGATTTACTTAACAACTGTGGCAAGAAAGGCCATAAAATGGGGCAAAATCCACTTAACAAATGTCTCACTTAACAGAAATTTTGGGCTCAATTGTGATTTTAAGCTAGGATTATCTGTATTGGTCTAGATCAGTGTTTCTGAGGCTTGGCAACATTAAGATATGTAGACTCCCATAATTCCCCAGCCTGTTGAGGGATTCTGGGAGTTGAAGCCCATGTATCTTAAAGCTGCATGGCTCTAGAAAGCATCCAATATTTCATGTTTGTTTTATTTGCTGCTAAGTATACTAACCATCACCTGCTTCCATTCTAGTTAGTTTTTTCCCAGTAATTTCCTAAATAGATTTTTTTTTCTAATGCTTTTTGCTTCACTTTTTCTATTCTTAGCTCGCCTGCTCCAGTTGCAGGAACTCTGGATATAAAATATACTTGAAAATAACAGCTTTGAAAAAGTGCAACTTGACAGATGCTTTCATAAATTTATTCTGCTGCCCCCCCCCTCCCCCACCTTTCCCTTGGGTGTGGCTTTCTAGACTTCTACATGCAATATCCAAAACCTGTTGCTCCTGAGTATCTGATTACTTATAAGGTTTTCTCTTCTTTTTTTTCCCTAGCCAGTCATGGATTTGAGTCTCACCAGGCAGTCACTTTCCAAAGCCATTACTGTCTTTGCCCTGGATCTTTACAATACGTTAAATTCCAATAAACTTTGCAAAAATGTTTTTTTCTCCCCTGCAAGTATTTCAATGGCCCTGGGCATGGTTTTAATTGGTGCAAATGGGAATAGTAAAATGCAGATTGAAAAGGTAAGCAAGACCATGATAGGGCTTCCTGTCAAAAACTTGTTTTCTTCTTTTGGAGGGGCTGGAAGCTGATTCAAAACCTCTATCACATAATGCAGGAAGACCAAATCTGCAGTGGAGGCACATGGTGGAAGATTTTGAGCAATGGTTGTTTGAGGTTGAATTATGCAAATGACACATTTACCTAAACCAAATGTATTACATCTTTAAAGAAAACAGACTGTGTGGGTTGTTTGGGAGCACACTCCAATTTTATCCATTGCATTCAAAGTCAGTTGAAAAGAAGTTTGTAGAATTGACATTTTCCTACGCCCTTATTATTTAGATTCCCCTTTTGCTTTTTCTAATTTTATAGTGAGCATTCAATTTGAAATTACGTGATTTTTGCTAATGTAGTTGTATATAGCTATACTTTTCTTAATTGGTGCAGTAAAATAAGTAAACTCTTTTTCCCGTTTCTGCTTTCTGTTCAGCATCACATGTTCGTAACTGTTAACAGGAAAGAATAATCACTGCACTTGAACTTTCTTCCAGATGAATTAGACTGTAATTTCCATTTTACTAGCCATCTGGAGGGCATCCGTTTGGGGAAAGTTGGCCTATTCTTCCAAGCCAAATTCAGTGATTTGAGATACCCACTAGATATTCCTTATAGAATTATCCATTCAGTTTTGAATGGGCAGAAATGTCTTTAAGATTTGATGAAATTTGCTCTTCCTCCAATTACGATTTCTTGCCTTTCCTGCCTCTGCTACCACTCACTGCAGTTCCTTGCCTTCCAACAAGGTAATGGGTGACGCAAAGTCTAAACAATCTGGCATATCTTGACATGCCTTTGGATGGTGTTGGAATAAGACAGAAAATATTCCATTACGTCTAAAGGTGACTTAATCCTTTTACACTCGTGGGCTGGGGATGAGATGCCATCAGGAAAAAAACAGTTGAAGGCAATATCTTGAGTGCATTGCTAAAAAGAATGTATGGCTGGGACATGTTTGTGCTATGTTTAGGTAGAAATAGAGACTAGTTAGTGGTGTTTATTATAAAAAAACAAAGTTGTCATAAATCACGGCAATTTTGCACATGGAACATACTTGGAATTTTGAGTGCATTTCATGAATGCATTTGCAAATGTGGAGAATTGTACAGTCATGAAGTAGACCAAGACAAAACAACTGCACAAGCTGCTCTTTACTCAAAGATGTTCTGCAAATAAATATAATCCAGAGGATGCTGCTTTGTTTTGCAGTAGGTTATATTTGATTACAAAACTTTATTGTTGGTGGTTTTAAGCTCAGGTGGAGACACAAACCAGTTGGGACCAGTTTCCTTGTTTGTAGATGCCATGTTGACTGCCTGTTTACTTGCTTGTTTGCCTGACAACTTATTTATGTTATAAATAAGGTTTCCTGTGTTTTATTCTGTGTTGATTGCAACTACTTTTGCTATAGGTGCTACACCTTGCTCAAACTCCTGGAGAAACAGGACCATTTGATTCTGAAAGAAGAATGGCTGAACTTGACCCAGAATCTATGAGACAAGACATACCTCTTCCAGCAGTATGTCCAAAAACATTGTTAAACCCCACAGAATTATACAATTTATCAAATTATTTGTTCCTTCCAGTACTTTGGTCAATAATACTTTATGGACGGACTCAGACTGAGCTATTATATATGGTAGTGGTGGAGATAAGCTTCCACATCATCAGAAGAACTACATATCCTTTACGCTCTTAGCAACACAGTTGGAGATTAAACCACACAACAGACACAAAAATAGGGAAGCAATGAAAAATACAAATGTACTAACATTGTAGGAATACAACTAGAGTCCAATAATTAGAGATAACACTAGGATTTGTAAAGTTTATGTACCATTTTATACAAACTAAGAGATCTCACAGTAATAAGCAAGGGCCTCATAGGATATTACCTGGGTCACAACTCAAAGGACACCTAAAATGGCAAAGCTACACTTGTTTCATTAAGCCACAAAGGCGCAGATATCACAGCCCTAGGACTGATAACCCAGAGTTACTTTTTTGGTTAAGTGTTCAGTTATTTTCTGCTTGTTTTGAAAAAAACAACACAAAAAGCAGTGTACTTCTGTCTCTGCTATTTTAGACAACAGCCTTAAACAGCAAGAACCAAATAAAACAAAATTAATTTATTTATGAATTTTGCCACCAATCTCATATCTAAGGGCTCTGAGCGACTTACAACATTGAATTAAAAAAAATCAGATTAAAAAGAGTCTGAACCTATACCCTAACCCAAGGCCTAGGGGAAAAGCCAGCTTTTCAAAGTCTATAATCAGATGGGGGGCATATGGGTCTCTGGGGGGAATGCTATTCCAGATCAGACACCATGAAAAGCTTTCCACCCCTCCATATCTCTGGCACATTTGGTGCATAGTCCTTGTGAGAGAAAGATTCAAAATCTGTAAGGGAGAACTTAATGGCTCCCATATGATTACCATAAGAACTTTTGAATATTTATATGGCTGCCACAGTGATCCTAGCTGAGCACAAAAGACTCATTTATCCGCAGGCAGACTGAGGTTACTTCTACTGATCTACTCTAGTTTTACACCTCTCTACCACTTTGGGAGGCAATTGTAGAAATATAATATTGGAGGCTTATGTTTTCTTTAATATACCAGTTTCATTTTTTAAAAAATAATAAAGTCAGGCGACTCAGAGAACTTGTGTGCCTCAAGAGAGATATTAGCATATACCCTGATAGAAATGGGCACCAAAGTTGACTGCCCTACTGTGAAGTAAATTGAACCCTGTGATATGTTTCCTGCCTTTTATGCCAAGGAGACAGCAATATAATTATTTTTATTCAGCTTCCAATCTTCTCTTTCATATCTTGACTAGGAAGAAATAATTTATTCCGAGTTCAAGCAACTCTTACTTCAGCTGAATAACCTCAGCCACGGTTACCAGCTGAAACTGGCCAATAATTTGTTCATGCAGAAAGGATATCAGTTTCTTCAGGTAAGGCCTCTCTCCTTTAAATAAAGTTAGAGCCTTTTCATTACTTGCCAAGTATTCTAGATTCGGTGTATAATAATCTTCATGTAAAGCTGGGAAATACTCAGTGCTGGATCTGCCAGACATTGTGGGCAATATTGAAATAGATAGGCCAATTAGCTGACTCAAGTTCAAAGCAGCTTCCTATGTTATTGCAATCCTAACATCAGACACTTTAAGAAATGAAGGAAAGTGAAGAGCGGATATACAAGACTTGTTGATTCTTTGCAGCAGTCTAAGCTGTTGTTAAAAATAGTTGTCTGAACTGAGGCCGTTTTCAGTTTGACATTATATTGCCTTAAATCAGGGCTGTCAAACTTGTGGCCTGTGGACCGGATGCATCACGTGCTGGCCACACCCACTCTCATTTTAGCAAAGGGGAAAACGTTGCGATACGTCACATGACGACAACGTGACACTGCAAGTTTGACACCCCTGCCTTAGATCCAAAGGAGAAGAAAAAATGTGTCCATTCCTTTTGGAGTCACCATGAATATTTTAACATTTCATTCCCCAACTTTTAATGTCTCAGAGGAACATTCTGGTTAGGGTTACCCAGATGTCCAGCAAAAGTAGGAGGTACTGTCCTTGTTGTCTTCATGTCCTTCTTCTGGCAGGCATAGCCTTAAAATCAAGCATTGTCCAGCTTTTTGAATACAGGTAGTCCCTGACTTACAACAGTTCATTTAGTGACCGTTCAAAGTTACAAGTACTAAAAAACTGAGTTATGACCCTCTTTCATACTTACAACCATGGCAGCATCCCCATAGTCACAAGACCAATATTCAGATGCCTGACAACTGATTCATATTTATGACGGTTGCAGTTGCCCAAGGTCATGTGATCCCCTTTTGCGACCTTCTGACAACTGAAGTCAATGGGAAGCTAGATTCATTTAATAACCATGTGACTCACTTAACAACTGTGGCAAGAAAAGTGGTAAAATGGGGCAAAGTTCACTTAACAGCTGACTCGCTTAGCAACAGAAATTTGGGGGTTGTAAGTTGAGGACTACCTGTATTTTCCTGAGCAGCTTTTCTCCACAGTGCAGGGCTTCTCTAATAAGTGCTGACCACAAGTTAACAAGTCCTACTCGTTATTAACTTAGTTATTTGATTAGTACCCACAGGTCAGCTTACCCAGCTGCCTGAAATTAATGAGACTTCAATCAGTTAACTGAAGGCTTTTACTTCCTAACTGTACCAGCATAGTCCTTTAATTGAAAAACTGTTCTTTCTGATGCTGGAAGAAGTTCATTTCATATTCACATAGACCAGTGGTGGCTAACCATTTTGGGCTCCTGTGCCAAAAATTGTTTGCATGTTTGCATGCTCGCACTCGCGTGCCAGCACCCAGAAGGTAATGTGCCCTCTCACATCCCTTATGCATGAGTGCGCAATCCCCCCACCCCTCACCCTGCCGTCCCCTTACCTGCACTGCACCTCACAGCTGATTTTCAGCTGGTTTGAGGCCTTTTACAGCCTCCCAAAGGCTTGAGGAAGGCTTCTGCAGACTTCTACAAGCTTTGTAGGCCGAAATCTAGCCCTGTTTTGTCACTTCCTGTTTTTCCCAAAAAACCCGGAAGTGATGAAATGGGGCTAGATTTTGACTGACAAAGCTTGTAGAAGCCTGCAGAAGCCTTCCTCAAGCCTTTGGGAGGCCGAAAAAGGTCTCAAACCGGCCAAAAATCAGCTGTGAGGCGCGCATATGCGCAGAGAGGTAAGTTTGCCTGCAGCTTGCATGCTGGCACAAATGGCTCTGCATGCCACCTGTGACACACGTGCCATAGGTTTGCCATCATGGACATAGACCTAAAAACATTTTTGGCAGTCTTTCACTGTAATTTTTGCGATAAGAAAGTTAAAGAGTTAGTGTCTATATGGAGATTGTCAGTCATCCAGATGGTTGTCCCAAAGGTGCTTTTTCAGTTGCCTCTTGAAAAAGCACCTTTGGGTTAAAGAGTTAGTGTATCTTCCTCCCTCCTCCCCCAATTTGTCCTCTTTTCCACTTGTCCACATCCTGCTTTGTCCATTCAGCTGTTTTGTAGCCCTGGTTCCAGCAGATCTGAAAGTTCCCTGTCTGTGGGAAAGCTCAATTAGAATTAGAGATTTATTTTATTTTATTTTTTTGTTTGTCAAACATGTACAAGAACAAGTATAAGTATGAACGTAAACAGGAACAAAGGAAGTAATGGAGATAAATAAGGACAGTAAGACAGGGACAGTAGGCATGCTGGTGCGCTTATGCACGATCCCTTTAAGGACCTCTTAGGAATCAGGTGAGGTCCACGGTAGACAGTTTGAGGTTCAAGCTGTGAGGGGTTGAGGCTGTAAAACGGAGTTGGGTAGGGCGTTCCAGGCATTGACCAATCTGTTGCTGAAGTCATATTTACTGCAATCGAGTTTGGAGCGGTTTATCTTGGGTTTGTATCAGTTGTTTGCCCATGTATTATTGTGATGGAAGCTGAAGAACTCATTGACAGGCAAGATGTTATAGCAGACAATTTTGTGAACTATGCTTAGATTGGACCACAGGCGGTGCAGTTCCAGATTGTCCAGGTCAACATTTCGAGCTTGGAGGTATAGGGAATTCTACTGTGAGTGGAGGACTGGAGGACTTTTCTTGAGAAATATCTCTGAACCCGCTCAATTGTGTTAATGCCCAATATACAGTGCAGGCTCCAGGTGGACGAGCTGGTCTGGCAAAGGTTTTGTATGCCCTAGTTAACAATTCAATATTGCCGGAAAAGAAGCTTCGCAAAATAAGGTTACCAACTCTTAAAGCCTTTTTGACAATGCTGTTACAGTGAGCTCTGGGGCTTAGATCATTTGAGATAAGTATTCCTAGGTCCTTGACAGAGTGAGGGTTGTCTATGAGATCGTTTCCGCCTAACTTGTGTTTGGTGTTCTGATTTTTTTTTTGCCAAGGTGTAGGATAGAGCAACATCTTCTTGAGCAAAGCCTTGGTGGGTGGGGAAAGGTATGCTCCTAGGCTTGTTGGATTTGTGTTTTTCCTATCCAATGTAAGAAAAACTCCTAGCACTTCACAAACAAAAATTCTGCTGACTAAAAATGCATCACCTGAAGATGTGTTTTTCTTCCCTCCTCTTTTCCCCTCTCACTGAAATTTTCCAGCAATATCTCACAAGTACTAAAGAAATCTACAACGCTATGGTACAGATAGTGGATTTTTTCCTTGCTACTGAAGAAACAAGGAAGACAATTAACCTTGAAATTTCCAAGCAGACCCAAGGTAAGAAAGGCAAGGGTTTCTTCTCCTGACAATAGGCTGCCCTCGCTTAATGACTCCCAAAAGGAACTGGCAACTCGGTGGCTAAGCAACACGGTCATTAAAAATTACATGACTGCAATTTGAAATTTTATTGCTGACTTGTCCATTGGCTCTGCTTGTCGTAAACCAGTTGTGAAGAACCCGAAACTTGGCCAGGTGAATACCTGGATGCTGCAAGAGTCATAAGTGTGAGGACTGGTTGTAAATTTACTTTTTCAGAATTGTTGTAATTTTCAAAGGTCCCTAAACAAGGTTATTATTAAACAAAGGCTACCTATACTCCATTCTGCAAACATTGCAAAAGAAATGGAAACTTTTTAGGCAGGTAGGGGTAAGAAATTCAAACCTTGGATAAGTCACAATTCTTTAAACAGAGATGGGAAAAAAATTCTTTCCTGAAAGCCTAGAAATTTGCCCTCAGTCAGTAGTGCCAAAATAGAACTAAATAGATCTATAGGCAGCTTCCTATTTTCCCAAGAGACTCTTAATTCTTATACAAATCTTCTCTTCTAGCTGTCAGGGCTCCGACAAATCCACCCATATTCAAATCATAAGTCTCTAGCTTAAAAAAAAGTTCTCCATTGTGCTGCTCCGAGCATCCAGAGAGTGGGAGGTGCTTAGTCTCTGGTCTGGTAGGCTGAGCTTAATTGGTAGGACGCTGTGGCTCCTCCCTGTCTCCTTCCTAGCATCCCCCAGTTTTTGCTCAGCCTTGGAGACGATAGGCAGCTTTCCTTGATCGGAGTAGGACAGCTTGAGGTGATTTAGAAACATTTTTCCTTAAATTGGTCTTCTTCTAAATTTTTACCACATTAGTTAACAAACGGACTGCAATTAGTCAGAAGCAGTCAGGGCGATTGCGGATCGCCATAGGCATTCCGGACGCGATCGCGATCAATCCGGCAGAAGCTTTTACTGCCGCTTTACCTTAAAGCACATTCCCTGGCGTTTCTCAACCTAGTGCTTCCCTCTCTTGCCATTGCCCTTTCCTTTAACAAATTTGGACGCTGTTACTCTCAAAATTGATTTTCCTCTCCAGGAGAACGCAGGGGTGAGGGCGTTGGAGCCCGTTCCCCCCTTTCTGCCGCTCATCCAGAATTTCAATTGATCTAGTGGCGAGAATATTGTGCTGTGGTTTCGGCGCCAAAAATATATATCTGCAACATTGCATTGAGACGGTGCGCCATTTTGTGCATGCGTTTCCCAAACCTGGACCTTACCACATTGCATCGTGGGGTCCTTACTGGTATTTCATTTCGTTTGCTATGAGAGGTTTTTACTTCCTTCAATCCCTAGGCAGGGAAGAGGGTACAAAAAGATTTTACTCCCTTTAACTCCGGTTTGGGAGATTCTTCATTGAACTTTGTTGGCTACCCTCACAGCTTAGAGAAATTTATATTACATCACAGCAAAAACAGTATTAGATAGGCCTGAGGCCTGTGGGACGACTGTTCAGGGCTATTACAAGTATATAAGCCGTATATATTTATATTGCAGTTCTCAATTTGGCTTATTTGGTCTGAATTGATTGTAAATAAGTTCTCAATATAATTGTAGATGTAGTAGTAGTAATATTTGGTTTTCCCTAAAAAAAAAAAAAGGGGGGGGGAGATGTACATTGATTGGACTCCCTGTTCCAGTTGGGGTACAGGAGCCCGGACGTGCCAACAGTCCAATACAATTGGTATATATATATATATATATATATATATATATATATATATATATATATATATATATATATATATATATATATATATATATTTCATATATATATATATATATATTCCAGTTATATATATATTGTGTGAATGAGAGTTATATTTAGTGTAGTGCAATGGCAAGCAGAGGGGAAGCCAAGTCACGGACCCAAGACAAGTCTAAAAGGACCAAGGGTCCTTCGAAGGCTGCAGATAAGGATGCCCCCAGGAGTCAAAAGGCATTAGAAAGGCAAATTGAAAGACACACGAGGGAGAGAGAGAGGGTTTCCCTCCCTCCCGACACATCTCCACAAACTCAGGTTCAAAACACACTGATTCCTTTAGACTTATCTTTACCATCTCGTCCATCTGGTACCACAGCATCTAGTCATTCACAGACCTTGAGATGGGCTCCAGAAGCAACCTTCACACCGACGGTGGCCGGGTTACGACAGGAAGAAATTCTTTCAGAGGAGGTTCCGGAAACATTGAAGTTATGGATGGAGCTAGTGATCAGCAGGGGAATCGCAGCAGGACTTCAATGATCGCTCAGGACCAGACAGGTACCAACGTCAGACTGTGACACTCATTCAGTACGATCTTTATGCAGAATGGATCTTTATTATCCTCAGGTACCTCCTCAAGGGGAGCCTTTTTTGATTTCACACGCACATTCACAACATGGTCAGAAGGAGGGAGAAGGAGATGATCATATGGAATAGTTAGATACTGTCTCTCTCCAAGATAGTGAAACTCCCCTGGATGACAAGCCTCCAGAAAGGGGCATGTCAGATGATGAAGACATCAGACCTGATCAACCCACCTTTACTGGTCTTTTCCATCCACAGCCTTCAAATCTCTCCTATACAAGGCAAAAAATACAGCTTGTCTGGATAAGTCTCCCTCTGCTCAACAACAAGTATCTCAAGAGCAGTCAGAAGACCTTGTTTTCTCCCAACCCGTTAGCGAAGTTGAAGTTATCCCGGTTCCACAAATGTTCTCAGACTTTCTTCAAAAGCAGTGTCCTCCGCCGCACTGTACTCCCCACCCACAAATTTTGATAAAAAGTTCTTCAATTTAGCTCCAGATTTTTCAAATCACTTGAATACTCCTGTCGTGGATGACCCTGTTGTGGCCTTGGCATCCCCCTCAACTGTTCCCACTGAATCAGAGGATGCTCTTAGAGCGGAGGATAAGAAAATTGAGGTAGCACTTAGAAAAGGTCATCAATCTGATGCGTGGGCCATAAGGGCGGCTACTGCTGCATCATTTTTCACTAGAACTTCCCTCAGATGGCTCCGTCCCCTGAGGGATACTATTCCAAATTCTAACATCAGGGCGCATCAGGATATCGCCAAACTAAGAGTTTTCTGCGGATGCCACATTTAATTCAGTCAAATTTTCGGCTCGAGCCATGGCTTCTCAGATTACGGCCCGACGACTACTCTGGCTCAAAAATTGGCAAACCGACTCCAAACACAAATGAAAGCTAGCTTCCTCCCCAATTTCGAATGAAAAATTGTTCGGCGCTGCCTTAGACCCGCTGTTAATCGAAACCAGAAAGAAGAAGAAAGTTCTCCTCTCCCTTCTCCGTTGTTCAGATTCCAGACCCTATCAGCTCTTTTGGAGAGCCTCCTTTCGTCCCTATTATCGAGGTACGTTCCCTACCAGATTCCAGAAAGTACCAGAGTATAGGGGCGTCCAACAGTCGGAAGGACAGGATTTTAGTGATAGACCTCGTAGAGGAGGTCAGGGGAGGAGATCCTTTAGGGGTTCCGGAAGCAAAGGCTTCTGTCATCCATAGCTCAAGGGATCCTGTTCCCATTGGGGAACGATTGAAATTCTTTGCAGATACTTGGGACTCCTCTACGTCGGATTCCTGGGTTCGGGACACCATTAGGTTTGGCCTGGCTCTGGAATTTTCTTCCACACCCCTGAACTTTTTTATGCAATGTCCTCTCTCCAGGGATCCTCTTAAAAGGAACCTGTTGGAGGCAGCGATTAATCACCTACTAGAAATTAAAGCCATCCAACCAGTAGCTAGGGATCAACAGGGCCAGGTTTCTACTCTCTTCTCTTTGTAGTACCCAAGAGTTCGGGGGGATGGAGAGCAATATTAGATCTAAAGCGGCTGAACCGTACTCTAGTTTATCGCAAGTTCAAGATGAGTACTTTGCAATCCATTCTCCTTGGGATAAGAGAGGGAGATTTTTTATCTACCATAGACCTGATGGAGGCCTACTTACACATTCCAATTCGACCTTCTCACTCCAAATTTCTCAGATTCTGTTATAACAATAGACATTTTGAGTATGTCGCCTTGCCCTTTGGGTTATCATCCGCCCTAAGGACTTTTACAAAGGTTCTGGCAGCAGTAGCCACTCACTTACAGAGTTCTTCCATCAGGCTCCATTGCTACCTGGATGACATTCTGATATTGTCTTCCTCCCATAGACGGGCAGAATTGGATGTGCAAATTACATTACGAATTCTTCAACAGCACGGTTTCTCAGTCAATTGGGCAAAGAGCCGTTTAGTTCCATCTACCCGCTTGTCTCATTTAGGTGTAATAATAGACACAATTCAGGGACAGGTATTTCTATCCCCAGAGAGATTGGAGAGTATTAGGAAATTAGCTCAAGAGGTCAGAACTCTGAAGCGTGTTCCCCTGGCTGATCTGTCAAAACTTCTTGGAAAAAATGATTTCCTCTATTTCTATTATTCCCTGGGCTTGTTTCCATGCTAGATCGCTACAGTGGTTCTTACTTCCTTACCAAAGATCAGGGCAAAGCAATTCCAGAATCAAAGTGTTGGTTCCAATAAGAGTCTGTCTATCACTTCATTGGTGGACCGTTCCGAAAATCAACAGAGGTTGTCTACTGAAGGAGCCCTACAGATTCACCATTACCACAGATGCCAGCCTGTCTGGATGGGGAGGCGCATTTCCAGACCATCTCGACTCAAGGACTGTGATCAGTAACAGAGCGATTGAACAACATCAATTGGTTGGAGCTTAGGGCAGTTCTCATGGCCCTTCACAGTTTTCTTCCTCGTATTTGCATATGGGACACATTCTTATACTCACAATGTCACAATGAAAGCTCACGTCAACAGACAGGGGGGTACACACTCGAAACAGCTCATGGAGGAGGCAGAGAGACTGTTTCGCTGGGTGGAAAGGAATTTGGGCTCCATCACAGCGGAACACATTTGGGGGGTGATAAACACGAAAGCAGACTGGTTGAGCAGAACCATTATTGATCAATCAGAATGATGCCTGCATCCGGATCTCTTCCAGGAGATGATCCGAAGATTCGGTCTCCCCGCTGTAGATCTGTTCACCTCTCCCCAAAATGCACAGCTCCCCAGATTCATCTCAAGATTTCCATCCCAGGGGGCAGAGAATTTCAACGCCCTCCGTTGTCAGTGGCCCCAAGGGCTCCTTTATGCTTTCCCGCCTCTCCCTCTGATACCTAAGGTGATCCAGAAGTTGTTGGACGAAAGTGCGGAATTGATCCTGATGGCCCCGCACTAACCCAGGAGACCATGGTTCACGGACCTCAAGAGGTTGTCCATAGTTGAACCTTGGAAGATTCCACCACACAAGGTTCGACTTACCCAAGAGCCAATACAACACCCCGAACCTCAATGATTACAATTAACCGCCTGGAGGTTGAGCGGAAGCGTCTAAGTTGGGAGAGGTTTTCAGGCAGGGTGATCAACACCATTCAGGCAGCTCGGCGTCCTTTTACGAACGGTATATATAATGCTACATGGTCTATTTTTCATAAATGGTGCACCAAATCCAGGATAGACCCGTGTTCACCATCAGTAGCGCAAGTTTTGGAATTCCTTCAAGACCGTCTAGACAGGGGTCTCTCTCCAAATACCTTAAGGCGATAGGTGGCAGCTATCGCCTCGGTGGTGAGTTGGGAAGGCTTCATCTCTATTTCCCATCACCCGCACATACGGAGTTTTCTAAAAGGCACCGTGAATTTATGCCCTCCAATGATACATCGTTATCCCACCTGGGATCTTAATAAGGTACTTAAAGCTCTCACCAAGAGTCCATTTGAACCCCTGAGATCCACGAGTCTCCATTTTCTTACATACAAGGTAGTTTTTCTTGTAGCTATCATATCAGCATGACGCATTTCTGAAATAGCAGCTTTATTGGCCCGCAAGGACCTCGTATTTTCCATGCGGATAGAGTGGTTCTTCGTCCAGACCCCACATTCACACCAAAAGTCAACTCGACCTTCCACAGGGCACAGGAACTGATCCTCCCAAATTTCTGTCCCAGGCCCTCTCAGGGTCTAAAACACCAATGGCACCAACTGGATGTCTGCAGGGCTATCCGTACCTACCTCTACTGAATGGCTCCCTTCAGGAAGACTGAGGCCCTTTTTGTATCCTTTCAGCCGGCTACTCAGGGGAGAAGGTATCCCACTCGAATATAAGCAGGTGGTTGAAGGCCACAATAGCTAAGGCGTACGAAGCTCACTCATTATCGGTGCCTAGAGGTATCACGGCGCATTCAACAAGGAGTGCAGCAACTTCAGTGGCCTGGGCCACCCAGGCTCCTATAACTGAAATCTGTAGGGCAGTGACATGGGTCTCCCCATCGCCTTTCATCAGACATTCAGGCGGGAACAGGCTTTGACTCAACCCTTCCAAGTCTAAGTGGCTGTGGTTTCCGGTGTCCCGATATAGTCAGCTGACTTCGTTGCTGGCTATTGGGAGTGAGATCTTAGCCCCACAGAGAGGGCTTGCAATCTAGGCATCCTCCTGGATGCACGGCTGTCATTGGAAGATCATATTACGGCTGTTTCCAGGGGGGCTTTTCATCAGGTTCGCCTGATGCGCCAGTTGCGGCCCTTTCTCGATCGGGACGCCTTACGCACGGTCACTCATGCCCTGGTCACCTCCCGCCTGGATTACTGTAATGCCCTCTACACGGGGCTCCCTGTGGGGAGCACCCAGAGGCTGCAACTGGTACAAAATGCGGCCGCGCAGGTGGTTATGGGGGCATCTAGAAGCTCTCATGTGACGCCTATCCTGCGCGAGCTGCATTGGTTGCCAATGGCCTTCCAAGTGCGCTTTAAGGTTCTGGTTTTGACCTTTAAAGCACTCCATGGCATCAGACCAGGTTATTTGCAAGACCGCGTTCTGCCAGTAGTCTCCCACAGTCCAGTGCGCTCCCACAGGCAGGGCCTCCTCCGGATCCCGATGGCCTCCATGTGCCGCCTGGTGACCCCGAGGAGTAGGGCCTTCTCTGTGGGGGCACCTGCTCTCTGGAATGGGCTCCCCCCAGAGTTGAGAATGACCACCGACCTGAGGGTGTTCAGGCGTGATTTGAAGACCTGGCTCTTTGAGCAGGCCGGCCTGGGCTGATTTTAAATTGATTTTAAATTGGGTTTTAATCATGGTTTTAGTATTGGGGGTTTTAGATCTGGAAGCAGCCCATATTTAATTCTGTTTTAACTTCTTTATATGTATTGTTTTAGTTGGCTGTGCACTGCCCTGACTCCTTCGGGAGAAGGGCGGTATATAAATTGAATAAATAAATAAATGACAAAATTGACACATTTGCTTTGCTGAGGCCTCCTTTGGTAGGAGGGTGTTACAACAAGTCCACTCGGACAGGGAAGGAGTCTCAGATCAGACAGGGACCCTCCCATAGGACAAGCCAAGCTTTGGTATGTCCCACTCTCTGGATGCTCGGAGCAGCTCAATGGAGAAAGGGCGTTGGTACTTACCTGATATGCCCGTTCTCAGTGAGCTGCGACGAGCATCCAGCCCCACCCGATATTCGTCTATTAGTTCCTGCTCCGACCAACGATAATCTCAATAATGATTTCTGACATTGGCTAGATTGACAATGGAGAGGCGGGGGTTCCGTTGCCTCGTCTTCGCCAAAACTGGGGGACGCTAGGAAGGAGACAGGGAGGAGCCACAGCATCCTACCAATTAAGCTCAGCCTACCAGATCAGAGCCTAAGTACCTCCCACTCTCTGGATGCTCGTTGCAGCTCACTGAGAATGGGTGTATCAGGTAAGTACCAACGCCCTATTTATTAGGAGCGACCACGTCGGTGTTACCTGTGTGCAGCCAACACTAAGACACATCATTCATTTCCCTGGTCTTCCCCTCCACTCCCTGGATGTATATTCTCCAATGGGATACATCCATAACCAAGAATCATCAACCATGCTCTCCAATAATAATCTTGCGTGCCAACAGCTTTGGCTGCTATAGCAATTATCTGAAGCATTTAAGGAATGCACTACTTTCCCCATTCCCTTTCTGCTGGCAACTAAAAAAACTCAAAGAAGTATTTTTTAGTTGACACTAGCTATCTATTTATCTTTTTCCATGCAATTTATTATGGGAGAAAGCCTCTGTAGCCTATTAAAAATAACTGTTTTGTTTTTATGAAAAAGGTGAACCTGAGTATCCTGGAGAGGAGAGATAGGTATAAACTGAAAATAAATAAATGTGTAAGTGTCTATGGAGATTCTCAGTCATCCAGATCATAGTTGTCCCAAAAGTGTTTTTTCAAGAGGCAACTAGACTTTCTGGGTTTTTTTTGACGCCGTTTCACTTCTCATCCAAAAAGCTTCTTTGGAGCTGAAGAAGCTTCTTGGATGAGAAGCAAAATCTCATCAAAGAAAAACCAGAAAGTCCAGTTGTCTCTTGAAAAAAGCACCTTTGGGACATAAAAGTGTAAGCATTAACAATTTCGGAGAGACTAGACTCAAACATCAGGCAGTTAGGGCATTGGCCTAAGGTTAGCATTTAGCTAAACTTGTCTGATTCTCCCTCCACCTCCACACATCCACACCCACACCCACACACACCATTAAGCAGGTTTCTTGGAGAGAAGCCACCAAAGAATTATAGGACTATAGACTTGACAGCAAAATTGGGAAAACATAGAAAAATAGGACAATGGCAAACTACAAGTTATGGCTACCAAGAAAACTCGATGTAGTCTCCATAAATTTACTTGAAGGAAGCTTCCTCTTTTTCGTAAGCTTTTCCATAGATACCTAAAGATGCCTGGAAAGTCCATGGCTTTGGACATCGCCCCTGGGAAATCCTTGTCAAAATACATGTGTAGCTTAGAAGGATTAAAATAAAGCGTAATTTCATGAAGAACAGAGTTAGATAGCTGACAGGCCGTATGAAACTCCTTGAAGATATGAGACTTCAATTGACTAGGGAATTCTGGGAATTGAAGTCCACACATCTTGATGCTACTAAGTTGTCAAATTCGCGTTGTCATGGCAGTGTCATGTATTGCACTGGGATTTTTCCCCCTTTGCTAAACCAGGTGGGGGCGGGGCCAGTGACGCATCCGGCCCACAAGCCACGAGTTTGACACCCCTGTTCTAGAGTATTACCTGTTAGTGAAAATAAGCATTGTGGCTTGCCAGCTTACTTATTTATTTCCTATTTAAATTTATAGATCCTCCCATTCATCAACAATCCTAATTTCTCATAACCTACCAACTTTCCATTTCTTTATAGTGATTTTTTTTTTAAAAGGGTATGCTGTGCACCATTCAGTATGCCCTTAGTGTATAAAATATTGTTCAGGTAGATACAAATGCTATTTCTTTGCCAGGTTAAAAAAAGGCAAGCACATGATTCATTTTATTTCCCATATCCATTTGTATCTCTTTTTGTCGTAGGAAACATTAAGGAACTTTTTGCTCCAGGTGTGATTGGACCACAAACGGTGCTGGTGCTGGCAAATGCCATTTATTTTAAAGCAACTTGGCAACATCAATTTGATCCGAAGTATACAACTGAAAGAAATTTTAGGCTGAATGAGGTATTGCAGTGCTACATAAAATATCATCATACTGTATAGTACAGCAATATGTGACCTTTTAAATATGTTGCAATATGGCATGACTTGACTATACATTTGAATATGATTGATGTGTTACCAAAATTCAGGGTGGGATACAAAAGCAACAAAGTCACAAAAACAGATGAAGTCCCTTTAATTTCTTCAACTTGGCTTCAAAGGTCCAATTATCATTGACTGGAGAAAAAACTCCCCCACAAACAGTTGCCAAAATGAAGAACTTCCATTCAAACTCAAAATACATATAAATTATAAATAGAAAAAAACAACACAAACCACACTGACACAATTAATGAGACAAGGCAGGATAGGGGCTTGAAGACGTCCACAGATATCGAAATACACTCACTGGGAAGGACACCAGAACTCAAATAAGAACTGACAAACTAGTAACATTTTCACGCTTTGCTTCCAGCACTGGCCCATGCGCACTTTGTCCTTTTAAAAAGTCCTCACAGCTACATCCCATGAAGGGGATCAAGGCCCTTTCCTCCCCTATAGACCATGTCATTCACGTTTCTCATTTATCCACTCCTCCCTGTGTGTCCTAGGATGAAGACGGGATGGGCCTGGGTCTTCCTCTGAATGCCCAGCCAGCCTGTGCCCTTCCTGTTTCCTCCACAATCTTCAGAGCCACATTCCCACTCCCTGTCGGCTGTTCCTCCTCTCTCTTGGAGTCAGATTCTAACAAGGGTATGACAGAGTTGTTCTATCATTCATATGTAGGGAATCTGTGTCCTTTAAGATGATGGTGGACTACTGTTTCCATAATGTCTGATGAATAGCTGCTGGCTAGGGCCAATGGATTTTGAAGTCCAACAACATCTGAAGGACCACAAGGTTACATAATCATTTTAAGTTACTGATTGGCTGACTTTCCAGTAACACAGAATACAGGGTTAGTATACATTACTGGATAGAAGTGGGAAAGATCCATAGTCGAAGAGATCTGGTACTAATCATTTTCCTCCCAATAAGTGTCCATCCCCTTTATAATACCAAATATAAGAGGATAGGGCTTTAAAAAAAATTCTTAAACATATATTTACTCTATCTTTGGCAACAGAATGAGACTAAACCTGTGCATTGTTTTGTCTATGGAGATTCTCAGTCATCCATCATTTACTCAAAGCCTACCCAAACAAAGTCCAGTTGCCTTTTGAAAAAACATCTTTGGGACTCCATTGTTTTATTTTGCACTGTTAGACAGTTTCAATCTAACACGTTCTTCCTTTTACTCAGTCAACTCTCATTTCTTCTTATTCAAAACCCAGTAGCTTGGACTTTACTCCTCTCCAGTATACAGAATAGAGAGAGAGAACCGTCTGCAAAGATATTTATTTCTTTACAAACAGAGTTATTTCAATGGCTGAAGGCAGAACTCCTGTTTTTCTACCTCCTTGTAGCAACTACTGGTGGAGATGCCACCAGTTGTCTAAATAAAGCCAAAGCAATGGTGGCAGCCATCTTGAGACCTTTAATCTCTGGTTGAGACTGAAATTCTTTAGAACAAACATGGATATGATCTGTTGCAGGGTGCAGCTACCCATGGAGCAGCTACCCATGGAGAAGCTATC